>CM076584.1:552818580-553418580 GCA_034641835.2 Pinus albicaulis
TAGCACAGTTGACTAGGACAAGATGATATCTTAATTCCAGTAATGTCTATTCGAGGGCATTTGGTCTAGTGGTATGATTCGCTTTGGGTGCGAGAGGTCCCGGGAGTTCGATTCTCGGAATGCCCCCTGTTTCAGTTCAGTTTATTTGAGAATTTGATTTATGAAAAAATTGGTTGTGTGAAATGAGATCTCCGAGAGTAATATAAATGATTTTTTCATGAAATTTTTGATTTGAATCATGGATTTAAGTTCCAGTTTCTTTGGGGAATTTAATTTATGAAAAAAATTGGGGTTTTTGTGTGAAATGAGATCTCCGAGTAATATAAATGATTTTTTCGTGAAATTTTGATTTGAATCGTGGATTTAAAAATTACAAAAAACAAGCATACGGCCAAAAAAACCAGCAAACGTGAGACAAGCTCACTCAACACAATACATCTAATTGCTCAATTACATCATCCTTAAATAAGAAACTCACTCACCTAATCTTCCTGAAGAAGAGGAAACAACCCTGATTAGATGGAACTGATTTCTAAATGCACACTCCCGTACAACAAACCAAAACTAAATCTATTTCTAGATTATTCTCACATCCTCCCTTAATGGAGAAATGGATTTTCTACAATACCTAACTGACTTCTAAAAACTTCAAATTTGATTTTACCAAGGGGCTTAGTAAATATATCAGCCACATTATCCTTGGTGTTACAAAATATCAATTCAATTTCATTCGACTCAATTTTCTCACGTACAAAGTGGTACTGTAACTCATCGTGTTTTGTTCTAGCATGGTAAATTGGATTATGTGCTAATTTGATAGCACTCTGATTATCACAATTGATACATGTTGAACCACTTTGCGCCTCTTCAAGATCTGCAAGAATTCTCCGCAACCAAATAGCTTCACAGGTGGCATTGGTCAAAGCTTTGTACTATGATTCTGTTGATGATAAAGAAACAGTTGGCTATTTCTTACTACTCCAAGATACGACCCCTGATCCAATATGAAATGCATAGCCAGAGGTAGATCGTCTGTCATCTGGATTTCCTGCCCAATCTGAATCAGAAAAACCTGTCAGTGCAACATCAGATTCATCAGTATACATAATACCTAAATTCACGGTTCCCTTTAAGTATCGGAGAACTTTCTTTGCAGCATTCCAGTGATTTCCTGAAGGCTTAGCCATGAATTGACTAAGGATACTGACTGAGTATGCAATGTCTGGTCTGGTAGTGGTGAGATAGTTCAAACTTCCCAATAACTGACGGTATAATGTTCCATCTGCCTCTTTTGTTCCATCTTCTTTGTACAACTTTGCATTCTGTTCTAAGGGAGTTGACATAGCTTTGCAATCAGTCATATTGAACTTTTTAAGAATCTCCTTTGCATATTTGCTTTGAGTGATCAAAGTTTTACCAGGCTCTCTCCATACCTCAATTCCTAAACAGTAATGCAATTCACCCAAATCTTTCATTTCAAATTCCTGTGACAACTGAACTTTAATTTCTTCAATTAACTTGTGAGCACTCCCTGTGATTATGAGATCATCCACATATAAAGATATTAAAGCAACATTTCCTTTTTCATCTTTCTTAACATACAAGTTAGGATCATTCTTGCTTTTCACAAATCCATTCTGAAGAAAGAAGGTATCAATCTTTACATACCATGATCTCGGTGCCTGTTTCAAACCATACAATGCCTTTCTTAACCTGCAAACCAGATGCTCATGTCCCTGTTTGACAAACCCTTCAGGTTGAACCAAATAGACTTCTTCCTTTAAATCACCATTTAGAAAAGCAGATTTGACATCCAATTGATGTATATTCCAATTATGTTTTGTGGCTAAGGCAATCAGTAATCTAATTGTATTTAACTTAGCTACTGGTGAAAAAGTGTCTTCATAATCAATTCCCTCCTTTTGAGCATATCCTTTTGCTACTAATCTTGCCTTAAATTTATCAATTGTACCATCTGCTTTAAATTTCAATTTGTACAACCATTTGCTTCCAATTGGAACTTTATTTTCAGGAAGTTCCACTAATTCCCATGTTTGATTTTTTATTAGAGAAGCATACTCATCATTCATAGCATTAATCCATGGTTCATGTTGTTTAGCCTGCTCATAATCAATTGGTTCTTCAACATTCATTATGTTAGACATTAAGGCATAATCTCTATACCTTGCAGGAAGCTGAGTCTGTCGGGATGATCTTCTTGGTGCTTCAATGCCTGTGGGTGTTCCATCCATGATTCGTCGGCTTTGAGGTGAATCACCCCCTTGTGATGACTCACTGCTGCTAGATGTGCTCATACTGCTGCTTTCATCCTGATCCTGTACCTGTACCTGTACCTGTTCCTGTTCCTGCTTAATCAAAGTATCAAGTTTGACATGTGCATCATTAGATATATGCCATGCATCATTCTTTGTATTACTTTTATTAGCCTGCTCATGAAACAACACATCACGACTTGCAAATAGTTTATGGGAACTTGGATCAAACAATTTATAGGCCTTCTGATCCGTACAATATCCAATGAAAACACACTTGATTGACTTGGCATCAAGTTTTCTTCTGTTAGCCTTAGGAATATGAGCAAAAGCAGTACATCCAAAGACTTTGAAATGACTCACATCAGGTTTATAACCATGAAGAACCTCAAAAGGAGTTTGAAAAACTAATTGCTTAGTGGGACATCGATTCTTTAGATAAACAGCAGTGTTAATGGCTTCTGCCCAGAAACCATTAGAGATGTTCTTACCTTGCAGCATACTACGAGCAGATTCCACCAAGGTTCTATTCCATCGCTCAGCAACACCATTTTGCGGAGGGGTATGTGGCACTGTGAACTGTTGTTGAATTCCATTAGATTTACAATAGGTGTTAAATGCTTTTGACTTATATTCACCCCCTTGATCAGATCTGAGTATTTTAATGCACTTGCCTGTTTTTTTTTCAACCATAGTCCGAAACTCTTTAAAATACTCAAATATGTCACTTTTCCTTCTAATGAAATATACCCAGGTATACCTAGATCTATCATCAATAAAAATAACAAAGTATGAAGCACCACCAAGAGACCTAGTTTGCATAGGTCCACATACATCAGTGTGAATTAATTCAAGTATATCATACTTTAGTTTCTCAGTATGAACAGGAAACTCTTCTCTATGTTGCTTACCAAGTGCACAAGCTTCACATGGTAAATGTTCACACTTCATAACAGGAAGACCTTCAACCATTGATTTCCTTTGCAACAATGATAAATCATTGTAATTTAGGTGCCCATACCTGTGATGCCATAATTCTGCTGTCGATGTCTCTTTGGATGTCAATGCAACATGGCGCTTCACTGTCACATCCAATATGTATAATCCTCCAACCCTGGTACCTGTAGAAACAACCCTGTAGTGATCCTGAACATCTTTCACTATACACCCCAATTTACCAAATTCAACTTTTAAATGATTATCAGTTACAGTGGAAACAGATATCAAATTCTTTCTGAGAGCAGGTACATACATCACATTATGAATCTGTCGCATTTGTCCATTAGGTAAGTACACATTTATTATGCCATAGCCTTGAACTTTAAGTGACCTATCATCCCCTAGGTAAATGTGTGTACCATCGGATTTCTCATAATATTTATCATACCATTCTTTATTACAAGTCATGTGTGCCGATGCACCAGAATCGATGAACCATGCATTCTCATCATCAGTTTCAGCAGACAATGCAGCATCAGAAAGAAATAACTTAAGATTTTTAAATCCATCATTCTCTGAGGTGTCTCTGTTTATGTAATTTCCATTATGCCTTCTATGTCTTTGATTTGATTCATTATTCTTTCTCCTATAGCAATCTTTAGCCAGATGTCCAGGTTTTCCACAATAATCACATTCAATGTTCCTCTTAACATAAGAATCAGGAGGTGCCATACCTTTCTGCTTTGCACGTGGCGTTTGTTTTTTGCAATTTGGCATCGTGAGCAGCACCAAGAAACTGAGACAAGCTCACTCAACACAATGAATATAATTGCTTAATTACATCATCCTTAAATAAGAAATTCACTCACCTAATCTTCCCGAAGAAGAGGAAACAAATCTAAATAGATGGAACCAATTTCTAAATTAAAGCTCTCGTTCAACAACTCAAAACTAAATCTATTTCTAGATTATTCAATTTAAGGTCATTTATATGTGTTTCAATTCAGTTTCTTCGGGGAATTTGATTGATTTTCAAATTTCCTTCGAGATTTTGATTTATGAAAAGAAACCTGGTTTATGTGAAACGAGGCGTGTGAGTATTCTAAATGTATTTTTTGCGAAATTTTGATTTTATATATATATACAAAAGCCTGTATTAAAAGAGAACGAAAGTGTGAAGCAACAATCTGCGAGCTCTCCTAAATTATTTTTAAGAAATTTTATTTGAATTATGAAATAAGGTTTCTAATTTAGAGCAGCTCGTTTTTGAAAGAGTGAGAGTGTGAAACAAACGTCTCCGGTTCTCCTGAATGATTTTTACGAAAATTTGACTTGAATTTTGAATAACTTCTTGCTCAATAATTTTAATATATTTTTTTTATCTGGAGTTTTGTCAGAGACAGTGATGAGTGGTGAAAATTGACAGTTACATGGTATATGAACTTTTCTTTTTTACACTAAACCGCATTCATGAAAGATATTTATTAATTTTAAATATTCATAAGTCCGTAGTTCTTTTAAATGACTTTTACAAATTTTGATAGGAATTTCCTGAAATAAGGTTTTAATCAATAATTTTACCCTATTATTTGCTTTCTGTTGTGTTGAGGTTCAGAGACAGTTGAAAATTGACAGTTACATGGTGGATGAACATTTTTTTGTACATCATTTACAAAACTTAAGTCTGAATGACTTTAGAAAGGGGTATTGAAAATGCTATTCATTGACATTAAGATATCCTTATGGTAAATCAGATTCAGTTATTACGTTATTTACTGGAATAGAACCGGAGTGGGAACGATAATGCCATTCATCGTCATTTCCTGTCATAAGAAGGATCCCATGCTCATGCAATTGAACAGGAAAGGATAAGCTCAGATTGCACAATTGATAAAATTGGCAAAACAAACTGTGACAAAATTGGTACAACATAGTTTTTTTATTATTGAGTTCTTTGTTATTTCATATTTTCTTTCCTTTTTTATTACATGAAAGTGGATCCCGTGAAGGGATCTCTAAGTCTGAAACTGTTTCAGCACCAGAATTCTATGACTTTTCTGCAAGCTCTCCTGAAAATTACAGCTTAGGGATTCTTGAAGACCTTGGCGTGCATGGATGTGCTATGGTCAGGCAGGTTGGATACCTGGATCGGCTTGCGTGGGAGGGCATGACTGCACTGCTGTTTATTTCCAGAAAGCCACAGTTCATTCCAGACATTTGGTCCAGATTATGATTTTTACTTAGGAGAAAGGGTCTAAGGATTTTATTTTCACTTAGGGCATTTGGTCTAGTGGTATGATTCTCGCTTAGGGTGCGAGAGGTCCCGAGTTCAATTCTCGGAATGCCCCTTTTGCTCGAGAAGCAAGTATTTATTGAAACAAAATATGTAGCTTCTTATTAATTCGTTCTTTTCTTTAGAGAAGCTTGGTTTCTGAAACAAGCTATGTAGCTCTCCGGAAGCCTGGATTTCTTGAAACAAGATATGTAGTTCTCTTTAGAGAAGCTTGGTTTCTGAAACAAGATATGTAGCTCTCGGAAGCCTGGATTTCTTGAAACAAGATATGTAGTTCTCTTTAGAGAAGCTTGGTTTCTGAAACAAGATATGTAGCTCTCGGAAGCCTGGATTTCTTGAAACAAGATATGTAGTTCTCATTGATGCATTCAATTATTTTTAGCCTGGTTTCTTGAAACAATATATGTAAACTTTAGAGAAGCCTAGTTTCTGAAACAAGATATGTAGCTTTCCTCAATGTCGTTAATTCCAAATTCTTTAGAGATGCTTGGTTTCTGAACAAGGTATATTGCTCTCCTCAATATCATTAATAAAGAGAAGCCTGGATTTAGTGAAACAATATATGTAGCTTTCTTCAATGTCATTTGCTCTCCCGGACGTCAATGCCGCACCCTAACAATAATAATAATAAAATCTTAAGGATTAGTTCTCGCTTTACTCTTCGTTTATCTAAGGATCATATATTAGATTGTTAGAATTCTTAAGAAACATAACATTTTTTCAACTTTTAAATCTTTTTAGACTATTCTAAACTCTCTAACCTTGTAGATCTTAGATAAAACTGAGTTTACATCATTCTTTGCTCCTATGGAACTCCTTACATAAAGTGAGCCAAGTCCATTTATTAATCAATGGATCTCGTTCAGAAGATCCTTTGACAACGTTGACCATTTTCATCACCTTAAGCTAAGGAGGCTTTAGAAATTGAGAAAATGCCTATCAACCTGAATAGGGATGATGGCTAGAGTCTTAGCAGGAGTTGGATCCTTGCCCTACTCTCCTTGGTACCTTTTTCCAAAAACCTTTCCTTCCTTTAATTTTATTAGGTTGTAACTTCTTATAATAATTCTTACAATAATTGAGCCAATTTAATAACATTTTATTTTTAATAATAAAATTTAAATTTGAAATTAATAACTTTAGTCAAATATAACTATTCTTTAAATAATATTATATATATTAAAATATTTATAATTTAAATATTTATAAATAATTTAATGTCCATTCTTTAACTTTCCCTTCTCTTAAGTCAAATTAGTTGTTTTCCATTTCTTGAAACAAGATATGTAGCTCTCCTCAGTGCCATTAATTCATTCAATTTCTTTAGAGAAGCCTAGTCTCTTGAAAGACGATATGTAACTCCCCTGAATGTCATTAATTCAATTTCTTTAGAGAAGCCTGGTTTCTGAAACAAGATAGTTAGCTCTCCTGAATGTCAATAATTCAAATTCTTTAGAAAAGTCTAGTTTTTGTTGAAGGATTAATTCTTTAAAGTTTATAGAAGCCTGGTTTTTGTGAAACCAGATATATAGTTCGTTTAAATTAAAAAAATATGATTTGTGTGAAACGAGATCCGTCTTTGTGAAACAAGATGTTGCTCTCCTAAATGTTATTAATTCAAACTTTTTAGAGAAACCTGATTTAATGTTATTAATTCAAATTCTTTAGAGAAGCCTGATTTTTGTGCAACAAGATATGTAACCCTCCTTAATGTCAATCTCTTTAAAGAAGTCTGGTTTGTGTAAAACAAGATCTGTCGTTCTCTTGAATGCTTTTTAAGAATTTTTTATATGAATTATTAGATGAGGTTGGTTTAGAGTTCCCTGGTGTCCACCCTTGAAATGCTCTTTAAAGAATCGTAACAACTCCAATGAAGGAGCTCTGATACCAAAACAAAAAACGCAGCTTAACACACAACTTGTTGATTTGCATTTACAACAAACAGATATTTAAGCTGAGAAGCTTCTCAAGGCCTGAATGTCGGTGGAGATAGCTTCTCTGAGAAGCTAAACGAACACTCGAGAAACTCTAAGACAGTTCCTGTATTAAATGAAGTCGGTGGAGGTTGGTTGAAATTACTGTTCTCTAACACTCCCCCTTAATTTCAACCACATGACAGACACACAAAATACACTATACATATAAACACTCCTAATTGACATGCCTATGACAGACACACAAAATACACTATACATATAAACACTCTTAATTGACATGCCTGCTGGTCTAAGTCTCAGCTAGGCTTACAACAATATATGACAACAAGACTTTCATTTTTGTCTTCTTTCTAAATGGTCCATAATTGTTTATTTTCAAACGAAATTTCATCTTCTTCATCTTCACCTTTCTCGCCATAAGATAGTGGTGAAGTTTTTCCTTTCGATCAAGTAAGCCAACATTATTTCCATTTCACCATTGCCGGAGGTTTTCGGGATTTGTTCCACTACAACATAAGGGGGGGTTTTAAGACAATATTTAAGACAATTTTTGGGTAAATTGTCTTTACTTGAGACAAAAGAAAACTTGTGTATTGTCTTAAATATTGTCTTTAAGCGGGTGTCTCAAATTAAATTGTCTTAAAATTAAATTGTCTTAAAATATTGTCTCTATAAAGACAATATATAACACAAGCATTTTTGTCTCTCCAGAGACAATTTCATTTTTGTCTCTCCAAAGACAATTTCATTTTTGTCTCTCTAGAGACAGTTTCATTTAATGTCTCTTTATGAGACAATTTCATTTGTCTCTCCAAAGACAATAGTTGGAATTAAAATAAATCAATATAAAAATATTTAATTAAAAAAATCTATAATATCATTGGGTAATTCATGTTAGGGTACAGTGGAATCGAACCACCAACCTCCTGCATAGCAGGTGCTCTTCCATTGAGCTAGCACCCTTTAAAGAATTATGTGAAGAGTTATGGCAGTCCATTTGTCTCTTTGAAACCAAGAACTCTAAAAGCTTTAGGAAGTCCATATGAACAGGGATAATGGAATGGTTATTCAAAGATCTCTTTAAAAAAATTAAGAAAGAAAAGAGAAAAAATTAAGAAAGAAAATAGAATGAATTATAAAAAGAACCATATATCTTACATCATGATTCCCTTCATGGCCTGCCAAATTCTTACATTCCTCCCCTTCATTTCCCTGGTCTTGGTGTAATTCGAGAGAAAAATATGTTCACTTCTCAGCTCAAACATGGTTACCCATACCATAGTGATCAAAGGAATGGCCTTTCTCTAAAACACATCGCCAAAAGCAATCGGAACATTTGCAACCACATACAGAGTCCCTGTTTCAATTCTGCAAGAGCCAAAACTGCCTCCAGTTGTAACGTTTGCACATCATCATTTCCAGAAAATTCTGTGGTGTTGCAGCAAAGCCACCTTTGAACTCGATCACACCGTCTATCATTCAATGCCTCTATGAAGTCCTGAAATTTAGAGTGCTATAAATCACCACTTTTGCCTCTTCTATCCAAGACGTTTTCTAGTACTGATCTGAGATGACTTAAAATCTGATAATTTGATCTAGATTCGTCTAGAGGCGCAAGCTCCAGGCCAGTGTCGTGCAAATCAATGAAGAGGTCCCCAAGTACTATTGGAGCATCACTTACCTCTTCCTGAGAGTCAAAATTCATAAGCACTCTCCTGCCATAGAAATGCACCCTGCCTTAACTGCAGAAACCAAGTTCCCACGAAGGATATCCACCTTCATAGCAACACGTTTCAAATCTACAGAGGTCCAATCCTTCACTGCTGTCTGGGAAATAACAAGCTTCAAATCTCTCAAGAAGGCACGGGCACTCTCATAACTATGTCTCAACTCTGCTATAGTCAAAGCAATATCAGATAGGCATCGCTGATGATATTCTCTTCAAGTAAAAGGAACCATTGCAGTAAGTACAACCACTCCTCCATACATCTTGGTAAGGAAGTTTTCACGAGATATTTGATAATGCCCTGAACCTGTACATGTCCCCAAAGCTAGGACCATTACTACGTGGGAGCAATCCTATTCGCACATTTAAACAAGGTTTTCATTTGGTAGCTTTTGAAGAATGTACACGATTCCTAGCTTTATATGATGCTCAAGTATCCAAGGTTTTAATATACAGGTTTGATGAATCATTCCAAAATATAGACTGGACAAGTGTTGAAATTATGTTGGAATTGTTTTCTGGGAGTACAAATATAATATGGATGCAGTGTATTCCTGGGAAAGCAGAATTGCTTCTAGTTGATGACGTGAACAGGGTTAGGGTCGTAGAACTTCATCATCATCCTTTGATGAAACCTAAGTACATTACTCTCTCTTCAGATTTTTTAAACGCATGCATTTCAGGGGATGGTTCTTTTCTCTTTGTTTTTCAGACATCTACAATGTGTTCAGACCACAAAGAGGAATTTATCTCATCTTCTTCTCAAAAAACTGTTCAAGAAAATTCTCAAGCTGTTAGCAAGGCTTCATCAGAATTTGAGCTCAAAGTTTACATGCTAGGTGAGGCCATGTCCTTTTTGAAAAACATTTCCTTGGATAAAATTGCTGAAGACGTTGCTAATTTCCAGGTGAAGCTTGTATACTATGGGTGTCAGATTCACCTTGTATACTGCAATGTTGTTGCTGGCTTTCTTTCTTCTAGTATATTGAATCTAGTTTCAGCTACGGAAGTTTTGGAGTTTCAAGAATTAGCTAAACACAAGTCAAATCCGGAAAGAGATTGCAAAATTTCCATGGACCAGGACTCTCATAAGACTTGTGCTACATTAGACTACATCTATCACATTTTTGATAAGTCTGTTGTTAGTTCTGCACTCAGTAGAGGAAGTATCAGGGATCTTACCATCCATGTTTTGTTGAAGTCAAGAAATACACTTGGAGCAGATGATGGGAAAAGAAAATCTGAAGAGTACTTGCAACTCCTGATTGAGAACTTAGAGAAAGAAAAAGGAAAAGATTTTTCAAATCTCAGGATTCAATTTCAAGTTATCATGTCTGAAAGCTGGGACTCAAATGGTGTAGGTGTCTTGTTCCCTTATTATAAAAAGAGGCTGCTGGGAAAATGGATCTGTCAACTTATTTGTCTTGTACCCATCCAAATAGCTCGGGCTGAAAACAAGGGACTACAGCCCTTGCTTGATGGATTCAGATACCTCCACATCACACTTTTGCAGATAGCATATCTCTAGCAAACTTGCTCCGCTTTGGCTTATATGACGTTGTCTTGAGTCAGTGGGATGGTAAAATCATGGTGATCTCATCAATGGGAAAGCAAAGTAGTGGCAAGTCTTACTTATTAAACCATCTGTCTGGCTCCCTTCTTGATGTAGCAGGGGGCAGATGCACTGATGGAGTTTGGATGACAGTGCAGATGGATTCAAATTGCCTCTATGTACTGATGGAATTTCAGGGATTGGGGAGTTTTAAGAGAAAAGAGCAAGAAGATATGCTACTCTCAGTCCTAAATGCTGCCTTGAGTAATTTAACAATATTCAACAAGAAGGTTTGTTTTGCAAATGGTCATATTTGTCATGGTCTTTCTGGTTGATTTTCTCATATTTTAGTCTCTTTCCTTTAAATGTCATAACTACTTAAAAATTAATTTCCGTTTGTGATTTTTTTTTATTAATCAGGATTTTCATTTTGACAAGGAGACAGAAGCCATCTTCCAGTCTTTCCAAAGTGGGGTGAACTTGGTGAAGAACGATGAAAAGTTATTCAAGGGACTATTTCACATCGCTATCAAGGATGTAGATGTCTCTGATGTGGAGGAATTAAAAGATGAATTCCGTGTAAAACTTCTACAAATTTGTAAAGTATCTCGTGAAAACCTCTTGACAAAGATGTACGGAGGAATGGTTGAACTTTCTGCATTGCCTCCTTTTACTCGGCGAGAATATCATCAAGAAAGCCTATATGATATAGCTTTGATAGTAGAGGAAGAGCTCGAACATAGTTATGATAGTGGTCGTGCCTTCTTGAGGGATTTGAAACTTGTTATTGCCCAGATAGCGGTGAAGGATTTGACCCATATACATTTTAAGCGTGTTGCTATGAAGGTTGATATCCTTCGCAAGAATTTGGTTTCTACTGTCAAGGCAGGATGCCTTTCTGTGCCAGGTACGAACAAGGTGCTTATGAATTTTGACACTCAGGAAGTGGTAGGTGATGCTCCAATAGAACTTGGGGATCTCTGCATTGATTTGCAGGACATAGGTCTTGAGCTTGCAGCTCTAGATGAATCTACATCGAATGATAAAATATTGTGTCGTCTCAGATCAAGACTAAAATGTGTCTTGGAAAGAAGAGGAAAAAATGGTGATCTATGGCACTCTAAATTTCAGGACTTCTTAGGGGCATTGATTGAGAGATTGCATGATCGTGTTCAGAAGTGGCTTTGCAGCAACACTGTAGAATTTTCTGGCAACAATGATATACAAAAGTTGCAACTGGAGGAAATTTTAGCCCTAGCAGAATTGAAGCAGGGGCTCTCTGTATGTGGTTGTAAATGTTCTGAATGTTTTTGCCAATGTGTTATAGAGAAAGGCCATTCCTATGATCACTCTTGTACGAGTAATCATGTTTGTGTTGACAAGTGCACATATTGTTCTCTCGAATTATTAGATCGAGGAAATGAAGTGGAGGAATGCCATAATTTTGCAGGTGATGATGGGAATCATGATTGCAGAAAGAAAAATCATACGTGTATGAAGATCTATTCCTTATTTGACAAATCATCCAATTGCAGCAAATCTTGTTGTTTGAAGGTTGGACATGAAGGCACTCATAAATGCAGTTCATCACAACATTTGTGTAATAAAATGTGTTCCCTTCCAAGCTGCAAAAACCTTTGTGTTATACAGATTAAACTTGGAGATCATGAAAAGCATGCTTGTCATGAAAGGTATTGTCCCAAAAGATGCATCATGGAGGGGTGTCCTAGAAGCTGCAGTTACGAAGATCATTTCCATGAAAGTTATTAACCCCAAACCAAAATAATGTAGCCATCACAAGAAGAGAGGAGAAATAAATAACATACAAGTGCTTGTGCAAAGCTTCAAGTATATTTCATCCACACGACGTCTTCCTGACCCTTTACTTAGCCTCTCTTGGAGGGATGACGAAGTGCACCTGAAACAAAAAATAGTTGAAGGTCAATGGCGGTTGCACTTTTCTGTCAATGAGCAATCCTAGTGGCAAGAGCATGAAGTTTTCTACTTTAAGAAAAAACATGAACTAAGAGCATATAATACAAAAATTCAGTAACAAAGAATTTAAAAAATAAAAAGTATTTAACAGAATGTTTCAAGCAGGAAAATCCCATTATTTTGTGTTTTTTTGAGGAAATAATTTGAACTGCAAATCACAATATTCTGGCACAATATCAATGTGAAGAACAGATGGAAAAAAGAACCTACAAGAATCGAAACTGCCTTAAAACAACACCCTATATTTGAGCTGTAAAACTCAAAAATTCTCTCCATCCCATATAAATCAAGTATAAATATTAAATATATGCTTTTCAACATGATGAAATCTGACTTCAGTTCATCAGATGAAAGCTGACTAGTTCTTTGCATTGATCAGGTTACTAAATATTCGTCAACCTTAGCAAGTCAGTAAATCAACCATTTCTTGTTTACTATGTCTATACGAGTTCACAGCCTGGGAGTCCTAAACCTATTTATTTCATCTTCGGCATGGATCGACAAGTGAGTTTTCAAATTCTTTCTTTTTCTTCTCACTTAAATTGTGAAAAAGGTTTGCTGGGATCTTCTCTAACAATATATTGATTTGAATTACTTTACTAGTTCTACCCTTAGTGCATTCAATATGGCTCTACCTGAGAGTCCCAAAGCCATTTGAAATTGTAGAGTTTTATAGTTTGAGCTACTGCTCTAAGAAGCTATAAGATAGGAACATTTTCGTGGAGGCAGGATGAGACAGGCGGAGGAGGCAATAAGTTGCCGCTAAGGAGGCGATGAGCTGCTGAAACGTTTCAAAATAAAATTGGCTAGAATAAAAATACAATTGGTTAGAAAGACTGATAAGAAAGTGTTTTGATTGGGTGAACCAAAAACCCAATCTCATAAAAAATTCCATGAAAATATTAAATGAAAATTAAAACTTTTATAGAAAAGAAATCTTAAAACATAGTTAATAATATTTATGGAGAATAAATCTTATAAAAAAATTAAACATTATCCTATTGAAATTTAAAACTCACTTTGACTTGAGAATTACATGTTTGTAACATATACAATTCTCAACATGTTAAGGAAGACTAGGCATTCTGATTATAACGCTGAGAGATAAGAGATACAGACATACTTTTCTGATAACAACACGATCTTGTTTTAATAATACCTGGAATATACATATGGTAACATCAGAGGATTGCGTTACTTTATGGCCGAGTTAAAAGGGCCCATCATATATTAAAGACTTTCCTTCATATATAAGGTTTCAAATCCAATGTTTCAAGATTCAGAGGCTGAATTTTCATAACCTGTTCCAAACCAACTTGGCGTGAGTGGGCCTAGGAAGCGAACAGTTATAATGAGGCTCTACTACATAATTCTTCCTAGGGTATGGCGGGCCAAGGCCCATTCTTCTAATGTTCAGAAAATTATAATAATTATTAAACAGTTATTAGAAAATGATAGCTTTGGAACTTCACCCGGATTCTTAAAAGTGTTCGAGAATTATAAATTTTATGGTGTGGAATATTATAATACCTGTAAAAACTTTAAATTCTCCTAATGCAACAATTTAAATTTAATTTGAACAACAAATTTAAAACATTTGTGTTTTCTCTGCTAAATATTTCTTTATAACCTAATCAAACTAATTGCCCCACGAGAAAATTTAATATAAATTTTGATCTAGATTTCAGCTGGAAAAATGAGGACCCAGAAAAAGTTTTAAATTAACTTAAATATCCGCCGAGTTAGTAACCGTTGGATATTGAGCTTATTTAAAGCCCTTCCTGGATGCAAACAAATACTGGAGTGGTTTCATCTCAGCGTCTTTAGCATATGGTGTTGGTTTGGCTTGGTTTGTTTGTTGTTTTTCATTTAGCAGCATGGCCATGTTGATTACTCACTATGCTATGCCTTCCACATGGAAAAAAAAATCAGAAGATCGAAAGCCCTCCGCTTGGATGGATCGATACAATCTTATTAAGTGATACATATGAAATAGCTAAACATAATTAGTAAATGTACTAGAGTAAAATGTCATGGGGGATTTATAAGCAGAGTGACCCCAGTTTCTTCCCCAACCAGTGTAATCAGTCAAACTCTCCTTGCGAACTAGTACCATCTGTTTCAATGGTTTCTACTTCCAAGGATTTGCAAGATTGTGAATCAACTGTTTTGACCATTGGAAGAGTATGGAAACCCTGTAAAGCAGGGAGAGCCAACCACTTAATCACTCCTAGTTAGACCAGCAATAATACTCTCTAATTCTGCTGATGTACAGATACTAAAAGCAACTGTGTACATTCTTTCAGAACTTGTATTTGCAAGTGATATTGTGGCTCAATTTTTTTCCAAGGCAGACTCAGATTTTGAGTGTACTCAAATTGAGCCTTTCAATATGTAATTGGAGAAGCGCTCAAGCAAACCGACTCTCCACCAGCACACAACTAACAAGTGTAGCTAATAGCGATGATTAATTTCACAGAATCGTCCATGGAAAAGTAAATTAAGAGAGTTGTGCAAAATGAAAGGCAAAAGAGACTAAATGGCATATAAATTGGGAATGTTGGTTTCACAGGATCACTTATGAACAAGTAAGATTGAGAAAGTGATGCAAAGTGCAGTGTACCTTTGCTGCTTCTGGCTGTACCCCTCTCAGCGCCACTTTGCAAGATCCAACAGAAACCAATAGTGGCTTCATGCATTGCAACTTCTGCCCTAACAGGATCAACAATTAAAATCTCAGCATTAATCACCACAAACATTGCAAGTGCAATGACTACTCTCCATAACTCAATGCACACAGAACCTTTAAGATCTCCAAAATCAACGACTTGAAAGCCGCATCTAGGGCTATATCCACCACAACCAATATCGGAAAAATGAACTAGATTTGCGAATCCATTGTCCCCTTTTGGTTCTATAACCTACCACAGACAAAAACCTAAGAGTCAATGCATTTCCTATCCAATCAAAGGGGCTAAACTCTGAAATGTTCTTGGCACTGCCCCTTTAGAAGCTTCCACTCCACAATTTGTTAGACACATTGGTAAAGTCCAGAAGCATGACTAAGACCCTAAAAACCTCGGCAAATGGAGGAAGGCTAGCCTTATCAAATGGAGGCGAGGTTGACCCTGTCACTGGAGGCGAGGTTGGCCTTGTTCCGAGAGAGAAAACAATGTAACAATGCTTCGTCAGAAGAGTCGACCAGTCTCTCTCGCGCTCCTCTCTCGACTTGCTAGGAACAATTACCTGTCTCCAACTTTCATCGTGTATATTTTCCCTCTTTTTTTTCATCATTTTGCCGCTCTTTCAATAGATTGTTTTAATTTCTAAATTACCACAATTAAAATAGTTTTATTTTTTAAACTAAAATAATTATAACTCTATATGCGCAGGTTCTTCGAATGTGGAGAAGTTTTATTGTAAATTTCTAATTTCTATAGGTTGCTTTTTTACATTCTGAATTAATTAAACTAAAATAATTATAACTCTATATATGCGCATGTTTTTAAACTAAAATAATTATAACTCTATATGCGTGTGAAGAGGAGTTTTATTGTAAATTATTAAACTAAAATAATTATAACTCTATATATACGCATGTTTTTAAATTAAAATAATTATAACTCTATATGCGTGTGAAGAGGAGTTTTATTGTAAATTTTTAATTTCTATAGGTTGCTCTTCTACATTCTGAATTAAACATCAAAATCATATTTTCTAGTTTTCAATATATTTCCTTATTATAATTTTGATGTAATTGGTAATTTATTCATGTTTTGGATGCAATTGTTAATTTATTTATTTTGATTATTATAAAATTAAAATGAATATTTTATCTTGTATATTAAATAAAATAAATTGAATTGTGATCATTTTTGGTTTAATTTTTAGTTAAAATAATAATTTAGGATTTTAAAACAAAATATTAGTCGGCCTTTAAAAAAGTTGTTTTAGAGTGATATAATTGTTATGTAGAGTAGTGATATAATCGTTATGGTTGTTTAATCATTTATTGTTTTTATAAATAGAGGATTACTATTTTTTTATTCATGAGGATTATTTTAAGATGTTTGTGCATAATTTAGGTGTAAGTTTAGATTAATCCAACATAAAATGTTGTTTTTGAGTGCTTTAAAGAGGATAGAGATTGAAGTACAAATTCGATTATAGAGGGAGGTGATGAGTTTCTTAATTAAAATACTTGTAGGGATTAGATGGAAAAGAAGAAAAGAATATGCACCTTATATGAAAGTAAAATTTAAATAAGTGCACTTTAATGACAACACAATCCTTGTAGCATGATAACATATACGAAAGAAAATCCTTAGAATCCATTTGATATGTGAATAAAGTGTTAGAAAGTAAATCATAAAGACATTGTACCATGGGCTACCCTATCAAGCTTTTACATGCAGTAGTGGAAGTGCTCTCAAGTCTAAACTGGATGAGGGTAGGTGATGAGAAGCTCTTGACACCTTTGTAAGTAAATCCACCCTCTAGAATGAGGACTTGCACCTCTCCTTTATAGAACAGGATGAGAGGAGAGATAGTGTAGTCGAGGAAAGAGAAGAGGATCAAATTGTGGGTTAAAGTCTTGTGTGCTAGATCATTTTGGATGTCACAATTCCTCTCTAGTGAATTTTCTCTCTTTCAAAACTAGATTTGTTGAAAGTACACACCTTCTCAAAACACTTCGTAGCTAATGTTTTTCCTTTAATTGACAAATATGTGGAAATTATCTCTAGTGAGGTGCATGTCTTCTAAAATATGTGTTGTTTTAGCACATAATACTCATGATAATGCATTAAATGTATGAGCAACAAGTCAACACAACATCGTGGCACTGCTTCTCCACGATATTTATTTTTTTCTTTTTATGAAGTTCCAACCTACTAGAAATAGTTCAATATGATGCCCCCTTTGTAATAACTTGTTGTTTTCATTTAGTAACCATATATATCTATTGATTGTCCTTTGTATGGATGAAATACAAACATTTCCTAGAATTATCCTCCTTGAGCACACCCTATCCAAGACTTGAATGGTTGAAACACGAAATCTGCCAATAATAATCCCTTTTGACTACATCACCTCTCAATATTTGCCTTTCTCTTTGTAATAATTAACATGTGTGGATGAAAGTAGATATAATTCGACTTCATGAAGAAAAACAACCTTGCATATATGGCTAGGTTGAATTGCATCATTACCCAGTTAACCCAGTCATTATCATCCTCCTTAACCTCAGTCCTTACATCCTCCTTGATTGCACATACAAATCAACCCCTCTCCACTCCTTCAACCGGGATGAAAAGGATTCAATTTCAATAGGAAGAATTGACAGGATGAAGAAACTCGAGTAAGTCGCAATCCCTGCATCCTCCTTGACTATTCATGTGACTCAACTCGCTCAGCTCCTCCTCATCTCCTTCAACTGGTATAAAAAGGCTTCAATTTCAATAGGAAGAACAGGCAGGATCGGGAACCTCGAGCAAGTTGTAGTCCATGCATCCTCCTTGGCTTCGTCTGCAACTCAACCCCTTTAGCTCCTTCAACTTGGATTAAAAGACTTAAATAGGAAGAAATGGTGGGATCAAGAACCTCCTGCAAACTATACTAGGAAGAAATGGACGGATCAAACTGTGCCATTCAAAACAACAATATAACAATATTTTCTCCCATGGGGTATAAAAAAAAATGTTGAAGCATTTGTTCCATATTTGAAATTTTAATAGACGAGAAGCTCAATGATATATAGACAATTTAAATGTGCTTTGTAATAAATTAGAGGTTTGTAATGAACATTGCAAATATGACATTTGAGCTTAAATTTATTGGAGGAGAAAAGGACATACATGTTGTGCATCTACAACACAAAACCACATACATATTGAATGGTAAGTCCTTCATACAAATAAGAGGAAACTACCACCAATTTTGCTGGGATCATAACCTAAGAGGAAATAAATTTTAAAGGAAACTGCTCAACCCTAGCAATCTCTCGGTGCATATAAAATTTTTACAATGGCTTGTATTTATTACTTCAATCAATTGTAAAGGTGAGAAATTTACTCACCGATAAAAATCGAGCCCTTGAAATCTGAACCAAAGGGGAAGGTGCAAGATTTTATCCTATGTACACCCAGCCCTGCACTCTGTAGCAAGAGGAAACCCAAAGCAAATATGGAAATGAGAAATGAATGTAAGAACAAAGGTAGACATCCAATTAATTGCAATACACAAACCCAAAAATCACTTCCCACCATACCTCTAAGTCTTGTTGCCCCATGGGTGATGGTAAATGATGGTGAATGACCATGATATCAGTAGTTGTTTCCTTATATATTTGTAAGGAAAGTTCCCAACTAATGAACGAGTCTTGTGCCATTGGTATTGGGGCAAGCAAGTTATCTGCCAAATATATTATGGAGGTGTGAGTAGAAATGTCCACTCTCCTCTGATTCTGATACGAGACATGTCATCATTGTTTAAAGCTTGGTCTTCACAAATAGATCTGTCTAGAGCATTACAAGGACCCATCAATATTTTTCTCAAAAAACCTCTAAATGATAAAACCTCTGACTTTATAAAGGGTGCACCCTAATGCTACTCATGGTATGTTTTGGTCTTTCCAGATGATGTCCCCATTCATATTCAGGAGAACTAGAAATGAGTAATGATCTCATACAAATCCCAGAGGTTTTTACTATCTTTACTTTGAACAAGGTCCTACAATTCGAGATTGAGTAATATATGTTTACTCCAAACTCTTACTCGCTGAAATAATAAGGGCAGATAGGAGAGTTGTCTCGTGTCGAACCCTTTGAGTGAAAGCTCTGTTCATTTCTCTTGACAATAATACCACATGAGTGCACCTGAAAAATAGAATATTGCAAGGGCCTTTGAAAGGGGAATTTATAAGCCAACACCTCTCATTATGTTTCCTAGCAAGTGATTGAATTCACAAATGAGGACTTTTTAAAATGAGGGTTTTTTATATGACTGATGAACTCGACACTCCTCAGTTTGGGCTCTATATTCATCCCGTATACCATGTTCGTACAATGGCACGATGGCACTCGAGGAAACTTTGGAATGGGAAATTCCCCAACCGCATACCCATTGATGGCATGCAAATATGCCATAAATCAAAGTATTATAACCCTAAACCTTTTATGAACTGAAACAAAAGGAAAACCCAGTTAACCCAGTCATTATCATGTCCCCTTAACCTAAGTCCATGCATCCTCCTTGATTGCACATACAACTCAACCCCTTTCCACTCCTTCAACCGGGATGAAAAGGATTCAATTTCAAAAGGAAGAATCGAGAAAATGAAGAAACTCGAGTAAGTTGCAGTCCCTGTATCCTCCTTGACTATTCTTGTGACTCAACCTGCTCAGCTCCCCCTCATCTCCTTCAACCGGGATAAAAATGCTTCAATTTCAATAGGAAGAACAAGCAGGATCGGGAACCTCAAGCAACTTGTAGTCCATGCATCCTCCTTGGCTTCATCTGCAACTCAACCCCCTTGGCTCCTTCAACCTGGATTAAAAGACTTAAATAGGAATAAATGGTGGGATCAAGAACCTCCTACAAACTGTAATAGGAATAAATGGTCAAATCAAATAACACTATTCCATCACTAAGAAGCCTCGGTTTGCAAGGCATTGATTCACATATGGAGAGAGATATCATCACAAAGAAAGAAGAGGAAGAAACACTTACTAATGTGTTCCAATTGTTTGAGCTAGAGGAAGGTAAAGTAGTAGACATGATATAGCCTAAGAGAAGTGGATCCAATCCAAACCAACCACCCTATGAATTTTAAAATCCTAGAGGTAATCCCAACTTTTCATTATACTTTTGACTTTAAAGCACCTTTTCTTAGTCTCAATAAATGAAGTAAATAGTCTCAACCCCTTGCAGAAGGAAATTTGAGAAAAAAACAATTAGCATGAACAAACAAAGAATCCAATGAGCTGAGCTGAGATGGGTCTCCCTTTATAAACAAGCATCCATAGGCTTGTTAGAGTTAGTATGAATCTTTACTAGAAGGTGAGTAGTCTTCACATCACCAACCACATCTAATAGAAAGGTACCAACCCCTACAATAAAAATTATGTCTCCAAATAAGGTGTAGTCAATACCAATAATATCATCTTATGAATCTATTACAATAATATTTGCAAATTAAGTTTCCATACATTTGTGAAAGAAAAAATCCATCTGGATAGCAAAAGAAAGTCTTTTTGAAGGGCTTAAGAAACCATGTTTCCCTTGGAGGAGACAAGAAGGGTCTGAAACCATAGAATACAAGTTTATCTATGAACCCTAGTTCTGCAACTCTTAAGAGAAATGTTAATAGTCAATATTCTAATCTTAGATGATATCCTAATCTCAGATCAATCTTCGATAACATTGTTTTTCCCTTCAATTGATTGAACAAATCATCAATCCTCGACAACAGATACTTATTCTTAATGGTCGCCTTGTTCAATTGCATGTAATGAATGCAAAATCTAAGAGTACCATCCTTCTTATTCACAAATAATACTGGTGTGCCCCATGGTGATTCACTTTCCCTAATGTATCCGTTGTCCAACATTTCCTTGAACTGCAACTTTAGCTCTACCAACTGTGGAGTGCTCATCTTGTATGGTTTTTTTGATGTTGGTGCTACCCCTGGTACCAAATCAATAGAAAAATACACTTCCCTGTGAGGAGAAAACTCTGAAATATCTACAGGAAATGCATCTTGAAACTATTGTAAAACTGGGTACTTGCTCAAGATATCTGCATCCTCAACTTCATTATCTTTGTCACTAGAAATATGTACTGCAAATAACACACATTTGTTCTTGCAACTACACTTTGTTTGCATAGTTGTCACCATTCTAATTGATGTTTCCTTCTTCTTACCTTGCAAGAATATCTATTCTCCATTGTCATCCAAGCACTCAATAGCTTTGTCATAGCAGACCACTTTGGTCCTATGGAGATACAACCAGTCCATACCTAAAAGCATGTTATATGAACCCAATGACAATACATTCAAATGTGTTGATGTAGACATACCATTCAAATCAAATGCATAAGCTCTTACCCAATGATGAACTCGCTTCTTTGTACCTGTATCCAACTGCACTAACCAATCAGAAATATGTCATTTCTTGTTGTTTTGAAGATTATTCTTTAGATGTGCGCCAGACTGTCATTAAGAGTGTCTTGAAGGATATAGAAGAGACAGAGTGGGCTGTTGCAAGTCTTCTTGGAGCGATTGGAAACTGTTCCTTTTGAATGAATTGAGTGCCTATTTGTTGTAGATGAGATGTTTAGATTGGCCCAATATTCTAACCAGTTTAATCAAAAGGCTGAGCTGTGGAGGCGGATCAATTGTGGAGCAATAGTAGTTATAGTGAATTACTCCAATATATGAATGAAAATTCCTATAGAGACTATGAGCCTCTGGTTAAAATGGCCAGTTTTCAGTTTTCAGTAGAGACTATCAGTCTCTAGTTAAAATGGCCAGTTCTTTGTTTTGTAAAGAGAAAATGGTTATGGTGTGGCCATTTGGTTAAATCAGTTTTCAGCAGAGACTATGAGTCTCTGGTTAAAATGGCCAATTCTCTGTTTTGTAAAGATTTGCGAGTATTTTGGAATTTCAAAATTTTGTAAATGAAGAGCTATGACGAGTAGAGCCATCCTCTATAAATAAGATTCCGATTACATGAATGTCAATGGTACAGGGTTCTGTCACGAGGGCATATAAAAACTATGAGAAACTTCTATGAATCTATGCAAAACTGTATGTATCAGTTTGCAACAGAGGCTTCAGGAAAATACAGTTATTCTTATACAACATTAGAGGAAAAAATCAAATCTGAATAACTAACAAACACATCCATCAAAACAAAAAAGAGCCCTTGTTGAAGAGGTTAATCCCCTCTGCGGACAGAGGCGATCCCTACTAGCCCAGACCGGGTCTAGCAACAATCAATCACGCTACAGTGCAGGTTCCTAATTGTAAAGAAACCGACTTGCGATGAAGGCTTACCTGGAATCCAACGTCGTCATTTGTAGAAGAGGTGGTGCTCCCATTCCTCAGCTCTGGCAGATCACAATCCTCACGATCTCCGTGATCGGACACCTGCACACGCAAGAAACGAAACAAACCCAAGCATAAAATCCAGTATATACAACTATATGTCAGTTGAAAAGGACATAACTCATGAACATTATCAAGAACAAGAGTGGAACCATAACAAATAGTCGCTTCTATTAATGAATCAAAAGAAGAATACAACCATAGCTTCGACGCAGCATTCTCCTTTAGCGGGTCGTCAGCAGAACATGTCTTGATAAAGCCTATCAAGGATGGGACAAGCCTCTCTCTTCAGCTATTTGACAATAGTCTCCTTGCTTGGATTTGGCCTTAAGGGAATCAAGAAGGCTCTTGCAGCATAAGGATGTGGAAGCTCTTGGGAACTTGGAGATTTGGAGATTACTTCCAAAAACTAGCTTGCAAACGAGATGAGCAAGCTTTTATAGATGGAGGAAGGGGAGTTGGGATCCCTATAATTATGGGATTGGCCCTATCATCAAGGAAGCTTCCATGAGAGGTAGAAAACCACTTCCTCTCTATGGAAATCCGTAGCCAAACCTCCCAACTCAAGATAGATATCAGTCCATGAATTTGTTAGGACGAAACTTCCGCCATTTATTTTTAAAAAACACCCCTTAATATGGTTGGCGCGGGTATGGCTCTATGATAGAGCGCCAATCGGCGCGCCCTCTTTGGAGGATTTGCCCCCTTGGCGTGAGGGTTGAACTGTGAAACCGCGCCAATGGAAAAAGAGCTATTTTTAGGGTTTTTTGCAGGGAGATGTCTTCAGGGAAATGAAAGCTCATCTTCAGAGGGATATAATGAAAGTGTTTTCAAGGTTTGTTTCTGCTCATAGGTCACGGAATGAGCCCTCCAATGTGCGAGATGGGGAATGGTAGGGACGGTGACAAATTGCTGTGTAACAACCCTGATCCAAACGAAGGAACTATCCACATCTTGAAAATTTCAGGGTAAAATACAGGCAAGGAAATTTTCAGACATCATCATGTTGAGTTTTACTTCACTTAATGTCGTAAAGACTGGCAGGAAGAGCATTAGGATGTGTATGGAGACTTACTAGGTTTGAGAGTTATGAGAGTTGAGAAGTGTAAATGCACAATCTCTGCCTGTTTGGGGATGACCCACATGTTTTCTCAAAGCCTGCTCATAATTTTCATCCTTCCGAGCTGCTTCCAACATCTTTACAACTCTAACTAAGAGAGCTCAAACACCTGTATCCATAATGGTTGCTGCCCAAAACTGTATCGAGAATGGTTGCAATGCGCGTTGCTCTTTCCCCAAGAAAACCCAAATGCTTAACCAGCTTCTGCTAAGAAACCCCAAATGCTCAAACAGAAATGAAATAAAGGTCATTCACGCCACTTTTTCTTTTCGACAACACTCTGCATCATATTGCCAACACTACCCTAATCCCTTCCGAAGACACAATGAATCCCAATAACCGACCAGATGTGACCGCGAAAACACACTTGTTCGGATTCAACCTAATCTTGTAGAAACGACATCGTTCAAATACTTGACGGAGGTGAGCAAGATGATCAATTCTCTTTCGAGAATGAGCAGCTAAATCATCCAAATATGCCTCGATAATATGTTTGATGTCGTGGAAGGCATATGACATGGCCCACTGAAAAGTAGCCCCAACATTTTTAAGACCAAAAGGCATCTTCTTGTAAGAAAAAGTACCCCAGGGACAAATAAAGGTAGTCTTATGATGATCTTCAAGACGGATAGTAATCTGATTGTATCCGGAGAAATTGTCCATGAAGGAGAAAATCTCATTACCAGCACACTCATCGATAATCTGATCTATAAATGGTGTGGGGTAATTATCTTTCAGACATGCTTTATTAAGGTCTCTGAAATCAATGCAAAATCGAATTGTTCCTTGTTTTTTATCCACGGGAACAGGATTTTAAACCCACTCTATCAAAGGAACAGGGAAAATAAATCCCACCTTGAGCAGCTTCTCCACCTCGGCTTTGATAGCTGCAGCCTTCCTAGGATTGACCGGACGAATTTTTTGCCTCACAGGCTTAGCATTTTCGTAAATCTTGATCTCATGCTAGACAATAGACCAAGGGATCTATACCAGGGATTTCGTCATAAGACCAAGCGAACACATCCCTAAACTCTTTAAAGAGATCGGTGTAAATCTGAATCTCTTCAGGGGAACATTCAGCTCCGATGAAGACATTCTCTATAACATTGGGATCTTTGGAAATGTTCACCGGGATAGTTGGAGAAATCACAGCCATGTTCCCTTCAGCATATACCTATGTTGGTGCTAAAGGGTTCAGGACTGGGTGAATAGGACCAGGAGACAAAGGACTTGGAAAACTTGATTCAACTTCGCTCAAATCAGGTAAAAAGTAAGACCGATGATGCAAATCATCCCACGGTCTATCTATACCATTCATAGCTTCTAGGGTGGCCTCTTCAGATGGAAGAGTGGTATCAAGGAAATCCTGGGTGGAAGAAGAACTAAGTGTCCAAGCCGGAGCCACATCGCCATCCAACTCCTCCAGAGAAAGAGGAGCTAGAATGGTCTCTGCAGAGTCAACAATAGATTGATAAGTAAACTCAGTTGCAGACATTGGAAATGCCATTCCACCCACTTGACCTTCCGCTAATGTGGAGGTAGGGGAAGGTAAGGTCCAAGGGTCCGAAAAATAATTAGTTCTGAAGAACTCTCTTCGAATAGGAGCCCTGGAGGATGAAATTGCATTTATATGAATGGTAGGAGGTGGAATATCGAAAGTACCCATTAAAGAAGAATACATTCCAACCCCTAAATTCTCGACAGGCGGCCTGGCATTATCCACCTTTGGAATAGTTGAGTCAGTAGATGCATTCAGGTCTATAGGAGAATAGTCTAGTTGATCCACTGTAACAATCCTCCCTTCGTGAGGGAAACAAATAACCTGAAATAATGAGGATGCAATGGCATCCATCTCATAAATCTAGTTTCGCCCCAACAGAAGGTTGTAGTCCAAGCTTGCATCAATTATCTCAACCTCTATATTTACAGTTTTTCCCCCAACATAGATGGGCAAAGCTAGGACAATACCATGTGGTCTGTGAGAATGACCATCAAACGCAGTCAGAAGAGTAGCAGATGGAATAGCTGCAGGAGATCCAATTCCCTTCCAGCATGCGAGAGACATCACACATGTGAAAGCACCCTCATCAACGACCGTTCGAAAGATATTGAATTTCTGAAACGATGATTTGATATGGAAAGCCATATGATGGGGGAGTCTCTTTTTAAAATTAGACATATCGAATGTAATCACAAGAGATTTCTTTGGATCGAGAGCCCCAATAGCAGTGAACAGAGCACTGCGCTGAGCTAGACAAGACTGGAGCACCTCAAGAGCCGACATGGCACAAGGACTCTGCACCAGATCTTCCACAATAGAGTAGTTCTGGGCGGCCCTGGCATTTGGATTAATCGCCGTACGCTTGGTAGATGCTTTTTGCATCTGAGGTATAGGCTCAACAGTAGGCCTCGTAATATGAAGCGGCTCAGTACCATCGGGAGCACCCTTGGCTTTCAAAGACTCATCTTCGCCATAATCACGGGATCTCGTGGCGATATCCGCATGAGCACTCATCATGTATATGTTTGATGGAGTTTCCCCTTCCTGGGTGCCCCCAGAGGAAGCCCTAGTATTTTGATTTGCGCCAACAACTAGCTGTTGCCCTTGGGGAAAAGGGTTTGTCAACACAGCTTGGGAACTAGAAGAACTCTGCTAAGCTAACAAGCGCTACGCATCCTGAATTTTAGGGAAAAGGTGAGTAAGATGGTCTCCAACACATAACTTGCATGGAAAATTCACTTTATTTTTATCCTTTGGACCCTCACCAACATGCTCGTTGGATTTATTTTCATTAGCCTTCCCATTCTTGCCCTTTTTATTATTATTGTTCTATCCCTTCTTCTTCCCTTCGGATTGTTGATTTTCTTTAGGGTTAGAAGTCTGAACGACATTTACTGACAAATATTGAGAAGGCGATGACTCAGCAGGCACAGCATGACCAGAAGAAGCAGATTGTATAGACAATTGCTGCAATTGACTAAGCAGGTTAGCTGCACCACTATTGATCGACCCCATCACCATGAGGACCAGGTTTAGTCTTGGATATGTCTAATTTGGAGCGAGGAGAATTAATCAAATATTTATGAAGGACACCAGACTGAGAATATATCAATTCAAGCTGTTGGGCCCTAAAAATAGCCTGCTCCTCAGAAAATACCCCTAAAAGGGATACATCCTTAGAAATATCTGCCTGCAGAGATTTCAAAAACCATTCCAAAAGAAATTCTCCTAGAATATAAGCTTTGATAAGCCTCTTCCTTCTTCGCCATTCCTGAATATGATCAGAAATGTGGGTTGCGTCGTCCTGCTTAAAATTATCTAGGAGTTCATTCCCGGCATCATAATGGACAGGCAACTGGAAATGATTTAGAAATATAGTAGCCAGATCTCCAAAAGTAGCAAAAATGCCCCCAGTTAACTCAATATACCACTTGGTAGTGTTTCCAGTCAAGGTGCGTTGAAACAACCTCAACCTAATCGAATCCTCGATCAGGGAGTTAGATGAACACCATAAATGGAAAGTGGTGATATGATCAGTCGGGTCCTCTCCATTCTTTCCTTCAAGCTTTGGAATGTCTGAAGGTAGTTTGGTAGGAACTGGAGGCCACCCTGGACTATATCGGATCGGATCATTCGTCAATTTCAACAAATCTGGCAAGTTCAACGTTGCCAGAAAAGGTAAACGAGGAAGAGCCTGAGGATTCCATCCTTGGTAGGATGAATTCCCAACATTCTGAAAAGAATAACCTAGATTTGATGAGGCACCAGGTTGCCAGAAAGAACTCATAGAAAATGTTGGGCCATAGAACCTAGAATTTGGAGAAGGACCCCCTCCCAACATAGAGTTACCATAGACTGGACTAGTTCCCCCCCCCCGAAGTAGTGAATAAAGAGGAAACCCTCTGATAGGGGTTCCAAGCGCTAGAAAGAGGGGAAAAATCCTAATAAGCACTCGACGAAGTGAAAGAAACATTCCCTTGTTGACCAGCGAGAAACTGATTCCCTGCCCCCACTGCTGTAAATACAGGGTTCCAACCTGTAAAGGTAGTCAAACTCTGACCTCCAGACCAAGGGTTAAAACTCTGAGTCTGAGAAGTAAAAGGAAAACACCCTAAGGAAGGATTCAAAATAGGAATATGCCCACTTCCGAAGGGGAACCCTTGAAAAGAAGCTGACCCACTAGCCATGGAAGACATGGGTGCAGACGCAGTTGCAGCAACGGAAAAGGAAAACGAAGGAATTCCACTAGTGGGCATTCCAAAAAAAAAGGGACCAGATTGAGAAGCTTGTGCTTGGGTGAAACCAGAGCCAAACATAGTAGTGCTAGAATCGAAGATATAGAAATTGTGCCTCCTCCTTCTACTGAAGCAGGAGTCTGAATGCCTGCAGCACTCATAGCCGAAGCCGCGTTCCTAGTCGTGGCCTTCGAAAGGTATGAGTAAGATGGATAAGGACTTTCTAGTCTTTCTGACTCAGTTCCGATGTACTCAACAACAAACGAATAATCAGGAGGAAGAGGAGATGGAAGTGACTCAGAAAACTGAGATACTTCCTCTACTTCTACTTCTTCTTCTCCCAGAAATAAGACTCTCGAGGTGAGTGGAGCGCTCCTCTCAGAACCAACATCAGAACCAACTACAAAACCTTCAAGCCCTTGTGGAGGATCTCTCTCCACTGCGTCAGATACCACTGGGTGATATTCACCTGCTATATTACTCCTACGCCTTCTTGAAGAAAGCTCTACACTTTCGGGAGATAACCCCCGAACTCTCCTTGATCGACGAGGCGCTTGATCAGCCACTTTAACAGATTAATTAGACTCAAAAAAGTATAAAGCCAGGCAAGCTAGGAGCAAAGAGCACTCACTACAAAAATCCCTAAGATGCAACCAAGCAAGAAACCTTCCGGTATTTCCGCTCTGGGTGATTAGGACTGGACACCA
Source organism: Pinus albicaulis (assembly GCA_034641835.2). Taxonomy (NCBI): domain Eukaryota; kingdom Viridiplantae; phylum Streptophyta; class Pinopsida; order Pinales; family Pinaceae; genus Pinus; species Pinus albicaulis. The sequence continues at coordinate 552,847,467 of CM076584.1, forward strand.
AAATATGAGAAAGCGAAAAATAGGACCTCCCGAAAATATTCTGGGATAATTATGGCCCAGGCCTACTAGCGAAGGTAACAGAAACAGTTACACTGACCTCCTAACAACAGCCTTTGCCGGTGCAAGTACCCAAGCTTCGTTGGGGCACCCTCCAGAAGTACTATTGGAAGTGATACGACGTCTGCCTTAGGTACCACGGGTATTCCCCCCCGCAGTCACCTGTGTGGAACCTAGGAATGGCAACTAAGGGCACCAATCCGTGTCAGCAACCGGGCGGAACGGTCTTAAGGCAAGATCCAGTAAATCAGAGAGGGGGTATCTCTCTTCTCAACCTTCACTTCCCCTCGCGCTTGACTCTCTGGAGGAGAGCTTTCTTGGTCCACCTAACAGTGTTGGATTTCGCTCATTTAATAAACTTATATGTTTTAGTTTGAGCGGCCTTGGAGAGTTAACTCTCCACTCACCTAATCCAAGGCCCTAAAACCTAGCTAGTTGATGTATGACACTTAATAAAAAACTTGCTAGTTGTTTTTAAATTAATGTGCTTATTTTAGTTGGCTGTTATATTAAGTCAAGGGAATATGGAAATGAAACTCGTGATGTTTTATGACGCAGAAAAGAAATTAATGAAAACCAAACTACATGCAAATGCAGTAATTTCCTTTCGATGAAAAGAAATTTCTACACGGGTTCTACGAGACTATTTTTTCTTTTCAGATATCAAACCTCACACTCGCAAAATTTATGAAAAAGACTACAAATTTTCAAGTGCACCTAATGCAAATTACTAAGAGCATGCCAATTCTAAGATGCAAAATCTAACAAAGCAAAGAGAAATTTCCAAGAATCCCCCAGTTCTATCACTTTTCCGGTTGTCCACAAAGCTAGTTCCCAAATCAGAAACTCTCAGTATAAAGACACCAAAATATGCTTGAAATAAGAGAAAGAAACCAATGAAAATTCCCTTCCCAAATCAAGTCAGAAACCGAAGGTAAGAAATCTCAACAAGGCTTCAAAAGATGGAAAGAAACCAAAACAAAAATGCAAAACAAAGGCAATGGCAAAACAAAATGTTTTTGAGCTTTTGAATTTTATAAAAAGAAGACTTCAAAGAGACCAAGAAAACTATCCAATTACCAAGCCAAACAATCTTCGAATTTCAAGCAAAACTCCAAAAATAATGCTCCAAATCTTATAGTGCCACTTAGTAGCAAGATTTATACGAGCAAAAGGAAGACAAGAAACTCAGTAACTCAGCCCAGAAGAATAGCACAATCTTGCAGCAAATAAAACTTCAAAAAACCAAGAATGACTCTTCAAAATTGCAACAAGACCCAGTCAAATGAAATCAAGAAAACCAACCGAAAAGCAGGCAAAAAATTAAAGTGCAAAGCAAGACACAAAGTTTGGAAAGAGCATATGAGCAGAAGATCTCTGTCCTAATTAAGCAGAACAACCAAGAATTCCCAAAAAGAGATCTTGGTACTCGAACCAGAAGTGCAAGCACTAAAAAAAAACAAGATTTTCCAAATGAGCCAGTTTTCAACCAAACAAGAGAGAAAAATAGTAATAACCACCTTCAACACAATCCAGAGACTAAAAGGACACTGCAGAGACAGGTCACTACAGGAAGACAAGACCAAAAATTCAAGAAATCAAAAATTTCAAAATTTGCCCAGGCATACGCTACTTAACATTTTTGCAACAAGCACGCATACCTGACTGTGGCAAAGGAAAAACGCATATATGAGACTTCCTTTCACCAAACCTGCGTGTATACACGTCTGTGTAGAGGAAAACTAGCGTATGGAAAGGTAAATAATGAAAAACAAAAATGATTAAGCCTGGCTAAAGAACCAGGTCTTTAGTCCGACTGAGAAAAAACTAACTGGACTGGAAATAATGATTAAAACTGTTGGAAACCTTTAAAATAGTTGAAACCACCCAACAGGGGAATCACAAGAATGTGATCCCCAGTGGAGTCGCCAGTTCCGTTTCGGGAAATAACTCCCTAGAGGTCGTTGGGTCAAAAACCTCCACAGATTAGGGCATGCTATTCAAGAAGGACTCACACAACCACACTTGTACGCTAAAAACTAGATAATATCGATTGTAGTACTCACCCGTAGATCCTACGTTTGATGTAGATCCCGCGGGGTCCAAACCCCCAGCAACCCTTCTTCCTCTTCAACCTGTAAATCAAGAAGGAACATGCACGGAAATCTAGTTGTAAAACATATATCTTTCCTAAATGTCAGTGTAATCCATGTGAAACATCATATAAACAATAATAAATGCTTAATTAACAACCTTTTCACATATTCAAGTAGATATTAACACGTGAATTCAGGAACAAGATGGTTCTTCTTCATTACGAACAGCATGTACAATAATAGAAAGGTGGAGAGATCACCTGAATCCTTCCACGATCTTCGAACAGACCATCGTCCAGATCCTCCCCGCCCTTGCCTCACTAGGATTCTTTCAAGACTTGTGCACACGAGATGACACATAAGCTGATGAACATCTCCAGGAAACAAGAGTTTCCTGTAAAAATCTGGGAAGTGCAGGAAGCACGGGAAACAGATTTGAACTGAGCTCCAACAGAGTATAATGTCTATAATTTTCTCTCTCCCTTAGGCCATGCATATGAGGGGATTTTTATACTCCCTCAAAGTAGTTTCAATCTGTTGGAAATAGTTGGCCACGGGCTGGGGTGGTTGAATTACTGGAATAACCATCAACCCAGCCTCGAAAATAGGGATTGTTATATATTTTTTAATGATTTTAATGGCATACGTGGAAAAGTATCTCTGGACTCGCGTATACACACGGACAAGTCTGGGCATACCTGCGTATGGGATTTGAAACACTGTTTTTTATGAATTTTTATTCAAGTCTGTGGGAATGGGTGCCCAAGGCCAAAGAGACAATCATGAATCACATGAGGGTGAAAAATGATGCTATAATAGCAAGTCAGTCATTGTATACATTCCTAAAGTGACTTTAATTAATCCTATTGATCATTTAAGCCTGTAATTGATAAGGAACAAAGGAAATGAAGTGAAATTTGGTGAAAGAAAAGGACATCTTTGGGGCTCAACAGAGAGAAAGCAACAAGATCTCTTGTTTCTTTGGTTTCTTTGTGGGGAGTTTGGCTTGTCCATCTTACATGGAGGAGATGAAGGATGGCAGCAAAGGGCCTTACTCTGGTGGTTACTATTAGGAGAATATGGTTTGAAATCTTTGTCTACCCATATAGCTCCTTTCCTTCTTCTTTTGCATAACATTGGAATGATTCTTGGATCCAACAAGGCCAACAGGGCTAAGTATGAGATCATATCAATGCTTAATCAAATTCATAAAACATGGGATGGAGAGATGTATTGTGTGATGGAGCTTTTCCTTTGTGAAGAGAAACACTTTATTTTATGCACCTCATGTATTGACGATGACGTTGGACATCATATGGTCGTTACTTGGTACTTCATGATGGAAGGAGGACATTTAACCATACAGTTAGAGGTCATTCTTTATGTTTTTAAAAGACAACTTTGGAACCAAACATGCATAACTCATTCCAACAAATGGAGGAAGCCTTCCTTGTGTGGATGCCATTTGGAGGGGAATAGATGGATTTGCATCTACTTTTGGAGTTGCTTGAGGACAAGCAACATTTTTCCGGGTGTGGGGGACTGTAATATTCCCAAATTTCCACATCATATTTGGAATATTAGAGTCCTTGATTTTCTTAATGAGTTAAGTAAACAAAATGGTGGAGGGACCCACAAGCCTCAATATGAATAAATATCCACTTTTGTGTGTGTGAATGTGGATTAATTAAGCCTAGATCTACATAATAAGGTAGTTGAGCAACTACTAATGTGAATGGAATTGGAGAACCTGTCTCATTAATGAGATAGATCATGGAGGTTGACAAAGTCAACTAAAATCTTGAAGAGATCAAACAGAAGGTTGATTCAGTCAACTAAGATCTTGAACATGTAAAACAAAATATCATGGGACATTCATGATAGAGTGATGGAGGATGTTGTGCAAACAGAGCACGCTTGATGCAGAAGGTGTACATTTCACCTAGACATGATGGTGGATTTCGTCAAACAACGCAGTCAAACTTGGAGGATCTTGTCCACATGCACTGCGCAGTTTAGATGAGGGCCAAGGCTTGGGAAGGCTCAAATATTATATAAATAAGATGAAGGCAAGGATGATGGTATGCTGATTATTCTTGATGGAAAGATCTTTTCAAATCTGGAATTGTCATGTGACATTCCATTGCTTTCTCGGACTTTTTAGTAGAGATTGCAAGTGTTGTTTAGCACAGGGTGTTCCTGGTCGATAATCCCACCTATTTCTTAGATCAACTCTAGAAAGAGTCTTATACTTCATTTTACATAAGGCTTTGAGTGCCACATCTCTTTTCCTACTTCCTGTAGAACATCCATATTCAGAAATTGCAAATTTCTGAAGATTAGTTTGGAAGGAGGAAGTTTTCTTTAATATTTCAGCTGGAGAACTAGTGAGGGTTTATTCCTATCACCTTGGGCTTAAAGGTAAGCTTCCCAGAGCTTCATTGCAGATCTGGCATCAGGAAAAAAGTTATTGACCTCCTAGCAGCAGTACTTCCTTCAGGAATTATGCTGTCTAAATTGCAGATCAAAAAAGAGGAAGGAAGTTACTAGCATTTCAGCTAGTAATCCTATGAGGGATCATCCCCTCACATTGCCATCAGTCTCACGATTAGCTTGGAATTTATTGCATCATTTTTCAGCAGGTATAAGGCCTCTCTTTCCCTCATAGTGCAGTTTCTGTTGGCAGTTGTGTTGTAGTAGCTGCAATCATCATTGGAGGATTGAGAAGTTAGATCTAGAGCTTCTAGCTCATATATTTGAAGAAGGGATTAGCCCTTCAAGCTTAGATCTGATCTTGCAACACATTTCAGCCATATTTTTGACAGATCTAGCTTCAGATCTGTATTTCCCAGCAGATCAAGGATCAAATCCTAGGGAGGTGATTTTCCAAAGTTGCAGATCTGGAAAATATTTTTTGGTTTATCTTGGGATTCAATCACATTGCCCAGATCTTGAATCTTGGCATCATCTGAGCTCCAGTTTTGATTATATCTATATTTTCCTATTCAACCTGCAACTATATGTTCATATTTTGCTGAAGCGACAACTCAATATTTGCTTCAGTGCCTCTCCAGTTATGTTGTACCTATTGCAGCATGTTTTCTGAGTGATTCTAGACCAACTTTTTGGCTAGATCTACTCAAATTTTTTACATTGTGTAAATGATTCTTCTCCAATATAATAAAATGGCTCATCTTCTCTATAAATTATAATGTTGCCTTAAGATTTATTGTTTATCTTGCTGTATTTCTTATATTGTGTTTAAGTATTACTGCATTCTTCCTTTTGGGATATTACTGAAAGCATAAAGCTAAAAACCCCTCTATCATATATTCTGTATATATCATGGATCATGAAACAATACCATACAAATCTCTAATCCAAGAGCTCTCAGTACAATGTACAATCATCTCACACTGTCATACAAAAATTGGAAAATACATGTGCCAATTTACTGACTCCTGACATCCTGCCTCCACTGCACAATCCCCGTTGATAAAAATCCTTGAAATAATGAGATCCTGCTTGCCTTGACTACACAATCCTCATGGGCACATCCAATGTGTGTGTGGTTGCATGAGTGCACCCACTAATGTCACAATTGATTGTCAAACTATCCCTTTCACCTATCTCTCAACTGGGTCTGCATTGGATCTGACATGCATGTATTTAACAGTATTATTTCTTCAGTTGCATGTGATACCAATGATTGTGAATTAATTAAATACTTAATTCATTGATCTCTCACTAGTGTATTTTCAATTATAACTAGCACAACTGAGTTAAACTATTTTACAACTCACATAACTACACATCCAACTCTATTACAACTTCGAATCACTCAGTTACAACTAAGTCCACTTTCATGTCCCACCAACCAACCACTCAACTCTAAATCCACTTAAATAACTGATTTGACACTTCAATTAACTATTTCCAAGTGCTCATTGAGAATAGATTAATTTTTGTTGTCCAATTATTATCATGCATTCTATATTTAGGCATGCGATCTATAAATAGACTTCGCACATGCATCTAAAAATAGAATATCATATATACATAGAATTTTCTCACAATTATAAAAATAGACTCCCTCTATAAATAGAATTTTCTCACGATTCTAAAAATAGACTTACACCTAAAAATAGCCTGAGGCTCCATCCTAGTGTAGGTGCTTCATTTTCACTAGGATCATCATCTTGTTGAATATTGACACTCCCTCTCAACAAGAAAGGGATTATCCTTCACCCTGATCCTATCTCTATGGTATTCAAATTTACTCCTGGTGAGCACCTTTGTCAAGATGTATGCATCCCGATCTTTTGAAGGAATGTACTGAAGCAACATGATATTCTGCTACACACAATCTCTGATATGATGATATCATATATCTCTATGCTTAGATGTATCATGAAACACAAGATTAATCGAGAGTTTAATGCAACTTTGATTATCACAATGAATCACTGTCGGATCTAAATGAGAACCAAACAAGCCAACCGGGATCTTTCTCATCCAGATAGCCTCACATTCAGCTTGAATTTCTCCCATGTATTTAGCTTCCGCTGAACTGCGTGCTATTAGTCCTCAATAATTTTTACTATATATAGATGAATAAATATTGATTATAGATTTCTAAAAACAAAATTCCCTAAGTATTGTGAGTTTTAGAAATCTCACTACCTTCATTACCCTTATGGAAAAAATTTCACTATTCTACCATTTTTCCATTCCATGGTTACCCTAACACTCCTAAAGGACTCCTTATGGGCTTATGCCACTCATCTCCATCCATTTTTTTTTCCCTCCTATAACCTCATCACTCTGTTTTTCCCTTGCCCATCACTCCACTTTCCATCTAGGGTTACCAATCATCCTATTCCTTCCCATGTTCACCAGGTTCCTCAAGCATTGATGGTCTCAAAACTATCTCTATAGGTTCTTTAGATAAATCAAGTACATTGGATTTTGGATCTTCAATAATCCACTTTGTCAAATAATTTTTTTTTATACTTGAAGACTCTAAGCCAATTTTTAGTCAAAGACTAGGTCAAAGAACCCTCCCACTAGGTCATTAGGGTTTCAGAGGTTGTAAGGTCATCATTGATATTTTAAGCATTGTTTTTCCTGTGTTAGAATCTGGCTCAGATGTAATATAAGATCAACACATGGTTACCCAAGAAATATCAGAAAATCTCCAAAGAGGACTACTTTATCAAGTTGAAGTTCTGCAAAGGGTAAATGTGAACTTTGACACTTCTGCAAGAGTGTTAAAATGACTATCAAAAGAAAGTTAGTAAGGTAAGAGGTCTGCTCCTCAATAAATACATTCATAGCAAGGAGAGGAGAAGTAGTTTGGTTTCAAGGAGAATTAGGGTTTTTGAGCTTGATTGGGCCAAAAAGTGCCAAATAGTGAAACACATGGCAGAAATGACCATGGAGGAGGTACACCAAGAAACCAAACATAAAGAGAAGTTTTGTAGAAATTATTGATAGAAAAGGGAAAAGGGTGAGGTGAACTAGACAGAAATGAATGAACTTAAAAGGGCCATAGAGAACTTAGAAGACAACAATGATAATTCTTTTCAAGCATTCCAGACACCTAGGGTTTTGGGAAAGTGTTCAAAGAAGGTGAAACTATGGTTTGGACTTCATGATGATAACAAAGGGACTTTAAGGTTGATGTTGTGTAAGTGAATATCCAAATAAGTTTGTCATGCGAAAAATGATCAAAGGATAGGTTGAGCCCCATGGTGTAGGTGCAGGAAGATTTAGAAGGCGCCAGTGTGTGGAAGCATCCTAAAAAGTTTCCAAGTTCAAGCTATCATGCCTCAAGATCAGTGAGAATGGGAAAATAAATGTTTTCAAGTCACCTACACTCAGAAGTTGTCAAAGGGATGAAAAAAATGATTTGAGTTCCAAGGTAAGAACAAAAGAAGTTTTGAAAATGTTGCTTTGTGTTTGAGTTCCTAAAGTTGTCAAGGGTAAATTTAGCATGCTTCAAAGATTAAAAGGAAGAGCCACTTCAATGTTTTCATGACACCTGCTCAGTGAAAGAGTTAAAGGGCATCAATAGGCCAAAGAGAAGCCAACTTTATGACTCAAAGAAAACCTGCAAAAGCAGAAGGTAAAGAGTATCAGTGAGAAAGGTTTAAATTATCATTTCAGGCACATGCAAATCATAAGTGGCCAAACAAGGGATAAAAACATAATGTTGAACTCCAAGGAGGAAACAAGGTCAAGAAGAGTTTTGAAGGTGTTACTGTGTGTTTGAATTCCAAATGGCCAAAGTGAAGAGGCCAACTCAAGGAGCAAAAGGAAAAGGCCACTTCAATATTTTTATCACCTACAAGCAAAAAGTATAAAGAAATATCAGTAAAAGGTGGAAGGGGCTTAAAAAAATTAGGAAAGTGGGTTGTGAAGTTAAAATCAAATCGTTGAGTCTATATAAGGTCATTTTACATTTCAAACAAATCAATGTTTCCTTGCAAAGAATTTGAAATTTGGAAAGGAAAACAAACTATGGGTTTTTGAGCCAAAATTTGGTTAAGTGTTGAGGCGCGGCGCGTTCAGGTCGACATTGTGCACCTGGAGTCAGGTGCTTCACCCCTATCCATTTCTCCCATACAAATGTTTTTGGCACTGCACGCCTGGAGGTAGGCACTGCGTGCGTGGAAACGCTCTGCGCATTTTCCCGATTTACCCAACAGGCCGATAAAGAACCTTGGCACTGCGCGTCTGGCACACGGCACTATGCCTTTGCCCGACCCGACTCCTTGTTCACCTGGGAACTTTGCACTTTGCTAGGAGGGCCTCCTACACCCTGCAGACCCTCAACTCAACTCAAAACCTTTTCGAGCTGCCACCAAAGGTTTTTTAGACAATGCTAAATGGTATGTGGATGCCTTACCTTCCTCAGAGCATTTTGATGGTTTGAAATTAAGAGAAATTGAAAACCATAAGGTGAAAACATAGGTTTCATCCTTAAAAACACTGAATAGGCCTCCCTCATCTGTCTATAAAGAAATATCAGTCAAATCAGGGGTAAATTGAGGGTTGAATTGTTGAAGGTTTCCCACTCACCTAAGTTTGTGCCCACTCTCACTCCATTCACCAAATCAGTCCCCTGCATTACAAAAATATTAACAAATTCATTGCCTTCCTTCATATCCATTTGCCATCAGTGCAAGGTGTTGTCAAAGTATAATTGTAACAAGCATCTGAGGTTGTCCTTGAGTTTTACCTCTCACTCACATTCCTATATCCTTACCCTCACTCACCCATCCATATCATTCACTTGCAAAGGCTGCCATTCCTCCATCCCTTCATCTCATTTCTATCGTAAATTCTTAGGGTTTTGCTCAAAACAGAGGGATCAAAATGTCAAGGGAAGGTGACAATGGTAGTGAAGGAGAAGGCAAAATTCCAAGGAGACATCAACACAAAGGTGGGAGGATCAAAAGGTTTGAACCAATAAACATAATGGGGCTAAATGCATCTCCCTTAACTATCTCCTTCTTCCAAAGTGTAGGTTTCTATGAATTTTTTGAGAAATTAGATCAAGTGCAGAACCACCCCGAGCTGACTATGCTCTTCATACTTAACCTACATGAGAAAAAATTCAACCTTGTGGGGGTAAAATATGAGATTTTTTCAGATGCCATTGCTATTGCCACTGGGATACCTAGTGCAGGTGAAAAATGGTTCAAGTAGGCAAATTTAGACATGAGCTACTAGAAGCCATACCTTAAACCTAGATAAAAAGACTACAATAAATCCATATTTCCTTTCTCACTTTTTATTGAGAGGTATGCACCCATGATGAGGGTCATTATGAAATATTTCACATGTGAAGGAAGATTCTCCTGAATTTATTCCTATCACATCAGGTTGCTCATGCACTTTACTAGGGTTAAGATGTTGAATCTACCCTACTACATCTACAAGAGTATTGACAAAATGTCTTATATTGTACAAAATAGATACCATCCACAGCAGACGCGGAGCCTCTTTCACCACTCTCTTATCAAAATGGTTGTGATGCATCAATTGTAGCAAAAGGGTATTCCATGGGAGGTTTTCATTGCCCATGAAGTTTTCACAAAACCACAACCCCATCCTCAGAAAAATGTGACCTCATCATCTCATCCTCATGTCCCTACTCCTCCATCATCTCCTGCTGAACATGTTTCACCATCTACACATATCCATTCACCTCAGGGCAACCCTCCTTCATCACTCTCTCACAAAGCATCATAAAATGAAGGAAGTGACAATGATCAGTCAAATGAAAATGAGGGAAAGGGTAATGATGAATCAAGTAGTAATGAAGAAGAAAAAAATGAAGAAAAGGGTAGTGAGGATGATGAAAATACAGTAAGGAAGATATCAGCAGTGAGGCAGAGGTTAGTGATAAGGAAGAAAGCATGGAAACAGAAGGCAATGATGATGATGGAGATGATGATAGCAGTAAAGAGCACAGTGAGTCTCACAACAATGAGGCAAACAACAGTGAAGAGGGAGGAAATGAAGAGGCAGATATCAGTGGTGATGAAGGCAGTGCAGAAACAAATGATGAAGCACCTAGCAGTCAAGATAATGAAAATGAGGCTGATTTAAATGATGCCAATATCAATGATAATGATAGCACACAAGCCAGTAAAGAATATGAAGGCAGTGCAGAAAAAAGTGAGGGAAAAGATGCAGAAAGTAGCAAAGAAAAAAGCAGTGATGTCAGCATGGAGGATGTAAATGAAGCAGAGAGCATGGAAGAAGAAGGAAATGATGATGATGATGACAACAGTGGTAGGAAGAGCCAAAATGTCAATGAGGCTCATAGAAATGATGAAGGCAGTGTGGAAAAAAGAATTGAAGAAAGAATCAAGGAAAGTGAGGCTGATGTTAGTAAGGAGAATATCAGTGAGAAAGAAGAAATTGAGGCAGATGGCAGTGATGATGTTGAGAGCCATGTTAGTAGCCATGAGACCAGCCAAGAAATTAGTGATGATGATGGCATTGGGTCTAAAAGCAACAAAGAAGAAAACATTGAATCAAAGAGCAATGAAGTAGGAAGAAACAGTGAATCAAAGGGCCATGGCGACAATGAGAATACAAATGGTGATGAAGTCATGATGGCAACCATAGTGAAGGCACTCAAATGATCAATATTGAATATTTTCCTCTAACCTACCAAAGGGGAAGTAGTCATGTGTTTTCTGCCCTCAAGAGGCAAGGCTCCATGCCTTCTACATCAACTAAGCAGCTTGAAAAAGGCAAAGAAAAGGTCAAGGATGAAAAGGAAGAAGACCATCATGATATTGAATAAGAATTTGAACTCATTCATGTTGACAGTGATGATGAAAATGAGGCAAGGATATCAAGCATATTTCTCCAAAGAAAGGATTACAAAATCAGAGAATTGCAAGCCTATCTAGCTAGGGCTAGAAATTTCATCCACTATTATGGGATTGAAAACAAATAGCTAGAGGCGCAAAATGCCATTTATGAAGCTAGGGAAATCAGAGCCCAGAACGAGGCTGAAAGGACCAAGTTTAGGCTTGATGAGGTCTTGGGTGTTTTTGATGAAAGTGAAGATGAAGAAGGGCAGTTGTCTAGGAGAAGGCCAAGAACAATGGTCTTGAGGAAGGCCTTAGCCAAGGAGAAGGAGCAAGAAATAGCATTGGCAGAGTAGCTCACTTCAAGTGTGCTGCCTGCCATGGAGATAGAGTATGATCTGGAACCTTGGTTAGAGAGGGCTAATATACACTTGGAAGATCAGATGGAGAAGACACAAAGAGACCTTGGCCTTTAGAAGAAGATGGCCAAGCACTATGCTTTAAGAAATCAAATTGCAAGGGCCAAGCTCAAAAGAGCCCTTGATAAAATTCAAGCTCTCAAGGAGGAAAACGGCAATAAAAACCTTGAAATCCTTGCATATTCTTCCCTACAGGCATCCCAAACACCATAAGAAGGGTAAATTCAAAATTTTGGCAACTTTTGATAATTTTGGTTTTTGATTGTTTTTGAGGGTCAAGGGCACAGCGCCCTTGGCGTTGTGCTCTTTTTTGGGGCACTTTCGTGAGGAGTGGTTTCTATTTTTGAGTTCCTTTTGTCAATTAAATCACACACACCAAATTTCAGATCATTTGGAGCAGTTTTTGTCCTCCAAAAGGGTAAAAAACATGCACAATTTCACCATTCTGCCCTATTTTCAAAGATGGCACTGTGCCCTTAGCATTCTTGGGCGATCTAGCTTTTGAGAAGGTAAATGAAGTCAAAATAGAAAACGAAGGGAATTTTTGGAAAGTAGACTTGAGAAGCTTTCCAATGAGCTATCATATATATCATTCGAACACTAGGAAGGCCTTCATAATTCAGTTGCAAGGTGACCCATTTTTCCGGTGCAGGCACTACGCCTTTGGACCTCCATGTTGTGCCCTTGTCTGCAAAGTCAACAAACGAGGCAAATTTATTGAAAATATATATTTTGACGTTTTTTGGGAAAATCACTCCAAAGTTAGGTGTTAGAAGTTATTTTTCATTTATTGCATTAGATATTTTGTGCCTTGGGTCTCGCATGGCCTTAATGGACAAATTTGGCATTTATGATGTATTTATGACATTTTGGAAACACTGGTTAGGGTTTTGACCCTCCAATGCAAGTTAAATAGAGCATGGAGGCCTCTTTGTAAATGTTGGTTGTTTGTTGAGCAAAATATGATATAGACTTTGAGTTTATTGGTGAAATTGGATTTGGTGTCTTGTGATGGCTTTGGACTGAGAAAATATGGATTGAGCACATTCTTAGAATTCATAAGCTCTGTTGGAAGGTGATGTATTCCACCTTTTTATTTATTTTCTTTAGTTCTCATTATGTTTCATGATCATAGGACATAAATTAGAGAATAGGATATGCTTTCTTTGCACCCTACTTATTCTTGCCTCCTTTCATTTCTATGTTTTCTTCCTTGAAGTTTTGCTAAAGAATTCTTAGATGCTCTTTAGTGTTACTAAAATGTTATGTTAAAAGTCTATTTGTTTGCAAGTAAGTTTCAGAGAATCCTTAGATACTTTGTAAGTTTACTTATATGTTGTTTTTAAGGTTTGCTTAGTATAGTTTAGTTGAAGAATCCTTCATTGCTCTTCAAGTGTTTACTATGCTAATCATTCCTAAAATATTTTTCTTGTTTCTAAGTATGTTAAAGTATCCTTGATTTCCCATTAACCTACTATAATCACAACTCCAGGCTTATTTCACTCTCACTGAACCTAATTAGATCCATTTGGCCTTGTTAACTTGCCCTATGAAACACCCTTAACCTATTTTTGTACTCTTCAAAACCTTTGCAGACTCCATAGCCCAATGGATTGATTTTATCTTACTCTACCTATTCTTCTTAACAACCTATCCAACCAACCAAACAAAAAAAAAAACCCTAATCCCTATAACTAGGCTAAAGTCAAAACCCTAAACTTAACAAGTTAAATCCCTTTACATAAGCATAGAGAGAGCCCTCTCTGAGTCCAGGAAGGCTAGGTCTTAGGACTCCAAAGACTGGTTTGATGTTACCCCTATGCATTTTGTCTTGCCAATATAAAAAATTACAGGGACCTAACATAATGGCGACCACATTGGGACTCTGAGTCAATAGCATCCTAATTATACCTTAAAGACCTCTCAAATCCATGTCAAACTTAGAAAATAAAGTATTAGCAAAGAGTACTATCTAATTGATTCACCATACTAACAACATGATGACTCAACTGGAGAAAAATCATTAAATCTTAGTGTTACATAAGAAACTCAGAAAACCCAAAACATCTCTAGATTGGTTTTTGAATTGTTGATGGTGGACAACAAGCCAACCCTCAAGGTAGTAAACCTCATCCACCTGGTGGCTCCACTAGCCTCTAGTAGGCCTACTAACTCCACTAGTTCTCGTAGACTCCCTTGGGAATGCACTAATAATTCATAACAATATAAAACCTAGTCACTCATTGTGTGATCTTAGTACCCTTGCAGATAGGAATGTTTTCAAAAACACTCCTAAACTTTCAGCCTCTCTGGATTATTGAGTTTGAAATCTGGCTTCACAAAGGACAAGCACCAGATCTCACCCTGACCTAAATCTCCTACCATATTTGATGACCCAGAAAATATTTTGTGGAAAACTTCTAGGACTAAAGATTCAACTACTGTTAGGACCATTCACAAAGCAAGTTTTGTCCCTGAAAACCTCACAGCCTTGCAAGATCCCCAATTTGACTTATACCATAGGAAAAACATTTTTATAACTAAGTCTCAGAGTGGGATAGACCAGACAGACCTTGAGCCCATATATTTGTAATATATTCCTAGTAGAGAAGCATCTCCTTCCACTCCTCTTGATTTTTAGCTTATCCAAAACTTTGGCTCCTTCCATTCCAAATCTACTCAATCTAAGTTTGATGGTCCAAGTACATCTGCCACCCCTATTCACACATCCACTATGAAAACCACTCCATCTCATCCTCCACCTCCTCTCACAAACCGCCCTCTCACAAACCCTCCTTGGGTTCCTTTACCTCCAATCATGGCAGCATGGTTTGCCCCATTAGTTCTACCCCAACCTTTACTAGCCATGCCTCAAGACTACCAATCCAAAATCCCTCAATTTACTAGAGCTAACTCTACCACTACCCAAGAGCATGTAGATAGGATGAATGATGTGTTTGAATATCAAGAGATAGAAGAGGAGACCATAAAAATGACGATGTTTTCCCAAAGCTTAGGAGGAGAAGAAAAGAAATGGTTCAAAATTTTTACTCCTAACAACATACATGAACTCCCTTCCCTCTATCAAACATTCATAAACAAGTGGGAGATTAATAAAAACCTTCTCCAAATCCTCTCAAAGTATAACAACCTTGAGAAAAATGTTGGGGAAATTGTCCAAGACTACTGCACTAGGTTCAATAGTGTGTACAATGCACTCCCGCCTCACATGAAACCTCCACAGGGCCTAGCCTTAGTGAAATTTCCAGAGGGTTTTGATCCAGACATGGCCTACCAATTGAGAGAAAGAGATCCCCTAACTTTAGAATACATGAAAATGGGAGTTGTGAGTGTAGAGGCCAGTATAATTGAAAAGAGGGCTAGGATGAGGTCAGAAAAGAAAGTCACATACAAAGAGGAAACCATAGCCTCCACATCTGACTCCAGAATTGACAATCTAGTGAGGGTAATGGAAATAATGATGGAGAGGATCAACTTGAATGAAAGAGCACCTCCTAGGGAAAACCAAGAAAATCCCCAAAATAGAAATAGAAACCAAAACTTTAGAAGAGACCCTCCCCAAAACAGACAAAGAGATAATGACCAACAAATCATGCCTCCTTTCCAAGACAACTATGTAGATGAAGATGAAAGAGAGACTGAATAGCCAGAAGAAAACCATGTAAATCTGATAGGTTCTCACAATGAGGCTGATGTTTTTCTCACAGAAGAATAACAAGGGCTCTTTTACTCAAACCAAACCAATAGAACATATGAGGATTCTGAAGAGTACAAATTAGGATTTGAAAATTCCATAATGCATGTTCATAGGCAGTATGGCCTTAGGAGTAATAAAACTAAAGAAGACTCCAAAAAGAACAAATTAGAAACTGCTGTTAGAAAGACCCCTGAAAACATCCTTAAGAAAACAACCAAAAACACCTCCGCAATGGCTAATAAATCTAATCAAAACAAAGACAAAACCAACCAATCAAATGATGACCCAAGCTGCCTAGTACATCAACTAGTGACCCTGGAAAAACTTCTCTAACTGACATTCCCAATAAAATTCAGCCAACTAAGGTTGCTGAAAATACTATGCATGATAGGACTAATCTAAATATACCAAGAACACTAGCACCCTTCAGTTTTGAGGGAGAGATTTTCAAGATCAAAATAATCATACCTCTTACTGAACTAGTAACTCAAGATGTATATAGGTCCTAAGTTTTGAAAGCTTTGAACATAGGGAATGACACCGACACTCTAAACTTGACTGATGACAAGCCTAAACTATTGTTTGGACCTGAGGTAGAGGGAAAATATCAAGAAGGAGTTGTACCTCCTTTCTATGTTAGCTTAAACATTCATGAAAAAATCTTTCACAATGCTATGCTAGACTCCAGCGCCTCACAAAATCTCATGCCCAAGGTGGTGATGGAAAGATTAGGCCTCAAAATAACCAAACCTTACAAAGACTTGTACTCTTTCGATTCAAGTAGAGTCAAGTGTTTGGGTCTAATCAAGGATCTATGTGTTAATTTGGCACAAATACCAGCGAAGAGCCTCGTCATGGACATAGTGGTTTCTGACATTCCCCCAAAGTATGGCATTATTTTATCTAGATCATGGGGAGCCAAAATTCAAGGAAACCTCCAAATGGACATGTCATATGCTACCATCTCGGCCTTTAACCAATCAAGGAGATTGCACTGGGAATCTCACATGAAATATATGGTTAGCAGCCAAGATAGGACAAACAACACCCCTATCTACTCTATATATTCAGACCTTGACTCATTTATCTTGTATAATGAAGATGAAATTGATGAACAAGTAAATGAAAGTGAGAAAGAGCTAGGCTTACCAGAACAATCAAACCAAATGAAAAATGAATAACTTGATAGCCAAAACTCTAGCAGCCCTGAACAACAACATAATGGTGAAGTTGAACTTGAAACACTTTGTAACATGAAATTTGATGGCTCTTGTGGCAAAGCTGGTTTAGGTGCGGGTGTTTGGATACATAACACCAATGAAGGCCACTCCTACAAACTAGATTTTTAGTGCACAAACATTATTGCAGAGTATGAGGCTCTTCTCCTAGGATTACACTGGTTGAAAGACATAGGAACCAAGAAGATTTTTGTTCAAGGCGATTCTGAGCTAATCATTAGACAAATAAAGGGAGAATATTCAGCCAAGAATTATAGGCTAAGAAAGTACAGAAATTCTACCTTAGACCTCCTAATTTTTTTTTTGAATTATGAACTTACCTCCATCCCTAGATCTCAAAACAACCTTGCCAATGAACTTGCCTTTGCTGCTAGCACTTTCCAAATACCCCATGCCAATGAACAATACACTGTGAAAGTCAAGTGCAAACCAGCAGTCCTGGATAACATAGATTACTGACAAGTATTTGAAAATGACAAACAGATTGAAAAATTATTGCAACCCAAAACTAAGTTTGAAATGTTAAAATCAAACTTAATCCATCAAGAAGTTTGTTTTGACGAAGAACAAACCCTCAAAACAGAGCTGCCTTGTAATGCTGACATAAATCTGCTAGAACATCCTCTTGAGGAAGAATTATTTGAATATTTAGATAAAAAATACCTTGAGGAATTGCAATGCAAAGATAATTCATTACCAAGAGGTCTTTCCCCCTTAGAAGAGTTGTTTGACTTCAATGATGTTGCTAGGAAGCCAAAAATATAATCTATCGAGATTGATGTAGAAGGATGCAACATAGGCAGCATTGAAGAACCCAAAATGATCAAGTTGTCCAAAACTCTCCCTCCTCACATAAAACAGAAATACATTGAGCTGTGAAAAGGGAGTAAAGATGCTTTTGCATGGGGGTATGAGGACTTGAAACCCTATGACACAAACATTATTCAAAATAAGATTCCTCTCAAGGAAAACCAAAAACCCTTCAAGTAGAAAATGAGAAGAATAAACCCCGTCCTAGTACCTCTACTTGAAAAAGAAACAAAGAAGATGTATAATGCCGGTATCATAATCCCACTCAGCTACTCAGAATGGTTTTCTAACCTTGCAGTGTCAGTAAGAAAGAAAACATGGAATATTAGGCTATGCATAGACTTTATAAAATTAAACAAAGCCTCCCTGAAGGACAACTACCCTTTACCTAAGATAGATCATATACTGCAAAGGGTGGTAGGTTCTAAAATGATGTTATTGCTTGATATTTTTTTAGGTTACAATCAGGTGATAGTGCTTCCAACTGATCAGCACAAAACCACTTTCAAAACACCTTGGGGTGCCTACATGTATGAAAAAATGCCTTTTGGGTTAATGAATGCCAGAGCTACATTTCAAAGAGCCATGGAAACTACTTTTTCCGAAGACTTAAGTCACTTCAATATGATATACCTTGATGACATCATTGTCTATTTTAAAACTAATGAGGAATACCTAGTTCACCTAAGAAAGGTATTTGAAAGAGACAAAGTGTTGAAGCGGGATTCAAGGAGAGAGGACATAGGCAAGCATGGGAAATTTGAAAATTTGTAGAAGGGTCCTTACATCATCCATTCAGTTAGAGGTAACAATGCTTTCTTTTTACAAGAGTTGGATGGAGTAGAGTTATTTGGAGGTCCTGTCAATGGCGGGATGCTCAAGGACTATTTTTGTCAAAATTCCTAGTTTGAAGCTTTCATTCATTGTACATAACATTGCTTGATGAAAGGTCAGAAAAACAAAAACAAAAAAACAAAGAAAAGAAGAAAAAGAGGGCAGGAAAAAGAATAGGTACAACCCCATACCAAAAAATATTATTGCCGAAAGTGTGCAAGCCTAAATGCCACTACTTGTTTTAAGGGAAGAATCTTGTTCAGTCATATAGCCTAATCACGACTGAATTTTTTTTAAATTTGTATAGAATTATTTCGGTAATAATCACATTCAAATGAACTTTGTCGATGTGTTTTGAACCAACCAGTGTGGTTCATCATCAGGACTAGGTGAGAGATCAGATCTGGACATTGAGTTTAAATAGATGCAAAAAAGGCTAAACTAACTGTTAGGATAACAGATAGGTTGAATTCTTCTTTTTTTCAATTAGTTTTATTTAATTAAATAATTTAACAATTAAATACAACTAGCCATTATTAATCTATTTGAAAAAAATAAAAATTACTAATTAAATAAAACTAGCCGTTATTAATCTATTTGAAAAAAAAAGAAAAAACAAGTCAAACTAGCCATTATCCTAACGGTTAGTTTAGCCTTTTCTGCATCTATTTAAACGCAACGTCCAAATCTGATCTCTCACATAGTCCTAATGATGAACCACACTGGTTGGTTCAAAACACGTCGACAAAGTTCATTTGAATGTGATTATTACCGAAAGAATTCTATACAATTTTAAGATGGATCACAGAAGAAAAAATTTGAAAAATGTTTTAATTTCTGCTGATAGGTTAGTGAAAGAAGACTTTTCAAAATATTTAAGATTGGATTGTGAGTATATTAGATTAGGAAATATTTTTGGTTCCCAAAGCATAAATCTGAACCAAAGGAAATGAGAGGGATGTATAACAAATTCTGAATCACAACCCTCATGTTTTTTAGTTTTTTATTGTACAAAAATAATGTCTATGTGCAGCTTGTCTAAATGCCACAACCCATGGCAAATCAGATTGCTTAATCCTGGTTTGATCATGTTTTGAATTCAATGTCAGTAGGTTAGAGAATAAAGTTTTTCAAACAGCTCAAACTTGACAGATGAGTAGAATAGGTAGAGAATAAGAGAGTTCATTAGCCTAATATGAACTCTTGGAAGAGATAAGGGTAAAAGTAGATAGTTTTTTATGATTTCAAAAAGAAAATAATGTCAAGGATTTGCCAGTTCAAGTGCATCAAAAGAAGAAAAAATGTTAGGCAAGGTATGATGAGTAGGTAGAAATGAGGTTGAAGCATACATGTCTTTCAGATTTTGAGGTCATAGCTTTAAGAGAGCATCATCAAATGAAGAGAAATCTGCCAAGTACAAGGCACTGGTCTTCAAAACTTAGAAATTTGAACTCTGACATCCTGGACACCTCCTGAAAAGGAGTTGCCCTCCCCAAGTGGAGCCACTATTAGTTATCAGTAATTTTTACAATTTGTAGATGACTAAATATTGATTATAGATTTCTAAAAACAAAATTCCCTGAATATTGTGAGTTTTAGAAATCTCACTGCCTTCATTACCCTTATGGAAAATTTTTCACTACTCTACCATTTTTCCATTCCATGGTCACTCTACCACTCTTAAAGGACTCTTCATGGGCTTATTCCACTCACCTCCATCCCTTTCTTTTCCCACCTATAACCTCATCACTTTGTTTTTCCCTTGCCCATCACTCCACTTTCCATCTAGGGTTACCAATCAACCTATTCCTTCCCATGTTCAACAGGTTCCCCAAGCATCAATGGTCTCAAAACTATCTCTGTAGGCTCTTTAGATAAATCAAGTACATTGGATTTTAAATCTTCAATATTTCACTTTTTCAAATAACCTGTTTTTATACTTGAAGACTCCAAGCCAATTTTTAGTCAAAACCAGGTCAAAGAACCCTCCCACTAGGTCATTAGGGTTTCACAGGTTGGAAGGTCATCATTGATGTTTTAAGCACTATTTTCCTGTGTTAGAAGCTGGCTCAGATTTAATAGAATATCAACACATGTTTACCCAAGAAAGATTAGAAAATCTCCAAATAGGACTACTTTATCAAGTTCAAGTTCTGCAAAGGGTAAATGCGAACTTTGACACTTTTGCAGGAGTGTTAAATGAATATCAGCAGAAAGTTAGTAAGGTAAGATGTCTGCTCCTCAATAAAGACATTCATAGCAAGGAGAGGAGAAGAAGTTTGGTTTCAAGGAGAATCAGGGTTTTTGAGCTTTATTGGGCCAACAAGTGCCAACAGTGAAACAAATGGTAGAAATGACCATGGAGGAGGTACACCAAGAAACCAAACATAAAGAGAAGTTTTTCAGAAATTATTGATAAAAATGGGAAAAGGGTGAGGTGACCTAGACAAAAATGAATGAACTTAAAAGGGCTATAGAGAACTTAGAAGACAACACTGATAATTGTTTTCAAGCATTCCAGACACCTAGGGTTTTGGGAAAGTGTTCAAAGAAGGTGAAACCATGGTTTGGAATCCATGATGATAGCAAAGGGATTTTAAGGTTGCTGCTGTGTAAATGAATATCCAAAGAAGTTTTTCATGCCAAAAATGATCAAAGGATGGGTTGAGCCCCATGGTGCAGGTGAAGGAATATTTAGAAGGTTCTAGTGTGTGGTGTTAGCCACCTATAAAATTTTTCATATCAAATGGTGGCTAAATCATTTTTTGAGCCTTCAAGAAACAATTTTTATTGCAAAAAATTGTTATCTCTTGAAGTCTTTTGAAGAAATCATGCCCTTTGTTTAATCTTCACTATTGTTTCCCTCTTAATTATGAAAATATGTTGTTTTCATGAAGAAAATATTGCTACAAAAATCTATTTGTCCCTTCCCTCCACTCAAAAATAACCTCCATTTTTACCCCTTTATTCCCCATGAAGTTCCTTCATTTTTCATTTTTTCCCTTCTTCTCTTCATAAAATCCCTTTTATAAGGTCTGAAACTCACTTTTGAACCTTACTGAAACCCCCAAATCCATCAAAAAATCTTGAAAAATTTCATAAAAAATAAGTTTTTTGACTGTGGGCTTAAGCCCCTTTGGGCTAAGTCTTAACCACTTCCCCACCATGTGCCCACGCCTTAGAACCAGGAGCTAAACCCTTCGAGCACTTATCGCATCGGAACTGATCAGAGCGCGAAATTCTATTTTTTGAGTAAAAACCTTTGATCCGATTAGCCCGTTTATACCTAACCCCCAATCTTATTTCCGCTTCATATAACCGCAAGGCCTACAATCAGATGCTTAAATGTTTATATAAACCATTCCTAATCACTTTTTCCTTTGTTAATTCATAAAAACCCATTATCCTATGTTTTTAAATAAACGTGTCGGTTCATGTTTTTTAATGAAGAAACCGTTGATCTTTTCCCGATCAAATGGTCAATATAATCTCGCATCGGAGATTTGTTAAATGGGTAGATTGAAAAGCCCGCACCCTCGTTCCGATGTTGATTGGATATTTGTATTTAAGCCCTAGGCCTTTGCTAATTTATAAAACCAGCGACCCCAGAATCAGGCACTAAACATATATATAACCTGCCCCAAGCCATTAAACCTTTGTATTTAATAAAAATCTGCCCTTTTTTATATTATAAAGGGGCCCATCGTTCATTGGTTAAACCCTTTATCCACCGTTGATTTTGGGCAAATCAACGGCTTGCACAATATTGCATCGGGAGATTTCATTGGTGCGTTGAATATTTTATTTACCACCTCCGATTGGCCACCTTCCGATCCATCCTTCACCATCGATCTGATCCGCAGATCGATGGCCCATAGTCAATCGCTTCGGCACTGCTTATCCCTCGCCCCCTTCGATCGTGAACCTTCCGATTGGATCTGGACCATCCACATGTCCAGATCGGACGGTCAAGATTTTTCCTCCCGACTTTGGTTAAATTCATGCGCCCCGCTTCATAATGTTTTTGGCCAAATATTAGTCGTTGATCTCTGCATATCAACAACCCTTATTAACCCTTTCTCTGCCTCATTTATTTTTTCCATTTATCCCTAGATATAATCTCCACCGTTGATCCTACACATCCAATGGCCCATATTCACCCCGACAGGCCTGACCCCTGTGGGTCCTGCCTTCCTCCAGATCTGATCTCAGCCGTCTGATCTCTAATCCAACATCTCAGAAGAAAACCACCCCACCTGCTATGATCTACACATCATATCAATATCGCGCTCACTCCCCACCGTTCGATCTGAAGCCCTAGATCTAACGGCTGACATTCCATTTCGCGTAACTTTGAGCACGACCATTAATGCCCAAAAATTACGCGATATAAGCTATTTTCAAAATCCACGTGTCAGCCTCTGACGCATATCATGTCCAGAAAGCTAAAACCACTTTTTTTCCCTTCTGCTACGTGATACTGCTAGTTTTCTCCTCCAAAACAATTTTCCCTTGTTTCCATTGCAATTTATCGCGTTCCGCCTTGACCGTTTATCTCTGCAGATCAACGGTCCCAGATCATTTTCGCGTTGTTTCATCGCCCTCCACCTTTCACCAAGGGACTTTGTAAAGCGATCACAGCCATCGATCTCTTGGGACTGATCTCATCCGACGGCCCATGATCATCAGAGAAACCCAAATTTTCCTCCTTGCCTTTTTCATTGCTGATTAAGGTTTTAACCCCATTTCTTTGCATTTTTTCTGCCTTTTCATTATAATGTGGCCCCTTCACATTATTATTTCACAGCTAATCTCGACCGTTGATATATCCAAGATCAACAGATCTAACTTAATTTCTCCACCGCTTGTTCCTCCAACCGTCTCCTTTGACCCTCAAACGTGAAATCTCCACTGTTGGATGCTTTCATCCCACGGCTATGCTTCAAACTGAAACCTCCAAAGCAGTCTTACCCATATATGTAGGATTTCTTAATTGTTTTTTGGTTTATTGTAGGTATTAAAGTTTTTCAAAATAATTTTAAAAGAAAATAAAATCCGAGGATGATGATCCTCCAGGCTTTCATTTATCAAAAAGGATTATTATGAAGGGTTCAACGCCATGTTTCATCGGTGCATGTAGAAATTTGAATAATAGCTGAATTCTTCACCGAGATTATCCTGATTACACACTATTTAAGCTTCATGCATAATACATAACCTCTTCTACAATTGATCATCAATATGCGGAAATAGAAACAGTCGCATGCGCACATTAAAACAATAATCAAGCACACATATCAACACAGTATGTAATGGGGAAAGCAATAGCTGAAAACCCAAAAATATCTATATGTTATAATGATAGAGAACATGTAACAATACATAGCACAAATCTCTCACAACTCTCAGCACTATCTCACATGCTACACACAAACTAGCTCAGATCTAAACAAGTCACAGGTTCAAATCTCCTCCACTGTTTGCCTGCCTCTACTGCGCAATCCAAGATGAGAATGAATGAGATCCAAGTTCGAATCCCCTTGGATTGTACTGCGTAATCCTCATTGGCAATCTCAATCAATGTGTGTGCAAATCTCATGCACAAGTATAGTCACAACTGATAGCCACACTCACCCTTTCACCCACCTCTAACACTGGTCTCCACTGAATTGTCCATGCATTGCAGTTAACTGATGTGTTGTTTAGTTGATTTATGAGTTAATAATTAGTTAATTAATTAATAATTAATTCACACCACTCATCACTAGTGTATTTTTCAGTTATACTAAATACAACTAGTTCAACTAAGTTAAACCGAACACAACTCCACCAACTGTCTCATCAACTCCACCAAACTCTGCCACATGAGTTCTAACTGAAGTCAACCATGCAATAGCTCAACTAACCCATAGAAAAAGTGTATTTCCTTCTGTCAACTGCATGTTCCACATCCAAGCATCAAACTGAAGTGCTCTAAGAGGATAAGATAATGTTTATAGTCTAAATATTATTAAGGGTTAATAATATTTGACTGTTCAATTTTTAGCCCGGCAGTCTAAAAATAGATTCTGCCCAATGTCTAAAAATAGAGGTCCATCTATTTTTTCCAACATGACCAATCATCCATAAATAGCATCCTGCAACTCATAGACCATGATCCATATGTCTAAAAATAGACATAGTCTAAAAATAGACTTTGCGACAAAAATCACTTGTGTGGCCCCCACCTAGTTTAGGTGATCACTTTCCAACTAGGATCAGGAAATATGTTTTAGGATGCCTCCTTCACTATTTCTTGTTGCAATCTTCAACACTCCCTCTCAACAAGAAAGGATTGTATTTGCATGCGACATGCAACTCCATGCATCTGCTCTGCAACTCCTCTGAAACTAAATAGGCTCCAAACAACTCAATTAGTCTGATGTGCCATGCAACTCCATGCATCTATCATCAAATTCTTTTACTTCTTCTAGTACCAACTACACATGTCATCAGGAACCACTGAGCTATTGAACTCTTGCACCCATGCACTCTGCACTTGCTGTCAACTTTGATCCGCGCTCCAGTATCCGACACTGTCACTTTGATCTTCCTGCATCAATCCAACTAATCATGCTACTGCTGCTCTGTGGGCACCTCGTAGCCAGGTTCAATTCATGAGATCCACACCATCTCATGAATCCTGCCCAGAAATATCCTCTTGGGATTAATCATGTAGGTCGCCCCACCTCTCACTTGGTGGTATAGCTGCATGCACTCCCTCTGCCCATCTGGCACGGAATTTCTCTGCATGAGTGGTTTCTTCCACTCCATGATCCTCATCTTGTGGCTGCTCCACATCCCAAGGTTCACTATTACCTGGATGCAAAACTTGCTCCCTCTCAAGCATCAATTTCATGTCTTTCTTGCACTTCCCAACAGTAGGAAGCTCCGTAGACATCCCATCTACTTCAAGTCTGTAGAGATTCTTTGCTCGAATCCCAAACTTCTTGACTTGTCTTGTTTCCTTGTGCCGAAGGAAAAATTTTCCTTCACTGAAGACAACTTCATACCCTTTATCCTCTAACATTGCGACTGAGATCAAATTCTTCTTTAAACCTGGAACATGCACTACATCCTGTAAAAGAATGAGTTTACCTGACTCCTTCTAAGAGGTTATGGTACCAATTCCGGTCGCATTGTATCGTCCATTGTCACCCAACTCAACATGCAACTGGAGATCTTTCTCCACCAAGTCACTGAAAAGATTCACATCTCCCGTCATGTGAAAGGAAGCGCCACTATCAAAATACCACCCAGATCCTAATGCACTAGACACCATGCATGCGATCAATGAGGAGTCCAGCTCAAATTGTGAGGTAAGAGCCTTACCAGCTGCAGCTCTAGCAGCCTGCTTGTTCTTCTTCTTCTGTGGACAATTCGTGGCGTAATGTCCATGATCGCGACAGTGAAAACACTTCACTTTGGACATGTCACACTCTTTACCATCCACACCGGATTGAGAAGAATTCTTCTTGTCCTTCCCCTTCCTTGCTTTGGCAGCCAAAGCGCAATCCTCTTCATCAGATACCTTTGATGAAGATCCATCCTTGGTACTCCGCCTTATCTCCTCTTGCACAAGATCCGACCAAAGTCGCTCCCATCCTGGAAATTTCTCCCGACCATTGATAGAGTCCTCATAGGAATTCCAACTCTTCGGAAGACCAAGGAGAGCCAATCTCACCAAGTCCTCATCATCCACACTAACTCCTACACTCCCAAGCTCATCCATGCAGTGGACAAACTTTGTCAAGTAAACCGGAATAGTGTCATTCTTCTCCATCTTTATTTTCCTGAGTTTATCCTTGAGCGCCAACTTCCTCTAGTCACTCTTGCTTTGGAACAATTCTGTAAACACTTTCCACATCAAGTATGGAGAAGCTTTTCCATGCAGGCTGGATACTATGTGATCCTTCACGCCCTCCAACAGAATCCTTCGACACCTTGCTGTCTTCTTTTGCCAAGCCTCAACTTGAGCAGCATCAGTAGGCTTTGGGACTTCACATCTATGAACTCCTTGACCAGTGCTACAATTTAACACCGCCTCCTGTTGGCAATATGATGCAGAGTGTTGTCCTTGATGGCAACCCACTGAATGAAGATGAAGACATGAGATTGTTGGCATGTGTTGTCCTTGATGGCAACCCACTGAATGAAGATGAAGACATGAGATTGTTGGCATGTGTTGTCCTTGATGGCAATAGACCTGATGAAGTTACTCTTGACTTGATGGACTTGGTAAACGATGTAAATCTGATGTGAAATGATGTTATTTAGCAACATGATGCTAAGTGTTGTCATTGAATGGCAACCAACTTGATGAAGAAGATGGAAACTTACTTGATGAAGTTGTGCTTGATAGAATATGTTCTTGATGAAGTAAATCTGATGTATCTGTAGTGTGTACAGAAGGGAATGAAGAAAGGAATTCAGCATGTGCTAGATCTATGATGAAAAGAGTATGTCTCAAGGCATACGCAGATCTGTCTAAGGGAAGTCGCGTATGCACGCGGGAAACAACGTTCCAAGTCGCGTATGGGAAAAAGTGCTCATAAAGTGGGGCCCGTGGTATTGAAGGCTCATGGTATTGAAAAAGGGGCCCGTGGTATTGAAGGCTCATGGTATTGGTTTGGCTCATGGTATTGAAAAAGGGGCCCATGGTATTGAAAAAGGACAAACCCATATAAGGAGAAGAAATTCATTGTGCAAATCATGAGGGAGGGTGCAAGATGTCTGAGCTTGAATGAATACTTCTTTGTGAAGTATATCTGTATGGAAAGGGTAAAGGTTTGATGATAGATCTGAATCTATGATGCACCTATGAAGAAATGATGAAGCGGGATTTCTAGATCTGAAATGTATCTGTATTTGCTAGATCTGGTTATGGAAGGCTTAGATCTGAAATGAGGCGAACATATGTCTGAAGTAAAAGGGTAAATCTGAACTAAATATCTGATCTGATGAAGTATGCTGCTCTGTAATGATTGAAGATCTATACGCTACTTCGCCGCGGAGGAAGTGCGTATATACGCGGCTTCAGCGAAGAGAAAGCGTGTATGCGCAATAAAATATACACTGAGGTATACGCTGGTTTGTGTGGACGGAAGCGCGTATATACGCGACATCAGTGAAGTGAAAGCGCGTATGCAAACTAGGGTTTGCTGAAGCAAAGGGTATGAAATATATGATCTGTTCTGCTGTGTTTCTGCTATCTGATCTGTGTTGATAAGTATCTGTTGGTGATGTATGTTTGTGCTTAAAAGTATGGAAAGGGTCCAGTCTGAAAATATGATGAAACGTGGCCTGCAAGTGTTGTTCTATTGAAGTTGTTGGATCCAGTGTGAAAATTGATGAAACGTGGTCCAAGGTGGTGCTGAGGGTTGTAGCCTTCAGTCAGGGGGTCGTAGCTCCCTTCCAGGAGAGGCTGGTAAACGAGTCAGGGGGTTGGAGCTCCCTTCCAGGAGAGGCTGGTAAACGAGCACAGGTGGGTGCCTGCGTGCTGGTAGAGTCTGCACCAGCACATATGTTGTAAGATGTTTCTCTATAATAAAATATTGAAGGCTGAGCAACTGCAGCGGTGGTTTTCTCCCGACTTGGGTTTCCACCTAAAAATCCTGGTGTTCATGTGTGATGCTTTGTGTGATGGTTTATTCTGTTCTTACTGCACATGTTTATTGTTTATAGAACATCTAATGAATGAATGATGGAATGATATAAGTGAAGAACTAATGGCATAATTAGATCTCTGTGTATACGTGAGTTTTATGAAGGATATCCGCGTGTATATGCTAGTTGGCTTCAGCAAAGTAGCGTATGGGTTTTAAAGGAATGAAAAAGTAAAAATTTTTGAATATGCAGTAAATACTGATTCACCCCCCCCTCTCAGTATTTTTCCCAACAATTGGTATCAGAGATGGTCCTTCTGCAGAAGCTTGATCGCTTGAAGGAGATCCGTCGCAATGGGAAGTCAAGAAGGAGTAATGTCTATAAAGCCACCTCTATTCAATGGAAGCAATCTGATATTCTGGAAGGTACGAACAAAAGCATATCTGAAAAGTCTTGGTGTAGATGTATGGGCAATCGTGGAAGAAGGTTATCAATACCCGGCAAGTATTCCTACTGATGCAGCTGAAAGAAAGAAGTATGAAATCAATGCCAAAGCAGTGAATGTCTTATTGGGAAGCATGTCTGAATCAGAATTTTCTAAAGTGATGCAGCTACATTCGGCAAAAGAAATATGGGACAAAATAATTCTAAGCTATGAAGGAGACACAAAGGTAAAAAGTGCAAAACTCCAAACTCTTAGAATTGAATATGAAAATTTGAAGATGCATAGTGATGAGAGTGTTGCCAGTTTCTTTCTTTGTCTGGATGATATTGTAAATCGAATGAGAAATTTGGGTGAAACTATAACTGATACTACTCTGGTGGAAAAGGTCTTAAGATACTTGACTTCAAAATTTGACTCTAAAGTTTCAGCTATTGAAGAAAGGCAAGATCTGCAAACGCTTACTATTGTTCAATTACATGGTACTCTGACTGCTTTTGAAATGAGACAAGGAGGTCCTTCTCAAATAAGAGAAGCTGATTTTAAGGCATCTACAAAAGGAAAGGAAAAGGAAGTTGTCAAATAATCCAACTATATATCCGATGAAGAAGAAGCGAATTTCGTGAGAAAGCTCCAACTAGGTACTGGAAGATTCAAAGGTAAGCTTCCCTTCAAATGTTTTGAGTGCGGAAAAGTTGGTCACTATGCTGCTAAATGTCCTTATAGAGAAAAGCATGGTAAAGGGAAACAATTTGAAAAGAGAAAGAGTTATTATGCAAAAGAAGATGATGATGAAGTATCCAATGAAGATGAAGAAGATTCTGACCATGATCTGAAAGTGCTCATGGAAAAGAAGCAAAAAAAGAAGCCTACTCGAAACAAGGAGATACCTCAGAAATCATGTATAGAAAAAATTGAAGAAGATGAACCAGAATTTTCTGACGAAGCTCTACAAATACTCATGGCAAAGAAGGAAAAGAAGAAGGCCACTTGTAATACTCTTCTTTGTGCAAACAATAGTGAAGATAGTAAAGTTGTGGAAGCTATCAAGATCAAAGTTGAAGAACAACAAAAGGAAATTGATACGAAAGATTCTATTTACAAAGAGATGACCTCTCAAATGAAAGATCAAATAGAAATGTTGAATGAACAGGTGGACAAGTATCAAAGGTTTCATACTTATGCATCCAATCGAATTAAAGAACTAGAAGCAGATCTTGAAAAATCAAGCAAGAAGAATGAAGGACTTGAAGCTGCAATCATCTTTCTGCAGGTAGATCTAGAAGCATCAAGTAAGAAGAGTGAGGAACCTCTACAATCATTTGAAAAGGAAGGACTTGAAGCAGAAATCATTTCCCTCAAAGAAGACCTGGATAAATCAAATAAGAAGAATACAGGACTTGAAGCAGAAAACATATCTCTAAAAGACGATCTCAAAGCATCGAAGAAGAAGAATGAAGAGCTGCAACAAACATGTGAAGAAAATAAAAATTGGTTGAAAGAAGAGATTCTAAATCTGAAGGATCAAGTAGAAGATGGAAGAAGGAAAGAAGAAAGCATGACAAAGCAATGTCAAGCCTTGGAGGTTGAGGTAAACATTCTCAAAGGTAAATTAGAAGAAAAGGTTATACTTTTGAGGTTTCAAGATAGTACTAAGATTCTGGATAATATTCTTAGTAGTCAAAGGTCTCCTTCTATCAAACTTGGTCTTGGTTTTCATGAAACTGTTAAAGGAGAATCTAGTTCACAAGGAAGTGCTAAAGATTCAAAAGAAGTCAATGCAAAACCTGAAGAGTTGAAAGAAACAAAAGGTCAATCAACAATGATGAAATCTCAAAGGAAATCATTCAATAATGTTGAATGTTTCAAATGTCATAATTATGGGCATGTTGCAGCAAATTGCAGGAGCAGATCATTTCAGCCACAAACAAACAGGTTCTACTCAGAAAGGTACTCTAGTTTCTTCAAGGGATATTGTTTCTCATGTAACATGTATGGACATAAAGCAGTTGATTGTAAAAGGAGGAAGATTAGAAATACTCATTATAATTCTTATGCTTATTTCTCTGGTCATATGAGATGTTATTCTTGTAACAAGTATGGACATGTAGAAAAGGAATGCAGGTTGAACAGATCTGAGAAAGTGGACAATTTCCAGCACGCAAATAGAAAGTTCAAACAAATCTGGAAAAAGATGGAGGACCGATCAGAAACGTAGGGAATTCTGACCCTACTGCAGTCATCCGCTTCTGAAGCTTACTTCTTTGATTGACTGCAGGAATGATGTGAGATACATTATGAGATCTAGTAATGTATCGTCACAAGGGGAGAAATGTATGATGTCTCTCATGGTTGGTTTGATTATTCTGGTTATATGTATCTCTGACAGAGCATCTGGTGTGAAGAAAAGACAGGAACAGAAGGTAAATTTGCAGGAGGAGATGAAGGTGTGAAATTTTCTATATTTCACTTTCCATACGCGGGTTCTATGAAACAAAGTCGCGTATACACGCGAGTTTCAGCTGACACAGCCGCGTATGCATTGATGATGAGAAAATTTATCTGATAGCTGAAGATCTGGAGCATAGGTTCAGGGGGAGCATCAGTCTGACTGTTGATGATTGCACTATTAGCATTTTTCTGGTTATACTCATGATAATGAAATGATACATGGGTTCTTGTGTTGAAGATTATGGATGAAGCTTGGTTGCTTTATGATGAAGAGCATTCATTGTTGAAATGAAAGTCTTATAATTCAGAAATGAGGACAGATCATGCAGAGATTGTTGCTAATAACTTACTGTTGAAGGTGTTTCAGATTGCACAAGTTAAGGAAGAGCACTGGTTTAGGGGGAGCAGCAGGTTGAATACTAATGATTGCATTGTTGGCAATATGATTTCTTATTCTTTGGTCTTTGTGATACTCATGCTCAAATGATGATGACTTGGTACATGGATTATTATGATGAGATTTTGAGGCTTGGTTGCTGATAAGTATCTTTTGTGCTCACACATGGATGAGTTGGATGTCGTTTGATTCAGAAATAAGAATAGATCATGCAGAGTTGGTTACTACCGTTGAGATCGTTTGCCTACATATGTTACTTCATGTTAAATCTTGAAGATCATGGTGATATTGGACCACATGGATGATTGCTTGACACATATTTGAAGATGTTGTTCTGGTATGATAATCTCTTTTGGAAAGAATGTATTGATGCTGCACGGAATATGAAGACTTGGTTACTAATGCGCTTATGCTACCACCATTGGATGACGCTTGAAGACACAACTACTCTGTTCTATCTGTAGTCCAGGGAAGCAGTCAAATATCTTAGAAAGAAGCTGAACACTGTCTTTTCCTCAAAGAGGATTAGATCTGGTCAAAATATAGAAGATGGTAGTGGATACGTGGGTTTCCTGAAACACAGTCGCGTATATACGCGAGTTCCTGCACAGAAAACCGCGTATGTCTGATTGCTGACAATTTTTGCTTGGAGTCAGCTCTCCTCAGCACAGCTGCAGTGCTATTTGGTATCTTTGATACTGTTTGGTATCTCTGGTGGTGTTCCAGTTCTCATAATTCTATTTCTCATATTTTGATAAAGATGCCTTGATGATTTGTTGGTGAAAGTGTTCAGGATGCACAAACTAAGGGGGAGCCTTAGTCATATGAAAAGGATGCTTGGATGCACAGATTCAGGGGGAGCAGTGACATTGCTGAATACAATGCATTGTTGGCATTATGGTGGTTCTGAAATATGTTCTCTTTCTTGAGGAATTTCTGGTGTTGGTCTTAAATGGTCATTTTTGTAATTTGTTGAAAAGGTCTTGTTGAGACCCATGATGTAAAATTGTAATATTCAGTCATGTAAGGACTTGTCAAATTTTGTAAACCCACTTGGTTGGGTAGTTGAGTCTCATATGTAAATCCACTTGGTTGGATATTTGATGTAAGTATGAGTCTTGGTGATAGGAAGTTCATAGAGTCATGTACTTCATTGAAAAATATGTTTGAAGATTCAGCATGAACTCAGGGGGAGCTTGGTCACTTCAGTATATATCAGATCTGCAAAACGCTTCTTCCACATGAGGAGAAAAGGGGGAGAGTATGTTGGTTTTTGATCCGCCCTTTGCCCTTGATGTCAAAGGGGGAGAGTGACATGGTGTTTGAATGAAGAGAAAGAATGGTGTCAAAAATGAGGAGAGTGACATGGTGTTTGAATGAAGAGAAAGAATGGTGTCAAAAATGGAGAGAGTGACATGGTGTCATTTTATTCTTAATGTACCTATCTGTTGTGGTAACCAAACACCATCGTGGTTGCCATCAAGTCCAAAGGGGGAGATTGTTGGCAATATGATGCAGAGTGTTGTCCTTGATGGCAACCCACTGAATGAAGATGAAGACATGAGATTGTTGGCATGTGTTGTCCTCGATGGCAATACACTTGATGAAGTTATTCTTGACTTGATGGACTTGGTAAATGATGTAAATCTGATGTGAAATGATGTTAGTTAGCAACATGATGCTAAGTGTTGTCATTTAATGGCAACCAACTTGATGAAGAAGATGGCAACTTACTTAATGAAGTTGTGCTTGATAGAATATGTTCTTGATGAAGTAAATCTGATGTATCTACAGTGAGTACAGAAGGGAATGAAGAAAGAAATTCAGTTTGAGCTAGATCTATGATAAAAAGAGTATGTCTCAAGGCATACGCGGATATGTCTAGAGGAAGTCGCGTATGCACGCGAGAAAGAACGTGATAAATCGCGTATGGGTAAAAGCGCTCAAAAAGTGCAAAACCAGGGGTAACCACCATGGTATTATTTTGGCTCATGGTATTGAAAAAGGGGCCCGTGGTATTGAAGGCTCGTGGTATTGGTTTGGCTCATGGTATTGAAAAAGGGGCCCATGGTATTGAAAAAGGATAAACCTATATAAGGAGGAGAAATTCATTGTGCAAATGATAAGTGTGGGGAAAAGATGTCTGAGCTTGAATGAATACTTCTCTCTGAAGTATATCTGAATGGAAAGGGTTACACTTGAATGATAAATCTGAATGTATGATGCACCAATGATGAAGAAGGATATCTAGATCTGAAATGTATCTGTATTTGCTAGATCTGTTCATGGAGTGATTAGATCTGTGATGAGGCGAACATCTGTCTGAAGCAAAGGGTCAAATCTGAACTGAATGTCTGATCTGAAGAAGTATGCTGCTCTATGATGGTTGAAGATCTATACGCTACTTCGCCGAAGAGGAAGCGCGTATATACGTGGCTTCGCTGAAGAGAAAGCGCGTATGCGCAATAAAATTAGCTTTGTAATTTGTACTGAAGTATACGCCGGTTTATATGGAAGGAAGCGCGTATATACGCGACATCAGAGAAAGGAAAGCGCGTATGCAAACTAGGGTTTGCTGAAGCAAAGGGTATGAAACATCTGATCTGTTCTGCTGTGTTTCTGCTATCTGATCTGTGTTGATAAGTATCTGTTGGTGATGTATGTTTGTGCTTAAAAGTATGGAAAGGGTCCAGTCTGAAAGTATGATGAAATGTGGCCTGCAAGTGTTGTTCTATTGAAGTTGTTGGATCTAGTGTGAAAATTGATGAAACGTGGTCCATAGAGGTGCTGAGGGTTGTAGCCTTCAGTCAGGGGGTTGTAGCTCCCTTCCAGGAGAGGCTGGTAAACGAGTCAGGGGGTTGGAGCTCCCTTCCAGGAGAGGCTGGTAAACGAGCGCAGGTGGGTGCCTGCGTGCTGGTAGGAGTCTGCACCAGCACATATGTTGTAAGATGTTTTCTCTATAATAAAATATTGAAGGGTGAGCAACTGCAGCGGTGGTTTTCTCCCGACTTGGGTTTCCACCTAAAAATCCTGGTGTTCATGTGTGATGCTTTGTGTGATGGTTTATTCTGTTCTTACTGCACATGTTTACTGTTCTAATATTAGTGATAATGATTATTGTGATGGTTTATTCTGTTCTTACTGCACATGTTTACTGTTTATAGAACATCTAATGAATTAATGATGGAATGATATAAGTGAAGAACTAATGGCATAATTAGATCTCTGTGTATACGCGAGTTTTATGAAGGATATCCGTGTATATATGCTAGTTGGCTTCAGCAAAGTAGCGTATGGGTTTTAAAGGAATGAAAAAGTAAAAAGTTTGAATATGCAGTAAATACTGATTCACCCCCCCCTCTCAGTATTTTTCCCAACACCTCCAACCTATCTCCATGCAGGATAATTCAAGTCGCTCAAGATATACTTCAATCACAACTTCGATAAGACATTTTGTGATTTCGATACCAAGAAAAAACACCGCCGCAAAATTCGAATTCCAAGCTTAAAACTCGATCGCTTCTAGATATGTGAGAACAAAGTACGGGTACAAGAGATCGACCGTAGGGGGCGTTTATCGGATATATCACCTTTCAAAGAAAGGATGGATCCGTAGGCCACCGGGCCCGTTGGCGACTCGTCTACCGAAGAAATCGTAATCAATGGTGAAGGATTTTATTTTTGATTTCGCTTCCGATACCATGGTTCAATTTGAATAATAGTTGAATTATTCACCGAGATTATCCCGATTACACACTATTTAAGCTTCATGCATAATACATAACCTCTTCTACAATTGATCATCAATATGCGGAAATAGAAAGCAGTCGCATGCGCTCATTAAAACATAATCAAGCACACATATCAACACAGGATGTAATGGGGAAAGCAATAGCTGAAAACCCCCAACTATCCGTATATTATAATGATAGAGAACATGTAACATTACATAGCACAAAGCTCTCACAGCTCTCAGCACTATCTTAATGCTACACACAAAAACTAGTATAGAAAATGAACTAGTCACAGGTTCAAATCTCCTCCACTGTTTGCCTACCTCTACTGTGCAATCCAAGATGAGAATGAATTGGATCCAATTTTTAATTCCCTTGGATTTAACTGCGCAATCCTCATTGGAAATCTCAATCAATGTGTGTGCAAATCTCATGCACAAGTATAGTCACAACTGATAGCCACACTCACCCTTTCACCCACCTCTAACATTGGTCTCCACTGAACTGTCCATGCATTGCAGTTAACTGATGTATTCTTTAGTTGATTTATGAGTTAATAATTAGTGAATTAATTAATAATTAATTCACACCACTCATCACTAGTGTATTTGTCAGTTAGACTAAAAACAACTAGTTCAACTAAGTTAAACCGAACACAACTCCACCAACTGTCTCATCAACTCCACCAAACTCTGCCACATGAGTTCTAACTGAAGTCAACCATGCAATAGCTCAACTAACCCATATGAAAAGCGTATTTCCTTCTGTCAGCTGCATGTGCCACATCCAAGCATCAAACTGAAGTGCTCCAAGAGGATAAGATAATGTTTATAGTCTAAATATTATTAAGGGTTAATAATATTTGACTGTTCTATTTTTAGCCCGGCAGTCTAAAAATAGATTCTGCCCAATGTCTAAAAATAGAGGTCCATCTATTTTTACCAACATGACCAATCATCCATAAATAGCATCCTACAACTCATAGACCATGATCCATATGTCTAAAAATAGACATACTCTAAAAATATACTTTGCGACAAAAATCACTTGTGTGGCCCCCACCTAGTTTAGGTGATCACTTTCCAACTAGGATCAGGAAAGATGTTTCAGGATGCCTCCTTCATTGTTTCTTGTTTCAATATTCAACAGTGCATCATGAGCACTAATGCCATATGAACCCTCTATGGCACCTACACATCAACAAGACACAGTGAAGAATTATTAAAGAAGAGAGTATCAATATTGAAGACCAAATCAAACCAGAGATGAAAAATTGAAGCTAGAATTGTAGATTTGGTGGATTACGGCTAAGATAAAAAATCAAAAGCCTAATCCAATAAATTAAACACAGTTAAATGAAAATCAAAATATTTATCAGACAAAGGATGCCTCCACTGCCACATCAGAGGCTAATTAATTCCTCTCAGCTACCTAATGCCACCTGTAGCCTCACAGCATTCAACAGAGTCCGAGTAATGACCAGAACAGAGGATATTTTCCTCACGACAGTCGAACAGTTAATTCATCCAAAGAACTTATTGCAAAAATTTCTGTTGATTTATTACAGAGATGACACAGAGCCTTAAATCAACAAAATCTCCCCACCGAGCTTAATTCTTAATGTAAAACAATTAATACAGAGGAAATATCTGTAAAATTCTCCATCGAGCCCCTCAAAGGT
Source organism: Pinus albicaulis (assembly GCA_034641835.2). Taxonomy (NCBI): domain Eukaryota; kingdom Viridiplantae; phylum Streptophyta; class Pinopsida; order Pinales; family Pinaceae; genus Pinus; species Pinus albicaulis. Next base: position 552,884,324 of record CM076584.1, read on the forward strand.
TGAGAGGTATTAATCTGTATTAATTGAACCCATAGATATTTTCTCTTTCGACCTCCTCATCCTTCTATAAAATCTTATTGAGGAGCTCATTGTAAAGTGTTGGTTGCAGAACTTTAAAATATACTTGTGCTCGCAACTTCTACTTGTAAATGGTGTTCATTAGCTCTTGAAGCTCTATTTGTGATCTAATAAGTTAGGTCGAGAAGTGAAGATGATTTCTAAACTAAAACATTGGACTTGAAGCCATAACTGGTTTGACTTCAATATACAAGCTGTTTCTTGGGATCTTGGTCTATATCACTGGTGAAGTGCTTCTTTCTTTGTTATTGTTTTTCCTTTCATGTATGCCATACTATTCATTAATTATCTGATAAAGAACAATAATCATAGAGTTAGGATCTACTGTTTACAGTACCCTTCTCTGACTGATAAGCTTTATCTCAATGTTTTCCTCTCAATTTTTTATTTAAGAATGATTCAATACATTTCAATCAGTTAGGAATGTTGGCGTTCCCTCATCCTACTATTTTCTTTAAACATTGTCCTTGAATGTTATTTTCATTATTTGCTTAGTAAAGTTAGACTAGAAAAGTGATGGTGTGCCCTGTTTTCTGGCTTCTTTCTCTGAAGGTAATTCTAAAAATTTCCCTAAGTGTATGCTGAAAGAAGACTAGATTTAAAAGTATCTTATCTGATCTTGAGTTGCATTTAGTTTCTCTTATGTGTTTTTCATCCTTTCTGAAAGTAATTATGCAGATTACTGGATTGTTCGTCTCATGACTTATCTTTAATACGAGCTTGTCCAAAGAGGTTTATGGTGAGCCTTGCCCTTTGGTTGGTTTTAAACAGTTGCTTAAAAGGATTTTCTTGTTTGGACAGACTATAAATCCTAGTTGAAATTATTATCTGTTTCCACCCCTCCAACACTTTTACTGCTTTCCATTCCACTATTGTATCTTCAAAGGATCTTGTGATATACACTTTCCCTCGATCACTCTTGGAATTGTCGTTAATAATTAATACCCTTTTATGACTCCATAGCCCAATGGACTAAAAACCAAAGTTATATCTATCTAATCAGCCGAAGCTTGTTCTGATTGCTTGCAACTTCACACCTTTGAAACTCTTTCCATTTAGGACTTTCCACTCAACTAATAATCATTTTCAACCATCCAAAAATAAACACAAAACCCTATTCTTCATAACTAGCCTAATATCATTACCCAAAAGCCTTAAAAGATAAATCCAATCTTTGCACTTATTGGAGAGACCCCTCTCTGGATTCAGGAGGACTAGATCCTAGAATCCCAAAGTGGTTGAAATAGTGTTGTCTCTACAGTTTTAGTCTCACCAATCTGCTAAAATTAAATATTTCTAACATTTCTGGCGACTTCGCTGGGGAATTCTGAGTGAAATTACAGCTATACATCCTTAAGGACCTTAGAAGACCCAATTTTTTTTTAGATTGGTACATGGTGGTGGACCATAAAACATTTCACCTCCAAAAGAGCTAAAAACTTCCACCTGGTGACTCCAATAGCCTCTAGTAGGCCTATTACCTTTCCAGTCCTAATAAGACTCCCTGGGGAATGCGTTGAGAAAACCCAATCTTAATGTTTGTGGACAGAAAAATTTAAACCTTCCACCTGGCGACTCCACAACTCCTTAAGACCAAATGACTCCACTGGTAGAAGACTCTGAACTGGTTGATAAGATACAGTGACCTCTTTTCTGATGAACAAACATGGATTTAGATATGAACCCAGAAGACAAGCATATGGTCATGATGGAAGAAATGATGTACATGATTGGAAAGAGAGTGGATAGGTATGTAGCTAATTCAAATATTGGTCATCCTGAACAACCTATGTCATTCCCTGAGAAAACCATGGCGGAAAAAATGATGTATATGCTTAGAAAGAGAATGGAAAGGTATGAGGATAATTTAAACATTGACGATCTAGAACAGCTCATACTTGTTTCAAATCAAGAACAAACCCAACCACTACAAGACATGTATGATGATCAAGGTTATAAAGAAAACAATGAAGAAAAACTGCTAGCCACCATGGAAAAGATGATGTACATGCTTGGAAAGAGAATGGATAGGTTGATGGCTAATATGAATATTAATGATCTAGACCAACCTATGCTTTTCCCTGATCAAACACAAGCCCAGTCACCTCAAGACCTAGACAATGACCAAGATATGTATGATGATCAAGATTTTATGGAAGATGCTGAGTAAGCTTACAAAAAAAGCAACGAAGAAGGTTGTCAAGAAAATCTTGATTACCTGCCTATATCTTGTACTATGATGTTAAGTGATCTTCACAATCAAATTGAAAATACTAACAATGAGCAGTACTTTGAGGAAACAAGTAGCCATTGGGAAAACACAATACCTGAAATAGAGGAGACACCAACACATATAGAAACCCTTCCTTTGTGTTATAACCCATTTCAAATTATACAGCAAGAATGGCATCCTGATAATCCAGAAGAAACAACTCATGAACCTTGTATTCAGATTGAGCATCATGACAATCATGAGGAGTTGTTTAAAACATAAAAAGATCAGGAAACAACGGAAAATCCTCAAAATTTCTCTGTAAGCACAAGTGAAGATCCCCTAGAAGAGGCTCAAGAAAACATCCAGCCTCAAAACCAGCCTTTACAAGAGATAGAGAACTGTTGTACTTCTTTTCATAGGGACATAGAAATATTTTCCCCGTTGATAGAAGAAGAGATAGATCAGACTATCAACAAATAGTCAGTCTCTCAAATTTATTGCAAAAAAAATACTCTTGCTCATTCATGTAGATAACTTTATTGTAAAGATGCAGAAAGTTATTTTGTTGGCCATAAGAAGCATGGTAGCTCTATTTCTCAGTTATACCAAAAACCCATGCTCTCCTCGAACAGACAACAATGGCTGCCAAAAACTAAGCAAGCAGCTACTCTCTAAACCATCATCCAAACAAGTCGGTCATGAACATGGTTCCTATTCCATAGAACAATCCAAGGGCACTCAAGATAACGAGGAAATTAAGGAAATTAATGATAAAATTGAAACTAGTCCGCTTTGGATCATGAACTTTGATGGGTCATATACTAAAACCAGTTGTGTGTAGAGTAGGTGCTTTTTATTACGTAAAAAAATTATCGAGAAGGTTTGTCCATATAAACTTAACTTTCAATGCACAATTGCCATAGAAGAGTATGAGGCATTTCTTTTAGGACTCCACTTATTGAAAAAATTAGGAGCCCAGAAGATAATAGTTCGTGGAAATGCAGAATTGGTAATTAGGAAAGTCAAAGAAGAATTCATGGTTGAACATCCCAGACTTAAAGCCTATAAGGATGATACCATATATTTATTAAAGTCTTTTAAATATTTTCAACTTATCCTTGTTCCTAAAGACCAAAACAGTTTTTCCAGCAGATTATCCCTTGTGGCTAGTACATGTTTGAGACCTTGGGAGAGAAAACAATATACAATTCAAGAGAAATGCAGACCTGCTGTCCCAAAAAACAAAATATACTGGCAAAAATTTCAAGGAGAAAAACAAATAGAAGACTATCCTACTGAGGATATACCATCTTTCCAAGAAGAGACTTCTCCCTTCACTAATGTCAATCAATCATCCAAAGAACCTGAATTTATATCAGAAGAAAGCATAGATTTAGAGAAAGAAGATATTTCACTGCTTGTTGTTTTGCAGGTTAAGAATGATGATGCTTCCAAGCAACATACTAAAGAGATAGTCCTTAAAGTTGAAGTCTTGGAAGTAGACAATCTACCAGACATGGAGAACCAAAAAGAAGAGAACCTTCATCTCTTCTTTGTTGATCCTTTGGAAGAGTGTGTGGAAGTCAAATTTGGCTCGAGTTATCAAACATTGATCCATTGCAAGATCCAAATGCATGAGAAGCTGTTACCTTCTGTGATAGCCTTGGTTTTGAAGATTAATCTTCAAAATGTACTATGGATACTTCTGACCAGTAGCCAATTTCTCTACTCTTCTATGTCACTACTAGATTGGCTACATTGGCACTATTGTACTATATAGGGATGTAACTAATCCAAGTTAGAATAGGTTAGATAGGAATGTCAATTTACCTCAGTTTTGAGAAATTAGACAGTTGTTGATTTTTGTCTCCGAAGAAAAATAAAAAATACAAAAATAATAGAAGAAAGAGAAAAGAGGGCAGATTATAAAAACAATAAAGGTACAACCCCATACCAAAAAAAAAGAGAAACAAAATCTGAAAGTGTGAAAGCTCAAATGCCACTCCTGAAAAACACACTTCTAGTTAGTCATACAGCCTAATCATGACTAATTAGTTTTAAATTGACTACTGATAGGTTAGTGAATTAGATTTTCCAAACAGCTTAATCTTGGCTTATCAGTTAGGAAGATTATGGTAGAAATTAAAGGTTCAAACAAGCTCAAAATCCGAACCTCAATTTTCAAAGAAAGAATGACTCCAATCTCTTTAGAACCGTGAGTCAAAGATAGAAGTAGACTGGTTCTAATAAACTCAAAATTTGAACCAGAGAACAAGGAAAATACAGCTCAAACAGAAGTAAAAACAGAGCTGAGAAAAGATAAGGTCGTGCTTAAACTTTCAGATCTTAAGCCTTCCATTTTGATTTAATTTTCTATAATATAATATCTATGTGCAACTTGTTTTTTATGCCATAGATCAAAAACAAGTTATATTGTTCAATCCTGACCTGTATGCTTTTAAATTTATGTTTTAGAAATTAGTGAATAAAATCTGTTAGACTGTTTAATCCTAACAAATAGCAGATTAGGTAGGGAATATTATGGACTCAACTGTTTAATCTGAGTTCATGGAGAAATAAGAAGTAGAATTAGATTATTTTTATGCTTTCAAAAGAATAAAATGTTGTAAAAGAGTTTTCCAAATCCAAGTGCACTCTGAAGAAGAAAAAATATTAGATCAGTAGGATTGGGTAGGTAGAAAGCTTGTATTGATGAAGTTCCATTGTTTTTACATGGCTGCTAACATTGTCAAAACAGAAGAAGATAATCCAAGCAAGGAAGGTTGCAGCCCAATGGATGAGGAGCTGATCAGCCTCCCAGAGAATGCAAGTCTAAAGTTCTTGATGCCTTCAAGAAGGCACCATCCCCATGTGGAGCCACTATTAGCCACCTATAAAATTTTTCATATCAAATGGTGGATAAATCATTTTTTGAGCCTTCAAGAAACAAGTTTTATTGCAAAAAATTGTTATCTCTTGAAGTCTTGTGAAGACATCATGCCCTTTGTTTAATCTTCACTGTTGTTTCCCTCTTAAATATGAAAATATGCTGTTTTCATGAAGAAAAGACTGCTGCAAAACTCCATTTGTCCCTTCCCTCCACTCAAAAATAACCTCCATTTATACCCCATTATTCCCCATGAAGTTCCTTCATTTCTCATGTTTTCCCTTCTTCTGTTCATAAAATCCATTTTATAAGGTTTGAAACTCACTTTTGAACCTTACCGAAACCCCCAAATCCATCAAAAAACCTTGAAAAAATTCATAAAAAATAAGTTTTTTGACTACGGGCTTAAGCCCCTTTGGACTAAGTCCTAACCACTTCCCCACCATGTGCCCATGCCTTAGAACCAGGCGCTAAACCCTTCGAGCGCTTATCGCATCGGAAATGATCAGAGCGCACAAGTATATTTTTTGAGTTAAAACCTCCGATCCGATTAGCCCGTTTATACTTAACCCCCGATCTTATTGCCGCTTAATATAACCGCAAGGCCCACAATAGGGCACGTAAATGTTTATATAAACCATTCCAGATCACTTTTTCCTTTGTTAATTCATAAAAACCCATTATCCTATGTTTTTAACTAAACGCGTCAGTTCATGTTTTTTAATGAAGAAACCATTGATCTTTTCCCAATCAAACGGTCAATATAATCTCGCATTGGAGATTTGTTAAATGGGTAGATTTAAAAGCCCGCACCCTTGTTCCGATGCCGATTGGCTCTTTGTATTTAAGCCCCGGGCCTTTGCTAATTTATAAAGCCAGTGGCCCCGCAATCAGGCGCTAAACATATATATAACCCACCCCAAGCCATTAACCCTTTGTATTTAATAAAAATCCGCCCTTTTTTTATGTTATAAAGGGTTTCATCGTTCATTGGTTAAACCCTTTATCCACCGTTTATTTTGGGCCAATTAACGGCCTACGCAATATCGCATCGAGAGATTTCATTGGCACATTGAATATTTTATTTACCACCTTCGATTGGCCACCTTCCGATCCATCCTCCACGGTCGATCTGATCCACAGATCGAAGGCCCACAGTCAATCGCTTCGGCGCTGCTTATCCCTCGCCCCCTCCGATCGTGAACCTTCCGATTAGATCTGGACCATCCACGTGTCCAGATCGGACGGTCCAGATTTTTCCTCCCGACTTTGGTTAAATTCATGCACCCCGCTTCATAATGTTTTTGGCCAAATCTCAGGCGTTGATCTCTGCAGATCAACGACCCTTATTAACCCTTTCTCCGCCTCGTTTATTTTTTCCATTTTATCCCCAGATACAATTTCCGCCGTTGATCCTACACATCCAACGACCCATATTAACCCTGACAGGCCTGACCCCTGTGGGTCTTGCCTTCCTCCAGATCTGATCTCAGTCATCCGATATCTGATCCAATGGCTCAGAATAAAACCACCCTGCTTGCTATGACCCGTGCATCATATCAATATCGCACTCGCTCCCCACCATTCGATCTGAAGCCCCAGATCTAACAGCTGACATTCCATTTCGTGTAACTTTGAGCACGACCGTTAATCCCCAAAAATTACACGATATAAGTTGTTTTCAAAAGCCACGTGTCGGCCTCTGACGCATATCGTGTCCAAAAAGCTAAAAGTGATTTTCTGCCCTTTTGGTAAGCGATATTGCTAGTTTTCTCCTCCGACACCATTTTCCCTTATTTCCATTGCAATTTATCGCATTCCTCCTTGACCGTTGATCTCTGCAGATCAACGGTCCCAGATCATTTTCACGTCGTTTCATCGCCCTCTGCCTTTCACCAAGCGACTTCGTAAAGGGATCATAGTCATCGATCTCTTGGGATTGATCTCATCCGACGGCCCACGATCATTAGCGAAACCCTAATTTTTCTCCTTGCCTTTTTCATTGCTGATTAAGGTTTTAACCCCATTTCTTTTCATTTTTCCACCTTTTCATTATAATGTGACCCCTTCGCATTATTAGTTCACAGCTAATCTCGACCGTTGATATATCGAAGATCAACGGATCTGACTTAATTTCTCCACCGCTTGTTCCTCCAACCGTCTTCTTTGACCCTCAAATGCGAAATCTCCACCATTGGATGCTTTCATCTCACGGCTATGCTCCAAACTGAAACCTCCAAAGCAGTCTTACCCATATATGCAGGATTTCTTAATTGTTTTTTGGTTTATTGCAGGTATTAAAGTTTTTCAAAATAATTTTAAAAGAAAATAAAATCTGAGGATGACGATCCTCCAGGCTTTCATTTATCAAAAATGATTATTACGAAGGGTTCAACGCCATGTTTCATCGGTGCATCATGAACACTAATGCAATATGAACCCTCTGTGGCACCTGCACATCAAAAAGACACAGTGAAGCATGATTAAAGCAGAGAGTATCAGTATTGAAGACCAAATCAAACCAGAGATGAACAATTGAAGATAGAATTTCAGATTTGGTGGATTACGGCTAAGATCAAAAATCAAAATCCTAATCCACTAAATTAAACACAGTTAAAGGAAAATAAAAATATTTATCAGATAGAAGATGCCTCCACTGCCACATCAGAGGATAATTAATTCCTCTCAGCTACCTAATGCCACCTGGAGCCTCACAGCATTCAACAGAGGCCGAGCAATGACAAGAACAGAGGATATTTTCCTCACGACAGTCGAACAGTTAATTCAGCCAAAGAACTTATTGAAAAAATATCTATTGATTTATTACAGAGATGACACAGAGCCTTAAAGTCAATAAAATCTCCCCACTGAGCTTAATTCTTAATGTAAAACAATTGATACAAAGGAAATATCTGTAAACTTCTCCATCGAGCCCCTCAAAGGCCGAGAGGTATTAATCTGTATTAATTGAACCCATAGATCTCTTCTCTTTCGACCTCCTCATCCTTCTATAAAATATTATTGAGGAGCTCATTGTAAAGTGTTGGTTGCATAACTTTGAAATATACTTGTGCTCGAAACTTCTAATTGTAAATAGTGTTCACTGGCTCTTGAAGCTCTGTTTGTGATCTAATAACTTAGGCCGAGAAGTGAAGATGATTGTTGAACTGAAACAGTGGACTTGAAGCTATAACTGGTTTGACTTCAATATACAAGCTGTTTCTTGGGATCCTGGTCTATATCACTGGTGAAGTGCTTCTTTCTTTGTTATTTTTTTTCCTTTGATGTATGCCATACTGTCCATTAATTCTCTGATAAATAACAACAAGCATAGTGTTAGGATCTACTATTTACAGTACCCTTCTCTGACTGATAAGCTTTATCTCAATGTTTTCCTCTCAATTGTTTATTTAATAATGATTCAATACATTTTAATCAGTTAGGAATGTTGGAATTCCCTCCTCCTACTGTTTTCTTTAAACATTGTTCTTGAATGTTATTTTCATTATTTTCTTGGTAAAGTTAGACTAGAAAAGTGATGGTGTACCCTATTTTCTGGCTTCTTTCTCCAAAGGTAATTCTGAAAATTTCCCTAAGTGTATGCTGAAAGAAAACTAGATTTAAAAGTATCTTATCTGATCTTGAGTTTCATTTTGTTTCTCTTATGCGTTTTTCATCCTTTCTGAAAGTAATTATGCAGATTACTGGATTGTTCGTCTCTTGAGTTATCTTTAATACGAGCTTGTCCAAAGAGGTTTATGGTGAGCCTTGCCCTTTGGTTGGTTTTAAACAGTTGCTTAAAAGGATTTTCTTGTTTGGACAGACTATAAATCCTAGTTGAAATTATTATCTGTTTCCACCCCTCCAACACTTTTATTGTTTCCATTCCATCATTTTATCTCAAAGGATCTTGTGATATAGATGACTTTCCCCTTGGATCACTCTTGAATTGTTGCACAATTAATACCCTTTTATGACTCCATAGCCCAATGGACTAAAAACCAACGTTATATCTATCTTATCAGCCAAACCTTTTTCTGATTGCTTGCAACTTCACACCTTTGAAACTTTTTGCATTTCAGGATTTTCCACTCATCTAGAAATCATTTTCAACCATCCAAAAACAAACACAAAACCCTGTTCTTCATAACTAGCCTAATATCATTACCCAAAAGCCTTAAAAGATAAATCCAATCTTTGCACTTATTGGAGAGATCCCTCACCGGATTCAGGAGGGCTAGATCCTAGAATCCCAAAGTGGTTGAAATAGTGTTGTCTCTGCAGTTTTAGTCTCACCAATCTGCTAAAATTATAGATTCCTAACATGTGGAAGCATCCTAAAAAGTTTCCAAGCTCAACCTATCATGCCTCAAGATCAGTGAGAATGGGAAAATCAATGTGTTAAAGGATTACCTACCCTAAAGTTGCTCAAAGGGATGAGAAAATTATTTTAGGCTCAAAGTAAGAACAAAAAGTTTTGAAAAGTTTTCTTTGTGTTTGAGTTCCTAAGGTTGTCAAAGAACAATTACTTGTGCTTCAAAGATTAAAAGAAAGAGCCACTTCAATGTTTTCATGACACCTACTCAGTGAAAGAGTTAAAGGGCATCAATAGGCCAAAGAGAAGCCAAATTTATGACTCAAAAACCTACAAAAGTAGAAGGTAAAGAGTATCAGTGAGAAAGGTTTAAATTATCATTTCAGGCACTTGCAAATTAGAAGTGGCCAAACAAGGGATAAAAACATAATGTTGAACTCCAAGGAGGAAATAAGGTCAAGAAGAGTTTTGAAGGTGTTACTGTGTGTTTGAATTCCAAAGGACCAAAGTGAAGAGGTCAACTCAAGGAGCAAAAGAAAAAGGCCACTTCAATATTTTTGTCACCTAGTACAAGAAAAAAGTATAAAGAAATATCAGTAAAAGTGAAAGGGGCTTAAAAACATTAGGAAAGTGGGTTGTGAAGTTAAAATCAAATCCTTGAGTCTATACAAGGTCATTTTACACTTCAAAAAAATGAATGTTTCCTTGCAAATAATTTTAAATTTTGAAAGGAAAACAAACTATGGGTTTTTGAGCCAAAATTTGGCTAAGTGTTGAGGCGTTGTGCGTTAAGGTCGACATTGCATGATTGGAGTCAGGCATTGCGCCCCTGGCCGTTTCTCCCATACAAATTTGTTTGTCGTTGCATGCCTAGCAACACGCTGTGTGTTTTCCCAATTCACCTGATAGGCCAGAAAAGAATGTTGGCGCTGCGTGCCTGGAACACGGTGCTGCGCCTTTGCCCGACCCGACTCCTCGTTCACCTGGGCACTGTGCGCTTGGCCAGGAGGGCCTCCTATACCCTTCAAACCCTTAAATCAACTCAAAATCGTTTAGAGCTACCACCAAAGTTTTTACAGGAAATGGTAAATGGTAAGAGGATGCCTTACCTTCCTCGGAGCATTTTGATGGTTTGAAATTAAGAGAATTTGAAAACCCTAAGGTGAAAGCCTAAGTTTTATGCTTAAAAGCATTGATTAAGCCTCCCTCATCTGCCTATAAATAAATATCAGTCAAAACAGGGTTAAATTGAGGGTTGAATTGTTGGAGGTTGCCCACTCACCTAAGGTTATGCTACACTCACTCCATTCACAAATCAGTCCCCTGCATTACAAAAATATTGACAAATTGATTGCCTTCCTTCATATCCATTTGCCATCAGTGCAAGGTGTTGTTAAAGTAGAATTGTAACAAGCAGTTGAGGTTTTCCTTGAGTTTTACCTCTCACTCACATTCCTATACCCTTACCCTCACTCACAAATCCATATCATTCACTTGAAAAGGTTTCCATTCCTCCATCCCTTCATGTCATTTCTATTGTGTAGTCTTAAGGTTTTGATCAAAACAGAGGGATCAAAATTTCAAGGGAAGGTGACAGTGGTAGTGAAGGAGAAGGAAAAATTCCAAGGAGGCATCAACATAAAGGTGGGAGGATAACAGGTTTGAACCACTAAACACAATGGAGCTAAATGCATCTCCCTTAATTGTCTCCTGCTTCCAAATTGTAGGCTGCTATGAATTTTGTGAGAAAGTACAGTAGGTGCAGAATCACCCTGAGCTGACTAGGCTCTTCATACTTAACCTACATGAGAAACAAGTCAACCTTGCGAGGGTAAATGTTGAGCTGTCCTTAGATACCATTGCTATTGTCACTAAGATACCTAGTGTGGGTGAAAAATGGTTCAAGTAGGCCAATTTAGACATGAGCTACTATGAGCCATACCTTAAACCTAGATACAAAGAATACAATAAATCCATATTTCCTTTCTCTCATTTTATTGAGATGTATGCACACATGATGAAGGTCATTATGAAATATTTCACATGTGAAGGAAGATTCTCCCGGCTTTATTCCTATCACATCAAGTTGCTCATGCACTTTACTTGGGTTAAGATGTTGCATCTACCCTACTACATCTACATGAGTATTTACAAAATGTCTTATATTGTACAAAATAGATACCGTCCACAACAGACGCAGAGCCTCTTTCACCACTCTCTTATCAAAATGGTTGTGATGCATCAATTTCAGCAAAAGGGTATTCCATGGGAGGTTTTCATTGCCCATGAAGTGTTCACAAACCCACAACCCCATCCTCAGCAAAATGTGCCCTCATCATCTCATCCTCCTGTCCCTACCCCTCCATAATCTCCCGCTAAACATGTTTCACCATCTACACATATCCATTCACCTCAGGGAAACCCTCCTTCATCACTCACTCACAATTTATTAGACAATGAAGGAAGTGACAATGAGCAGTAAAATTAAAATGAGGGAAAGGGTAATGTTGAATCAAGTAATAATGAAGAAGAGAACAATGAAGAAGAGGGTAGTGAGGATGATGAAAATAATGTTAATGACAGTAAGGAAGATATCAGCATTGAGGTAGAGGTCAGTGATAAGGCAAAAAGCATGGAAACATAAGGTAGTGATGATGATGGAGATGATGATAGCAGTAAAGAGCACAGTGAGGCTCACAAAAATGAGGCAAACAACAATGAAGAGGGAAGAAAAGAAGAGGCAGATATTAGTGGTGATGAAGGTAGTGTAGAAACCAATGATGAAGCACCTAGCAGTCAAGATAATGAAAATGAGGGTGATGTAAATGATGCCAATATTAGTGATAATGACATCACACAAGTCATTATAGAAGATGAAGGAATTGCAAAAAACAATGAGGGCAAAGATGCAGAAAGCAGCAAAGAAAAAAGTAGTGATGTTAGCATGGAGGATGTAAATGAAGCAGAGAGCATGGAAGCAGAAGGAAATGATGATGATGATGACAGCAGTGGCACAAAGAGCCAAAATTTCAGTGAGGTTCATAGTAGTGATGAAGGCAATGTGGAAAAAATCAATGAAGAAAGCATCAAGGAAAGTGAGGTTGATGTCAATAAGGAGAATATCAGTGAGAAAGAAGACATTGAAGTAGATGGTAGTGATGATTTTGAGAGCCATGTTAGAAGCCATGAGACTAGCCAATAAATTAGTGATGATGATGCCATTGGGTCTAAAATAAGCAAATAAGAAAACATTGAATCAGAGAGCAATGAAGCAGGAAGCAACATTGAATCAAATGGCGATGACAACAATGAGAATACAAATGGTGATGACAGTCATGATGGCAACCATAGTGAAGGAACTCAAATGATCAATATTGAATCTTTTCCTTTAACCTACCAAAGGGGAAGTAGGCATGTGTCTGATGCCCTCAGGAGGCAAGGGGCCATGCCTTCTACATCAACTAAGTAGCTTGAAAAAGGCAAAGAAAAGGTCAAGGATGAAAATGAAGAAGACCAGCACGATGTTGAACAAGAATTTGAACTCATTCATGTTGACAGTGATGATGAAAATGAGGCAAGGATATCATGTATACTGCTCCAAATAAAGGATGCCCAAATCATACATTCGCAAGCCAATCTAGCTAGGGCTAGAAATGTCATCCACTATTATGAGATTGAAAACAAGAAGCTAGAGGCACAATAGGCAATTTATGAGGTCAGGGAAATCAGAGCCCGGAAAGAGGCTGAAAGGACCAAGGTTAGGCTAGATGAGGTCTTGGGTGTTTTTGATGAAAGTGAAGATGAAGAAGGGAATTTGTCTAGGAGAAGGCCAAGAACAATGGGCTTGAGGAATGCCTTAGCTAAGGAGAAGGAGCAAGAAATAGAATTGGTAGAGCATATCACTCCAAGTGAGCTACTTTCCATGGATATAGAGCATGATTGGGAACCTTAATTAGAGAGGGCTAATATACACTTGGAAGATCATCTGGAAAAGACACAAAGAGACCATGGCCTTCAGAAGAAGATGGCCAAGCACTATGCCTTAAGAAATCAAATTGCAAGGGCCAAGCTCAAAAGAGCCCTTGCTAAAATTCAAGATCTCAAGGAGGAAAAGGTCAAGAAAAACCTTTAAATCCTTGTTGATTCTTCCCTGCAGGTATCCCAAACACCATAAGCAAGAAAATTCAAAATTTTGGCAACTTTTGATAATTTTGGTTTTTGACTGCTTTTTAGGGCCAAGGGCGCAATGCCCTTGGAGCTGTGCTCTTTTTTTAGGCACTTTCCTGAGGAGTGGTTTGAATCTTTTATTTCCTCTTGTCAATTACATCACACACGCCAAATTTCAGATCATCTGGAGTAGTTTTGGTCCTCCGAAAGGGTAAAAAACATGCAAAATTTCACCTTTGTATTTGTTTTCTTCAGTTCTCATTATGTTTCATGATCATAGGACAGAAATTAGAGGATATGCTTTCTTTTCACCCTACTCCTGCCTGCCTCCTTTGATTTCTATGTTTTCTTCCTTGAATTTTTACTAAATAATTCTTAGATGCTCTTTAGTGTTACTAAAATGTTATGTTAAAAGTCTATCTATTTGCAAGAAAGTTTCATAGAATCCTTAACTGCTCTCTAGGTTTACTTATATGTTGTTTTTAAGGTCTGCTTAGTATAGTTTAGTTGAAGAATCCTTCATTGCTCTTCAAGTGTTTAATATGCTAATCATTCGTGAAAGCTTTTTCTTGTTTCTTAGTATGTTAAAGGATCCTTGATTTCCCATTAACCTACTATACTCACAACTCCATGTTTATTTCACTCTCACTGTTCCTACTTAGATCCATTTGGCCTTGTTAACTTTCCCTATGAAACACCCTTGACCTATTTTTTTACTCCTCAAAACCTTTGCAGACTCCATAGCCCAATGGATTGATTTTCTCTTACTCTACCTATTCTTCTTGACAACCTATCCAACCAAACAAAAAAACAAACAAATCCCAATCCCTATAACTAGCCTAAAGTCAAAACCCTAAACTTAACAAGTTAAATCCCTTTACATAAGCATAGAGAGAGCCCTCTCTAAGTCTAGGAAGGCTAGGTCTTAGGACTCCAAAGACTGGTTTGATGTTTCCCATGTACATTTGGTCGTGCCAATATAAAAAATTAAAGGGACCTAACAAGTGCGACGGATATTTGTTTCCTGCTGTACCAAGAAACAACTGTAGATCTAATACTGAAGATCCCCCCTGATGTGCTCTTTCTGTCCGTTGGGATGCCTGCCCAATATGCATCCGTGAAGCCATGCAACTTCACCTCATCTTTTTGTCTATACCACAAACCATACTTAGATGTGCCCCTCTGTTATCTGAGGACATGCTTGCCCACATTACAAAAGAGCTTGGTAGGCTTAACCATCGCTTGACTAAGTTGGTTCGCCGCATAACATATGTCTGGTCTTGTATTCTCTAAATACATTAGCAAACCCACGAATTGTCGATAAATAGTAGCATCCACTACCTCTCTAGATGTGGCATCCTCTTTCCTCTAGTTTCCTGGAAGAGGAGTATCCATGGATTTGCAGCCCTCCATGTGAAACTTACCCAGTATGTCCCTTGCATACTTGCCTTGAGGCACAAAATTTTTACCATATCGCTGCCATATTTCAAATCCAAGGAAATAATGAAGGACACCCATATCCTTCATCTCAGACCCCTTTACAAGGGCCTCCTTGCATGAGTGTATTAACTGCTCATCACCAATCAGTATTAAATCATCAACATAAAGAACAATGATTAAAATATTAACCTCCACCAAAATTTGGTATAGGTTTTCATCCACCTCACTCTTGGTGAAGCCAAGTGCAGTGAAATAGATATCGATCTGAGTGTACCAGGCACAGGGTTCTTTCTTCAGCCCATAATGCTCTTTTGAGTCTGCACAAATGTGCCTCACTACTGAAGATCTCAAAACCTTCAGGCTACTCAATGTACACTTCTTCCTCAATGATCCAATTGAGAAACATAGTCTTCACATCCATCTAATGAATGTGCCAACCCATTTGCACTGAGAGAGAAAGGATGGTCCTTATGGAAGAATATCGTGCAACAGGTGCAAAGGTTTCTTCATAATCAATCCCCTCGATCTATGAGAAGCCCCTGGCCACAAATCTGGCCTTTTGTTTCTCAATGCTCCCATAAACAGCTTGATTTACCTTGTATATCCATCTTGAACCTACCACTGATTTATCAACCAGCCTTGGAACAATTTCCGAAGCACTGTTTCTGAAAATGGAGTCATACTCCTCCATCATTGCATCTACCCATGTGGGCTCTCACACTGCTTCCTGAAAGGAAGATGGCTCAGTCACGATACATTTTCTCATGAGAGACATGTATCCAGTAAATCAGTCAAGAGACTGTCTTTGTCTACACTATGAATCAGGGGCTCCTACATTCTATGCAGCATCAAGCCTCAGCCTATCAGCTTCTGTGGTACTCCTTCTACCTATTTTGATGTTTGGCTCTGCGTGAGTGGACTCATCCACTTCATGAAACTCCTCCTGTGGACGATTCACATATAGAGACTCATCTTTGGGAATCAACAGTTCCTCCTCCACATGCAAGTATATCTCCCTCTCAAGCAACAACCACATGGATTTCCCCTCACCAAATTTTACATCCTGTAATATTCCTTTTTAGGAATTTCTGCAATATGTTCAATGGAGACGTTATACAAGGAAAACCATGAAACATAAATGAAAAAAAGGACTTGGATCCTCTTATATATGTTGTATTTATCTTAAATATGAAATGGCATCAGAAAAAATCATCCTAGCTACATTAAATAGATCTCCCTAGCTCATATGTGCTCAAAAGCATCCAAAACCCATGACTTCACACAATAGAATTTCTGAAGACTGCAACAGCATAAATTTCATTAGGGCTTCTACAAAAAAAGATGATTCAATACAGATCTAGAGCTATCATTAATCATAGAATCAAAAATGGGAGGTTTGACCTCTTTTACATGCACATTAGAACACCCTGGCAAGGATTTCCGGCAAAATACCAATATAAAATAAAATAGTGCAGAAAATAACGTAGTCCACTGCAACTCTGTATTAGATAAGTCTGAATATAATATGAAATAGATTAAAAATACATAAAATGTTCAAAGGCCCTCCTTAATAGACTTTCTGGAGTGAAATAGACATCTCCTCCTCCAATACAAGCAGAAAACCAAGGGGTTTAACCTTGCTACTGCTGCTCCTGTAGAAATGACGCAGTTACTGGAAGTGACTACACTGTAGATGATAAGGAATAAATGAATTCAAATCAAATTATTGAATATTAGCTCGGGATCTTCCCTTTTGGTCTCTTAATCAATCTGAACCAAAGGTGAAGATGGAATTCCAACATGAGAATCCTTTGCACTAAACAGTGCTACAACTACAACTAAATAGCTAAAGCTTGCAAGTATTCAAAAGACCAAAAATAGATGAATATTGAGCGCCTTCCTTGCTTCTATCTCTTTCTTCTTATCCTTGGTGAGCCTCCACACCCCAGACCCCACTCATTGATGAGGTGACTTCCTAGAAAAGATTCCCCTTTCAAAACTGTGATGTACTTGTTGGCTTCCCTCCTCTTGTAGCAGCACTGTTGACTTGGTCAATCGGAACTAGTTCACCTACATTGCCTCCTTTCACACTAAGAGGTCTTAAATCCATCTCTCATATGTGTGTCTAGGCTGGCCCTTTTTCACATTGAGCTAGTTTACTTGGGTGATCTCTTCCTCCTCAAGAATGCAAGTTGACTTAGTCAAACTTGATTATGTCCACATCTATTTTTCCCTTGTTCACACCTGAAAGTGTAAAGTATAGCTCCTAAGGTGATCCCCTTCCACATTAATATGGAAATTATTCATATTTTTATTGCTCATGAGCCTCCTTACCCATTTATTCATTTCCTAGGTGAAGGCAGCAAAAATTAACATTCCAATTTGCTGTATGCAAATTTTTGGAATATTACAGTCCCCCCCTTTCGAATGTTTCTTGTCCTCAAGCAACTGCAAAGATAGGACTGAGGAACCTCCTCTCCTTCCCCTGTAGCATTCTCATATGATAATATCCCCCAAATATGAAGGTGTTTTTCCATCAATACATCTCCAAGCTGCCCCTCCCAAGTGTGTAAGCTATCTTTTGGTGAACATTCCAAATAGCTGACATCATGTGACAGTGAAACATCCATGGAGGCAAAAATGGGCTATTTAAATGTCCTCTTGAGGCATGAGGGCTGATATAGGCTGGGATTCATCATCCCCATTTGAATCTCCCATTCCCAAGATATCAACCATACAAAATGAGTCACCCTCCCGGATGGCAACTCATGAAGAATCTCTTCCACCTTTGGCTCATGCAAAATAGGTGGGCTGAAAATCAGAACATGATAGACAAGATAGCCTACCCCACGCTATCTTCCTCTCCACTCATGATAAGTGCAGAGTGCATTCTGATCATGGGTTGCAAACAAGTTACCCTCAAGTGGCAAGAAAAAGGTTGGATCTTCAAATATCCCCTTTCCAAAATTATGGATCATGCTGGCCCAAATTAACCATTCCATTCAAAGTGAATGGCACATCAATACCATATGTCATCTTTAATAGAAATACGCTGAAGGTTATTTGTAAGTGAGGATGATACACATGGTTTCCTGGGTGGATACAGCACAGTCTTCCCAACTACTGATTTAGAACATCATGTGGCAAGTTTTTATCCAATGAGCTACCAGCTGTATATGTTTTCTCATCTACTATAAGATAGCAAGCAACAATATATATCAGCTATACATGATCAAAAAAAAAATCCACTTGCCCAAAGTCATGTGGAAATGGGTTATCATTATCACAAAGGTTGGCCCTAAAGTGTTCATATAACCCAACAATAATCTTGCTCCTTTGTGGAGAAATTCCCTGTGTAGAGATGGTAAAAAGATGCAAATATTCAATGGAACAATGAATAAGTATAGAAATGCATTTCTTACCATGCATAGGGAGTAGGTTGAAAGTGAGGTCCATGAATGAGTCCTCCCATGAGAATCCTCCCTTAAAAATCTGCAAAAAGGAGGGATACATACTCCTCCTAGAACTCTCCATCAGTGAAGACATACTCCCAAGTGACAGCGTTGTAGGCCTTAGTGATAAGGCTCTAGTCACTCCATGACTTCTTCCCTTGAAATTCCACATGTCAAAACAATCCACCATCATGCTGCTATGTGAGAAGATCTTCTTCCTATGTGGAAGCTCCTCCTTTTCCTTCAATCCTGAAGGGTAGCCTCTTTGCACCTTGATTGTGTCATTCCTCCCTCCTAAAATATCATAAGGAGTATGGAAAAACCTCTGCCCATACTCTCCCAAGAGAAGCCACAATAATAATGACTCTTGCTGCCCTCTCACACCTCCATCATACAAATCATGAGGTGAAAATATGTTGATTGATATGAAGAGGATCAAATCAACATGATACATCCAACCCCTAGGCTGCCATATGATGCTAGTGTCCTGCCAAGTGTCTTCCATCCTCATACCCTTCAGAAAATGATATGCCTCATCATGGAAAAAATATCTCAAGTGTAGCCAACGCAGCATTGCCTCTTGCTGCCCTGTATCATAAATTTTCATGTGGTTTACCAGCCTCTTACTCTCCATCCACATCCACTCAACCCCATGTGGATGCCTCCTATCATTCTTCATCTTGGAATTCTTCCAATGTGGGCTACCATCCTCCACAACTAGTTCCTCTTCTTTGCATTTCAAGAACTGAAATGCATTCTCTTGGAGATACCTTAGAGAAGATCTCATGTCCGTAACCATCTTGAGTCCATCAAGACCCAAATGTGATAAAGGAAAAGCCTCCTCACTTCTATTGTTTGGCAGAGCTGATAGTCTCTCCAATGGGACAGTTGTTGCCTCATACTCCATCTCAAAGATGAATCTATGTTTTTTTGTAGGAGTATGGTGGACATAGTTCATGAATTCCTTCGAAATATTACACGCCAACCTCAAGGGTTGTGTGAAAATCAACAGGGATACATGAGGATGATGGTTCATCTTCTCTTTGAACCATTCAAGCTTGCACAACGCAGTGCAATCTGCTACTCTATCTCAATAATAAGATTTGACCCTTGGTCATATGAAGACAAATTCCCTCAATTCTTAGAAGGATCTGCTACAATAATAAAAAGTGGAAATTTTCCCATACCTTGATGAGATGTGGGAACCTCTTGTAGGGCTGCAAGGGCTCCTCCCTCCCATGTAATGGTTTCCCTAATTGTTGATGTAGGTGGTTGCTCCTCCATGAGTGTTACAGTGTTAGAACAAGGCTCCTCAAGTGGAGAAGAGGACTCCTCCTCCTTTGATCTCCTACTATCAAACCTTCTGATCACTCCTTGAGTGAAATCTGCAAAAGTAGACACCTTTGCATGATTCACATGGCTGAACCACCAAGATCTTGAATCTTCCTCCAAGTGCAGCGCTGAGATCTCCACAGCCTCTTTTTCCACCACTGGATGTAGTAGGAAAAATGATTCTAACTTCATCACCCAATATTCTGTTGTACATAGGGGTGATCCATCAAACGTAGACAATAAGAATCTATTTCCCCTTATCATCCTGCTGCTGCATGGCCTTCTTTCCTCTCTTAGTTGGATAAAATGAGGAAGATCTAGGATCTCTTTGATAGTCCTAGGTTGGCACTTGTATTCTGCCAAATATCCACTCAGAATCTCATGTTCCAAGTGGTATTCTTTCTCTCCTCTTCCTTTATGAGAACAGGAAGTGCATGCAACTTCTTCTTCATCTTGAAACCTCCTAGAGGTCTCATTGCAACTCTCTCCTCCTTGAAACCATTTTGGAGTTTCAATGCATCCTCCTTATTTCTTCTTAGATCTGAAAATAAATGAGATTAATCTCATCCTTTCCATCATTTTGTTCCCCTTATCTTCTGATTGGATCTAAATTCCACAGGCTGAGCCAAGATGGCAGCTCCGATACCACTGTAATATTCCTTTTCAGGAATTTCTGCAATATGTTTAATGGAGACGCTGTACAAGGAAAAAATGAAAAAAAAATGCAAAAAAATACTTGGATCCTCTTATATATGTTATATGTAGCGTAAATATGAAATGGCATCAGAAACAAATCATCCTAGCTACATTAAACAAATCTCCCCAACTCATATGTGCTCAAAAGCATCCCAAACCCATGACTTCACATAATAGAATTTCTGAAGACAACAATAGCGTAATTTTAATTAGGGATTCTACAAAAAAAGATGATTCAATACAGATATGGATCTTTCATTAATCATAGAATAAAAAATGCGAGGTTTGACCTCTTTTACATGCACATTAGAACACCCCGGCAACGATTTCCGGAAAAATACCAATATAAAATGAAATAGTGCAGAAAATAACGTAGTCCACTGCAAATCTGTATTAGATAAGTCTAAATATTTTATGAAATAGATGAAAAATATAGAAAATGGCCAAAGGGCCTCCTTAATAGACTTTCCAGAGTGAAATAGACATCTCCTCCTCCAACACAAGCAGAAAACCAAGGGGTTTAACCTTGCTACTGCTGCTCCTGCAGAAATGACGCAGTTACTAGAAGTGACTACATTGTAGATGATAAGGAATGAATGAAATCAATTCAAATGATGGAAAATTAGCTTAGGATCTTCCCTTTTGGTCTCTTAATCAAGCTGAACCAAAGGTGAAGATGGAATTCCCGCATGAGAATCCTTTTCACTAAACAGTGCTGCAACTACAGCTAAAAAACTAAAGCTTGCAAGTAGTCCAAAGACCAAACATAGATGAATATTGAATGCCTTCCTTGCTGATATCTCCTTCTTCTTATCCCTAGTGAGCCTCCTCACCCCGGACCCCACTCATTGATGAGGTGACTTCCTAGAAAAGATTCCCCTTTCAAAACTACGTTGTACTTGTTGGCTTCCCTCCTCTTGTAGCAGTGTTGTTGACTTGGTCAACTAGAACTAGTTCACCTGCATTACCTCTTTTCACACTAAGGGGTCTTCAATCTAGCTCTCATATGTGTGTCTAGGCTGACCCTTGTTCACATTGAGCTAGTTTACTTGGGTGATCTCTTCCTCCTCAAGAATGCATGTTGACTTAGCAAACTTGACTTTGTCCACATCTATTTTTCCCTTGTTCACACCTGAAAGTGTAAAATCCAGCTCCTAAGGTGATCCCCTTCCACATTAAGATGGAAATTATTCATATTTTTATTTCTCATGAGCCTCCTTACCCATTTATTCATCTCCTAGGTGAAGGCAACAAAAATTAATATTCCAATTTGCTGTATGAAAATTTTTGGAATATTACATATCCCGTCACATAAAAGTCATCTTGCTATTAGGAAAATACACATGATAATTATGGGGTGTTTCTATGTACCCCACAAATATCCCAACTTCAACATTTAGCTCCAGATTATTACTGGAATTCTTGGTCACATGGACATAAATAGATGAGCCAAAAATATTAAAATGAGAAACATCCGGTTTCTTATAAGTAAAAGCTTCTTCAGGTGTACTCATGCCAAGTACTCTATGAGGACAGTGGTTTTGCACATAAACCACAGTGTTGCATGCTTCTACCCACAAATGCATTGGTAGGCCCTGATCATGTAACATCACTCATGCTGCACCCACGATCGTTATGTTCTTCCTCTCTGTGATCCCATTTTCTGTGGGTTATGAGGCGCTATGAATTCTGTTGGAATTCCTTCTTTGCTGCAAAAGTATTTGAATTCGTTAGAGATGTATTCTCCACCATTATCGCTCCTTAGATCCTTCACTTGCTTCCTCAACTGTTTCTCCACCAGTACCTTAAACTCACAGAACTTTGAGAATGTTTGATCCTTCTTTTGCATGAAGTAGATCCAACATTTATGAGAAAATTCATCAACAAAAATAAAATAATACCTATGTTTTGCAGTTGAAGTAACCGAGAATGGTCCCCACATGTATGTGTGAAATCTCTCCAGGATCACTGAAGCATGGTTCTCCTTTCCATGAAAGGTGGACTTTACATACTTCCCGATGGTGCAAGCATTGCACTGATCTAACTAAGCAAGTGTTCCCATTGGAAGTCTAGTAGATATTTGCTGCATGAATTTCAAGGCTCCATGATGAAGATGGCCAAATCGCCTGTGCCATAATTCGCCCTCATCCTGGCTCACCACTTTTTCTACCTTGCCCGTCATGGAAGCGCAGCCATCTACCTCAATCTTGTAAAGATTCTTAACTCGAATCCCTATCCTCTTGGCCTGACCTGTTGTTTTATGTCGCAAGAAAACTTTTCCATCGCTGAAAATAACGCCATAGCCTCTGTCCTCTAGCATCCCGACTGAGACCAAATTTTTCTTAAGACCTGTAACATGCATAACATCTTTCAAATGAAATGGTTTACTTGAATCCCTCTCAAAGGTAATGGTACCAATTATGGTCGCACTGTATCATCCATCGCTACCCATCTCTATATGCATTTGGAGATCTTTCTCCTCCAAGTCACTGAAAAAATCCTTATTTCCTATCATGTGGAAGGAAGCACCATTATAAAGATACCACACCGATCCCATTGCACTTGATACAAAGAATGTGATCAAGGAGAAATCAAGTTCAAATTGTGAGGCAAGGGCCTCACCAGCTGCAGCTCCAACAACCTTCTTGTTCTTCTTCTTCTGTGGGCAGTTAATGGCTAGATGCCCATGTTCGTGATAGTGAAAACACTTCACCTTGGACAAATCTAGTTTCTTGGCTTTAGACTCGGATTTTGAGTGGAATTTCTTCCCCTTTCCTTTCCTTGCCTTGGCAGCCAAAGCACAATCCTCTTCATCATCATGCTTTGATGAAGAGTCATCATTGGTGTTTCACCTGAACTCCTCCTGCACTAGATCTGACCACAGTCGTTCCCAATCCGACAGTTTTTCCCGTCCATTGATAGAGTCTTGATAACTATGCCAACTCTTAGGAAGCCCCAAGAGAGCCAAGCTCACCAAATCATCATTAGCAATAGTGATTCCCACACTCCCCAGTTCATCCCGACATTGGAAAAAATTTGCGAGATACTTTGTAATATTGTCGCCCTTCTCCATCTTGATCTTCGTGAGTTTATCCTTCAGCGCCAATTTCCTATGGTCGCTGCTACTTTTTAAAATATTTGTCAAATCCTTCCACATAGCATATGGAGTGGCTTTCCCATGAAGGCTTGAGACAATGTGGTCTCACACACCTTCCAATAGAATCCTTCTCGTCTTCGCTACTTTCTTTTTTCCATGCATCAAGTAATGCAACATTCGTCGAAGTGGGCTTAGGAACATCACTGTCGATGAATTCCTTCAAGCCATTATCTTCAAGAACCACCTCCATCTTGTCCTTCCAGGAAATTTAGTTCGAGCTGCCCTCGAGTGCATACTCTAGATGCAAGCCATTGAAAGCCATTTTGATGTTTACTCAACTATTGCACCAAGAAATCCTTGCAGCAAATTCAAATTTTTTCCACCAACAAACTCAGCTACTACTTCAAAATTGCAATATTTTGTGCTCTAATACCATGTATAAATTTTAATACAAATATGTATTTCTTGTATTCTCCTGATCTAATAATTATAAGACACTATTAAATAAAAAATCGCTTCTACAAAAATTCATGCGGAAATTTAAAATACAATTGCCAATTGCAAACACATGAAGAAAGATCAATCACACATAACACAGATGTTTTTACCAGGAAAGCATAAAGATAAAAACCCCACTACAATATATTATGTATATATCATGGATCATGAAACAATATCATATAAAACTATAATCCAAGATCTGTCAGTACAATGTACAATCATCTCACACTGTCATTAAAAAAATGGAAAATACAAGTGCCAATTTACTGCCTCATGACAGTCTGCCTCCATTGCGCAATCCTTGCTAATAAAAATCCTTGAAAGAATGAGATCCTGCTTGCCTTGACTGTGCAATTCTCATGGGCACATAAAATGTGTGTGTGGTTGCATGAGTGCACCCACTAATGTTACAACTGACAGTGAAACTGTCCCTTTCACCTATCTTAGTTAACAATAGTATTTCTTCAGTTGCATGTGAGACCACTGATTGTGAATTAATTAAATAATTAATTCACTTATCTCTCTCTAGTGTATGTTTAGTTACAACTAGCACAACTGAGTTTAACTCACTTAACTGAGTTAAACTATTTTACAACTCACATAACTACACATCCAACTCTATTACAACTTCAAATCACTCAGTTACAACTAAGTCCACTTGCATGTCCCAACAACCAACCACTCAACTCAAAATCCACTTAGCTAACTGATTTGACACTTCAGTTAACTATTTCCAAGTTCTCATTGAGAATAGATTAATGTTTATTGTCCAATTATTATTAATAGATTATAATAATCGACATGCATTCTATATTTAGACATGCGATCTATAAATAGACTTCACACATGCATCTAAAAATAGAATATGATCTATACATAGAATTTGCTCACCATTCTAAAAATAGACTCCCACTATAAATATAATTTTCTCACCATTCTAAAAATAGAGTTACACCTAAAAATAGCCTGAGGCTCCATCCTAGTGTAGGTGCTTCCTTTTCACTAGGATCATCATCTTGTTGAATCTAAACATATAATAGTTCCTTGATAACTAAGCCCTAATACTATTATTCTCATATCCTAACTATCCCCTAGGATATAGCCTTATATGAACTAGTATAATCTCTTCTAAGGTTCTTCCTTACCTAACCTAATAGGTCTAAGTATCTCTTATAGTAGGTATGGACCTGAAGTGTAAGTCAAATCTTGGGAAACTCCCTCTATCGGAGAGAATCCATCATTATCCATATACTCCTCAATACTACCAATAGATGCAACACTAGAATCAATAAAAGTATTGTCATGAGAATCCATCTCATGTAACTCAACAAATGAAGCAACTGCCTCTATCTAAGATAATCTTGATACAAGAGTAACATTTGGGTCAACTCTCTCTATCTAAGAGAATCTACCAACTGGTTCTATGCGCTCTACAACATCCTCATTAGCTGCAAAAGAAATACTAATCCTCCATGACATTTCGCTTTGAATGCTCCATACCTACCTCCTAAAAAAAATAAGGTGTAAAAATGGATAAAGCCAATGCAATATGGATAGAAAATCTCCTAAATAGTATGCTCACCCTCACTGTGGATCTGGGTGTTCCAACCTGCTCTCGAGCCATATAAATATTCTAAGGCTCTTATTTATATCCTTCATATAAATATGACCATATCTACTACAATGTGTTCATATACAATGTCACCATGGAGAAGTGGCCATTGGCATGAACCGGACCTACTATTGGAGTTAATGCTTACATTCCATATTTTAGAAATTGATTTGTGATGGTTGAGAAATTCTCTCAACCTCTCTATCTAAATTAGGAATAAGTTGGATCTCAGAAACTCTATTTAATAGAGTGATCTGAATGTAATCTGTGTGTGAGTGTGTTTACACATACACCACTTGTGAATAATATATGAGTGTTTTTTAATTAATTGTGTGTTTTTTTAGTAATTTCTATCACCTACTACTCTCATTTCACATTTTTCCTCTCCTTTATAGTCAAGCGTGCTTGCGTATCCTCTCCATCTCCCTTATGGTCGAGCGGCCTAATGACACTCTCCCTTATGGTCGAGTGGCCTAACGTCTCCTCTCCCTTATGGTCGAGCCTGTTTGTGCATCATGACTGGAAGAAATTCATAATGAAATCTGTTGTCGACAGAGATTGTCTCTCCTAGAGATAGTCTAGAGTTGCCATAGACCAGTGCCTAGGACATCTTAGCATAGCAAGGAGCATATAATAAAACTTGGGTGTCAATCCAAAGGCTCTCCTACTATCTCTTGTAAACAAGGAAATTGATCTAAATGGGACCAGAACTTACAGAAACTGCCACAGGGAAAGTAATGTTGCAGAGCCAAGATGCAAAGCTCCAACACAAAAGCATCAGATAGTTAAGAGACAATTTACTGTAAAGAGGGCCGATTCAAATAATATGCCACAGAAATCAAGTATTAGAAGGTGTATGCGGTGAAAGAAATATAAGAAGATACTAGTTGAATTTGGTCTGATACCCAGATACACAACAGAACCATGTATGGGCTTATCAATATAAGAATCCATACATGACAATGGCGTTTTAAAAGCACCCTCCCAAAGCAACTAATATATCAGAAAGATGGATGAAATGAACATGAAACAATATGTCATGCATGAGCCATATTTAAAGCACTTGACTGATTTAAGTATGGGCATCAACTAGGATGAATCCTTACCAAACCAGTGAGCCACTCGCATTCCAAAACATGATACAAGAAACTGGATGAAATGAAATGTTATATTAAACACATAAGAGAAAGTTACATACTGTGAAATACCAAAGACCATAATCCTCACTACAGATAGAACTCCTCCTCACTGAGACCCTACGGGCTCTAAGCCTTCATACAGAAGCTTTACAAGATGTATACAAAAAAATTCCTTTCACTGCACAATTCTCTGATAAAAATCTGGAACCTTTACAATGTCTTTCTTCTGGAGTTTTATAGGAGAGACTAAAAACTCTAGAAAACGAGGTAGGTGATGCTCATTTAATTGGCTTAATTTAAACAAAATGGCGGAAAACCTTCGCGCCCACACTGCTGGATGACCATGCTGAGCTGTGTGTACTCTGCTGCCAGCAGAAATAAATGCACTGGGTAGAAAATCCCTTCAGGAACACGGTTTAGAGATAAATTCACATGAACATTCTGTCCTTTCCTGAAGAAAATTCGGTGGAAATAAACCTTGAGGGAATTTTTTTCTGTGAAAATATCTTTCTAGTGATCTGCAGGGTCTTCAATCTGGTACTTTGCCTCCAAAAGGTTATGTAACAGCCCCAAAGTCCTTAAATACATTTCTTTAATCCCCTGTTCTTCACTGATATTCTCTATCTGTGCCATTAATTATTCATCTACTCCACCTGTGCATTTTAATGACCCTGGAGGGTTTAATAGATTTAGATCCTTGCTTTCTTTAATGGTGGTCATATCATAGCAACTCTCGGATCTTTTTCCATAAATTTTGCTCTTGAAACAGGGTCATGTCATGCGTTCTCGGCTTCTGTAATGGAGGCGGTGAATCATGATAATTATCTACCGTGGCAAACCTACAAAACCACAAACTCGTTAAATAAAACCTAGACACAGGGATGGTGGCATGGCGGATCTATGGGTATGGTGGTGTAGACTTATCGAAATGTCGAAACGGTGTGGGGTGGTGGAAAACACAGAGGAATGGTGGAGAAGAATTGAAGGAATACGTGAAATTAGACGTGGATAGTGGTCCTTCGACCTAAAAATATATATGGGAGGCTGAGGGATGCACGATGGAAATGCGTGGCGGGATGACGTGGAGGGAGGCTTGAGTCAACAGCAGGACAGGTAAATGATTCTGGGCCATACGATCAAAAATGAAATCAACGGTTAATATTGTGTCGGGCGGTGATGCGATGGTGGGCCATGGGCATTATAAGCTTGGTTTAAAACGCATGCAGCTTTGAAGAGTGGCCGCCGTCGGATGAAGGCCTCAAGATCTGATGGCTCACATAGATTTCGCTGCACGTCCACGACCGGATTATAACGTGCGAAATGGAGCGGTTTTAGAACAGTGGCCTGGGACGTGTGGCAAGCAATGTATGGAATCGTTGTGATTTGTGGAATACCACCTGCCCAGCAAAGGTGGTGCGAAATAAACCGGCCGGTTTTGGCATCAATGCGTAGTGCGGGGTCCACCAGGGCGGGAGAGATGTAGACCGTCAGATCTACGAGTGATCGTATGGCTGAGAACACGCCCGATAGTTGTATATGACAAGCGACTTTGGATTTGGCATTTGGTCTCAGGGCCAGGTCGTGTGGGAGGAATAGGTGCTGGGGCTAAGACTGAAGGGGCTGGGCCCGATATATTTTAAAGTGCAGATTTTTAGCCTTTGTCCGATGTATTTCGTGGGCGGGAATGGTAGCGATAGGTAGGATATGGAGGTCTTAGGCCACGACAGAGTTTTTAAACAGATTCAAACGAGACAGCAGGACAAAAAATTGAATGGAGGGGCTAATATAGTCAACATCGGCTCCATCTGGGGACGGCGCGTTCATACTTGGACGTGCCGAGAACCTGCAGACCTCCTGATCATAATATTATGTAAACCCTGTGGACTCTGCTCTCAGAAACCTTTTCCTTTCATGATTCATTATGACACTCGCACCATTCAGACGTCAATAAAAAAAAAAACTAATATACAATATGATACAATCAGGCCACCTCGACCTGAATCAGAATTGGAAGTAGGGCTTGAGAAATTGGCCATTTATAGGGGCATCTAGCACGTCACCCTGTAAATCCTCCAATACAAACGTGTTATTTCCTCTCTGTTCCAAAATTTTGAAAGGACCAAACCAGAGGGGATCAAATTTGCCATGCTTTCCTTTCTCAGCCCTCCGAACATCCCACCTGAGCACCAGATCTCCAATAAAAAATTTCCTGTATTTTGCATGCTGATCAAATATGTGCTTCATTTTTTCCTGATATTCAGAAAATATCTGATTTACTTGGCCCCGTGTTTCCTCTAATTCCACCAATTGATTGATTCTCCTGACCATATCATCAGGTTCTTCGTGAATTTCTTGCACGAAATGTGCCACCGGTAAGGCTAGCTGCACGGGGAACACTGCTGCTCATCCATATACCAATTCGAATGGGGATTTCCCAGTTGCTCGCTTGCTGGTGATTCTATTAGCCCATAGAGAAAATCTCAATTGGGAATCCCAATTCTTCTGATTTTCATTTATAGTTTTCTTCAAGGCCCTCACCAAAGTTTTATTAGAAGATTCTGCCAAACCATTCCCCTGTGGATAGTATGCTGTGGAATGATTAAGTGCAATATTATACTGTTGACAAAAATTCATGAATTTTGCAGATTTGAAGGCCTGTGAATTATTAGTTATTATTCTAGCAGGACAGCCAAACCTGGATATGATGTTTTCTTCCATGAATTTTATGATGACAGTGTCAGTAGCATTCCTTGCAAGTATGGCTTCCACCCATTTTGTAAACTAATCTGTGGCTGTTAATATCCATTTATGTTTTCCACTTGATGGGGGATGTATTTCTCCAATAAAATCTATTCCCCATTGTTGAAATGGTTCACCTACATGAACTAGAATCAGGAGTAGAGCTGCCAACTTCTATTTCTCAGCAAATTTCTGACACTTATCACATGCTCTGACCCAAGTAAAAACATCTCCAAATAATTTTGGCCAGTAGTAACCAGCCTTTAAGATTTTATGAGCTGTGGCTCTCCAGCTATAGTGTCCTCCACATATTCCTTCATGAAATTCCATCATTATACTTTCCACTTCATCCTCTGTGAGGCACAGGAGTAGAATGCCTGAAGGATCTCTCCAATACACCTGACCATTGGAAACTATATACTTTTTTTACTTCAACCTCAAATCCCTGTATTTTGATTTATCACAGCTGGGTGGACAGCTGAGTGTTAGGATGTATTCTACTATCTCCTTATACCACGGACTAGTGAGGTATTTTATATGTGCTTTCTGAGTGGCCATTTCCAGACCTTGCTGCTCTTTCTCTTTATCAGACTCTCCATTTGCTACCATAGAAAAATTTATGCCCAGAGCCTGGTAGTTTGACTCTGACAAGATCCTTGCTAGCCCTTGTCCCTTAATTAGCTTGGTTGGACAGATGTCTAGATCATACTCCTGTATTTTTGCAATCCATCTCCCTCTTTTCCCTTCACTATCTCCCTCAATGAGAATGTCTTTGACAGCTGCTGTAGGGACATATGCAGTAATGTGAGACTGTAAAACATATGTTCTAAATGCTTTAAGGGACTTCACCAAGGCATATGCCTACTTCTCTAATATGTTATATTTCAATTCTGCATCATGAAGCACTTGACTAAAAAAGGCAATTGGTTGCTCATATCCTTCTTCATTTTTCTGTAACGGAACTCCAGCTACTGTATGAGGTGATGCAAAAGAAAAGATCATAAATGGCTTTGCATAATCTGGTCCAGCTAGCATAGGAGCTTCAGCAAATGCATCTTTAATTCTAGCAAAGGCCTCCCGTGATTCTTGTGACCATTTCTCCTCATTATTCTTCTTTAGCATATCTGTTATATGCCTAACTATCTCAGCATAGTTAGGAATAAACCTTCTTAGAAAATTTATGCGACCTAAAAACACCTGCACTTCCTTCTTATTCCTGGGGAGGGAAATACCATTTATGACTTCTACTCTTTTTGGATCTATCCTTACCCCATCTTTAGTTACAATATGTCCCAAAAATTTTCCTCCCTCTAATGCAAATAAAGACTTTTGTGGATTAAGAGAAAGACCATACCTTCTGCATTTTTCAAAAGTTCTTTGTAAATGCTCAATGTGTTCAGCATCATTTTTTGAAAACACTGTAATATCATCAAGGTACACCACTAGAAATCTATCTTGCTGCCTAAAAAAAGCAATATCCATAGCCCTTTGGAAGGTGGCTCCTGCATTAATTAACCCAAAAGGCATCCTAGCATGCATGAATGTTCCCCATGGTGTGGCGAAAGTAGTTTTCTTCTGGTCTTCTGGAATCACAGCCACTTGGTTATAACCAAAGAATCCATCCATCATTGACATTCTAGAGGCTCCCACCACTTTCTGTAGGATGTGGCCCATCTTAGGCAGTGGATAATTATCTTTTAAAGATGCTCTATTTAAATTCCTGAAATCCACACATAGCCTTATTTCCCCATTTTTCTTTCTGACAGGGACCAAGTTTGCAACCCATTCTGAGTACCTCAGAGGCACAATTATTTTGGCCTTTAGCAGCTTCTTAATTTCTTTCTCAATGGAGGGAAGCAACAGAGGATTTATCTGTCTGAGCTTCTGCTTATAAGGTTTTGCATCTTCCCTCAGAGGAATTTTATGCTGCATTATACTAATATAAAATGTTTTCAGGTCCTGATAGGGCCATGCAATTACATCTTAATAAGATTGAAATAATTTCAGGTATCTTTCTTTATACTCTTCTAGGATCTTCTTGGATAATTTGACAATTTTGGGATCAACATTAGTACCCAGATTCAGATCTTCTACTTGATCTTCTTCTACCACTTTACTAGGTTGCAATGAGACATCATTCTTGTCAAACAACCTTTCTAGAGGGACCAACCCTCTAGGGATAACATTTCCTTTTAGCTGTAACACTTTACTTCCTGCCATTTTCTCCTCCCACTTATTTTCTGAAATATCTTCAGCCTCATCTTCTTCACCATCATCAATCTCCATATTGGAGAATTCTCCCACTGTCTCCAGGAATCTCTTCATCTGTTCATCATCTTCAAATACCTGCCAGTGCTTAATATTATCTGGGATTGATGGTCTATAATGTACCTCAAGAGAGGGTTCTGAGGAGGATGAAATGTACTAGCAGCCACAGCAAGGGAGTCTGCCATTTTGTTCTGCTCCCGGGGCATGAACTGGATATTGAATGCTGAGAAGAAGTTCTCCACCATGTCCCATACTTCATTTCTATATGCTCTCAACTGAGGATGCTTGGTTTGACATTGATTTCTGATCTTTCTGACCACCAGCTCAGAATCTCCCAGAACCTTTAAACTCTGTATACCCATACTCTTGGCTGCCTGCAGTCCCAATAGTAGTGCTTCATATTCAGCCACATTATTAGTAGCCTCATATTCCAATTTAAAAGACAGTGGCACCCATTTTCTTGTAGGGGAGATTAATAATAATCCAGCCCCATTTCCTTCTCTTGAATTT
Source organism: Pinus albicaulis (assembly GCA_034641835.2). Lineage (NCBI taxonomy): Eukaryota > Viridiplantae > Streptophyta > Pinopsida > Pinales > Pinaceae > Pinus > Pinus albicaulis. The sequence goes on from CM076584.1 coordinate 552,916,772, forward strand.
GCTCCATCAAAATGTAGAGTCCATACTCCTTCTTCACAGTTTTCTAAAAGCTGCTCAGCCTTGATTTGACAGAAGGAAGGTTCATGAGAAAAATTTTGATCTTCTTCCAACATCAAACATGAGAAATATCCTTCCTTGCTGTAGACTGGTGAATTCTCTGAGCTGTCAGCCTTAGTCACCATCTTGACAAATCTGGATTCTCTGTACAACCTTCTCTCCTTGCCACCAAAAATAGGGATAGTGGCATATGTCAAGTCTAATTTGAGTGACCCACCAATTTTTTTTCCCCAGGACCTTGACAACAACATGCCAAAGTGAGCTGGGATATCAGCCACCAAAATGTCCATTACTTCACTTTTTGCTGGAATTTGGGCCAGATTGACCACTAAATCTTTAATAATTCCCAAGCATTTAACTCTTTTGGAATCATATGAATAGAGGTCTTTATATAGACGTGTGATTTTCAAACCTAGTTGCTCGATGACTGACAAAGGCATAAGATTATGGGAAGCTCCAGAATCTAACATACAATTGTGTAACAGCAGGTCATGAATAATTAGAGACACATAGAAAGGAGGAGTAGAGGGGTCTATCTCCTCGACATGTGGGCCAAAAACTGCCATGGGTCTTTCTTCCTGAAGATTAAGACTGTCTGGAATTATTGGTGCTTCAGGAGGGAGCAATAAAGAAGTGACTTGAGATTGATATGCAGGTTGTTTCAGTAGTTCAGTCAAAGGGACTGGGATTTTGACTTTCTCAAGTTCTTTTTTCAAATTGAAAGCAGGAGGGGGCTTTTCTATTACAACTTCTTTTGACTCTTTATTTTCAACTGAAGGTTTAACTTCTTTTGATACAGACTCGACATTAGGAGGAGTAGCTACTTTTGAGGAAGAAGGGGCTTGATCATTAGACTACAGAGGTTTGTTTAGAGGACTCTTACCTTTGTCTGCGACTTTCTTCATTGTTGACTCCTTTTGAGTAGGTGCTTCCTTCTGGGGAGGCTCTTCTTCATGTTCTTGAGTAAGTGTTCTCTTCCTTGAAGATCTGAGATCATATCTCCTATTGAAATGTGCTTGCATGAAATCGTTAAACTGTTTGCAATAGTGATCAATTTCAGCATATTCTGTATCTTTGATCTCTTCTTCTTCTTCTTGCAACAGGAATTCTATTTCATCATTGTTTGAAAAGGAAATATTTTCATCTTGCAGTTCATAGGCAGCATCTTTAGTGGAGTCATCTACTGGGCCTTCTAGGTACAATGGGTGTGGTACTTGGTCCTGTAGCTCCTTAGCTTCCCTTGGCAATATTTGCAGGGGTGGCTTTCTATACTGAGGATTGTAACCCCTGTTTTGAGCATTCTGGAAGTTCTTGGAAGCTGAGTTCTTGGTTTCCAATTCAAGCTTGACCAGTTTATTAGAAATATTCTTAATCATTTTGCTCATTTCTTCAATTTTATCTGAATCCTTATCCTGATTAGAAGTAGGTACTTCCTCTTTGCCTCTTCTTCTAGTATCCTGTTCAGCTCTCCCTTTTGATTTCCTAGCGGAAGCAAATTTTTCTTCCAATTCAAGAGAATCTGACTGAGCATCATCTAGGGTGGCAGGTTTTCTTTCCTTGAGAGAGAAACCAAAATCTGAGTCAAAGGCTGCTATGAAAACAACTTTGGCAGCATTCTGATGAGGCTTCATATCAGCAGGGAGGTTTAGATATAACTTATTAAATCTCTTGATAAATTCTGACACTCCTTCATTATGTTTCTTCTTGAGTGTATTGAACTCAGTAAGACATTGTCCATGATCTTTCTTTTCTCCCCATTTTCTGAGAAAATTATTTTCCATATCATCCCAAGTGGTGATGGAACGGTTTCCCAATGTCTTGAACCATTTTCTGGCTTCACCGTCCAGAGATTTCACAAACAGTCTTAAGACCACATCTAGATGCTCAACATTAAAGTTCTCTGCAAAAGAGTAGAAAGTATCAAGATGTTTTTGAGCATCAATTTCATTTTCCCCAGTGAATCTGGGCAATATCTTTAAATAATCCTGGGGCATATCATTTAGCACTTGAGGTAATTCCAGGGGAGCATATTTATTCAGTAGAAAGGCTGGAACATTAGCCATTGGAGGAGGTTGGGGTTGTGCAACAATCTGGTGTACAAATGGAGGAAGAGGAGGAGGTGGGGTATGAATAACAATAGGAATATACTGTACAGCAGACTGAGGTGTAGATGGGAACAATTCACGGTTAACAGCAGAGACTTCGGTTACCTCCTTGACTTCTTCGACCTCAGGAGTAGGGTGAGGTTGAGCTTTAGTTCTAGCACCTCCCCTGGGTGGGCTATCTGAGTAGTAATCTGTGTCTCCCAAAGTGGAGTCGAGATTTTCTATTGGAACTTCTTGAGAAGAAGAAGATGGATAATCTTCTATGGAGAACTCAGGGATTTCAGTGCGTACTGATCTCTTTTCTTTCCGACTTCTTCTATGAATAATTTTCTCTGGATCAGACACTGAAGGTATCTTTGACTGTGATGTATCTGACCTCAAATGTGGCTTACGGGGAGCCAGGACTACCAATAGATTTATCAAATAAACAACAGTGGAGTCGCCAAGGTGAGAGATATGAAACTCTTCAATTCTCTGTGCTCACCTGATTAGAGAGTGAATATGATTTGTCGAGGCCTAGGGAAACTGATATTCTTAAATTTGTCCCCGGCAACAGCGCTAGAAAGATGTTGTCAACAGAGATTGTCTCTCCTAGAGACAGTCTAGAGTTGCCATAGACCAGTTCCTAGGACATCTTAGCATAGCAAGGAGCATATAATAAAACTTGGGTGTCAATCCAAAGGCTCTCCTGCTATCTCTTGTAAACAAGGAAATTGATCTAAATGGGACCAGAACTTACAGAAACTGCCACAGGGAAAGTAATGTTGCAGAGCCAAGATGCAACTCAACAGAAGCATCGAGACGGTTAAGAGACAATTTCACGTAAATAGGGCCGATTCAAATAATGTGCCACAATCATTATTAGAAGTTATTATGCGTGAAGAAATGAAAGTACTGGACTGACTGATGCGATGCCGGATACACAACAGAACCATGTATGGGCTTATCAATCTAAGAATCCATACATGACAATGGCATTTTAAAAGCACCCTCCCAAAGCAACTAATATAGGAGAAAGATGGATGAAATGAACATGAAATAGTATGTCATGCATGAGCCATATTTAAAGCGCTTGACTGATTTAAGTATGGGCATCAACTAGGGTGAATCCTTACCAAACTAGTGAGCCACTCGCATTCCAAAACATGATACAAGAAAGTGGATGAAATGAAATGTTATATTAAACAGATAAGAGAAAGTTACATACTGTGAAATACCAAAGACTAGAATCCTCATTATAGATAGAACTCCTCCTCACTGAGACCCTACGGGCTCTGAGCCTTCATACAGAAGCTTTACAAGATGTATACAAAAAAGTTCCTTTCACTGCACAATTCTCTGATAAAAATCTGGAACCTTTACAATGTCTTTCTTCTGGAGTTTTATAGGAGAGAATGAAAACTCTAGAAAATGAGGTAGGTGATGCTCATTTAATTGGCTTAATTTAAACAAAATGGCGGAAAGCCTTCATGCCCACATTGCTGGATGACCATGTTGAGCTGTGTGTACTCTGCTGCCGGCAGAAATAAATGCACTGGGTAGAAAATCTCTTCAAGAACACGGTTTAGAGAAAAATTCACATGAACATTCTGTCCTTTCCTGAAGAAAATTCGGTGGAAATAAACCTTGAGGGCATTTTTTTCTGTGAAAAGATCTTTCTAGTGATTTTCAGGGTCTTCAATCTGGTACTTTGCCTCCAAAAGGTTATGTAACAGCCCCAAAATCCTTAAATGCATTTCTTTAATCCCCTGCTCTTCACTGATATTCTCGATCTGCGCTATTAATTCTTCATCTGCTCCACCTGTGCATTTGAATGAACCTGGAGGGTTTAATAGATTTAGATCCTTGCTTTCTTTAATGGTGGTCATATCATAGCAGCTCCCGGATATTTTTCCATAAATTTTGCTCCTGAAACAGCGTCCTGTCATGCGTTCTCGGCTTCTGTAATGGAGGCGGTGAATCATGATAATTCTCTGCTGCGGCAAACCTGCAAAACCACAAACTCGTTAAAGAAAACCAAGACACATGGATGGTGGCATGGCGGATCTATGGGTATGGTGGTGTAGACTTATCGAAATGTCGAAACGATGTGGGGTGGTGGAAAACACAGAGGAATGGAGGAGAAGAATTGAAGGAATACGTGAAATTAGACGTGGACAATGGTCCTTCGACCTAAAAAGATATATGGGAGGTTGAGGGATGCATGATGGAAACGCGTGGCGGGATGACGTGGAGGGAGGCTTGAGTCAACAACAGGATAGGTAAATTATTCTGGTCCATACGATCAAAAACGAAATCAACGGTTAATATTGTGTCGGGCGATGATGTGATGGTGGGCCACGGGCGTTATAAGCTTGGTTTAAAATGCATGCAGCTTCGAAGAGTGGCCGCCGTCGGATGAAGGCCTCAGGATATGACGGCTCATGCAGATTTCACTGCACGTCCACGACCGGATTATAACGCACGAAATGGAGCATTTTTAGAACAGTGGCCTGGGACACGTGGCAAGCAATGTATGGAATCGCTGCGATTTGTGGAATACCGCCTGCCCAGCAAAGGTGGTGTGAAATAAACCAGTCGGTTTTGGCATCGATGCGCAGTGCGGGGTCCACCAAGGTGGGAGAGATGCATACCGTCAGATCTGTGAGTGATCGTATGGCTGAGAACACGCCTGATAGTTGTATACGACAAGTGCCTTCGGATTTGGCGTTTGGTCTTAGGGCCAGGTCGTGTGGGAGGAATAGGTGTTGGGGCTAAGACTGAAGGGGTTGGGCCCGATATATTTTAAAGTGCAGATTTTTAGCCTTTTTCCTATGTATTTTGTGGGTTGTGGGCGGGAATGGTAGCGATAGGCAGGATATGGAGGTCTTAGGCCACGACAGAGGTTTTAAACAGATTCAAATGGGACAGTAGGCCAAAAACTTGAATGGAGGGGCTAATATAGTCAACAAAATCTATAATAAAATAATTACATATATAATAGTAGCATTTAAAGAATAAAGAAATAATAAAATACATCGAAAGACATATCATATATATATATATATATATATATATATATATATATGTATGCATTGTCGTTTGAAGAAGCATTTTTTCAAATTATATCTATATAGATAATTTGATACGGGGAGAGGGGAGGGGATTCTTATTCAAACCTTCTAAAAGGTTGTTTCCGTGCATTTTCACACCACTTTAACCACACGTTGGTACCAACTCCCCTGGCCCATGTAGGATTAGGTAGGATTAGGATGCAAAGAATATGAAGGCCTAGACTATAGAATATGTTTATGTAAATACATGATCACCTCAAAGAAGGATTGGGCAAAAGAGGATTGGCGAAAGAAAGTAAATTATCACCTCGAAGAAGGATTGTACAAGTATATTATAAATTAAAACCTGTGAAGCAAGTCAATCAATCAAGATTTCTCGAGTCCTCATATGAAGGTTAGTCTCCATAGGAAGGAAAGGTACAAAAAATTCTTATTTCTCACGAATTCTTGCCAATAACTTAAGTGAAGGCTGAGCAAACAAGTTGAAGTGTGAAAACTGAAAACAATCTCAATGGCTCTTTTATCGCGTTCTATCGCTGCTATCATTCAACTTTTCATCATCGAGGTAAATAAACTCATCTTTTCAAGAAATAGAAGAGATATATGTAATTCATCCTCTCATGAAGTGTCGATCAAGGAAATCCCAGACTAATGGCCTTATGGAGGAGGTTTCTTTCTTTCCCACCTTAAGTGTAAGCGGGTAGAGCCAATTTAGAAGTCAAATTCAAGATCAAGTTAGAGAGAGAGGTAAAGTACTCCTCTCAAGAGCTCACCTTCTTCTATTTTGTTAGATCTGGGTGAATTACCCCTTTATTTAACCCATATAAATAAATTCATATATTGAGGATTGAATAACTGATCAGAGGGTAGCAATAAAAAATACCTTCTACCCAATATTCTCCAACACTGTAGCCTTAGACCGAAGCTCATGGGCCCATGAATGTAGAAGACAGTTGGAAGGTCTAGACTAAGAAAAGAAAGGAGAAAAAGTATCCTTCTTGGATAGAGAAACATCTTCAAAATCCAGGTCCTCCATCCAAAGTCATATAAGGATGCGACTATGAGATCTCCAGACAGATGGGTTTATACCTTGGGTGATTATGTGTCGAGTAACAATTTGAGTAGCTTTATTATGGGTTTTATCCAAAATTAAGCTCTATCTCATCCCTTCGAATGTTCAAAAGATGACTATCCCTAGTATTTTAGATGTTTGCTAGAGATCTACTATAGAAATCCAAACTCGATATGGTTTTTATGCAGGAGGTCAAGGCTTCTACTTTTGAGTTGAGATGTTGGATGAGCTACTTTAGAAATGGGCCATTTTGGGATTTTTTCCACTCCGAGGAGAGTGGCAGCATGGTTATCTCCATTTCACATATCCTATAGAGTGTTTTTGTTGGGCATGGTTCAAATCCGTCCATTAGATGTGCATGGGTCAATTTTGTTGCAAGAAATTCTACTATGTTTTGGTTCATTTTATGCTTCCAACTTGAGTGTTGACAGATGCACCCTTTGGGATTAGATAGCTTTATTAATTCCTAATGTAGAATAGATCCTTGGGGGTTATTTCAACACAGTAGAGTGGGCGGGGGAAAAAGATGGTGGGTAGGAAATGTTCCTTAATAGATGGAAGTGTACCTTACAATTGTTTCACAAAATTGGAAGAAAAATAATATGGATTATGGGGAGGGGGGTGGTTTACCTGGCGAAACTTCAAGTCAGGAAATGATAGGCTGTAAGTTAGGTTTAAAATTTTTTATGGGCCAGTCTATTTTATATAGAAAAATCACATTAGTTGATATGCTTATGCATAGAGCAAGATCTTATCATATGCCTATACAACCTACCACCTCTTTATGGAGACAAGATGATTCTTCACCCTCCTTTCTATTTCAACTTAATGTCTCACATCTTGAGTTCCCCCAGATATCTAGGCACTAGTTCATTGAGTTAAGAACCTTTCCCTAAGGTCTCATGAAGGCAAATATTGGCTCATACGGTGGAATAGTACTGTATGTAGCACAATAAAGTTCATGAAGGGATGGGGTATATTGATTGCTTGAAAGAGGAGAATAGAGTTAAAGGAGGAAAGATGACAGTTAGAGGAGGTCTGAGTGTTTTTTGAGGAATATCTTCACAATATTTCACTACAGAAGGAGGCCGATCATTTGGATTCTGTCGTAAACAAGAAGTATATTGCCAAGGGGGTTGGGGTCTGTGCTTGACTATAGTGGATTAATGAGGGGGATGTGGCTTCTAAATTTGACTTTGTACTAATAAAATCTAATTTATAAGGGGTCCCTAGATTGGGATGACAGGCCATTGGAAGACTACTCTTTCATTAGAAAGTATATGTTTGGGCTGCATTTCTAGAACATTTTTCATCCTTATCCACTATTTGATAGGGCCATTGAGGCTTTACAAATATGTAGTTAGGTAATCCCCAAAAAGGTTATACTCACTGACAAAGATAAGCTGGATGATGAACTTTCCAACGATGAATTTTTTGTTTCTCTTACTTCCATGAAGAATGGTAAGTATCCCAGTATTGATGGCTCGTTTTGTTCATTTTAAAAGGTAATGCCGGACAATGTACGTGATGGTATTTTTTTAATTTTCAATTAGGCCTTTTCCTTCCTTGACAACATCTCTCCATCAAGGGCTAATAAAGCTAATTCCTAAGAATGTGGCCAAACATTCAATCAAGGGTTGGAGACCCATCACTCTTCTCAGTGTCTCCTCTCAAATATTGGAAAATGCATTGGCTCTTTGTATCCACAACATAGATTCACAAATTTGAAGATGATAATGGTTTTTTCAGGGAATATTTCTTTTAGACACAATGATATATGCATGGGAAGCTATGGAAAGGGATAAAGAGATAGGCCGAGACTCTTTTTTCCTTAAATTGATTTTGATAAATCATATGATAGAGTTGATTGGTCTTTCATCACGTATATGTTATAGTGCCTTGGTTTTTATTCCCGACATGTTGCCATGGTGAACACCAATTTTTCCAATGCTTCAACATTTGTTTATGTGAATAGTGCATTCACCACCCGCATCCCACATCATCGTTCGATCCAGTAGGGTTTCCCACTTGCACCATATCTGAATGTGTTATTTGTTTATGCTTTGGGTTATTTTATGGAAGCGAGTAAGATGCAAGGAATACTTCATGGTAACTCTCTTCTAAATGTCTCAGAGATGGTGAAAAATCATTTTTCTAATGATTCTCTATCCTAGGGCAAGGATTTTTTTGGATTTTGTATTTTCACTACTTATGGAGAAATTCTTTGTGAGCAAAAGGTTTACTTTTGGCTTGTCAGGTTTGATGATCCTCCAGCTTGGATTCCTTCTAGATGGAATTATATGAGGATAGGGGTTATTGTATGCTACCTATAGATTGAGTTTGGAATTGGGCTCTCTTCCATGCCCATGTAGTATTGGTGCCCTTAGAAGCTTCAGACAAAGCTCCACATATGGTTGTTCAAAGATCTCCCTTTTACAAGTACTTTTACTATTATATCAAGGATTTGACAGGCTTATCACATAGGCCCAATCTAGGGAATTGTAGTAGATTATTTGGTATTTTTTGTGGTCTAAATGTGGTGTTGAGAGAGGGATTCCTATGGTTCCTTGGGACATGTGTCTTATGGCCAAGGAGGAGGGGAGGCTGGTCCTTACTGATGTTGCATCCTGAGTGAGCATTCTTGCAACTAAGTGAGTGGTAAGGTGTCTTGAGGGATCCTCCACATGAAATATTTTATTGTGTTACTTGTGCCAATTATCTCAAATTATACTTATGGTTTGAGTTTCTTTTGTCTTATGCAATATCCTCTCCTCCCCTCACTTATTTGGGATTTTGGGATCTTTGATAAAAGAATCAAATTTCGAGAGAATGGAAAAAGTCATTGAAAATTCAAACCAATCGGGCAGGGACCCACGCGATTACCTAAGTATTCATAGGTAATAATATTAGTATAGTCTCTCTTATAGGGGATAATTAGCCGCAGGATAATTTGTATACTAGACATATTCTAGTTCCCTATTGCAATTTATCTAGGTATAGGTATACTATATGTTATGAGGTTTGGTATGTACGTAATCTATGCAGGATTTTTCAAGTGTAGATCACAAGAAGAATCCAACCCCCACATCATATTGGCACTGGTATACTACAATCTTTCTCCATTTATCTTCCTAATTCATCTGTGGTTCATATCCTCACAGATCTCCCCGATCTACGACACAATCGGTTCAATGTTCATTACCTCACTAATCAGCTACTTCTCCTGTTAACATCAAGCTTCAGGACCATCTAATTTATTCAGAGATGGACTACCAGTCTGACCACATTCCTTCCCACCCGGTCCTACCCTCTTTTCAATGCTACGGAAGACCATGCTCCTAGGTCGACCTCTACTCTACTATTTCATCCATGTGCTCCATCAATCAAGTTAGGACCCAAAATTTGGGAACCTCCGCTTTATAAATGAAGTCCTATTATGCCTATTAGACAGCTAAGGGAGACCTATTACTATTATCCCCTTATACTATGATAATCCCTTATACTATACGTCTATATATAGGGATGTATTTTACCACTTATTCTAGCTATATTGTAAGGGATATCCTATCTGTACTGGCCTAGCTCTCGCAAAGGCCTTGCTCTCGTAAAGCCTATTGTAAAGCCTTTCTACCAACGTGAGCCTTGTCTTAATGTTTTTGAACCTATCAAGGTGGGAAATCTAGTCATTCAATATATTCAAATAAGGATCTATCATTCAAAACTACCGTAACATATATAAATAATCATGTCTAATGGAAATATAATGCTAATTGTTGCAATTACCAAGCTAATAAAAAATTCTTGCTTAAATGTGGACTTCCCCCGAACAAAGTGAAGTAAACGTCTCGGGTAAGTAAGTGAGATTCCCTTCCTTCCCCTAATTCCATTATGGCACCCCTTCAGGGAGGGTTGGTTAGGGCGAACCAGAATGGAATTCAACACTCAAGAAATTACATCTAAAATGAGTTAACATGTCTTTCCGGTGTCCACCCCACTACTATTAGGTAGCTCCTCCCTCTCCTTCAATCTATGTCCATTCAGGAAAGGGTGTTCCTTCCCCTCACTCAATTCGGAAGAGCCTATTTTTGTCCTCTCCCTTAATTGATATCCTTTCCTTCCTTGATTGCTTATTGGGTGGGGCGTTGGTCGAGTTATGCTTCACATCCTCTCCCTTAATTGAGAGCCCCACCTTCCTTGATTTCTTATTGGGTGGGGTGTTGGTTGAGCTAGGATGGGAAAGTGAAACTCCCTATGTCCAAAACTATGAACTAATATCTATTATTAGGCTTGAAAGGGGACTTCCCTCATAAAATAGGAATGACAAGGAGTCCAAGCCATTCAAATGGAGAGGGTAGGAGGGCAAGGTGAGGTGTTAGAGGTAAGGTAAGGAAGGAAAGGAGTGAGGCGTTCGGCCAGTAGTAGAACTCCATCCTATTCACATAACTGGTAGGTATCGCATGGACAACCCAACCACCTCTAGGGCAGAGCTCTCCCATGGCCTAAGACCTTATGGAAGTCCGGCTAGTACTTATTAGGGGGAATTAAACTCTCTCTTTTTAAAATAATGGAAACTATCTTGTCAGTGCACCTACCTTGTCATGCATGGAGAAGTTGTTAGGGTAAACAGACTCATGCTGGACGTTACCGAGCCACAAAACATTTGGCGTTTGCTGTAAGGCCTAGAACTTAAGGCCTGGAGACTTGAATAGGCCTGCTGGAAAGGCCTGGACAATTGAATAGGTATTTACCACATATATAGCTATATCCACTCATTCTCAACTAGTTTGTTTTCAACAGGATCGTTGTTTTCACCTCGGCTATAAGAAGTTTCGACTCATTCATTCTCAACTTGTTCATCCTGTTGTTTGGTCAGCCCTCACACTAAGCTAAAATAAAGAAGCCGAAATAAACAAAGAGAAGTTATATGAAGACAACGGGATAATTTTGGTTAAAGGAAGTATGGCACATAAGCCCTTTATGGTGCGAGCGCGGCTAGGAAATTGAAGGTGCTAAATAGTCAAGCAATAAGTTGTGTTCCATATGGCGGAAAAACACAAAGAAGAAGGACACACACAAGGTATTCTGGGGGCACCAAGGAGAAGCAGAAGGAGATGGAGACCTACCCCTCAGAGCACGTGACGTAAAAACATGGTGGAACAAATCATAAACATTCTCCGGGGTGGCGGAGTGTATTGGAAAGCCCTCATAGGCCCCCGCCGAAACCTTAAGTGGGCCCAACGATGGATTACATTTGATGCTATGTAAACGAAAGGTAAGGTAATTTTAGGGACCCCCCCACAAGACCAGTACAGGTATTAACCCAATGCATGGCTAGAAACTACCCGACCCCTGATAGCCAACAACCTATTGCCACGCGTCCCATTTTCGACGTCCTTATGACGTCAACCCTACAGTGGTTTTCCTAGCCTCGCTTCTCGAAAATTTTAGTCTGTTTAATCTTGTTTTACACCCAAACTTAGTGAATTTTTTTTTTATGCATCTGTCGTGCAAAAAAGCTCCAACTCTAGTACCAGGTCATTTTTAACCCCCGCGTCACTTTCCCCCTCAGGCTTTCTCACTGTTCGCAGGTATTTAGTCATTCCTCTGACTCACCGTTTTCCCTCTGTTTTACTTTTCAAAATGTTCATGGGGAAAGAAAAGTCAAGAAAGTCGGAACCTAAAACCCCTCAAGGCCGCGAGATCAGGGCTGCCCCTAGACCTGAACCCCTCATTGACGCTCACGCATGAATTCATGACCTGTCCTACCCTTTTAGTGTATGTTGTGTTAGACCCGATAGGTTCTAATTTGAAAGGCCAAGATAGGTTCAGAGTTTTCGAGTCAGGTATATACTACCAGATTGCTCTGACCACCTTCCCAGTTCCCAAGTTTATTAGTTGGCTTAGTGAAGCTTATGATGAGCAAAGGGAGTTATTCCTATCTACTCAGGGTAATAATATTTTCCACATATCCCTCGAGCTCGTAAAGAATGTCCTCCGTTTCCCTCACTATCAAATTTATGTCAATTTCACTGAGTTATCCCTCTCTTGTCAGTTCTCAAAGATGGCCTAGAAGCTACAAAGAGAATTCCTTAGTTTTATTTTAGACTCTTGTCTCACAGCTATCCCACCCTTGGATTTTGTTCCCCTGTCCACTTTCAGAGACTGTGTTCAGCCAATCCTTTCTTTCATTTAAGGTCTATTAGGTCTTAAGGAGGTCAAGCGAGTGTCCAAATAATGTATAGCTCTTATGGGGCTCATGCCTCAAAAGGGAATTCTTTTGGATATCCTTACCTTCCTGGCTTCAGCTATCCAAACTCAGTTCCAAGAGCTGCCTTCCTCTGGGTCTTTCAAGTTTTTTTCGTTAGTATTCTATCTCTTCCTGTTCGAGCATGTAGATAGGTTTGAGAATCTAGGCCTCGAGAATATTTCGAGAACGAATGCCCAGCCAAGAACTATCTCTGAGTGGAACATATTTTTTCGTCAATAGCCCAATAGGATGGGGTATACAAAGTTTTTAAATGAATTCATGTCCATAACCTATACCATAATACATGATAACCCTCCATCCAGAATTTTTCCTAAGAAGAAGGACTGGCTATAGTTCGATGAGGAAGATAGCATAGGGGACTGGTACCTATATGATGATTACACCGAAATCAGGGTCTATGGCGCGGAAGTACCCCCTTATCGCTCGCCGTTGTTTCCAGTTATGCGAATATTTTCCCTTGAGTTCATCCGTCAAACCCTGAAGGCCGACCAAATCCACTTTGTGCCTGCAAAGAAAGGGTATATTCTCAAGCTCCGCACCTCTGTTGGCCCCTTCACCATTAATTTGAGACAGGCCCTCCCCATAGTGGAAACGCTGCTTCAAGGGATGGACCTGATACAAGGGAAATTTTGGCCTTATGACCCGAAAGGGATCCTTTCCAATAGGAAAAGGAAAATAAATTCGACTGCTTATGTACATGATACTAGGCCCTTCATTAAGTGGAGAGATAACCTTGATACATGGCTTTTGGATTCACAAATAGAGGTCGATTCTTCAGCTGCATAAGGAAGGGGCGACACTGCCTCCGCAGAAATAGAAAATAAAGGGCAAGCAGATGAGGTAGGCGTTTCAGGAGGTCAAGTAGGCATGGACATGGGCAACGGATCTCACCCCTCTAAGAAACAAAGGACTGAAGAATCAGAGATTGTGTGGGAAGAGCCACCACAGGAAGAGTTTTCCCGATATGGACTGCCTAATAGTAACAAGGCTGATTTTATGATTAATTTCGACTGTGCCTCTTCGTCTGAACCTTCTAGGCTGTCACAGGCCATTTCAGTTAATAGAGTAGAGGTGAGGGAAGAAATAAGCACCAAAAATAGGACTATTCGAGACAGGCTGAGGGCTAAATTGGCCATATTTGTGGACAAGTACCACACCCGACTTACCGCCGAGTTAGACATGGACGAATATCAGCTCATAATTGCTATCACAGAGGCAGTGCTACAGCCTACAGCTGAGGGGATTAGTTACCGATCCCTGGAGCTCGCTTTGAATCTGGCCAATGTCCCTATAATAGATAAGCTTAGTTTGCATCAGTATGTCGAAGATATGTTGAGAGATGAGATGGTGAAGCTTGCACTCTCTTTGAGGAAACTTGAAGATAGGTACAACTCGGTATTGGAAAATCAGAAGAGAGAGAGAGCCAATGCTAGGGTGATAAACCACAGCCTGGAAACTCTCAGGAAAGTAGTTAAGGACAAGGGGGGTGATAGGGATGTAGTTTGAATGAAGCTCATCCACAATCTCGAGACAGAGAACTCTGAGTTGAAGAAAAGGCTAAATATCTTCTGCAGAGAGCATGTTCAAATGGATGAGTTGGTTCAGATGGAGAGGGAGAAATCAAGTCTTGCTAACTCACTGGTCAAAGAACAAGAAGGGAACACCAAAATGACCATGGAGATGGTTGGCTTAAGGCAGAGATTTATTGATTTACATGGAGGATGGGACAAGCATATATGTGTGGCCCCAACTTTTGACAATTCTGGCACTACCCCAGAGCAGCTAACCAAAGCCTTGTCAGATTTAAAGGTTTCAGAGAATGAAGCCCGAATAGCTCACCATAGAATACAGGTGTTGGAAGCTGCATTGGCAACAAATGATAAAGTGGTAGAGGAATTACAGGATGAAGTCAACAAATTAAAAAGAGATAAACAGATACAAGATAAGGCCATCAAGGATTTGACTACTCGGATGAAGGGAAATGTGACGCTCTTGGAAGCTAGGCATTTAATCTAGACGAACATAATATCAGAGGTCATAAAGCATTGGAAATACCTCGCTCTGATAGATGAAAAGAAAATCACGATCCGCTTATTCAAAATAGGTTGCAAGAAGGGCGCAAGGAAGCAGAGGCAAAGGTAACAAAGGCTAAGAGATACACCAAGTACCTGAATGAGTTGGACCGTAAGGAGATACTCACTCAAGGGATCACAGATCATTTTAGGGGAGTGATGGAATTCAGAAGAGTGATCGAAAAGGAGACTGCACGCGCAAAGGCGCTGATCTGTTTAGAGCATGTTGCACAAGGATTTGAACAGCTTGATCAAGAATGGGAGAAATTTGTAGAGGAAGGCCTCCCATCATGCTGGGATCCTGAAACGGCCGCATTTTCGGGGCTAACGGTTTATGCACAGAAGTTAATAGAAATTATGAACCAGGCTGATTTACCTTTGGAGAAAAATTCCTGCCTGAAGGCAGGAACAATAATTGCCGCTCTGAGTAAGGAGTTTTCTCTCCTCTGCCAAATGAAACAACGTTTAGCCGTCCAAGTAGATTACACATAGCTTACAGATATCTAAGCTTTAGTTGAGACTTTTGTCACTATGCCACCACCAGGGGAGAATGTGTGGCAAAAATGTAGTGATTATGCCAACACCCCAGCATCAAAACCCTCTCGCCAGTTGCTACATCCCCCCAGTCGAAAAAATGGTTCTTTCGTGTCATTGGCACATCCGATTCAGTAGTTATCAGGCACTCCTCTCTGTTCTAAGAAATTAAATTCATGTTTTGGCCTAGGTGGAAAATTTACTTTTTATTTCTTATGTATTGTAAAATCAGGTGAAATATTTATTTCACCCTTTACACTTTTATTTTTCATTTTACTATTGTGTTTTCGGTTAGCACCTTCGTTAAGGGCACTATGTAGATGATGAGAGGCCTTTTTCCTCATCATCATTTTTGGTTTTTGATGGAGATCCCAAATAGAAAGATATCTTCAGGGGAATATTTTGTGTAAGAAATATATTTTCGTAGGGCTCAACTGAGTGCTATGAAAGATGAAATCTGAAGCTAAAAAAGGGTTCCAGATTTTTCAGAGCAGAAACTGTTAAATGTGAATTTTCCTTTTTGTAAAGTTTTGAGATACTTTCATAATGTATGTTGGAAGATCTCGTCGGCAAATAGAAATGAAGTTGTTATGTTGTATGAAGTATTCCAAATGAGATGAGTTACAGTATGTATTTTCTCAGCAATGATTTAATATAAATGTCTGTTGTATTCCCATCATTTTCCTATATCGTAAGCTTTCAGAAAGCAAGTGTTCTTGATTTAGATGTGAATTTATCTTGAACGGTACTCATATCTATCTGTCTACTACACTTTAAATATGGCTCGAAGCACGATATTATGTTCATGTTATATGTACATTTTCACCTTTCTTCTGATGTTATTGTGGTGGATTCTTATGCTAGTATAAGCCTACCTTACGCTAATATTTCCTTTCACGTTCTGCAACTCTTTTCCATTCTCATTGATTTTGGTAACAGTTTACTAGTTTCATGTTCGACCCTCCTCACAACAGCTAGTTTTATGCCTACTTCTGATGCGCACTTGTAGTCCCTTATGCTCTATTATTAGATGTCATCATTGTCCATTTTTTGTTTCTGATGTCTTGGTCCCATAGCAGAAAACCTTAACTCTTATTCCGTAACAAGAGGTCCTGTATTATCAGCTTGTAAAAACAAATTGTGAACCCTCTTGTCTTAAGATGTCCTAGGCACTGGTCTTTAACAACTCAAGGTTGTCTCTAGGAGTTATAAAATCTTTTTGGCACTATTTTTGGGGATAGAATTTGAAGATCTTATCCTTGGGATACGACAAAATCACATGCACCCTTCAGAATCAGGTGAGCACGAAGGGTTGAGAGTTGTAGATCCCTCACCTTGGTGACTCCACTGTTCCTTAAAGTATAAAATCTTTGCAATCCTAACTTATCACAAGCCTCACCTAAGGTCAGATACCTCTTAGTTAAGAATGACTTTTGTGTCTGACCCGGAGAATATTTTATTCAAAAGAGTCTGGAAAGAAAAGCAGCCCACTCAAACAAATATACCGAGATTCTCATTAGAAGACTCTCCATCCTCCTCTCAAAAAACTCAAGTCCAAGGCCCAAGTTCCACTGCTAGAGTATTGGAATGCCCACCAAATTAACCTGTCCTCAAGAATTAAAAGATAAAAGATGAAGCAGATTCATTATATACTTCTAGGTTTTTCTCGCATCCCACTCCTAAAGCTGAAGAAATTAAGCAAGTGACTATCCCTCAGATTCAACTTGCCCAAGCCAATTCACAAGCCACCTTTCAGCACATACCCATTGTCATTGATCAAAACCCTCCTTTAGTTACACCTCCACTCATGGAGGTTCCTGGCTTCCTTCTTAATTAGTATGCCCCTCTGGAATTACCATAGATTTTGAGCGACATGCCCCAAGACTACATGAAACTCTTACCCTGATTTACCAGGGAAGATAGTAGTGCCGCTCAAAAGCATCTTGAGGATTTTTGTGCTTTCACAGAGAATTTTAATGTAGAGCACTTGGGCATAGTGCTAATATTTTTCCTTCAATCCCTGGATGGGGAAGCTCGAAAGTGGTTCAAGACTCTCGGAGACCACACCATCACCAACTGGGAGGAGATGGAAATTGCTTTCACCCAAAACTGGGGAGAGAAAAGAGACCATGGCTATTGTCTCACAGAGTTCAACGCTTTAAAGAAGAGACACAATGAACATGTGTCTAAATTTATAAAGAGATTCAACAAGATATACTCTAACCTACTGGCTGATATGAAACCTCCTCAGAAAACCACTAAGGTATTGTTCATGGGAGCATTTGAATATAAGTTCGGTTTCACACTAAGAGAAAGGAAATCTACTTCACTGGACCAAGCTCAGACTGATGCATTGGAGGTAGAAATCAACTCCACTTCTACATGGAAATCGAAAGGAAGGTTGGACCCCAATTTCAGACGAAGAGGTAAAGAAGAAGCTTCTTCTTCAAACCAAGAAAGAGAGGTGTCAGATTATAAGATTGAGGAAATGAACACGATGATAAAGAATCTCTCTAATAAACTGGTGAAACTAGAGATACAATCAAATAATGCTTCTTCCAGGCCATCTCAGACTGCTCCTAACAGAGGTTATAACCCACAGTATAGAAATTCACCCTTGCAGATATTACAAAGGGACAGAAAGGAGCAGCAAGATCACATACAACCCCCTCTATATTTGGAAGGGAAAATTGAGGGTCCTACTGAAGATATTCCTGATGGACAAGATTATCATTATCTTGCCTATTCAGAAGGGGAAGAGGTATATCTTTTTCTATGGGAGGAGGAATAAGAGAAAGTGAACTCCACTGAAGATACTGACATTGATGATTATTACAGACATTTTGTGGATTTCATGCAAACCCAATTCCACAAGAAGTATGATCTTCAGTCTTCTAGGAAAAGGACTCACACTCAAGTTCAAGACGAAGATCCCTCTCCAAAAGAGTTGGTCTCTCAGAAGATTGATAACTGAGGTAAGAAAGCTATTGAAGAACCTTATCATCAGAAAGTTACTCCTCCATTCTCATCTAAGTCAGTACCTGATCCCCTTGCAAATCCTAGATATATTCTTTCAATTGAAAAGTCTCCAGTCCTTCCTAAATAACCAAAGGAAGCCATCATAGAAAAGGGTCCTACCGTTTTTAATATCCAAAAGGAATTAGAGAAAGTTAAGATCCCTATCCCCTTAGTTGAGCTTTTGAAGCAACCTTCTTATAAAGCCTAGGTGTCAGAATTCATGCTCCCTCATGGAGTAACCCCTCCCCCTGAAAATCTTGACCTTCAAGAGGAGAGGCCTATGGTAGTATTTGGCCCACATGTAGAAGAATTGGATTCAACAACCCCACCTTTTTATGTAGCCTTGGTAATTCATGATTTACTGCTGCACAATTGTATGTTGGACTCGGGGGCATCACATAACCTGTTGCCTCTGTCACTCATGGAGCAAATAGGGTTGCAGATCACCCGCCCATATAAGGATCTCTATTCTTTTGATTTCGAGAGAGTAAAATTCTTGGGGATGATTAAAGATTTGGCGATGAACTTGGCTCGGATTCTGACCAAAAGCGTTGTTATGGACATAGTCATTGTTGATATCCCAGCCCAGTTTGGGATGTTGTTGTCCAGGTCCTTGGGGACTAAAATTGGTTGGTTGATTAAGCTTGACCTCACTTATGCAACCATCCTGGTGTTTGGTGGGCAAGAAAGGAGGATTCAATATTTGTGAAGATGGTGACCAAAGCTGACGGCTCAGTTAATTCTTCGGTATATAGGAAAGAGGGGGAGTTTTCCTATCTAATGCTCGAGGATGATAAAGACTTCTTACGGGAACCAGAATTCAACCTGTTGAGACCAGAACAGTCCATAAGTAATGAAGAAAAGGGGATGTGGACTTTGCACTTCGATGGAGAAAATTCAAGGCAAGGAAATGGGGCAGCGGTCCTCTTAATCTCCCCTAATGGAAAATTGGTCCCCTTCTCTTTTAAGTTGGAGCATGAAGCCACCAATAATGTGGCAAAGTATGAGGCACTGCTTTTGGGGCTACAAACTGCCAAAAATATGAACATTTAGAGTCTCAAAGTTTTTGGAGACTCAGAGCTGGTGGTGAGGCAGATTAAAAATTAGTGTCAAGCAAAACACCCTCGGTTAAGAGCATACAGAAATGAAGTATGGGACCTAGTAGAGAATTTATTCCTAGCGTTCAATATACAATTCATGCTGAGAGATTAGAATAGGATGGCTGATTCCCTCGCGGTGGCAACAAGTAATTTCTATCCACCACAGAATTCACTCTTGAGATATGAAGTTGAGGTGCATTATTGTCCCTATATCCCTTATAATGTCAAACACTGGCAAGTGTTAGAAGATGAAGAGTAGGTGAAGCACTTTATGGAGACTATCAGAGAGTTCTCCAACTTGTTCATTGATACTGGACAAGAAGAGATCGAAGAGTAACCTCAAAACAGATGGCAAGAGACAGTGGTCAGACATAAGGTGCTGCAGTTGAAAGGGAGCATGATCCCCTGAGGTCTAGTGCCTTAGGAGAGATTGTTTGATAAAAATGATGTCCCTATCAGCCCTAAAAAATCGACTGATGAAGGTTAAGTAGATGATGTAAATATTGGGACAAAAGAGGATCCTAAAATCATAAAATTGTCCAAAGGAGTCGCAGAAGAATACAAAGACCAATACTTCAAATTGTTTCATTCTTATAAAGATTTTTTCTCTTGGTCATACCAATATTTTAAAACATTTGATGCCAGTATCATACAACATAAAATCCCACTGAGAGGAGATGCTAAGCCACATAAGAAAAAGTTGAGGCAAATCAATCCTTTGCTGCTACCTTCCATAGAGAAAGAAATCAAGAAGTTGTTGAAGGCTATAAGATCATTTTCCCTTTAAGGTACTCAGAGTGGGTGGCCAGCTTGGTCCCGGTTAGAAAGAAGAATAGGGAAATAAGGCTATGTTTAGACTTCTGGAACTTGAATAGAGCATCCCTTAAAGATAACTATCCTCTCCCCAAGATGGATCACATATTGCAGAAGGTAGTGGGATCCTCCTGAATGTCTATAATGGATGGTTTCTTCGGATATAACTAGGTGGCGGTCCTACCTGAAGATAAAAGAAGATGACATTCACTACACCATGGGGTACATTCATGTATGCCAAAATGCCCTTATGCCTGATAAATGCGGGAGACACTTTCCAGCGGGCGATGGACATTGCTTTCATAGGAGAGCAAGACAAGTTCGTGGTGATATATCTAGATGATATCATTGTTTTCTCGAAGAATGATGTTGAATGTATTGAAAATTTGCGCCAGACTTTCGACAAGTGCTGCAGGTATGGTCTGTCCCTAAATCCTCAAAAGTCAATGTTTTCTTTAGAGGAAGGAAAATTATTAGGGCATATTGTAACTAAAGCTGGAGTGAAGATTGATCCAAAAAGGGTAGAGGTAATTAATGGCATATCCTTACCTCAAAACAAGAAGGAGGTCCAAGTATTCCTTAGGCGCATAATTTTTTTGAGAAGATTCATCCCAAACTACGCTGAAATAGTTTGGCATATCACTGAGATGCTTAGAAAAAACAATGATGTAAAATGGATGCCAGAATCAAGAGAAGCATTCAACAGAATTAAAGATGCCTTTGCAGAAGCCCCAATACTGGCTGGGCCAGACTATGGTAAACCATTCATGATCTTCTCATTCACATCCCCACATACATCTGTTGCAGTATTATTACAGAAAAATGAAGATGGGTATGAGCAGCCCATCGCCTTTTTCAATCAGGTGCTTCGAGACGCCGAATTGAAGTATAAAATTTTTGAGAAGCAGGCATATGCCCTGGTAAAGTCCCTAAAAGTTTTTCGAATGTATGTGCTACAGTCAGTCATAACCGTTTTCATGCCTATGGCCGCGGTGAAAGACATCTTGATTCAAGGGGACAGTGAGGGCAAGAGAGGTAAATGGATCACCAAGATTCAAGAATATGAATTAGACATTCGCCCCATGAAGCTCATCAAAGGACAGGGACTAGCAAAAATCCTGTCCAAATCAAATTTCCAAGCGTTGGGCATAAATCTATATATGGAAGGTGGAGAGTTACCTGAAGGTATATATGAATAGCCTAGGATAGAAACTACTGTGTAGAAAATGCACATGAAGTACCTTCTCAGTATTTGGTATAAGGACATTATAGAGTACCTCTTAACTCTCAGGTTTCCTCTAAACTTTGATAAGACTAAATACCAAAATCTGAGATTGAGATCCCATAAATACATTGTTACAAATGGTCGATTATATTGAAAGGTTCCTTCAGGAATCCTACTCTTATGCCTAACAGAGTCAGAAGTGGAGGAAATCATGGCCGAATTCCATGAAGGCATTTGCGGAGGTCACTACAGTTGGTGGCCCACAACCCACAAAATATTGAAAGCAGGTTTCTTCTGGCCTAAATTGTTTGGAGATGTACATTCTCGAGTCAGGGCATGTGAGAAATTTCAGAGATATGCTGAAAAAAAAAAATTTGTGCCCCTACCCATGATTCCAATACATATAGAAGAACCTTTTCAGCAATGGGGTATCGACTTTATTGGGGAAATTCACCCAGCATCAAGTGGTCAGCCTAAGTGAATCCTTACGGCCATTTACTACTTCAATAAGTGGGTAGAAGCGATACTAGCGAGAAATGCTACTGATGTAGTTGTGATCAATTTCATGGAGGAGAATATCATATCCTGATTTGGTTGCCCAGTTAAGACAGTGACAGATAATTCTCAAGCTTTCAAATCTGCCAAGTTTGTTAATTTCTGTCAACAATACAATATCACCTTGGGGCACTCTACAACCTACTATCCCTAGGGAAATGAGCTGGCAGAGTCTTCAAACAAAAATATGGTAAGAGCATTAAAGAAGGCTATAAATGAAAATCAGAAAAAACTCGGACTCCCAGCTCAAGTTTTCCCTTTGGGAAAATTGAATTACTAGTAAAAGGTCAACAGGTAAATCACCCTATGAACTGGTTTATGGTTGAGCAATCATTTTTCCAATTCAACTCACTCTACCTGTGGCTAGGTTCCTTCAGGATAGCCAAGAAGAGCCTAACAATCTCATCAAAAGAATGAACCAGCTGGTTGAGTTAGAAGAGACTCAAAGCCAAGTAAATGATAGGTTAACTGAATATCAAGATAAGATGAAGGGCTTGTTTGATCAACATGCCAAAGATAGGGAAATGCAGTCTGGGGACCTGGTACTAAGGTGGGACATAAGAAGAGATGAAAAAGGTAAACATGGAAAGTTTGACCCGTTGTGGTTTGGGCCATTCAATATTACTGAAGTGAGAGACAACATCACCTTCATATTGGAAAACTTGGAAGGTGACTTGATCAAGGCGCCTGTGAATGGGCAGTTCTTAAAACCATATTTTCAGTACTGACAAAGGTCTTAGAGGCCTGTTGTATATAGTGTATATATCTGTCGCTTTTACATTCACTATTGGTTTTTGTTTTTTCATAGGAGTGTTTGAAATTTTTTGAAGGGGCTCTAGCTCTCAAGGAATGTGTTGCAAAAGGTCTGCAAAGTTCTTGACATGCTCGAGGACGAACGTGACATCCCTAGGTGGAGCCAATGTTGTTTGGTCAGCCCTCACATGAAGCTAAAAGAAAGAAACCGAAATAAATAAAGAGAAGGTATATGAAGATAATGGGATAAGTGGGGTTAAAGGTAGTATGGCACAAAAGCCCTTTATGGCACGAGCGGCAAGGAAATTTAAGGTGCTAAACAGTTAAGAAATAAGAAGCGTTCTATATGGCGGAAAAACACAAAGAAGAAGGACACACGCAAGGTATTCCGGGGGGACTAAGGAGAAGCGGAAGGAGATGGAGACCTACCCCCTGGAGCACTTGACATCACAACATGGTAGAACAAATCATAAACATTCCGCGAGGTGGCGGAGTATAACGGAAAGCCCTCATAGGCTCCCACCAGAACCTTAAGTGGGCCCACCGATGGATTAAATTTGGCACTATTTAAACGAAAGGTAAGGTAAGTTTAGGGACCCCCATACAAGACCAGTACAGGTATTAACCCAACGCGTGGCTAGCAACTACCAGACCCCTAATAGACAAATACCTATCACCACGCGTCCCATTGTCGACATCCTTATGACGTCAGCCCTACAGTGGTCATCCTAACCTCGGTTCCCACAAAGTTCGGTCTTCTTAACCTTGTTTTACACCCAGACTTAGTAAAAAAATTGTTAAATTTTTATGAATCTGTCATGCAACAAAGCTCCAACTCCAGTACCAGGTCATTTTCAACCCCCACGTCGCTTTCCCCCTTGGGATTTATCACTGTTCACAGGTATTTAGTCATTCCTCCACCTCATCGTTTTCCTTCTATTTTACTTTTCAAAATGGTCATGGGGAAAGAAAAGTCAAGAAAGTCGGAACCTGAAACCCCTCAAGCCCGCGAGGTCAGGGCTGCCCCTAGACCTAAACCCCTCATTGACACTCACGTGCGAATTCATGACCTGTCCTACCCTTTCAGTGTATCCCATGTTAGACCCGAGTTGTTTGAACGTAATTTGAAAGGCCAAGATAGGTTCAGAGTTGTTGAGTCAGGTCTATACTACTAGATTTCTCCGACCACATTCCCAATTCCCGAGTTTATTAGTTGGCTCAGTTAAGCTTATGATGAGCGGAGGGAGTTATTCCTATCTACTCAGGGTAATAATATTTTCCGCATATCCCCCGAGCTCGTAAAGAATGCCCTATGTTTCCCTCATAGTCAAAGTTATGTGGAGTTCACTAAGATATCCCTCTCCTGTCAGTTCTCAAAGTTTCCATGGAAGAAAAAAAGAAAATTCCTCAGTTTTATTTCATACTCTCATCTCACGGTTATCCCGCCCTCGGATGTCGTTCCCCTGTCCACTTTCATAGACTATGTTCAGCCAATCCTTGCTTTCATTTTAGGTCTTAAGGAGGTCAAGCGAGTGTCCAAAGAATGTATAACTCTTCTGTGGCTCATGTCTCAAAAGGGAATTCTTTTGGATATCCCTACCTTGCTGGCTTCATCTATCCAAACTCAGTTCCAAGATCTTCCCTCCTCTAGGTCTTTCCGATTTTGTTCATTAGTATTCTATATTTTCCTATTCAAGCATGTAGATAGGTTTGAGAGTATAGGCCTTGAGAAGGTTTCGAGAATGAACGCCCAACCAAGAACTATCTTTGTGATCTGAAATGTGAGAACTTCTTATTTCTAATACAGATATTGACTGTAGGGTCATTTACTGGATATTTCACCTTTAAAGAAAGGATGAGATCTAGAAGCTATCTGGCCCTTTACAAGCTCTGCCTAAAGAAATAATAGAATTAATCACTAATGATCTGGAAATGAAACTACTTGTTTGCTAGTGCAAGGTATTCATTATCCATAAAATTATGTGTGCAATCTGTTTAATATGTTTTGGAATTGGAACAAAATGATTTTGATGAATTTATGAGTCTTTTGTGTGTAGGAGGCTTATTTATTTTTACTGTTTAACATATTTAACTCTGGAAAAACACAAAAAATAAATCACAGAATATAAAATAGCATATGATAAGGTAGTTCACCCCTCCTTGGCTACATTTGTCAGGTCCAAGGCCCTCAAATGGGCATGTCCTTTCTCTTATTATGTTGAAAATTAGTTATACAATGTGAAGAAAGCCTAAATAGGAAAAAATAGCTGTAGAAATGAGTTTAGAACACTGAAAACAGTAAAGATAGGCTTTTGTTTCAGCTCCAAAGGTTAACCATAGCCCAATACATCTCCAACACTCCCTAGGCCCTGATGGCTCTCCAAGATTATCTGCTGAAAAAGTACCTGAATATGATCTCTGTTGCCTCTGCAACCTACACCATTGGCTTTGGAATGTTCAAATTACCCAAAATCAAAAAAAAATTTGCTCCAAAAGGTTTCTCCCCGCAAAATTTATGTCCAACTGAAGTTTTGCCCAGTTTGCCCTAAACAAGCTCCACCAAATCTGGGCTAACTAGAGTTAAGCTCGATAAAGTTGGCATAAGCCACCGAATATGGTGGTGTGCACTAATTTGGCAGAACCATTTTTCTTGAAAATAAATGTAAGGCTAGACATGGCCACATGCAGAGGATGTGCGAACCGTCAGAGTTAACGGTTAATGAAACTGTAACATTAATTTTAACGCGCTTAACATGCCGGGACATGTGAACATAGTTGGACTGCAAAATTTTTTTAACCATCAGGATATAGCCCTCGGTTTCAAGACTAGTGGTCTTATGCATAGGGGGCTGGCCCCCTTTCCGCACCCATTTCAAACCTTTGGAAAGTTTAATTATGTGTGAAGTCCTATGTAATATAAGAACCACGTTGCGGTGGGTTGGTCGGGCCCGTGGGCTGGTGGACACCCGACCTGTGGTCAAATCCTGTTAACCCATACAAATATTACCATGGAAAACATTAAAGTCTTGGGGCCACGTGGCGACCTTTAGGCAGGTCACGTGGTGCCCATCGATTTGTCCATTTGAATACAATCAACCCATTATCCAACTGAAATGTGACAAGTTTCGAACGTTAATTGGATGATGAAGGAATATTACATGGAATATTCTGTGGAATATTCTTTTTTAATAATTTTTTATCCAAAGTCAAATTGAGTCAAATTGGGCTTTTCCCTGAAATTGAGAAACTTCAAACTTGAATATCTTCCACATACAATATCGGTTTTGAGTGTCGTTCACGGCTACAGGATCATTTTGATGAGACCTTTAATATCATTATAGTTTCAACCAATTCTGAGAAAATAAAATTTTGAGCATTTTATCCAATTAGGACATGATCACCTAATCACTTTGAGTGGAAGATATTTGTTCATCAATAGCCCAACAAGAGGGGGTATACAAAGTTTTTAAATGAATTCGTTTCCATAGCCTATAACATAATACATGATAACCATCCATGCAAAATTTTTCTTGAGTAGAAGGACTGGCTGTAGTTCGATGAGGAAGATAGCACAGGGACTAGTACCTGTATGATGATTACACTGAAATCAGTGTCTATGGTGCGGAAGTACCCCCTTATCGCTTGTCAGTGTTTCCAGCTATGCGAATCTTTGCCCTTGAGTTCATCCGTCAAACCCTGAAGGCCGACCAAATCCACTTCGTGCCTGCGAAGAAAGGATATATTCTTAAGCTCCCCACATCTGT
Organism: Pinus albicaulis; assembly: GCA_034641835.2. Lineage (NCBI taxonomy): Eukaryota > Viridiplantae > Streptophyta > Pinopsida > Pinales > Pinaceae > Pinus > Pinus albicaulis. Next base: position 552,943,161 of record CM076584.1, read on the forward strand.
TGGCCCCTTCACCATTAATTCGAGACACGCCCTCTCCACAGTGGAAACACTGCCTCAAGGGATGGACCTCATACAGGGGAAAGTTTGGCCTTATGACCCAAAAGAGATCCTTTCCAATAGGAAAAGGAAAATAAAATCAACTCCTTATGTACATGAGACTAGGCCCTTCATTGAGTGGAGTGATAACCTTGATACATGGCCTTTGGATTCATAGATGGAGGCTGATTCTTCAGCTGCAGAAGGAAGGGGCAACACTGCCTCCGCAGAAACAGAAAAGAAAGGGCAAGCATATCAGGCAAGCGTTTCAGGAGGTCAAGTAGGCATGGACATGGGCGAGGGATCCCACCCCTCTAAGAAACAGAGGACTGGAGAACCAGAGATTGTGTGGGAAGAGCCACCATAGGAAGAGTTTTCCCGATATGGACTGCCTGACATAAACAAGGCCGGTTTTACGATTAATTTCGACGGTGCCTCTTCGTGTGAACCTTTTGGGTTGTCACAGGCCATTTCAGTTAACAGATCAGAGGTGAGGGAAGAAATAAGCACTAGAAATAGGAATACTCGAGACAGGCTGAGGGTTGAATGTGACAGATTCATGGAAAAGTACCACACCTGACTTACCGTCGAGTTATACATGGAAAAATATCAGCTCATAATTGCTATCACAAAGGCAATGTTGTAGCCTACAGCTGAGGGGATTATTTATCGAGCCGTGGAGCTTGCTTTGAATCTATTCAATGTCCCTATAACAAAAATCTTGGTTTGCATCAGTGTGTCGGAGATATGTTGAGAGATGAGGCGGTGAAGCTTTCACTCTCTTTGAGGAAACTTGAAGACATGTACAAGTCGGTATTGGAAAATCAGAAGAGAGAGAGAGCCAGTGCTAGGGCGATAAACCACAGCCTAGAAACTCTCAGGAAAGAAGTTAAGGACAAGGGGGGTGATGGGGATGTAGTTCGGAAGAAGCTCATCCATGATCATGAGGCAGAGAAATCTGAGTTGAAGAAAAGGCTAAATATCCCGCGTGGAGAGCATGTTAAAATGGATGAGTTGGTTTAGATGGAGAGGGAGAAATCAGCTCTTTCTGACTCACTGGTCAAAGAACAGGAAGGGAACACCAAAATGACCACGGAGATGGCTGGCTTAAGGAAACGATTGTTTGATTTACAGGGAGAAGGGGAGAAGCATTTATGCATGGCCCCAACTTCTGAGAAGCCCTGCACTACCCCAGAGAAGCTAACCAAAGCCTTGTCAGATTTAAAGGTTTCATAGAATGAAGCCCGAATAGCTCGCCACAGAATACAGGTGCTTGAAGCTGCATTGGCAACAAATGATAAAGTGGTAGAGGCCTCGTAGGCTGAAGTCAAAAAATTAAAAAGAGAGAAACAGATATGAGATAAGACCATCAAGGATTTGACTACTTGGATGAAGTGCAATGTGACACTCTTGGAATCCAGGAATTTAATCTAGACGGACATAATATTAGAGGTCATAAAGCATTGGAAATACCTCACTCTGATAGATGACAAGAAAATCACAGTCCACTTATTCAAAATAAAGTTGCAAGAAGGGCGTGAGGAAGCAGAGGCAAAGGTGACAATGGCCAAGAGATACATCAAGTACCTGAATGAGTTGGACCTTGAGGAGCTACTCACTCAAGGGATCACAGACCATTTTAGGGGTGTGATGGAAGTTAGAATAGTGATCAAAAAGGAGACTACACGTGCGAAGGTGCTGATCTATTTAGATCATGTTGCATAGGGAGTTGAACAGTTCAATTGAGAATGGGAGAAATTGGTAGAGGCAGACCTCCCATCATGCTGGGATCTTGAAACAACCGCATTTTTGGGGCTAACGGTTTATGAACAGAAGTTAACATAAATTATGAATCAGGCTGTTTTACCTTTGGAGAAAGCTACCCGCCTAAAGGAAGAAACAATAATCGCCGCTCTGAGTAAGGAGTTCTCTCTCGTCTGCCAAATCAAACAATGTTTAGCCGTCCAAGTAGATTACACAAAGCTTACATATATCCAAGCTTTAGTCGAGACTTTTGTCACTATGCCGCCACCAGGGGAAAATGTGTGGCAAAAATGCAGTGATTATGCCAGCACCCCAACATTAACACCCTCTCGCCAATCACTACCACCCCCCAGTCAAAAAACTGGTTCGTCTACATCATCAACATATCCGAGTTAGCAATTATTAGGCACTCCTCTCCGTTCCAAGAAATGAAATTCATGTTCTGGCCCAGGTGGCCAATTTACTTTTTATTTATTATGTATTGTAAAATAAGGTGAAATATTTATTTCACCCTCTGCCCTTTTATTTTTCATTTTACTATTGTGCTTTCAGTTAGCTCCTTCATTAAGGCACTATGTAGATGATGAGAGGCCATTTTCCTCATCATCATTTTTGGTTTTTGATGGAGACCCCAAACAGAAAGATATCTTCAGGGGAATATTTTGTCTAAGAAATATCTTTTCGTAGGGCTCAGCTGAGTGCTATAAAAGATGAAATCTAAAGCTGAGAAAGGGTTCCATATTTTTCAAAGTAGAAACTGTTAAATGTGAATTTTCCTTTTTGTAAAGTTTTGAGATACTTTCATAGTGTATGTTGGAAGATCCTGTCAGGAAATAGAAACGAAGTTGTTCTATCATGTGAAGGATTCCAAATGAGATGAGTTATAGTATGCATTTTCTTAGCAGTGATTTAATATAAATTTCCGTTGTATTATCATCATTTTCCTGTATCGTAAACTTTCAGAATGCGAGTGTTCTTGATTTAGATGTGAATTTATCTTGAACGGTACTCATATCTATCTGTCGGCTACACTTTAAATATGGCTCGAAGCACGATATTTTGGTCATGTTCTATTTACATTTTCACCTTTCTTCTGATGTTATTGTGGTATATTCCTATGCTAGTATAAGCCTACCTTACGCTAATATTTCCTTTCATGTTCTGCAACTGTTTTCCATTCTCATTTATTTTGGTAACTGTTTACTAGTTTCATGTTTGGCCCTCCTCACAACAGTTAGTTTTATGCCTGCTTCTGATGCAAAATTGTAGTCCCTTTTGCTCTATCATTGGATGTCATCATTGTCCATTTTTTGTTTCTGATGACTTAGTCCCATACCAGAAAACCTTAACTCTTATTCCGTAACAAGAGGTCCTGTAGTATTAGCTTGTAACAAAAAATTTGTGAACCCTCTTGTCTTAAGTTGTCCTAGGCACTGGTCTTTAACAAATCAAGGTTGTCTCTAGGAGTTACAACACATCCAATGGGGGAGGTAAATTCTCTCTTCTAGGTTCAGGGTGTCTCTTTTCTCTCTATTGGTAGTGCTCAAACCTCATAGGGTAAGTCTCAATCAATTTCTAGGCCTAAAGTTCCATAGCTAATGGTTTTCCTTGCTCATGTTCCATGTTTAGGGCCAGGCCTCAATTGCGGTCATCTATTCCATACCTCTAATGTTTTCAGAAAGTTTCGTATGTGGATGAACAACATCCAGGGAGGTTCCAAATCAAGTTGAAAGGGTTGAAGCATATTTCACATCATGCGGGTAGGTGACTTTCATGGGACATAGGTCATTCTTTAAATTCAAATGTCAAAGGGTATGTATAGGGTGGAAAGGAGTAACTAAACCTAAAAGTTTATTGATTGCATGCAGGTTGTAAAAAAAGAGAAATTCTCTTAAATGCCAATTTTCATAATCAAAACCATCAAGAGAGGACATATTAATGGATTTTTTGTAACCTAGGCACGATCTTACTTACGATGGCACCTGTTTTGATAAGTTGCTAAGCCAATTGTCCTATAGTAATCCTTCAAATAAGAGCCTTATTCCTAGCCTTACTACGTTCACCCATGAAGGCTCAAGGGATAATCCTATACCGACTAGTTATACTTATAATCCAAGATATAGCCTTAGTGATAGGTTACCCTTATCTATATCCCTTAATCTTAGGGGATTACCTATATAGGATTGGTTCCTTTCTATTGTGTTCCATATAGAATAGTGGTTCTAGTACCCTAGGAAGAAAGCACAATTATATATCTAATAGCAGTGAAAATTTAGTCGAAATGAATCGGTCTCTCTCAATGGCATCATGTTAGGTTAGATCAGATCTCATCATGAAGCATAATTACATATAAAATTAATGAATGCATAATTACATATATAATAGTAGATTGGATTGGATAGCGTAATTACATATATAATTCCTCTCCCTTAATTAAGAGCCTTGCCTTCCTTGATTGCTTATTCGGTGGGGCGATGGTTGAGCCTTCTTGTGCACCTCTCCTTTTAGTTGAGCCTACTTCCGCCGAATGAATACATAATTACATATATAATAGTAGCACTATGATATGACAAAGAGAGGACAATCTTTCATTCCTTCTCGAATCATGAGGGATATTTTCATTCAATCGATCATGACCATAATTACATATATAATTAGAAACTGGATTGGATCAATACAAATTCTATTGTCAACAATCGAAAATAAAACAATAGCAACATATATAACAGATTTTTCTACCCGCGCTAATCTTTAGCTACACCTCGCCTTTCTTTTGTTGTCTTGTATCGGCAACTCCTGTCTTGTTTCTATCTTGTAGTGAAAATGCAACAACAACTACTTGTTCATAAAGGCCTTATCTATGGAATGAAATGACAGAAAACTACCACAACATATAGAATATATTGGGTTATTTCATTAGGTGATTTCAAGGCTACAACTACCACAACGTATAGAATCTATTGGGTTATGGTGATTGAACCCAGGATTTACCTTAACATAAAGGCCAACTCTTCATTAAACACAGTGAGAGAAACTCAGATCATATTCGCTCACCTATGGTCCAGGCCTATATCATGGAAGAAGGAATGCCAATGCATTACAATAGTGCTAGAAAGATGCTCTAATCATGTACCAGAGCCAATAGGAACCAGGACCCCATTTAGGCACCCAAAACAAAGAATTCACTGTGCTATGTTCCCCTCTGTAAAGACCCGAATTCGGTGGAGCTCATAACTCTAGAATGGACTAAGGCCCAAGGCACAAGAGAAAGATAATAGTACTTTCTCTTTCTCTACAGAGTTTGTTAATAAGGCTAAAAGAAGAGTTATTTATTAGAATTTAGCCTCACCTACCATAGGGACAGGGATTATCACGAGCCACAAAAGCTTAACCTAGCATATCACAAGAAGACGCACAATATTACTTACAGTGATTCAACATTTTGGGGGCATAGGAAATTCAATTTTGAGGAGATCGATCATTAGTCTTATGGCGGGAGATGAGGAAGGAGTAGAAGGAGCGGGATGGCAAAACAAACAACCTGGATTTATTTGATTGAGGGCCAGTTGAGAACGATGGGCCTACAGACGATGCCAACATATTGAACCCCAGCGGATGGAGAGGGAAGGGGGCAGACATACATGTGGAAGGGATGGGGCCTATACAGAACAAAGAGGTCATCATACAACACTGGATGTTGTTATTTAGTGAATCCCACCCATTCATAGATCCGGTAGGGACTCACTATTCATATGGTATGGGAGAGGAAATTGAGTTCTTATTTTTAGGATGATGATGGGTCATCTACGAACCATATGATGGGCCTCTGCCACTTCTTCGGAGCCACTAGCCTATGGGCTACTACCAGCCGAAGAAGAGAATTGAATTGTTACATACTAATTTTGAAACGTGGATGTAGACTACTCAACAATTGGTCAATGCTAGTTGAACCACGATAAAAAAAAGGGATAAAGATCGGTCTCACTTAGGCTTTCCAATCAAGGCTAACTCTCTTAGTTTGAATCTAAGTATCTCCTCTGTAACAAGGTAGCTGTAGGGAAATCTACGGCTGGATCGAATCCCTTTCCTTCTCTTACTAGAGACAAGGTAGCCTAAGGCAGCCTATAGAACCTATAGCCTAGCTCATAGCCTTACCCTTAGGAGAGAGCATAGGTAACCTTTAGGAAAGTAAGGCATTCAAGTCAAGGTCTAGTTCTATTCCTAGTCATAGAGAGACCAGGATGCATATTCATAATAAACGAAGGAAGGTATAAGAGTTCTTCTTCCTCTTACCCCTTCCTATTACTCATAGAAATGAACCCTAACCCCAACCCTAAGGTCTCCTTTGGAGGAGCTATAGACATATATAAGATAGATAAAGGAGACTCATACCTTTCTTTGGCACCCCAATCCCCGAGGAAGAATTGGGCGAGGTTCTTTAGACATGAAGATTGACGAGGATTATAATATAGTTGCTAAATGTTGCTATTACCAGGCTATTAGAAAATTGTTTCTTAAATGTGATCTGTGGAACGAAGTTACTCATTCATTAATCATTACTAAATATGGATGATAACTTTTAGTTACTTGATTGAACATAGGGAGATCGAGTGTCTAAAGACCCAGGTGTACACTTCGTGACATAAGTCATAGCAAGGCCTTTACACGGTACAGAAAGGCATTGCAAGGTCATCCTGGTCCTGGTCTTACCTTCCAGAGTTAGAGTTCGGGAAGATCTGGCCAAAAACCCATGGCGGGGGGATAGAAGAAGCTTTTGAAGAGGAAATATTCTTATCCCTCCCCCCTCCCCACGTTATTTGTGTGATATACGGTATTTATATCATATAGTAAGCGGTGGCTAAAAAATAATAATTGTCGTTTGACCAATATTTTTTTTTTATTAGAGTGGAGATAGATCCAAATGAACTTCCCATCTCATTCCTCGCTTGCAATTGGCCCTGAGTCCCCACGTCCGCTTCCACCCCCCCCCCCCCCCCCGGCCCTACCCATCCTTATGGAAAAAGGAGGGGGGGCATGGTTGGATTTTCCAACATCAGGCCCTTCATTAGCGAGCCTAGAGGTTTTTTATTTTTTGGAAATATCCTGTTCCCACCATGCTCATGGCCCTGTTGGCATGTCGGTTGAACCGGGGCTTAGTTGGAAATATCCTGTTCCCACCATGCTCATGGCCCTGTTGGCCTGTCGGTTGAACCGGGGCTTAGTGGGAATTATCCCATTCACTCATCAAACAAATGGTTGGATGTGAGATCTACTCCACGAGGAGTGGTACAGATGTAGATGGTATTATCACGAACTTTCTTTCCATACCGCTGGGGATGCTTAACGCCACTTCGCCAATTGGCGTTACTTGCAGTGATTACTAGTGTCTCTCGGTGTGGTCAACATTGGGTGTCTCCGAGCAGTGGGGCTTACACCAATTCACATTGGTTAATCCAAAGTTCCTGACCCTCATGCATGAATTTGGGGATGATCCATCTTCCTATAAATAAAGGTTCAGGAGTCAACTGAGCATCTCAGCGGCGGGATTGAATACTCAAATTGAACCAGAGTTCACACCGCCCGTCCTGAAGAAATAGGGGGTATGGGCCCTCCAACAATTATGGTTGAAACATAAGCCAACCACGGGTCACGCGACAAAATCACACCCATAATGAAAATTCACACTCATCCATGTGAAAGATTCATATTCATTGGAGATTTTTGGTAGTAGCCATGACCAATAGCCATCAGCAATCGACTCGTTGGGTTGGCGAAAGAATGCACTTCAAGCCCAATTTCTTCCTCGGGTGGTTCACCCCCCATTTGGAAATAACAGAATTAGGGCTTGTAGCTTTCCCCGCCCCCCCTTCTTAATAGTGACCGTAAACTTTATTTTTTCTTTACTACCCTACCTTAGAGAACAAAGTGGGGTTGGTTTTTTCCTGCCAAGCCCGAGCCTGCCTTAGAATATATCTTCCATCGAGCTGTATCCTTGTCATCCCATGTCCTAAACGAGCCCTAGAAAAGAGATTTCTCCTTGTATGTCCATGTCCTGAGTGAGCCAGTCGCCCTATAACCTATTCTTTTCCGTCTATTGAGCAAGCCCTAGAATAGGAGTTGTCTCCTTGGACGTCCATGCACTTAAACCCTTTGGGGGAAATGAAAATACTATAGGAAAGGGATTTATCTTATGATGATGTGTGCTTCCCTTTTAACGACAACTGTTGTTGTTTCCTTCGTTAGTGGCTTGCTTTTGAACGACAACTGCTACATCGTCGGTCGCTTCCCTTCAAACAACGATGTGTGTAGGACGTGGGGGACTTTCCCCAAACACCATAGACTTTACCCGACCACGAGAGCTTATCTTCCTTAGCGCTAGTTTGTTTCAATCCCGATAACCTAGATATAGGAGTCTTTCTTAAGGGAAGGGGCTCTGAAGGAAGTCAAAGAGGGAAAGGCATGACCAAAGTGCGTGTCCAGGAGGGGCGCAGGTGAGGTTTCTGGAAGGTGGCCTTGTGTAGAAGCATAAAAATCAGAAATGTTGAGTTGTGTTGGTTTCAAAGGCAAGATATATTCATGAAAAAAAGGTTTTGTAAGCTATATCTTTCCCCTATAAATTATTTCTCTAGGGGCCTCTTGTAGTTCTGGAAGCTCATCGGCTTGAGGGAGTCCTCAATGTTGCCAAGTGCCTTCGATTGATCAATAAGGAGATTCCCTTAAATAAATAAAGGAGCTTCAATACCCGCAAGAATGTCTGTCAGCCCTGTATCCCTCGGAACCCGTCCCCTATGTTGGATCTTCGGTGGTCTGAACCTGTCTGGAGGTGCTTCGGAAACCCTCTAAAAATAACCAATAAGTTTTTGTTTCCTCGTAAATTGATAAATATTCGAGGGGATCTAGAGGTTATCCCTTAGATTACGTTTGCACTATTTAATTAAGTGCATAATAAATGAGTGGATGAAATTTTGGATGGCACTACTAGATCTATGCTTCAAGGAGCAAGGAGTGGTGGGGGGCGGGGGGTGGTGGAAGGACAAAAGAAGGATTCTTCGCCAATGGAGGAATGGTCAATCCAATATAATCAATAAGCAAAACACACGCTGGGAATGTAATTTTTTGGTTCACTGTGGGATTAATTGGATTTGGCCGGGTTTTGTTCCTCGATCAGGAAATCATGAGGGTGCGATGGGTCATATGTTGGTCAACCCATATTATTAGTAGTTAGTTATTCATTGCTTGGGTTGATTCCTTTAGGAACAAACAAAGTGATACATCGATTGATGAAATTGATCAATCAAGGATACGTAAGAAAGCTCGACCATTGTAACAACCTCTTTTTTATGGGTCTGAGGAAACCTCATTGGGCCACTAAAATTCATTTTCTTATTTAGGAACATGACCATTTAAGGAAGTTGACCTATGAACCGCCCTTGTTGTTTACTTACGAGCATATTGATCGAGCCATATTCTCACCAGAATACGATACGCACATAGAGACGTTTACCTTGTCATTTTTCAGAGGTGATCCTTAGACTAATTCCCTAAATACACAACTTGAATGCATGTTTGCTTATTAGTTCTCGTCGATTGTGTTAGCAGAAGCGGAAGCAGCAAATAAGAGTAAGGGACCTAATCTAGGTATAAATACTATTCCTATATTGTTCGCATAGTGATATTAGTTCATAGTATAATAAGGGATAATACTAAGACTATTAAGCCTATAACAGGGGCCTATAACAAAATACATATCCCTAATAATTAGGATATGGTGGATATTTATAGGGAGTATTCATATTATCACTAGTTTGTTGTTTACAACACGCCTGTGTTTTATTCCCCCTTTTAATAACTCTCAATCCTTCTCCCCATCCCTTGTACTTTCCCTGTACCATCTATCGCTCTGTGCTGGGTTTGAATATACGCCACTAACTGAATCCAAGGTGATTCATAACTGAAGAGATACTATAGTGGATACTTACTAACTACTCCCAGGGTGATACCACTAATCCTAAGGATATAAGGATACTATAGTTAGGGGATATTACCTACTATCTATCCTATAGGGGCTATAGGTTCCCTAGGGAGGCTATTAGTATAAGGAGTTATTAGTAGGGATATTATAGTATAAATAGGCTATATCCTTCATATTAGACTATTGAGTGACTAGTAACTTAGTGCTATTAATATTTATGGGTTATTACAAGGATTCCTTAGACCCCACTACACTCGTGCCATCTTTCTCTGATTTTGTTTCCTCATCAGTTTACCCCTTCACATGGGACTCGGTCTATTGTTTCGTCATCTCTTATTTTGTCTCCTCCATCAACTCCTTCGCGTTGACTGGAGTTCTCCACTCTATTTTCCAGTCATTGACCAATTTCTTGACTATAGCCAAATCAACCTTATTATAAGAGGGAAGCCACTCTCCATGTGGGTCTGCTTAAGCTTAGATACACACATGATTGAATGACACTTTGAACTTGGCTATTGGCTTATAACTTTGAACTATCTGGGGGTATGCACAATTCTAGCCACACATGAAATAGAATGTTGGTTTTTTGTTAGTATATAACGGTAATAATACTCCCCTATAGCTCTTAGAAGGGACCTATGGGACTGGGGTCCCCATCTCGTCCTGATTGGTGATGGGTCGGGTGGGAAGCATGAATACTGATTGGACCCCGGTTAGGGGCAGGGAGCCAACCCTAGGCCCTTCTATCATCCTGAAGGGATGGAGCAACGATCCCCGACATTTCTAGCAAACCCATAAAGTGACAAATCAATCCATATCAGGTGGGGATGGCGTGACGTGGTGGAGGTACTCTGAGGAAAGAAGCCAGACCAGTACCATCCCTAAAGTTCGAAATTGGACCAGAAAATTAGACATCAAATTAGTCAAAATAGCTAGAAAAATCACTTCCATATATGGGAAAAGTTCAGGTCCAAGCTATTCCTTTCAAGTTAGCAGGATCAATCTAGGCCATGTCCTACCAACTCCTCTATCCAATACCAAATACGACCCCATGATGACAACTTTCACAGCCTCGTGAACTACCAATTTTGATCCAATAATGTGAATTCCAGGTGTGGGGAAGATCCTCACTACCGGACCCCCCTACAAGGTGTAAAGGTATCCAAGGTTCGCAGCAGGACTTAGGCCATTCATTTTGGTGGTCATCCGATGCAGCTTGCCCATGGAGGGCTTTCATAAGCCTTTCTAGGGGATCGGGGGGATGAAATGAGGAGGATGGCTCAATCCATAGGGGGGGGGGAGAGAATACCCTTTCTCTCCTTTCCTACTTCTTTGGTGTTGTTCGCTTACCCGTGCTAGATACAATTCCAAATAACTAAATCCAATAACATGACTATGATGTTCCAACCAAGACGACCCATATCGCTGCTTACCGAGGAGTTGATGTGAGTGAGACAAGAGCCTGACCGTCATATGCTCGTGCCCAAATTCATACATTATGACTAGATAAGATCGTAATCGTTTATATTACTTCATCCTTTGTAAAAAAAGTGAAATACTTTGATCTATTTTCTCATTGGCCCTGATGATAAACCACACTAAATTCTTACCAAAAATTATATTTTTACAAACTATGAATCACAAAATCCATATTTCAAATTAAATGTGTTCAAGAATCTGGAAAGTATCACGCCCAAAATTCATTCGGCGTTCTCTATATGCCTAATGGTATGCTCACTTTGTACAAACCCTGGCGAAACCTAAGCTGATCTGGGAAAGGACAAGAAAAACCATATCATCCGAGCATGGGCTACGAATGATTCTAATTCTAAAAAATGTCTACGTCAATAAATTGGACAGGCCCTCCGCCATAAAGATTAGATAATGGATTTTGTATGAAGTATTTTATTTTTGCTATGTTTTTCGATGTAAATATAATATTCTTTTTAGTAATTATAATATTGGGTTGTTTTATATATATATATATAATTGGGTGTTAGCAGGCATTCAATGTGTGTTGATTTTAGTTTTTCCCATATGATAAAATATTAAAATTTTTAGGTTTAATTTTATAAATAATAAAAATTTTATTTATTTTAAGTTTAATTTTTAATTTGTGATTGATTAATTAAGTTTTAGTTGAATTGAGAGTAAAATTGTTTATTATTATTTATCAATTTATATTTTTTAAAATTAATATTAAAAAGTATGTTCTAAATAGAAAAATAATATTAACTATATATACCTAAGTAATTATAATGAATGCAAACTGTGAAAGTAATTATAATGAATGCTTATAGTGGTTTGGTATAACTTGTGACATTCCTCGTAGCCGATTTGCGTTGTCTACCTTTTTCTTCATTGATTTACTCGGATCACCTCAGAGCTTCGGGTATTTTCAAAGGCATAAGGCTCAAGAATTATTTTGATGATAATAACACTGGTTTCAAATGAATGTGATAAATTAAGGGAGAACAAAATTTTTAAATAATTTTTTTATGCAATTTGTTTTCCTCCTTAAAAAAAATAAAGAGTATAAAAATAATACAAATGACCCTTATTAAATAGATCAAATCAAATGTATTATCTTGAATTAGCTCTCACATGTATATATTTAGTTGGGCTCATTCAAATATTTTCAAATTCCATGTAAATATAGCAAATGCTTTTAAATGTCACGATTCAATAATGTCAATTTTTAAATTTAATTTAAAATTATTAAAAAAAAATAAAAAATATATTAATTAAATTAGTTTAAAAAATAAATTTTGAATATTTTAAAAATAAAAATAAAATTGTAATTTAATATTGATGTGTTATTTTTTATTGATTTCAAAATTATGAATGAGTAAATGAAAATTACAACTTCTTTAATTACTTAGTTTTCCAAATTTTATTTTAATTTAGAGAAATTCAAGCTTTTTTTTCAACTTAAATTTACAAAGATTATTTATGGCTTGTTGAAAGTTTAGTATTTAAATAAGTAAATAGCTTTAATTTTCTTATCATTATATTTTATCAATAAATTTAATTTTTTGGAGATTGATATGCTAACTAATGTTCATAAATCATGGTTTTTTCAAGAAATTGATGCACGAGCATCACATGAGATGAATTTTACAGACTTGTGTGGTCAAATTATCTTTTAGTAGAGAGGGTTGGATCTCTTGAATTTACTTTTATTTCATTTATGTAATAATTTACTTTAATTTCATTTATTGTAATAGTTAGAGCAATTCTAAATTAGAAGGAAAAAGATAAGATTGTTAGAATGAAATGCATCGAACCTTAGAATAAGGATTTATTTGTTAGTTTGTTAAAAATAGTGAGTGCACTTAGTATAAAGAAAGGATAGAGCGAGAGGAAGGATAGAGAAAGAGATAGAGAGGAAAGAGAGAGTGCAAATTGAATGTAATCAAGTCGAAAATGGCAAATAACTTTGTGTTTTTATTTTCTGAGTAATTGATTGAAGCATAGATGTGCAAGTTATTGTTCCTGTGCATGAGTATTCATCCAAAATCTGATAAGGATCACTTATGGCAGGAGTTAAAATCCGGGTATTAATCATTCTATGTATTTCTAATTTCTTGTCTTCATTTTATAAATCCGAATTAAACTTGTTTTAGTGCCTTGCCCTGTGATAAATCAAGTTTCAAGATAGAGAAAAGAAATTATCCAAAATTCCGTGTTTTTATCGCAAACCTGTGTGTTGTGATTTTGGCCGAAAACCAAGTTTTTATGTTTGCATCGCAAATCCCCAAACTTAAGTCATATATCACATCGCAAATGTTTAAAGTTACGAAATACCGCATCACATTGATATAATATTTCATACATCGCAATCAGTGATTAAAGTTTATTGTTAAAAGTTATTTGTTATTTTGTGCGACATGTGATAAAGGTAAATCCGTGAAGTTGCGACATAAATTGGGATTGTGATATAGTGTTAAAGGGTTGTTTTGGGTTTTTCTTACGGTAGAGTGAGTTATACCGAGATATTAAATTGAGCTTGCATGGGAAAAATGTGCCTGTACATCATTTTTGGTATCAGAGCAGTTGATTGAATTGAGTTTAATTCAGCATGATGCCACCTAGGAGAGCAGCTGGCATAGGAAGAGGAAGACCAGTAGCAAATGCGATTCTACTGGAAGAGGTTCAACACCTTAGTGCAAGGATGGAGACGATGGAATTTTCCCAAAGGAGAGCGCCTGATGAAGGAGATGACAATGTTGAAGAAGAACCTTAAGAAGAAGAAGAAGATGAAGAGAACAAGATAGAAAAAGTTCTCAAGACGTTGATGAAGGCGAGCGGAACACCAAAGGTAGAGGTGCCTTTGTATGATGGAAAACTCAATGAAGAAGATTAATGGACCGGATCAGTTCATTAGATAAGTAATTTGACTTTGAAGAGTTAAAGAAAAAAGGAAAGTGAAATTTGCAGCTACCAGATTGAAAGGCCACACAACCATTTGGTGGGAAGAGTTACAAGTATCCAAACAAAGAAAAGGGAAGCCAAAAATCAAGAAATGGGATAAAATGGTAAGTAAATTGAAGAGTAAGTTTATGCCAAAGGATTATCATTTAAATCTTTTTAAGAAATTGTATAATTTGAAGAAAAAAGGGATGACAGTTAAAGAATATACAGAAGAGTTTTATAGGTTGAATATCAAAGTTGGACATGTGGAAGATGAGGTTGAGAAAGTAGCCAAGTACATAAATGGCTTAACGTATGATATCCATGATGAGATCAGTTTATTAAATCTGAAAAAAATTGAAGATGCTTACCAAACAGTCTCAAAAGCAGAAGAGAAGATACAGAGGAAGAAAAGCCAGAGAAATAGAGAGAAAAATCCACTAAGAGGAAGAGGAATATTCAAACCATATTTCAGCATTCGCAGAGTGAAGCAGGAGGTTCTAGTAGTATACCACCACAGAGGGGAGACTTTGGCCGAGGAATATTCGTACCTAGAGGTAGAGGCCGAGGAAGAGAGATTCAATACTTTACATGTGTTGAATGGGGACATGGGTCATGGGAATGTCATCATAATAAGTCAACAACTCAGAGAAATGTGAATATTGCTGAAGCAAAGGAAGAAGTTCCTCAGATTGTGGGAAAAGAAGAACCAACCGAAGTGGGAGAATCCTTGTTATTGAAAAGGGTATTGCTTAAACCAGAAAAATAAGTAGAAGAACTAGTTCAAAGGAAGAACATATTTAGCACTATATGCAAGTCTGAGGTGAAATGATGCAAAGTGGTAATTGATAGTGGAAGCGTTGATAACCTTGTTTCCACAGAGATGGTGGACAAATTAGAATTGGTAAAAATGGTACACTCTACTCCATATAAGGTGTGTGGTTGAAAAAAGGACATCAACTTCTTGTGACAGAGCAATGCAAGGTAGAGATATAATTTGGTACCTACAAAGATGTTATATTATGTGATGTAATGTCGATGGATTTATGCCACATATTGCTAGGAAGACCTTGGTAGTTTGATTGAAAATTTGTTCATAATGGTCGAAGAAATACTTATACCCTAGAGAAGGATGGGAATAAACACACATTTTTGCCCTTAAAGAATGAAGTAGACAAAGAAGCACTTGGAAAAAATGTTATGCTGATGAGTGGTAAATAAATACTGCAATAATTTGAGAAGGATGCAGAATTACAATTTGTTGTTGTGGGAAAACCAAAGGTAATTATGACCTCTACAAATTTAGATGATCTGCCTAAAGAAATTAAAAATCTAATAAATGACTGTGTTGATATTATTGTTGATGATTTTCCAAATGCATTACCACCAATTAGGAGTATTAGTCATCACATAGATCTAATACCAGGTGCGAGTTTACCGAATAAAGAAGCATATAGATTAAGTCCTTAGGAAAATGCAAAAGTTGGGAAACAAGTGCAGGAATTGATGGATAACGGGTTGATAAGAGAAAGCCTTAGTCTGTGTGTTGTACCAGCAGTACTTAGCCCAAAGAAAAACATGGAATGGCAGATGTGTATAGACCCCAGAGCCATAAACATAAACACCATCAGGTATAGTTTTCCTTTACAACACATGGATGACTTAATGTATTTCTCGAGTGGTTCAAAATATTTCACTAAAATATATCTGAAAAGCGGTTATCATCAAATAAGAATAAGAGAGGGGGATGAATGGAAGATTGCGTTCAAAACAAACAGTGGGTTGTATGAGTGGTTAGTGATGCATTTTGGACTGACTAATGCACCCAGAACATTCATGAGATTCTTGAATGAAGTCTTGAAGGACTATGCAGGAAAGTTTGTAATTGTTTATCTTGATGATATTTTGATTTTTAGTCAAAGTAAAGAAGAGCATCTGGAGCACCGTAAATTAGTTATAAAAAATTTTCAAAAAGAGAAGCTGCTAATAATTTTGAAGAAATGCAGTTTTATGAAGGAAGAGCTAATTTATTTGGGATTCGTAGTCTCTAAAGAAGGCTTAAAGATGGACCCATAAAAATTCCAAGAAATTTTGAATTGGCCAACTCCAAAGAACATATTTGAGGTAAGAAGCTTTCATGGTCTTGAAAGTTTCTACAGAAAATTTATCAAAAGTTTTAGTCAGATCTGTGCACCAATTATTGAAACAATCAAGGAGAAAAATCAGCCATTTAAGTGGACAAAATCAGAAAACCAAAACTTTAGACTGTTGAAAAAGAAAATCACAGAAAAAACCAATTTTAGCCTTGCCAAACTTTGAAAAATATTTTCAAGTCGAAATTGATGCTAGTGGAGTTGTAATTGGAGCAATTTTAAGTCAAGAACGGAGACTAATAGCATATTTTAGCGAGAAATTGAATGAAGCTAAGAAGAAATACTCATCCTATGACAAGGAGTTTTATGCTATTGTGCATGCATTGAAAAAATGGAGGCATTATTTGTTACCAAAATAATTTATTTTATATTTTGATAATAATGGACTATAGTTTATCAATAACCAACAGAAGTTGAGGCAGAATCATGCCAAGTGGGTGGATTTTTTGCAGAGTTTTACTTTTGTGATTAAGCATACAAGCAGTAAGTTGAAAAAAGTCGTTGATGCTTTGAGTAGAGTGAATTTAATTGTTCAGGAATTAAAAATTGGTGTTGTGGGTTTTGAAGAGATGGTTGACATGTATAAGGAAGCTGTAGAATTTAAAGACATTTATGCAGTTGTACAGAATCCAACAATTCACAATAGAAGCCAATGGTTGGATTATCTTATCCAAGGAGGTTTGATGTTTACAAATAACAAGCTGTGTATTCCCAAATGTTCTGTGAGGGAAAACATAATTAAAGAAAAACACAGCGGAGGCTTATCTGGACACTTTGGACAATACAAGACATTTTATCGAGTAAATTCCTTTTACTACTGGCCAAAGATGCAAACTGATGTAAGATTTTTTTTTAGAAATGTAGGATTTGTCAGCACGCTAAAGGGAAAAGCCAAAATATTGGATTGTACCAGCCATTGCCAATACCAGACCGACCATCGGATGCAGTTAGTATGGATTTTGTTTTGCGTTTGCCAAAAACTCAGAGGAAAAATGATTCTATCTATGTTGTTGTAGATAGATTTTCGAAAATGGCTCATTTTATTACATGAAAGAAGACTAGTGATGAAAATCATATTGCTAATCTATTTTTTTCAGAGATTGTAAGGTCGCATGGAATGCCTATAAGTATTGTGTCTCACAGGGATACAAACTTTGTTGTGCATTTATGGAGAACTCTGTGGAAGAAACTAGGCACAACCCTTAGTTTCAACTCAGTCTATCATCCTCAAATGGATAGACAGGCCGAAGTAGTAAATATAAGATTGGGAAATATATTGAGGAGCTTAGTTTATAAAAATCCTAAGCAGTGGGATTTAGCACTTGCTCAAGCTGAGTTTTCTTATAAGGATACTCCTAACTAGATTACTGGGATGATTCCATTCCAGATTGTATTTGGGATGAATCCGAGAGGTGTGTATGAGCTCATAAATTTAGGCAAATAGGAGATAAGGAGCGTAAAGGCGAAAGAGTTTGCAGAGCAGATGCAGAGGCTACAGGAAGATGTCAAAGGAAGATTGCAGGAAAGTAGTAGAAAATACAAACAAAGAGCTAATATGAGGAGAAAAGAAAAAGAATTCCAAGTGGGAAATCTCATCATGGTATACGTGAGAAAAAAAAGGTTTCCTATTGGGACTTACAACAAATTGAAGATGAAAAAGATAGGGTTGTGCAGAATTGTAAGAAAATTTTCAACCAATGTCTACGAAATTGAGTTGCTAGAAGGAGTTGGTATATCTCCAATCTTCAATGTTGCAGATTTATACCCATATAAGGAGCCAGAAGTAGAGCTACAAGATGAACCTGCAGAAGATGAAGCTCATAATTTGAATTGGGAAGAACAAATTTTGAAGATAGTTAAGAAAGAGGTGGAAGCTATTCTGGAGAGGAGAGTAGCTAAAAGAACCAGAGGACAGATTTATTTTTAGTATCTAGTCAGATGGAAGGAACAACCAGTGGAGGATGCCAGTTGGTTGACAGCGGCAGGATTACAAAAATATGGAATAAATCCCGAAAGATTAATGGATGCTTATTTTCTTCCTTGGGAGTTTTATGCAGGAACATCACATGAGATGAATTGCACTAACCTATCTGGTCAAATTATCTTTTAGTAGAGAGGGTTAGATCTCTCGAATTTACTTTTATTTCATTTATGCAATAATTTACTTTAATAGTTAGAGAAATTCTAAATTAGGAGGAAAAGTATAAGACTGTTAGAATGAAATGCATCGAACCTTGGAATAAGGATTTATTTGTTAGTTTCTTAAAAATAGTGAGTGCATTTAGTATAAAGAAATGATAGAGCGAGAGGAAGGATAGAGCGAGAGATAGAGAGGACAGAGAGAGCGCAAATTGAATGTAATCAAGCCAAAAAGGGAAAATAAATTTGTTTTTTTATTTTCTAAGTATTTGATTGAAGCATATATGTGCAAGTTTTTGTTCCTGTGCATGTGATCAGGATATCAAGTCTCTTGAAGAAAAATGCTCAAAAATGAAAGTGCTCAGAATTGCTCCGAAATAGATCGACTGGATAGTGCTCGTCTTCCTGATTCTGGCGCCGCGAACGGTTCGAAAAATGGTCGCCGTATGCAGAAGTTATTCAGCTTCAAAGTTTTGTCAATTTCATTAAAAAAATGGCAAATTGGACTTTGGGAAAATTTTTATTAAAAAAAGAATATTCCACAGAATATTCTGGGAATATTCCGTGGAATATTCCAGGGAATATTCCGTGGCAGCCAATCAGAGGGTGCCACGTGGCCCCAAGGCCGAGTTGAAATGGTGTTAAAAGTTTTTGTTATGGCGGACGGATTAGAACCCCCGACCACATATATACAAACCATCCGACTTAACCGATAGACCAAGAGTTATTCGTTGAAAATGTGTGCGGGCGGATTAATGTTAAGGCGTGTAGTTGTTGGGGCGGGGCCCGAAAGGGGGCCAGCCCCTAAGGGCCAGCCCCCATTCATAAGACCTTCCGGCGAGAACCTCAACCCAGGGTTCGGCGCGCTCTTCAACGGCGGAATTAGAACTTTGGATATGTATTAAAAAGTGGGTTTGTTTATTGTTATAACGATTGTATTGATTGCAAACGGTTAAACACCGCCGTTATACATGTGACCAATAACCTTTATAATTTATTGCCAACGGTTAAACAGTTCGGAGCACTTGGCGGACTCCGCCAATTCGGGCGCTCCGCCTATTTTGGTGAGTTTATCCACAGTTCCTCCACATTTGGTGGAGATTCCCAAGGTGTAACAGGCAGTTCAGTAAATGTGCCATAACTTTTGCTAGGAGAGGCCTTTGAAGACGAATTTTTTTTTGATTTTGGGTGTAGAGAGCATTCTGGAGCTGTTGGAGGTGTCTGCAGAGCCATCAGGGCATTCTATCTGCGAATTTTACAGCGCTTTTGACAGTGACTCCATCAGAGTTAAGGGGAAAGATTGCTGCATTGGGCTACCTTCCTCCAATGGAGGTGAATTTGTAGTCTATTTCTACTGTTTTGGATATTCTGAGTCTGTTTTAGCAGTCTATTTTCTCATTTGAGAATTTTATACAGATGTAATTTCATTTGAAGCATTTAATCAAAAGAGGACTGAGCCTAATTAGAGGCTTTTGGACCAGCGGAGGTAGCCCAAGAGAGGGGTGAACCGCTTAAAAAAATATCTGCTGTTCATCTGTGTTTTATGGCTGTTTATTTCCAGATTCTGATAGTTTAAACAGTAAAATTTCATAAGTATGCTTTCCAAAAACAAGTTTATACAGTAATCAAAACTTGTTGTTTTTACTTCAAACCTCTACACACCAATTGCAGAACATATACTCTTGCTTATTCACATTCAAAACAGAACAATGAACACTCTGAATTCAAAAATTAAATACTTTCATTGATTCTGTTATTAGTGTTTATATCTTATTTCCTTAGACAGAGTCTGTAGAGGGCCAGGTAGCCTCTGGAACTCATCCTCTCTTTAGAGGTGACATGTCCAGTGAATGCCCCTACAGTCCATCTCTGAAAAGGAAATAGTTTATTCTCACAATTTCAGATCATTTGAAATTTTCTGAAATGGATACCTTGCACAATTAAACAAGTACATTCCATTTTCAGATCAGCATGAGCATTCATCCAAAATCTGATAAGGATCACTTACGTTAGGAGTTAAAATTTGGGTATTAATCCTTCTATGTATTTATAATTTGTTTTCCTCACTTCAAAAATCCAAATTAAACCTGTTTTAGTGCCTTGTTGTGTGATAAATCAAGTCTCAATACTTAGAAAAGAAATAATCCAAAATTTTGTGTTTTTATCGCAAACTTGTGTGTTGTGATTTCGGCCGAAAACCAACTTTTTATGTTTGCATCACAAATACCTAAACTTAAGTCATATATCACATCACAAGTGTTTAAAGTTGTGAAATATCGCATCGCATCGATATAATATTTTGCACATCACAATTGGCGATTTATAATTTTATTGTTAAAATTTATTTGTTATTTTGTGCGACATGCAATAAAGGTAAATCTGTGAAGTTGCTATATAAATTGGGATTGCGATACAATGTTAATGGGTTGTTTTGGGTTTTGCTTACGGTAGAGTAAGTTATACCAAGATAATAAATTGAGATTGCACAGGAACAATGCGCCTGTAAATCAGAAATACACAACAAATTGTTTTGCATGGTTACGTGTTAGCCATATCAAGAAGGAAAACCTTTAGTTGAGGTGCTAGGTTGGAATTTTAATTCCATGAAAATGCTTATAAAATTGACATATGTGACACACCAACCACAAATTGGTGCATTAAACATCACTTCCATCTCCAACGCATATTTTGTGCACCTACCTGATGCAACAATTTGTCACGACAACCCAAATGCCCATATATATTGTATATATGTATTAATATTTTTACTGCAAGTGAGAAAAACTTGTCAAAATGTGCTATATAATGAAACTTATACGACTGTGCTTCTTATCAAATTTTCCTTTAAATTTTAATATAAAGGAAAAATGAGCCTATGCCTTTTAATGGTCTCGATTATTTAGTAATTAAAATATTAACTTAATACAAGAATAAGGTTTTTTAAAAAACAAACTATTAATTAATTATAAGTTTACATTCACTTACTCTAAATTAATTTATATCCCCAATAATATTTATTTTATTTTATTTAATTTTACTTATTAATCATTTTGTAAAAATTATATTTTGATTAATAAAAATAAAAATAAAAATAATTAAATTAACAATAATAATTGTTAGAATTAGCTGACCTAATTTTTCTTACTCACTTCCCTTCTTGTTATATTTAAATATGATCTCATCTCTTAAATACTTTCCAACCTCCTCATGAGAGTTGGCACTCCCTTGAAGATGGACTCATTTCTGTAGTCTGAAACGTCGGGTTAAAAAACTCATGAACAGGTTATTCCATTCATTATCATGATATATATATGTTAACTTTGGTATTATCATAATTTGAAACCTTCGATATCATAAGTTTTGGTCATGAAATACCAAGGGTATATAAAAACAAGGATACCCCTAGCTCATTATATACATGCATGAATAAAACTTTTAAGGGGGCATATTGGCATGAAACTAGAAACATTAGAAGCACAAATCATTATGTAAAAACCCCTAATGTATAAATTTACAACAATGTTGTTACTGAACAAAACATTTCTATTTCATAGTTATACCCACTATAGATTAAGAAGTATAGCCATCATAGTGATTAATTATATTGGATGTTCAACACAATATCTCATTATGCTTACTAGGTCAATATCCCATAAGTATCACCCTCAACATAAGTTATATGATACTATCTTTGATCGTATAACATGAGCTTTATATAAAAAACTTACCATCACTCAATATTAAATAAATAATTAAAAAAAATTATTGGTTATCATTATTTTTAATAGTCAATCCTCTATATATATATAACAACTTTACCTACTATAAAATACTTAATTACATTAAAGAAAATTAATAAAGAAAGATGGTTAAATAAATATTTATATAGTTTATTTTACAATTTTATCATTGTGGAAAACACTTCTTACGGTACATTATGACATCAAAATATTTTATTTAAACTAAGCTGCAAAAAAAAATACTAATTTTGCGACCTTGTTTAAATTAAATTATTAATCATTTAATAATATATTAATACTTATAATTATGTGATCCCATTTTTTTTAAAATAAAGTAAAATTTATTATCATATTATGATTTTGATTAAATACATTTCATTAAATTAATCAACTTAATTTAAAATTTTAAAATATTTTAATAATAATATTTAAATTTTAAAATTAGTCGAATATATTTATCAAATAATAAAAATATCTATATATCGTGGATTTGGTATGTGTGCGGCTTACTTCAATAATTGTAATTTATTTATTATTTTATTCATAATAATAATTATTTGAGACATTATTATATGATTGTTTAATCACACTCCAAATGTGAAATGAATATACATTAATTAATTTAAATTTAATATATATATATATAACAATTTATTAATTAAAATTATTATAAAAAAATAGGTTCACTAATATAAAGTGATAATTTGTTAATTAAAAAAAAAATGAAATATAATCATTTTGGAATGTAGGATAATGAGATCTCAATATTAGACTGTCATTATTATACAATTTAATTAGACTTAACGGTTAAGTATATGTGTTTCTTACCAAAAAGTTGTAATTTTGAGTCTTAAAAAAGGTAGACTATCTACACTTGCATCAACTGAATTTGAATAATTTAAATTAATATACATTTTTTATATTCACTAATTTATAAAATAATTTAAATGGATGGTTTCAACCTAGTTTATATTTATATTAATTGATGTATACGCTTATATATTTGTATAATTTAAAATTAAAATGAATCTTTATTGATGTATTTTAAGTTTTAAACAATTTGTTAATAATAATAAAAGGAAAATAAAATCCTTGATGGGTGCCTCACGTTGTTTAAAATGGTTGAAGCATGACAACCAATGTGGCTCTATACCACCTCCCCTCCTCATAAGTCATCACATGTGTTTGATTTTAATGGTCCACATCCCCTAAAGTGCCATCCACACTGCATTATGGATCACATTTATCGCACTTGCGCTAATCCTTCTAGAGATTTCTATGTACATTCCTTCCCCTTTGCAAGGATTTGGGTTTGGGTTTCATTCTGCCACTCATCCTTCCTTTATGTTATTATTGTATTTATGCTTAATTTGTTTATAATTTCGATCATGTTTGTTTCTATAATGAATTGACTCCCCTAGAGGGACACGCTTTTTTCTCTAAAGCAAAAGTAAGCTTATAATATTCATGCAGTCCAAAAGGATTGGTTATATTTTGGGGTAGCAACGCTAATTAAACTCTTTTAGGTATGGATTCCATCATTTTCGACCATAGTTCAATAAGAAATTTTCCTTTGGCATGGTTTTCTTGGCAATACACAAATGCAATTTTTTTGAATTATCAGTAGAATTAATTAACTTAAAATATATGAAAATGTGTATATATAGAAAATGTGAAAATGAATTACTATTATTATGTTTATGTTAATGTTAGCGATTTATGTTATGAAAAATTATTTTATATTCATTTTAATTTTATAATAAAAATTAATAATATATTATTAGTATCTAAAATTATATATATAATTCTCATCAATATTTTAATATTTTAATTTTAATGTATTTTATTTATTTTTTAAATTTATTTTATTAAATTTATGTAATATCATAAATGGCTTTTAGTGGGGATGAGAACTTGGTGTTTCTATCGAAATCAAGGAGGAAGTGGTGGATTTTTCAGAGGACTCCTAGAGGGCCAATAGATCTAGTTTTATTGAGTTTTCAAACCTCATGGTCTAGATCTAATGGACAAACCTCATGGTTTTGTGTCAGTCCCAACACAACTCAAATAATAAATACATTGAGAGAAAAGTCAACGAAGGTGGATATTATGGAGATCCTTGGTGAGTTGGTGAGAGCTCATTTTAATTGTAAGAAAAATGATGAGGTTGTGCGATGTGATGGGTTGTGATGGGTTGTTAGCCAACGAGAAAATTCAATAGCAAGGGAGTCAATGCAAGGAAAAATTCTAATTGAAAATTATTCCATGGTATATATATATATATATATATATATTCTATGCATGGATCTACATGGAAAATTATCATTGCTTCATGGGAAACCTTCTTATCCACTTAGTTCCTTTGTGGAAACATTGTTAGACCTAACATTGTTAACACCTTGTTCCTCTATTCATAAAAAGGATGGAAGTGATGCTTTTCCTTCCATCCTATGCTCCATTGGAGCTTTTCTTAACTATGATCTTGTGATAATGATACCAACCTATCAACTAACATTTATAGGGCCTCAAAAATTGGACTTTTAGAAATTTGGATGGGTTGCTAAGTTAGGGAACCATCATAAATGCATTAAGAAAAATAAATTTATATAATAACTATTTAATGGGCTGGAAACATAAAAATGCACGAAATAATAGAGATGGAGGAATTAACACAAGTTGGTTGATTCCTAAGAATAATGATAGGAAGTGATACCAATAAGGCTTGGATAAAAGAGAAATTTGAAATTTCAGTAGGTTGCACTCTTGAAAGTCTGGTTTTGATTAAAGGGTGGGTGGTTTGGATATTTAGGTTTTGAAAGGTTGATAAAATTCTTTAGAAAAGGTGGGAGTGGGAATCCCAACCGTTGTATTTAAAAAACTAGTAATTGGAGTTTAAACTTTAATCATCTCACTCATAACATTTATTGGTTTTTGTATAAACTCCAAGGCTCCCCTTGATTGTGTGGTTGGATGATGATTTTATTGATCTAGGGAATGTTTTAGGAAGATACTATGAGGGGAATAAATATTATTATTGATTTGGGTATATGGGAATGGTTTAACTTTTACTAAATAGACCTAACAAGGGGCTTGGAAAATATAATTATAATTAGAAAAGGACTTGAGATATTCTATTAACCTATCTATTGCAAAGGAATACAATTCAATTGTGGAACATGTCATGCTCATGGCTACCTAGTGGTTGCATGTACTCTTGAAATGATAGGAAACTCTAGGTTTGTAAGGAGTGGCACATTGATAGAAATAAGGACAATAAGGATTGTCATTCAACTTCAAAGGTTGAAGAAATCACTATGGAAAATTCAAAAATTCAAACAACATTTCCAATTCAAATGGGAACTCTTCGATGGAACCAAAATAACTAATGGATATAGACTTTCATGTTGAGTAAAATATACATATTGAAATAATTCAATAAATGACTTCAAATGAATTGGCCAAGTTAAAAATATCGCATACCCTTGATAATAAGAAATCCAAGAAATAAATATTTTGGTCTTTAGGAATGGGTCTAGATAAAATGGATGAGTAATAAGCCAATGAATTCTCTATTTATATAGGATAACAGTCCCTGTTGTGGTGGATTAGTCGCACAAGTGTACGAAATCACACCTGCTTAAAGAGTGTGGTCTACTCTTTAAACTATTGGTAACAGGCAGAAAGTGGGGGAGCTCAAAAGCATAAAACTTAGTGGAAATAGTATGCTAAAGTATGCTCTGGTTAAACTAAAAATAAAACACAAATATAAAGAAGCTATATAGAGAGTCAAAACGATAATAATGCAAACGATGGCTCGATGGCCTCTTCTTATTAAACATTTGAAATGGAGAAGAAATTTTACCCACTTTCCAAAGGGCCCCTAGGCAATGGCTCTAGGTCCTGATGCAAGGATGTTGCCTTCCAAGCTTTGCCTCTGATGCAGTCTCCCTCTCTCTCTCTGTTGTGGTGGACTAAGATGTTGGGTGGCCAACTATCGAGTCCTCTTTAGCTCTAGCTTCGGGTCACACACACTACTGGTGTTGCTTGGGCAACTTTGGCCAGCATAACCATGTGATCACTATTTCTTCGTCTCTTGGGGGATTTCTATAGGTGAGTTTCAAATCCTCCTTCCCTCCCTTGGTACATGATGGATAGTGACCCAAGGGAGAGGTGTGATTCCATTGTGTGCTCAAATATTCTTTTGTGTGCTCACATAGTGTCTAAGGAGGCACTGGTAGCTGTCCTTAGGCAAATTTCACATAAGGAGTAATTGTCCTTTACTTGGTGTGGTCCTGGAAAGAGAATTTTTTCCATTTCCAAGAATGTGTGCTTATCGAGAAAAAAGGTGCGTAGAAGGCGCTCTTCTCGAAGGATAAAGTGCGCAATTCAACATTTATGACTAGTTAAAATCTATTTTTCTCAAAACCTTAGATATTTTAAATACTTCTTGATTCCGTAATGTGTTCCTGCCATGTAAATCCTTATGCTCGACATTAATTGATGTCGTCTTTTGTTGTACGATTTTCCAGTGTTAACATTTTCCCCCTAATGCGTGAGGTCTAGGAATAATTGTATAGCCGAAATACATTATAGTTTCTTTTCTGTATCGTACGCACACACAGAGACAGAGAGAGAGAGAGAGAGAGAGAGAGAGAGAGAGAGAGAGGTTTGCGTGAATTTTGGAATTGACAACACCTTGCACCATTTCCGAGATAACCATGGTCTAAGGGAACCCATGCAAGTAGAAAAAAATATACAACATATTTACATAATTTCAATGAGGCAGGCATGTCCCATGCTCGTGATGCTATGGCTAGCTAAACAAAATTGATAGATACATGTGTTGTCTGTGCCACTACTGTGGTAGTGATGCTGGTGGTTGTTGACGACGATTGTTGAAGCCCTCGGGGGCATTTTTTATTTGACGATAGGTGGAATGTGGTATGCGTGATCTTGGCATGGCATATCACTGCGCAATGTATGCATATGTACTGGTTGGGACCTTCCCATGTAAGCATTGTTGTCAGATATTCTTATGGAGGCACGGGTCTTCGACGGATCTGATCAAAGTGCAATGGTTGTAAGGTACGATACCATCGTGACATGAAAGCTTTTGTTGTGGTCGAATGTCAGGAGGATCGATGACATCTGTGGACATTGATGTCTCCCACAGTGCCACCCGAGGATACCCCTTTGCATGGGGAGGGGTAATACAAAAAGGAAATCTTAACCGAACCATGGGTCACCGACCTGAGTGGTCGGGGACCTCGATGTGATGAGTTTAATATAGGCATGTTGGTGAGAGGTGAATGAAAATGTATGATGGGGATTCAGTGGGCCGAGGTCGAAGTATACTTGAGTAGCTTAGCGGCAGTCATAGTTATTTCTGAAGGGAAAATCCCTGGAGTTGGTAGGACTTCCAAGGCAGGTGTGGACTGGCTATGAATGTCATGATGGTGCGTGCATGGGGGTGAAATACTTCGACCAAGGGGAATGAGGGATTGCTGCCATGGGGGAAAAGATGAAATATGAGGGTGAAGTGGCGAAGGGCATCGTTTGTGGTCTTTGTACACTTACCAAAAGAATAAAATAATGGGGTTTGGTTTGTACAAAATTCATAGATAGGTACCCTAAGCATGAAAGAGGGTCGCTCACTGAAGGTGTGAGGATGGTGTCTTGCTGTGGGTAGGGGTCCCATTGGTTGGTCTCATGTGTGGGGTTGATGAAGCGGGGATGTCATAGATGGGATTATGCTGATGGAGGTATGCTGGGCCAAATGAAATGCGCGAAGGTGCGTTTTCAATCTACTTGTAAAACCCAGTTGTTCGAGAAGGGGGTTTTGAGTTTGAATGGTAAACTTGACCTTATGCATGATAGATGGATGGGCATGAGGTGCTTCCCGAACTGAAATGGTATGGCCATGGCACCAATTTTGCTATGATATATGGTCTACTTTGGGTGATGAGCACCATGGAGGGGAGGCTCTACCAAATAACACGGACATTTATCATATGCGGGGTGAGGTGATGATAAAAGTGGTCGGGTATGAGGACCCTATGGTTTATTTCTGATGGAGAAATGATGTCAGGATATGCAAATTTTTCTGGGACTCTATCATGTTGAGGGTAGAATGATACCTGCTTCGAAACTTTCAGTGGATGTTGTTGTGAACAGTTTGTGGGTTATTCCTACAAAAAACAACCACCTCAAGTGAAAGCATCTTCTTTTCATCAAATATTATTGAAAGACATGAACTTTGGAAAGGAAGATGGGAGGGTGCATACCTGTCGGCGCTGAAAAAATTATTTTTCCTAAAATCAAATGTGTGGCATCGCTTTCATTTGTCATGGCATACTGATGATGGTGTAACTTACGGTTTGTAGAATGGACCTCCTGATCTCTTGTTATTGACCTATGAAGTTCCACAAAAGGGTGATAAATATGGGGTTATGGCCCTAATCCTATTCATTTGTACTTGCTGAGTTTTGAGAGATCAGAGGTGATTGCAGATCCTTTCTTGTTGTTGCAGTCAGCCTATGACCAGGGATTAGCGATATTATGCCGAGGTAACTTTCATGAAGTCCTGTATTTCAATTTTTCCAGTTTTATGGTACTCGGGGAAGCAACTCGGTTGCAGCTGAGGTTGTGGTTGAGAAAGCTCATGTAGATGCGGCTGGGCCACGCATTTCAGTTCTTACAGCTTAGGTGGCAGCTCTAGAGGACTTTCGGGGTCAAGTGGACCGCTTGACCCAGGGGATGCCTGCTCGAGGTTTCACGGACGACTTCAAGGAGGTTTGGCTAGAGGCAGTGATGGCCCATGAGAGAGATTATCGGCCCTCTCTACGATGGGTAGCTATTACAGTGGCGACAACATCTCTGGTGGTGGCACTAGGAGCAATGGTGGACCCAGGTGCTCCTCTTGAGGGGGCACCCCCCTAGGTTAGTTTTGTACACAGGGAAAGCACCTGTTATGAGGATGCTTCCCTTATTTTTGATGACCTTTGTATCTTCGGGCTGGCTAATGGGCTAGCGATATTATTTTTGTACTCAGATACATATATTTTTTGATATATATATGAGAGATCTTTTTGCGGCTTTACATGGTGTGCTATCTATTTCGGTTTATGTATTTTGTGTTATTCATATGTAAAAATTGGAATATCCATAGTCATCATTTTTAGTCTACGTTTCGAGTCTAAATCAAGACTCATCATCAGGACAACCTGCTAAGAAGAGAGAAGATCAGGGTTAATAAATAGTGGAGAGAAGGAGAATGAAAGGGCCGACCAACTCTTAATATTTATAAATTAATTATTGTTTATTTCATTTTTAAAGTAGTGATATTTAAATTTTTTATAATTATAGTTTATTTAAGTTATTTATATAAAATCAGATTTGTGGTAATACTAAATAATAGAGGATAATGATAATATATATATTATAATGGGTGAATAATAAATTATAATTATTGATTATAAGGGTATATTCACTATTATTTTATTAAAGTAATTATATTAAAAAAATTTGATCTTTAGTAATGCTAAAAAAGCACGCGGGGGGGGGGGGGGGGGTGTTAAAAATTGGCAGAAGTTGTTACTAAAGCTAAGGGAAAATAATAGGGTATAATTTAATAAATATATTTAACAGGGTAAGTAAAGGGCTGCCCCTTATTAATGGGCAAATAAAAATTGATCCTAAATATTGAGATAACATAGAGTTTAATATTAATAGAATTAGAGGGGCTTATTTATTTAATATAATTAGAGGAGTTTAATTTTAATAGCATTAGAGGGGTTCATATAATATGCAGCGAGGCCTAACTACAAATTTATATAATAATGTAAGTAAAGAAAAAGAGTGGGGGGATAATGCAGGTTAAGGAGAGTTTTAAATATTAAAAAAGAGGATAAGAAAGCCAGCAGGTTAGTGGGGAGAAAGGGTGATCGGAGATGATATAGGGAGAAAGGAAAAAGGTGGATAGAAGGTAGAGGAATGGTGTGTGGGTCGGAGTATATGAGAAGGATACAACAGGAAAACAAGGAAGGGACAATGACAAGAGGGCAGATGGGTAAGGTGCAGACATACAACATAGGGGAGGGTAAGTTTATTTACAGGAAAGACTATGGATCCAATTCCTGCTAATCTCTAAGCCTCCATCTCTATTGAGGTTGTGGGGGTGTTTAATGATTTCAAGGGCATCACGTACTTTACGCTTAAA
Source organism: Pinus albicaulis (assembly GCA_034641835.2). NCBI lineage: Eukaryota > Viridiplantae > Streptophyta > Pinopsida > Pinales > Pinaceae > Pinus > Pinus albicaulis. The sequence goes on from CM076584.1 coordinate 552,973,596, forward strand.
ATGATGCTTCTCATTGGTAATGACCATTGCATATTCAAGGAATATGTGGTGACATGTCTTACTGGAGTGTTCTGCCAAAGCCGAGGTTTTGGTTCTTCTTAATCTGATGTTCGCCCCATGTTCTTTAAACCTTATTTTGAAAGTCCTATCTGTTTCTCCAATATAGCAATCTTCGCATGAACAATTAATTTTGTAAACCCCTTTTTGATGGAGGTGGTCGGGGTGATCTTTGACATATTTCATCCTTCGTCTGATGGTAATTAGAGGTTTGAAGGATGATCTAATGTTTTTCTTAGTTAGAACTTTGGCCATCTTGTCCGTGACCCCTTAGATATAGGGGAGGTATGCTTTTGTTGTTGCGGAAAGCATACCTATGCCCGACAAGGTGGGGGAGGCATACCTATGCCCGGCGAGATGAAAAAATACAAAGAATAATGGTTCACCTAGTAAAATGAGACTGAGCTATAAAATACATGCGTAAACATGGGCTAGACAAAAAATATAATGGATCCCACATACATATTGCATTTGGGACAACAACTAGGACTGAATACAATAATATATGAGTACATGAGATATAATAACAACCAGAGATGCCCTGATAAATAAGAAAGGGCTACGAAAATATAAATGGATCATCTAAGTGATACATGTAGGCTATAGGCGCTGCAAGCTATTGGGGTGAAACCCATCAATTCTGCGGAGCTACATCTGAGGTTGTAGAAGAGAATGAGGTCATCCCGACATGTGGGGGGCTACCTAAAGGGCCACCCCCTCATGAGGTCTGAAACATCTCACACACACCCAAGAATCATTGGATCAATCTGCTGGATCACTGAACTATCGATTATACAAATCTCGATCATGCTGAAGTGGAGCAGATGAGAAACAATCAAGTCAAAGGGAAATAAGGAGTCCCTTTTCTTGATCCGACACACAAAAACATGATGGAATCTAAAACCAAGATACATCACCCTCTAGACCTATCTTCTGGAATGAATGTGCTGATGTCGATAGAAGGAGGTCTGCCATAGGTGAGGGAATGAGGGTCCTCAACTAAGGCATGAGGGAACATATTAGAGAGACTGATGGACTGACACCAGAGATGATGATGGAATGGGGGATATTGAGTAGCAAACGGATGACTTTCCTTTTCAGAGCATAAAAATCATGGATGACTTGGCAACGACTGACTCAACACTTGAGGGGATGGAGGATAGTGGGACCAGAGGCAAAAATGGGCTACACGAGAGAGGGACAATGCATAAATGGATGGGATACTGTAACAAGAGGTAAAATGGACTCGAGAAAAACTCCATGAATGTGATGATGACTCAGCTCAGATGCTCTGAACATGGGAAACTCGATGATGCTGCCATAGAGAATAGGCCTGGTGGGGACCATAAAATCACGAGCAAGAGATGGTTACTCATGACAAAAATTGACATGAGCGTCGAAAAGTATGAAGGCTAAGTGGTGCCCTAAGTAAAAGTGGTGCAAGTGTAGAAATTAAATTTTTAGAGGTAGAGAAGTAACCCTTCTTGGAAAAAAGGCTTTTGGATGAGGTGTCAAATCAACAAAAACATAGGGGGACCTTTACTTGCCACTTCCACCCGGCTAAGCATGGGGACCAGATGGTAAGTGAAAGTTTCTTATATTTTATGATGCATTTAAAATTTTAAAATGATGTATATGGTACTAATTCGTTACTTTTGGTATGTAGATATAGCAACGGTGAGACGGACCGGGTATATGCGATGACCCGTAGTGCCATGTGATGTAGAGTATAGTACAAATATAGGAGATGATAAGGATGATTTAGAGGCACTATTGGAGGATTTTCTCTGTATATGTGAGTTGTTGATGGTTAGGGTATCATAACACGACTGTCATGATCTAGATGGCCACTACATTGAGGCATGTGTCGGGCTATCCTCAAAGTGGCGAGGGGTCATGCGGCGCATGGCAATGGCCCGAAAGGGTATGCGGGATCTACAGTCTGCAAGAGCCGAGTGATTGGCTCAGGACCCTTCGGATAGTGATTAGATGTAGGGGAATGAGGTGCCCCCAGTTTTGATTTTTGTAACATGCTATGGGCATGTCAGATGTATTAGAGTATAGGACTTCAAAAAAATTATGATTTTGTGGACACATATTATGGATATGCATATTTTTATATATGGCGTGTATGTAGCTCACCACTTGTTTATGTTGAAGATTGAAACAAGAAACAATGAAAATTTGCATCCAGAACCAACATCCTTGATCCTAGTGGAAATTAAGCACTTACACTAGGTGGGGCCCACATAGGCTATTTCCAAGTGGAGGTTTATTTATAGATGGTGAGAAAATTATATTTATAGATGTATGTGCGAGTTCTATTTATAGAATGCATGTCGATTATTATTATCTCTTAACTGAAGTGTCAAATCAGTTAGCTAAGTGAATTTTGAGTTGAGTGGTTGGTTGGTGGGGCATGCAAAGTGGACTTAGTTGTAACTGAGTGATTCAAAGTTGTAAGAGAGTTGGATGTGTAGTTATGTGAGTTTTAAAATAGTTTAACTCAGTTAAGTGAGTTAAAATCAGTTGTGGTAGTTGTAACTGAACATACACTAGTGAGAGATCAATGAATTAATGAATTTAAATTATTTAATTAATTTAAATGGATGGTTTCAACCTAGTTTATATTTATATTAATTGATGTATACGCTTATATATTTGTATAATTTAAAATTAAAATGAATCTTTATTGATGTATTTTAAGTTTTAAACAATTTGTTAATAATAATAAAAGGAAAATAAAATCCTTGATGGGTGCCTCACGTTGTTTAAAATGGTTGAAGCATGACAACCAATGTGGCTCTATACCACCTCCCCTCCTCATAAGTCATCACATGTGTTTGATTTTAATGGTCCACATCCCCTAAAGTGCCATCCACACTGCATTATGGATCACATTTATCGCACTTGCGCTAATCCTTCTAGAGATTTCTATGTACATTCCTTCTCCTGTGGAAGGATTTGGGTTTCATTCTACCACTCATCCTTCCTTAATGTTATTATTGTATTTATGTTTAATTTGTTTATAATTTCGGTCATTTTTGTTTCTATAATGAATGACTCCTCCCCTAGAGGGACACACTTTTTTCTCTATAGCAAAAGTAAGTTTATATTATTCATACCGTCCAAAAGGATTGGTTATATTTTGAGGACTTTAACCATTGGTTTCCCCTCCCATGGGGTAGCAACGCTAATTAAACTCTTTTGGGTATGGATTCCATCAATTATTTTTTTGGACTATAGTTCAATAAGAATTTTTCCTTTGGCATGGTTTTCTTGGCAATACACAAATGCAAATTTTTTTGAATTATCAATAGAATTAATTAACTTAATATATATGAAAATGTGTATATATAGAAAATGTGAAAATGAATTATTATTATTATGTTTATGTTAGAGATTTATGTTATGAAAATTTATTTTATATTCATTTTAATTTTATAATTAAAATTAATAAAATATTATTAGTATCTAAAATTATATATATAATGTGAAAATGAATTATTATTATTATGTTTATGTTAGCGATTTATGTTATGAAAATTTATTTTATATTCATTTTAATTTTATAATAAAAATTAATAAAATATTATTAGTATCTAAAATTATATATATAATTCTCTTCAATATTTTAATTTTAATGTATTTTTTTTATTTTTTAAATTTATTTTATTAAATTTATGTAATATCATAAATGGCTTTTAGTGGGGATGTGAATTTGGTGTTTCTATCGAAATCGAGGAGGAAGTGGTGGATTTTTCAGAGGATTCCTAGAGGGTCAATAGATCTAGTCTTATTGAGTTGTCAAACCTCATGGCCTAGATCTAATGGACAAACCTCATGGTTTTGTGTCAGTCGCTACACAACTCAAATAATAAATACATTGAGAGAAAAATCAAGGGGGTGGATATTATGGAGATCCTTCGTGAGTTGGTGAACGCTCATTTTAATTGTAAGAAAAGTGATGAGGTTGTGCGATGTGATGGGTTGTTAGCCAACGACAAAATTCAATAGCAAGGGAGTCAATGCAAGGAACAATTGTAATTGAAAATTACTCCATGGTATATCTATTGTATTATATGTATATATATATATTTTTCTATGCATGGATCTACATGGAAAATTATCATTGGTTCACGGGAAACCTTCTTATCCACTTAATTCCTTTGTGGAAACATTGTTAGACCTAACATTGTTAACACCTCGTTCCTCTATTCATAAAAAGGATGGAAGTGATTTTTTTCCTTCCATCCTATGCTCCATTAGAGCTTTTCTTAACTATGATCTTGTGACAATGATACCAACCTATCAATTAACGTTTATAGGGCCTCAAAAATTGGACTTTTAGGAATTTGGATGGGTTGCTAAGTTAGGGAACCATCATAAATGCATTAAGAAAAGTAAATTTATATAATAACTATTTAATTGGATGGAAACATAAAAATGCACGAAATAATAGAAATGGAATTAACACGAGTTGGTTGATTCCTAAGAATAATGATAGGAAGTGATACTAATAAGGCTTGGATAAAAGAAAAATTTGAAATTTTAGTAGGTTGCACTCTTGAAAGTCTGGTTTTGGTTAAAGGGTGGGTGGTTTGGATATTTAGGTTTTGAAAGGTTGATAAAATTCTTTAGAAAAGGTGGGAGTGTGGATCCAAACCATTGTATTTAAAAAACTAGTATTTGGAGTTTAAACTTTAATCATCTCACTCATAACATTTATTGGTTTTTGTATAAACTCCAAGGCTCCCCTTGATTGTGTGGTTGGATGATGATTTTATTGATCTAGGGAATGTTCTAGGAAGATACTATGAGGGGAATAAATATTATTATTAATTTGGATATATGAGAAAGGTTTAAATTTTACTAAATAGATCTAACAAGGGGCTTGGAAAATACAATTATAATTAGAAAAGGACTTGAGATATTTTTTTAACCTATCGATTGCAAAGGAATACAATTCAATTGTGGAACATGTCATGCTCATGACTACCTAGTGGTTGCATGTACTCTTGAAATGAAAGGAAACTCTAGGTTTGTAAGGAGTGACACACTGATAAAAATAAGGACAATAAGGATTGTCATTCAACTTCAAAGGTTGGAGAAATCACTATGGAAAATTCAAACAACATTTCCAATTCAAATGGGAACTCTTCGATGGAGCCAAAATAACTAATGGATATAGGCTTGCATGTTGTGTAAAATATACATATTGAAATAATTCAATAAATGACTTCAAATGAATTGGCCAAGTTAAAAATATCCCATACCCTCGATAATAAGAAATCCAAGAAATAAATATTTTGGTCTTTAGGAATGGGTCTAGATAAAATGGATGAGGAATAAACCAATGAATTCTCTATTTATATAGGATAACAATCCCAAAGTGTCCTTCTCTAATAAATTTCAAAGGGTTAGGCTAGCTTCAAATTGGTGAGGCATACTCAAGTAGGAAAAGTGTTAATTCAATTAAGGATAAAGGTACTAGGGAGCCCTTTCTATTGCACATAACTTAGAGGTGACAAAATACTCTCTCTTAGAAAGGGCTAGAGGATATTATATATTTGTATGTAGCATAGGAGGGGATTTGGGATATTTAGAGGAAAAGGATTGAAAATAATTATAGAGAGAAATAAAATGCTATTTCTCTCTCCCTAGAAAGTGGAAAAGAAATTTCTCTACTTTTGTATTTTAGAGAAAATGACACTAGAAATGGTTCAAAATCATGCTATTGACTCGAAATAGTAGAGTATTTTCCAATTCCTTAAAAAATGGAAATGAAAGGACTAATAGAGGTTATATTTAATTTGTAATATTTTTTCAAGAATTAATGACGGATGGGGATAAATTTATATAGAATTGATCCATGACTATCCAAAAGTATAAGTGGCCTTGAAAATAGCTCAAAAATCAAAGTCATTAGATCGAAATTAAACCAATATCATATCGTAGTGCTCGTTACCTTGATTCTAATGGTTTGAATGACACCCAAATACAAGTTCATATGGTCAAGTTATAGTTGGTTAAATTTTTGGTCAAACTTGGCCACGTGGCAGGCTTAACGAGGCAATAAATTGGCAGTGACCCGACACCCAGAATCCAACCACCAGATGGGTAAATTCGGGCCTACTTAAAATTCCCAGTGTCCTTATTTTCCAGTGTATTTTAAAAGACCATTTGTTTATAATAAAAAATATATATAAATACAGGTGGTGGGTTGCCACCCCTGCTACCCCTGCCACACCCTCGGCTCGGTTATATGATATATAAACCATGGCGGGACGACCACTGGATGGTGGACCTGCCCCCACACTCCTTTAACGACCATAATATGTTGGGTTCCGACAGGTGTCGAACCCGCCTGGCTTGATATCCATCCGGTCCGTCGGCGAAACCAAAAAATTCAACCAAAACTGTAATCGTTAACCAGAAATAATTATGTTAGTTAAAATTTAAAACAGGTGGAAACCATAATCCACCAAGATGGGGGTTAGTGGGGTTGGAACCCCGACCATCCTGCTCCTACTTTCATTCGCCACCAATGACCCATAGGGCAGCTCATTTTTTACTCCACTGACACTATATCATATAAACACATCCATTCCATTCTAATAGAGGAGGCCAAGGGAGGATGTTTCTGGAACGTTCACTAAGAGGAGGAGCAGAACCATAAGTCAAGGAATATGCCATATGCCAAAATTATTCCCTTAGGGAGCCAGAGGTTCCTATGAAAAAAATTGACAAATTTATAGTTTCGCGACATGAATCTAGTGGCGACGTTTGTATCTCTAGCTGAGATCTCCATTTTCAGTCCATCATCTGGATTGGAGGTATAAGGGTCATTTTTGTAAAGTTGACTGTACTTGATTTTTTTTTATGCCACTTAATAAAAAAAAGGCTTACCCACTGTTGAGAAGGGCCCAAAGATGTAGCCCACATTGGGTGAAATCCACAATCAAATCATTGTGTCTTTGATCTCATGATTTCTTATGTTTTTACACTTCTTTTCATGTGGTTTATTTTACTTGGTTAACATGCTCTATTATATGTAATTCTAAATGTGTCTTTGAAGAAAAATATCTTGGATCAAGTTTAGTAACAGTGCAGGTCCTTTTTGATGCGAATTGTATGAGTATATACTAACTAGGTACAAGCTCCAAAGAGGTGAAGGAAAACTCAAATCCTTTGATCCTGAAGTGAGGCGTGCACCACGAATATAGAAAATGGTTGATGATGATTCCAGAGATGAATAAGAGCGAAATTTTCGTAAGATATTCTTCAACATGGCAAACAAAGTTGACAATCTATTTACACAATATGAGAAGACAATCAATAATGAGAAGAAAGAGCCCAAGGAACATGCATCAATACACCATGAAGTGAAGGAGGAGAACCTCCTCCCTCTCCATCCAGCAGTGAAATTTATTCTTTTTATTCCTCTTCTCATCATTCTAACAAGAATTAGAGGAATGCATCTAAAAATCCATTTTTCAAGCTAGATGTCAAGTTTGATTTACCTGCATTTAGTGGAGAATATAATGCAGAAAATCTAGATAACTAGGTAAGACAGTTCAAAGTGTATTTCCACATACAACAAATCAAAGAGGATGAAGCGAATATCCAACTAGCATCTCTTTGATTGAGTGGAACTACTTTTGTCTGGTTGGAAGGAAAGCTGCAACAAGGTGGTAAGAATAGTCATAAACTTCTTTCATCTTGGTATTAGTTCATTTCCACTTTAAGGGGATAGTTTTACCCATTGGGTTACAGACAGAAAGTCATGATGGAATGGCACCATTTGAAGCAAAGTAAAGGTCAAAATGTTAAGAATTTTACAGAGGAGTTTAGAAAACAAGCACTAGCATTGAATGTTCCATTAGAAACTCCTGGGATATTGATGAAATATATCGTGTTTTTGCATAGTTATTTGTGTCATTCATTATTATTATTTGAGCTTAAATCTCTTGATGAAGCTAGTGTGAAATTTGTGTATCTTACAAGTATGGGGAAGGATGAACAAGATGACCACCCGAAGAGGGAAGTAATGAATAAGAGAAGAGGAGAAAATCCCTCTTCTACTCATTATAAGAATGAAGGACATGATGAGGAGAATTGCTGGGAACTGCATCCAGAATTTAGGCTGAAGAGGAATGACAAAAAAGATAAGTAGAAGACAGTTACAACCTTGCAACAAAACCAAGAATCTAAAACAAAGAAGGATGAGAAGATCACAATTATGGGATTTACAGGTGGTGGAACAATTAACGCAAGATCATATTTAGGTAACGAAATGAAGATTGCAACACTTGGGATTGTAGCAGCTGGACCCATCGATTTGGGTTCCAATTCTAGCGATGGGAAAAATATTTCAACAAATGCTATACCAAATATGAAAAGGGAACCAGATGTGGCATGGCTCCAAGAACTCGAAATAGTCAACCAAATCATTCAGGTGGAGAATGATGAACTAAGGAGACTCCTACAAGAAGAAAAGAAGGAGAAACAAAGCTTGCAATGTCAGTTATAAGACAAGGAGGTGGCCTTGGAAAAGTTGCATCATAAAAATCATGAGGTAAAAATCGATTCTTCAATTTCATGTACTTTTCATGAAGAAGAATTCACTTCTTTTCAGAGACATACTATAGGAATTGGACACAAATTATTGAAGAAAATGGGATATCAAGGAAAGGGCATCGACACTAATGGCCAAGGCATTGTGAATCCCATCAAAGTGGATGAATTTCCTAGTTATGCATGACTTGGATATGTCTGAAAAGAGGTTGAGGAATGCTCCAAGACAAACATTGACAAACCAATGAAAGATGGTGAAATCACCTCATCGCATTCTAGTGATAGTGAGTATTCCATAGGTTCTTATCAGAGGCTCACCAGGATAAGGTGTCCCAATATGATCCAAAATTTTTGGAGGAGAAATAATCATTGTAGTTACTACAACAAGGATGGACACTAGAAAGCTGCATGTCAAACACTCTAGGCCCAGGAAGCACCTATGAAGAAAATATTTGGCGAATATATTCAACAAGCGAATCTGCCATAGGGGGATGACCCATTCACTTCGTCAAGTAAGATATGGTTTTACTAGGTATAGTCACTTGTTATGACCACATTTTGTAAATCATGTGTTGCCAATAATTGTAAAGGTGATCATGTGTTTTCCATTACTTATTAAATAAAAAATGATGTTTTTGTCCTTTTGTTGATAGGGTATTGGTTTCTATTACAATGTAAATTTGGCCAAAGAGTGTGTGTTATAAACTCTTGGAAAGTATGGGGTTTCTTGAGTCATGTGTGGTTTTGTATGTGATTGCAAAAAATGTATCAGATTGTCATGTAATGTAGATGTTGAAATTATGGCTTGAAGAAGACACATGCAGTGTGCAAGATGTCTTCATCCTTTTGGAGGACCTAAAGCTCCTCACTGGGGAGGAATGATCCAGGAGGATATAGAAGTACAAGTGGCCTTGAAAATAACTCAAAAATGAAATTCTTCAGATGGAATTGCCATGATCATAGCGTAGTGCTTGTCTCCTTGATTCCAATGGTGCGAACAGAACTTAAATCTGATTTCTTATGGTCAAGTTATAGTTGGTCAAAGTTTTGGTCAAACTTGGCCAAGTAACAGGTTTAATGAGTAAACAACTTAGCAGTGACCTGATCCACGAAATCTGACCACTGGATGGACGAATTTTTTGCCTACTTAAAATTCCCAGTGCCCCTTATTTTCTGGTAGATTTTAAAATACCATTTGTTTATAATAAAAGAATAAAAATAAAACTATAAATAGGGGTGGTGAGCTATGACCCCCGCCATGCCCATTGAAAATTGTTATATATATATATATATATATATATATATATATATATATATATATATATATATATATATATATATATATATATATATATATATATATATATATATATAAAGTAAAATGGGGTGGCGGACCTCCACCCCCACCACAAACTCGGCTCGATTGTATGATATAGAAACCATGGCTGACAAGCAACCTTTCAGTGGACCCACCCCCACACTCCATTAACCACCATAATACGTTTGGTTCTGATGGGTGTCAAACGTGATTGGATTGACATCCAACTAGTCCTTTGGAAAAACCAAAAACTCCAACCAAAATCATAACTGCTAACCAAAAAAAAATTATGTCAATTCAAATTTAAAACGGGTGGAAACCATAATGCCCCAAGATGTGGGGTCAATGGAGTTTGAACCCTCGACAACCCCGCTCCTATTTTCATCCACCACCCACGACCCATAGGGACACTCATTGTTTACTCTGCCAACACTATATCATATAAACCCATCCATTCCATTCGACCATAGGAGGGAGGCAGAGGACAAGCGTGGAACCTTGACGAGGAGGAGGGGTGAAACCATGAGCCAAGGAATAGGCTAGTGCCAAAAATATTCCCTTAGGGGGCTAGACGTTCGAGTAACATAATTCGACAAATTTATAGTTGATTTTCCATCATTTTGCGATGCAAATCCAGTGGTGACATCTGTTTCTCCATCTGAGCTCTCCATTTTAGGCCATTATATGGATTGGAGGTATAATGTTCATTTTTTTAAAGTTTATTGTACTTGATTTCTTTTATGCCACATAATAAATAAGGCTTCCCCACTATTGAGCAGGGCCTGGAGACATATCCCACATTGGGTGAACTCCAGAATCAAATCATTTTGTCTTTGATATCATGATTTATTATGTTTTTCTGCTTCTTCTAATGTGGTTTAGTTTACTTGGTTAACACGCTCTATTATATCTAATTCTAAATTCATCTTTGAGGAAAAAGATCTTGGGTCAAGCATGTTTCAAAATTTTTGGGAGTTATGATTTCTTCTTTAATTATGCTATAGGGAGATTGGGAGAGACATTATAAGGTGGAAGAAAGGATTTCTTTCCTATTCTAATTCATTGTATTTCTTAGTACGTATAATAACATCATTTTTTTTCTCTAGATTTGGAAAAAATGACATTTTTGAATACATAAATGATCTCTACATAGAAGGAATGGAGTATTGAGATAAATTTTCGATAATGAATGGATTCAAAATTGTTTGGTTATGGGTGGGGGGACCTAAATTTCATCTAGGATCTTCAAAAGTATAGGAACCAATAACCCAAGTTGATTTTCTAATTAGATACATTATAAACATTTTTCATTTATAAAGTCATATCAAATATTATTTCTAGAAGGATGATAGGGATCCTATCTCAACAAATCTCTATAGAAAAATTCATCTTTTTAGAAGAGAGGAAAAAACACGGGGTAGAGGGGGTTTCACAAGAAGGATTACACTCAACCAAGAAAAGAAACATAACATATATGGTGGAAAGAGTAGGCTTATCCAAATAATATATCATAAAGAGAGTTTGATGTACATAAGGCTAATACTAATACATTTTGGATTTTGTCTTCTTCTCATTACTGGGTCATGAATTTATCAATTTTGTATCGTTTACAATCCTTATAAATACTGTTCCATATCCATTCGCTAGTGTAGGAAAAAGGCTTATAGAAGTACCTGTTATCCCATCTCATATTCTACCTAGTTGTAGAAGGTTCAAGAGGATCATTGAAGGAGGAAGCTTTAAGTATTAGTTTCAAAGGGATAAATGTTGATAATAATTCCTTGTCAAACACCTACTATGTTTGGGTGACATACTATTTTATATGAAGGTTATATAATAGTGCTTGAGAAGCTAAAATAAATCATTAATATATTTTGGAGAAACATATCTAAATTGATAGTATCTTTCTAAAATATGTTTCATAGGGAAAAATCGTGATCACCCAATTGTTTTCATACAATTTCGTTTACATTTATGTTTGTTTGAAATATTTTTGATTTAATAAAAATCAAATATGTATAAAAAGTGGATCTAGAAATGGTTGATAGAAAAGGTGGAGAAAAAAACTAAAGAATCGATGGTTATTGAAAGGGGGGTATCCAGGTATTTGTTCAAATAGTCCATAAAGATATTATATCCATTTATATGTCACTCACATGGATTCCAATAAAGTTGGAAGAAATTAGGAAATTATGTTATATGTTCATTTTGTTAGGATAGATAGGGGTGAAAGGAATGACACCCTTGGAAAAAATAGTGACATCAAAATCTCAAATAGGATGGGGATTAAAGTACATTTTCCTTTTTTTAAAGGAATTAACCTCAAAGAATGTATGGTTATTAATTAAATGTTCTAAGGTATGGGTTTTTTTCATAAAGGAAACATACATATCCCTATTTATGGTGGAGGAATGAGTAAGAAATTTAGTAAATAGAACACATAATTCCTCAATTATTTAAAAGAAACCATTACAACTCTCCCATGAGTTTGGAATTGAATGGTGTGTTATGTAGGGAAGGGAGAAAGTCCAAATTGTGTTAGATCCATGGATCAGAAGTAAGGGTAATTGTGGGTTTCCTTAATAAATTATCCATGATGTAAGAGATAGAGGGTTTTAAAATATTATTTGGTAGATTTCTAGATGGGACAAGAAAACTACGTGGCAACAACATTGAATATATTCAAGGGAGGCTAGTGAAAGGGAGAAGAATGTGGGTGTATGGTATAGGTACATGGAACACTTAAAATGATATTTTTTTATACTAAGAGATGAAAAGAATTATATTATTTGGATATTTAATAAAATTGAGGAATATGTGCCAAGTATTGGGTACAAAGATTTAGTTGTTGAGGGAAGACAAAACCCACAAGTCTAGTGGTAGAAACAAGTTTGGAATTCAAATATCTATTCAGATCTAAAATTTTCATGTGGTTTCTACTAATTAACAAATATTTAACTTGGGACATGCTATAGAAGAGGAATGTTGTAGGTTCTAGATGGTGCTACCTCTACAAAAAGGAGAATAAAACAAACACCCATCTTATAACATTTTATGAATATACCAATAAAGCTTTGAAAGAGAATTATGAAATGAAAGGACCAAAATTTACTTGGAATGGGAATTGTAGAGAAGAAGAACTCAAAAATTAATGTAATAACATGGAAACTAGAAGGTGTATAAATATCACTTTAACTCTTGATTGAGTTTCCTTGGAAAGGAACACAAAACTATTAGTGCTTACGGATGCTAAAATCTAAGATGTGTTTTATAGAGTCTCAATATACTATCTATCCATCACCAGTTTCAGAAGAAGAAATACATTATATGATCAAGTAAAAGAACTAATTTATAAACAATTTTTTTGTCCATATATTGATGGTTCTTACTACGGAAACCCACCAAGGTGTGGGGCAGATGTGATAATTTAACCCACCAAGGTGTGGGGCATATGTGATAATTTATTTTGATATGAGCCATATTGTATCTTTCAAAGTAGTAGTTAAACAAGAAACAAATTGTTTTTGTAAATTAATGAACCTTAAATTGGTATTAATGTTGTTTCACAAACATAGTGTAACTCACATTCAAATATTTGGATATTCACTCATAATTTAGTGGATGAAACAATGATCATCCTTAAGAAATGTCATGCTACAACCTTTATTTCTTTATGTTTTTTTAATCTTTAGTTATCTTTCACTCATATTTCCTTAAAACATATTTAAAAAGGAAAAACAAGATAATGTATCGATTTTCTAAAATAGGATTATAGATGGACAAAGGAATATGGAAAGTCGTTGAGAAACATCAAGGGTCCAAAATTATGAATATTTTCATTATCCTCCAAGAAAAATATTTATTGAATCATATTTGAAAATTTGGAATATTATATTATTATATATTTCATGGAAGAACCATATGAATGATATATGGCACATTTTAAATGAACCAAAGGGACATATCAAATGGAAATTATAGTAATTTGTTTTTTTTGGTGTGAGCAAATGGACATTGACATCATGTTTGATTTTTCTATTTTTCTATTTATATTTTTTCCCTTTAATGTATTTATATTGAGTTTATATTAATTTGGAAATTTACATCATCATCTAATAATATGATTTATCTTTATTCTTTTAGAGTTTAAAAATTAGAGGAATTAGCTTGCAGAGTCATTGTAGGTTTTATGGAAAAGTCATATGAATGATTATATGACACATCTTAAATCAACCAAAGGAACATATCAAATGGAAATTATAGGAGGAATATATATTTTTTGGGTGCGTGGAAATAGACAATGACAAGATGTTTGTTTATTTTTTTTCTATTTTTTTAATGTATTTATACTGAGTTACATCATTATATTATTTATGGTATATAATGATTCTTTTAGAGTGGAAAAATTGGAGGAATTAACTTGCAGAGTTGTCTTTTATTGTGGGATTGATTTTGGATAATTACGGTGTAAAAAAATTCAAATCCATTTTGAGGGATTAAATGATGTTTTGGGGGGTCCTTCAACTCTCACCTTCTCTAGACACTATAACATTATTCTACACTTAGATACCTTTATAACAATATAAAAAAAATTTCAAACATAGTTCATTAGCAAGTTATGCTTTCCATAGGTTAATTTACCATGTAAAATGGTACAATTAATTTCCACATCATCTACCATTACTCACGGATATGGGAATAACCACATGTGGACATTGAATAAGAGTCCACAAGTTTTAAACACATAACTCTAGTTGAGTGTCGAAGGAGTCAAACATTTCCCAGAGTTGGATATTGGTCTAATTCAAATACTAGGCCATTGAGTGGAGTAGGAGTTCTATTTTATACTATTGTAATTTATTCCATAGGTGAGTAGGGCAACACGGAATGGGAAGTTATAGAGCATAAAAAAAAGGGGTTGAGATTCTATACTATCCATATAGGCTACAATATTATGTAACTCCATAGAGAGTGCCTCTTTCCTTGTACTTGCACATTTTCCATAGAAAAGATAAAGAGATCAAATTAGCCTCATCTTCCATCCAAATTCTCTCATGATAGTGCTTCCTAAGGAAAATATTACATGTATATTGTAGATGATATTCATTTATTTTTATTCTATATTTATTTCATTTTGATGAATTTATTCATATAAATAATAACAATATTCATTAAATAACTTGACATCTAAAGGGAAAAATTAACACACATATTAAATATTTCAGTGATTTATCAATTTTTTTTGGTGAAATTTTCTAGTCAAATATCTATGGAACTTTATAAATCATATTGGTATCAAATAAAGTTTATTTTAGATATATTGTGGGAATATTCATTGGTTAAAGCATCAACCTAAGGAAGAAGTCATAAAATTGTAGCCATGACTAATGGGTTTGCTCATAATAACCATCATGAGTTGATAGAAGAGATATTTGTGAGGTTGGAAGTGCAAGTCATTGAAATCAATGGAATTATGGACCTCCCTATTGCAACTTTAACATGAAATTTTGCATCAATAAAAGAAGATGGAGGTTTTAACTCAAATATTAGAACATGGGGGAAATTGAGAGATCATGAATACCTATAAAATGATTCAAGGAAATAACATGACAAAGAGAATCCTAGTTTTATTTCCATTAACCAGTGATCATCCATACTCAAGATGGAAGTGAAGGCTCGCATGAACACATACCAAGGAGAGATTGATGTATTAAAAATAATTAATTAGTTACATAAATTAGAAGTTTAATTTAGAATTCATAATATAAATGAAAATAATAAAATATCATTTATTATTTGAATATTTTTTCTGGTTAGTATTGTTAGAATGGAAAATTTTAGATTAACCCATAATATTTATTTTACAGTCGATGTTTTGAATCTAGAACAAGATTCGTCATTAGGAACAAATTTTCAAGGGAAAGAGTTGCATCAAAGATTAATAATTATATATTGAGAAGGAGAGACAAAAGGAGATGGTCACAAAAATATTTTAGTATGAGGAAACCAAAAAGTAAAGAATACTAGAAAAATGCTAAAGGACTAAAGGAGATATACATTAAATAAAATTATTTCCTTTCAAACTTTGGGGTGCAAATAATATAATATTTTTATTTTATATATATCCTTTCATTCTATTGGGTTTTTTTTTTAGGTATTTTTATGTATTTGTTTCTTTAGGTCAACATATTCTAGTGTGAGCCCCTCCTTTTATCCTTGTTTCTCAATTTATATTTATTATGCCTTGATACAACTCTCCCACTTGACATTTTTTTCTAGATGATGAAACTTGTTAGATATTTGAAAATTTACTATGAAAATGGATATTATGGGTTAGTCTATGATTTTTCAATCTAGCAAAATATGATTTTCTAGACTAAAGTTAGAGGGGTATGCTGAGACCTAATGGGATATCCCTTGAAAATCACTTAGGCTAGAGGGTGATATTATAGTAACTAGGTGGATTACTTCAATACCATCATAAAGTTCCAATATTACCTTATGAGGTGTGTATAGAACCAATGGATCTAATGGCGATACTTTAAGTAGAGGAAGGGTATGAGTGTACACGACTAGATGCCATTGAGTTCAAAAATATGGCCATCATGTTGGGTATCTCTCCCAAGATACCATATGTGCTATATATAATCATATAAAAAAGAAAGTGATGCTTCTGAATCCAAGGAAAATGGATGAGTTATGTATATAGCCACAATATTTGGAAAGAATAAGATGAAATAAGAGGAAACCTAGTGGCTTGAAGTAGAAATTGTTCCAGGAAGTTTCTAAGGAGTGAAGAAGAAGTTGAATTGGGGAAATGATATGAAGACAATAAACACTACTGATAAATTTAGGGATCCTAGAAACCATTGTAATGATTGAAATATTGACGGTCACATTGAGTATAAGTGTTAGAAACTACATCTATAGTTGAACACAAAGAACTACAAGAAGGATGTAAATAAAAGGAATATTATAGCCATCTATTCAAGAAATCGGGTCTAAATTAGGTGGTATTCACATCAACAGAAAAGGATTTGAATATAAGTATATTTCATCTTAAGGAAGAGGACATGACGAAACTCTTCCACATTAAGTTTTTGGT
Source organism: Pinus albicaulis (assembly GCA_034641835.2). NCBI lineage: Eukaryota > Viridiplantae > Streptophyta > Pinopsida > Pinales > Pinaceae > Pinus > Pinus albicaulis. The sequence goes on from CM076584.1 coordinate 552,990,653, forward strand.
CATAAAGTCCAAGATACATAATCTGGTTGAATTGGCTTCATAAGCTAATATCATAGTAGAGGATATAGTAAAGGAAATTGGATTGGAGGTTCATGATCATCCTAGTCCATGTGCATTAGGGTTATTAAACAAGGATGCAAATATTAATGTAAAAATAAAATGAAAGATAAAATTTGTTGTAATTGTTGATTATGTTGATAAAGTGGAACTAGATTTATTCCCACAAAATTTATGTGGTGTTTTGTTTGGGAGTCCATATATGTATATGAGGGAAGTGATCTTCATGAAGGGAGCCAACCAATGTTGTATCTTTAGGGATAGGAAATCCTTCGTCACTAATATGAACAAAGGTAAGTAAAGGATTTCATTGGTAGGTGCCAATGAAGCTAAGAAGCTAATTAGTTCTAGTAAGAAATATGTTTTAGTTTTATTAAGAGAAAATATATTTGATGATGAACCAATAAGAGAGAAGGCATCCCCATAGTGATGTACTAAAGAACCTAAACATCAATTCAAATGGTTTCTATAGGAATACGAAGGAGTGTTATAAGAGTGGATCCTGAAATACAATTATTTCTATATTCTCTATTACCAAATATTGGGATGTAGAGGTAGTTCATTCTAGAAGCAAATGAAGTGTAGAAGAAGTCTCAATAATAGCTAGATTAGGGTGTGATTCGACTTATTAACTCACATTGTGGTTTGACCATTATGACTATATATAAGAAAAGGATTAAACTTGGTGAATATGCATTCATTACAAAGAAATAGAGAAAATTACTATCCATAAAAAATACCCCATTCCCAATATTGATCATATATTAGATCAGTTGGAACATGCAAAATAGTGCACCAAGTTGGATTTAAAATCAAGGTATAACCAGTTACAAGTCAAATAAGAAGAAATATATAGGATAACCTTGAAAACTATACATGGTTTATATGAATGGTTGCTCATTCCATTTTTTCATGTAATGAACCATGTTTTTGATACATGAATGATGTATTATGTCACTATCTAGATTCATTCATTATAGATTATTTTCATGATATGCTAGTTTACATTGCTATATGAGAGGAGAAAATTTAACACTTGATATTCATCCCAAAGGCTTTGACGAAGCACTAAATACAATTAAACATCAATAAATTTGAGTTTTCCTTGTATTATTTGGTGTACTTAGGGAAGTTGTTGGTGGAGGGGAGCTAATAATAAATCCAATGAATATGGAGGATAAAATGAAGGGATTTATTTGTACAAATGTATCTAAAGTTAACAGTTTGTTTGGGGAAACACAATAATTATCGAAGTTCATAACTTCATTTACAATAATAGTTGCATCACTCCATACCATAATAGTGAATAACATGAGTTTCTAGTGGGGGAAGAGTTATTAGATGTCTTTTAATAAGTTGGGAATGAAAATTAGTCAAGGATAAGTTCTCATGTTAACAAAATTACATAATCCAGTTGAAATGGACAAACATGTAAGTGGGTATGTCATGGGAGTGGTCTTGATTCAAGGATGAAGGCATATATTCTATCATTTTAAATAATTTCATGGGGAATATCTCAACTACACTACCTATGAAAATGAGCTCTATCCCTTGATACAATCTATCAAAAAGTAAAAAATATATTTAGTGTGAAGGAGACCATTATCCATACAATCCATATACTACCATAGTACCTACACATCCAAAATAAGATACGATAGACTAGAAAATACAAGAGGATGGGCTTATTACAATAGTTTCATTTAGTCATAAAGCACAAGAAGGGTAATTAAAATAGTTTGGGCTACAAGATTTGAAGGACACCCACATAAACCGTTATAGCTTCGGAAACTATGATGAAAATAAAAATTTTCATCCACGATTCATATAGATTGGTGTAAATAGAAGATGAGTACTTCAAGAAAGTGTTTGAGTAGTTATGGGTCTAGAGTCACGTATAAGATAGCGACAAAAATTTTTACTATCATGTTTAGAGTGGGTTAATCTACAACTTGGATAATGTTTGTTTTCCTAAAGATAGGTGCCTGTAACTTATCATAGAGGATCACACATGCAACATTGAAATACATTGCTGTGTTGGGAAGGAAGTTTCCAACACATAGACGTATGTGTACTATCCTTAAAATCAAGAAGATATAGTGCAATATATTAGAGGATATATCAATTTATTGCACTTGAAATTTGAATAATACAAAGTAGGTTCTATATCATCACTTAATTTCTCCTATTAATCCTTGGGAAAAAAATTCCATAGACGTTATGGGAGGTTTTTAAACAACTAAGAAGGTGCATGACTAGTTGTTTGTGGTAGTTGATAGGTTAAACCATATGTGATTTTTCATTCCCTATAAAAAAGAGGATTAAAAGGAAAAGCTAATTTGAAAAATTCTGTGTGTAGTTTGGGATACCAGGTAGTATAATTTTAGACAAAAACACTATATTTATTAGTGAATTTTAGACTACATTATGAGAGAATATGGATATGTAATTGAACAAGTCAACAAAATTCCATAAACATACACATGGCAAGAAAGCAATATTCGATAGGACTTCGGTGAAATGTTTGAGGGGTTACAATTAAAAGTGTCCAAAGACATGGGATGAGAACCTAATTTATATACAACGCTCTTCTAATAGATTAATCCACACTTCTATTGGTAAGTCCCATTTTGAAATTAACTTAGGTTATTTTCCATATTCATCCTTGGATGTTGTATATGGGAAACAAGGAAGAGTGAAGGAGGACCTCATATGAGATGCATTAAGAGAAGATTTTTTTTGAGAAAATTAGGTAGATCCATTAACAAGTACAAGAAATGATAAAGAAGTCACAGGAAAAATATAGGTCTAGTAATTATCATCATATAATAGAGAAGTCAGAGTCAGAGTGAGAGATAATGTATGGTTATATTTAAATAAGGAAATACTATATGGTCTTGGTAAGAATATTAAAAATAATTGTGATATGGTCCTTCTAAGACATTGGAAAAGGTGGGGCTAATTCTTAAAGACTCATTCTACCCCCATACATGCATATTTACATAGTAGTGAATGTGGAAAATCCCAATATTTATGAGACTTCCATTTTGGATTGGGAGGAGGGGCCTGTCTTCCATAGAGTAATTAGTGCTAGATTCTAATATATTTTTGGAAGAGGAAACCATATTTCATAAGAAATCAGGGAAGACATCCTTATCCCCAATGGATTAGGTATGTTTGAAAATTTTCCATAGTGATAAGATAATTATAATATTTCCTCTACACTCTACAAACTACAAGGAACTAAAATTAGAGGAATTTTGAGGAATAAAAGGAGCATTAAAAAAAAAATTACTATCAAAATCAAATTTACAAAACTAATAACATTTTAGAATATTCCTTTCATCCCTATGGATGAGTTAACAATGGTTGAGTTACAAATTCTTATTTCTCACATTATAAATGGTGGATGAAAATCATAGTTAATTATAAAATTACTTTTAAAAAAGTATTCATAGTGAAAAATTACACTAATAAATTAATTGTAAATATGTGATAAATAGAGGCATTAAAGTAAAGGTACTTTAATTTTTAATGTATACAAAATAAAGTAATCAAATCATTTCAATTCAAAATTCAAATAATAACATATAATATACCACCAAGTTTTCGCATCCTTCATGTTTTCCATACTTTTTCCAATCAACAACATATCATACATGTAAAATACCACATAAATAAAATCATCACCAAATAATTTAAAATACACATAATGATTGTGTTTTCTCTTTTTGAAACAAATTCCCAATATATAAGTATGAAAATTTGTATACCCCATCCTCAAATATTTCTTTAATCCATATAGGGACTTTTTCATCTTGTAAACAAACTATTTATTTCCTTTCACTTTAAAACAATCTAGCTTTTTCATGTAGTTTTGTTCTTCTAGATTTTCATTTGAGTGCATTGTGTTTACATTCATTTGTTCTATTTTGAGATAAAAAGTAGCAACAATAGAAAAATGGAATCTAAAAGAAGTTAAATTATCAATAAGAGAGAAAATTCATTAAAGAAAATTCTCTCATCTTGAAAATAACCTTTTCCTACTAATCAAGTTGTGCATTTTTCCACTTTACCTCATACATTCAACTTCTTCTTAAAAGCTCATTTTATATTACTGATATTTCTTCTAGTTGGAAATTCAACTAGATTCCAACCGTCATTCTTATATAAGGTTTTCGTTTATTCTATCATGACCTATTTAAACAGTTTACCCTCCTTTGACTCTATCATCTCCATAATTACTTTAGGGATCAACACCAATAATAAAAAATGGAGATTAGAACAAAAATTAGGTGGATTATACCTTTCTATTTTTCTTGTTTCTGAAACCAATCTCCTCTATATTGAAGTACAATGTTCCTCCACCTTCTTATTGTTATTCTTCTATTGAGTCTAATTCATCATCCTTCAACTCAAACTCTACCACCATTGCTTATTTTTACCTTAATAGGACTTCCTATTTTGAAGCTTCTTTGACCTCTCTAAACAAAAGATTTCAAATGTAAAAAACCTTCTGAGTTTCTAGGTTTCTAAGCTTATAAAATTAGAGTTAAATTCATGCATACATAACTCTCAACTATTTTTTGTCCTCAACATATTAATTTTCTTCTATATTTGACCCTATAAGAGACTCAAAATCCTTCAATTTTCTAAATACAGTAGATTTATTCTAGAGGAAGAAAATTTATTTTTTCCTCTAGAAATCATTTATGAAAGAAGAACTGTGGATATATTTACCTAATGGTGGAGAAGGCATAGGCCCAAACACATAACTACGAACAAACTCTAAAATTCCCTTATCTCCTGTAGCACTTGATGAGAATATTACATGACTCCGTTTACCATAAACACAACGTTCATAAAAATAAAAATTTATAGTGCAGTTAAACATACTTTCAACATACCTTTACTATATAGTGCTCAAAGGCCCTTATCTCCAACTTCCCCTATTTTATGATGCCAAAACATTATGTCTTATCCAAATACAATAGGAGTTATGTATTCATCATTTCCACCCTCATGAAAAGTATAATTTTTACACCCATTAATTATGGTTCTTCCGAACAACTTGTATAGAGTTCTAATTCAAAATCCCTTGGAAAAACCATTTCTCCTTGAAGCATACTACAAGTTTCCTTTTAAGAAATAATATTTTCACCTAGATAACTCATCTCAATTACAAATATCAATTCTTTAACCAAACTTGGAATGTGCAGAACATTAGAGAGTGTTATAATCTTTCTATATTTGAGAATTAATAACACTTTTCCTCATCCTATGATCCTAGCTATCAATTCATATCCATAAATTTTTTTGCCTCCATCATACCTTTTGTATTTTCAAAACCACTTCCTTTGGGGACTCATATGAGAGTAGATAGTTGAGTTCATCAACTATACATCATGGTCTACATGTGTTCATGAAAAGGCCACGTACATATCCCATCCTTCCTTTGAATCACACCTTTCCTTTGAGAAGGTATTCTCTTCTTTGGTGTAACAACCCTGGGTTAAAAGTTCATGTAATAAAGTTAATAAAGGAAAAATAAGACCAAGGTCATGGTACATGTATTCCAAACTTAATGTTGGGAAAAAATCATAGTGGGTGTTCATTTGGTTTATTATGGCTAAGGGAAATCGACAAAGGAAATGGAAAAGGCTTTGAAAAGACAAAGAGACATTATTTGGAATTTTATTTATGAAAATAATGGAAAATATGAGAAAAGGAAGGTGAAAGGTCACATGTTGCATGTGAGGAGGAAATTGAAGGAAAATAATGGAAAATGAAGAAAATAGAGGCCTCATTGATAAAAATTATTACGAGGATGAATTCATAAGTTTTTTAATGGAAGGTTTTGATAGTTCAGTTTTGGAGCTCTCTCTCTATTATCTTTACTCTCTCTTACTCTTGCACACTTAGAGAATTCTTGGAGCACTCTAGCACTGGAGAAAACAAGGCAAAGGAATGAAAATAAAGAAAAGGGAAGCAAATATAAATTAAGGAAGATTTGGATCAAGCAACTACAATGAGATTACTTGTAGGTATCAAGTTGCATGTATGATTTTCTTTCTATTTTTTGCATGCATGGTATATTCATGTGCATATTTGGTTCTCTTTCTATCATTGCCATAGGTTTTTCTAGGTGTGAAAATGAATTTTTTCCTTGCCCTACCATTTTTGGATAACCATGGTGTAATGGGGTTCTTTTACTTGGTTGAGCTATATTGTTGGATGGTTTCGAAACTGAGTTGAGTGGTCTCAGGAGATTTCCCAAATGCCTAGGAATCCCTTGACTGGTAAATGGAAGGATACATGGTAAAGTGTGAGGGTGGAGACGAAAAAATTCCTCACATGTTAGGTGGAGAAATATAGAGGCATCCATGATTTTTTTGGGCCTAGTGATCCCTTGACTAGTGTATGGTGGGATTACGGTAAAGCGTGTAATGTGATGTTGGCGGAAAAGTTTCATTTGATATTGAACCAAAGTTCGACCGAGGGTGCCAATAAAAATTCCCGTGTAGTCTAACACTTCACCAACATTTTCACTCCTTTGGACCAAAGGAAAATCTCACCTGAGGCTATAAAAAACCATAAAATGATGTAGGGGATTTAGATCTAGTTAATCAGGCAACCTGCACAACTATCACCACATTAATTCTCAACCATTTGACTCATGTACTTAACATTAAATAAACATATGTATTTTTTTTAAAAGGGCCCATTAAATACACAATTGAATATTAGAATTCCCATCCTCCATATATTATGAAGAAACATAGTTCAATTACATTAAATCATCTCCATTACAACTCATAGGAATTACAGACTTGGGCACGGATATCAAAACTGATAGACAATATATATGAAAAACATTACAAGGTTAGATCTCAAATATCCCATAACACTAAACACTACAACACAATCCCAACACATACAATCATTATCTATATTCCTTGCTTGATTTTAACTTTGCGACATTGTTTAAACTTGTTTGTCATTGCCTTGTGTCTTATTTTATAGCCGGGCTCGCTTGATCTAGTCTTCAATACCTCGCTCGCTTGATCCATGGTTTTCCAATACCTAGGGCCATTAACTTGGTTCGTTTTTTACTGCATCAAAATATTCTCCTAGTGCTTTGGCAGACTCCCTTATTTTCAACTGCACAAGTTCCAAAAAATTTCACTGCTGTTTTGATTTTTCGGTGCTTTGTTTCCAACATTTTTGTCCAAAAATTTCTTCGGAACTGGTGCTCTAGTTAGCTCAAAACACAACCATCTTAGGTCAAGAATCATAAATCGCATGTAACCATCATAAACTAGATTCATATATCACACGCATAATCAAAACTAAGATAAAGCACTGATACTTACCCTTCAATCGGTCCTTTTCTTCTAACTTTATCTTTTTTCCTTTCCGTATGAACACCAGATCAGTTCCCACAGCCGACAAGCACCCAATTCCTTCTCTTCAACCATGTAGAAATACACATAGTGTGAATCAGACACAACATATATCACCATATAATACATGCAACTACACTTGACATACAACACATACACCTACACATAATGTTCGACGCAAAAAAATACATATACATACATAAAGTACAACACAACGAATACACATGTCACAATATCATGACTACACAATGCACATACATAGTACTATGGGCCCACAATGCAACATGTATGACATGCACACAATACCACATGTACACCAGTACCATATGCACAACGTGAAAACAATACGACCTGTACAAAACACCACCTGCACAGCGTGTGCATAACATCGCATGTACACCATACCTGCTGCAAAATGTGTACACAACGCCACATGTAAACTACACCACCTATACAACACGTACACAATACCACATGTACACAAACCACATACACGACATGTGCACAACATCATGTGCACGACATGTGCACAGCACCACATGCACATCATGTACACAACACCACATGCACAGAACACCACTTGTACAACATGTACAAAAAACCACATGCACATAGCACCACATATAAAATCATGCACACAAAACCATATGTACATAACACCATATGTAAATCATGCACACAACACCATATGTACATATCACTGCATATACAACATGTACATAGCACCATATGTACACATCACTGCATATCCAACATGCGCATAACACCATATGCACACAACATCGTATATCCAACATGAGCACAGTACAATATGTACACATCACCGCATACCAAACATGTATATAACACCATCTATACCCAACACTGCATATGAAATATACATACAACACCATATATACAACATGCACAAAACATCGTATGTACACAATAATACATATACAAAATTTACATATCACCATAGGTACAATCAATAAATATACAACATGCAAAACATATACAGAACAATAATAATGCACATACAAAACCACATTGTATCTACCAAGAAACCTTGATTCCATTGTCTCTCTACCATCCATGCTTATCATAGCAAGTGCAGACCACAATGTTTTCATTCTATCGATGTATATCTCAGTATTACCTGTCCAATACATAGGGATAGTATAAAAACATAATATAAAATCATATCCACATGATAGTGACCTCATAAATTTCTTAGGGCTACTCTTCCCACTTGATTCCTCATAAGCCAAGAACCTCTTCATTCCATTCTTCTCCATAAGGAATCATTCTGCCACAAGAATGATCACTAATGACCCTGTCATACAATGACATACATATATAAACATCAACATAAAAAAATCATGATCCTTGGCAACCCTATTAGACAACTACATATATATATATATACATGTGAACACTAGCACAAAAAAATGCTAAAAAACCTGTCAGTCAACGATATACATACATATATGCATATATAAACATAAGCATAATCATAGTCATAACAAACTTACCAAATATCATAAGGTCAAGGTTAAGAGAGCTTCCTTTATCAATGCACAACATGCACAACATTGAGAACTACAGTTCCCAACTTAGATAAGGCATCTAACACCTCAAATCCCTTTACTTTACTTTACCTTATTACCTTTCTCATGACTGCAATGCCATCATCCATTTATCCTAATTAACCTTACCAGTCCAACTGACTGTCATATTCATTCCTTCAACTTCTGTAACTCGTTCACCGAGCTTCATTCAGGACTTACATTACCTATTTGGTACCGTACAACTCTCGCTGAGTTCCATCAAATTTCCTCTTTCCCAAACAAGTTCCCAAAATTTCCAAAAAATAAAAGGAAATAACAAGAAACAAACAAGAATAAATCCATCAAAACCAATAGCAATATGACATCACAAACCAAGTGGCATTGCCATGCACCAGTCATACAAACAATTGCAAATCAAGCACAAAAAAATCATAAAATACTGAAAGCATAAAACTATCAAAAGATACCATGAATCAATCCCCATGGGTTCACAATGCTTCCAAAGGAATGATAAACCTAAGCCTTCTTTAAGATTTTGTAGCAGTCTCTTTTGCCATACTATTCCCCATATCATATTGTCATACACACATAATTGTCAGTGTAAAAATAAATATAAAAATATACTGGTTACCTGAACTTGATGTGCCAAGCACGTTTCCTTATAATTGAATACATCCATTCCATCTCTCAAGGGACTCCAATTCCCTTAACGAATCTAGCCATAACTATAAACTAGCTAATATACATGAATATAACACATGTCCACATAATGTAAAATTAAATCAAGGTTAAGAAGACTTTCTGTATGCAAAGCACTCATTCGTTTGGAATTGTGGTTTCCAAACTTAGCCAAATTAATTCTCACCCAATTCCTTCTTTTACCATTTTCCCCACCACAATTGAGTTTTACTATGCACTGTCACATCACCTAAATGTTAATTATATAAAAAAATCAACTATTACCTTGTCACACTAATTCTAATCATGTTTCCCTGCAACTACTCACACATGTTAACCACATGTTCCAAAGATCAAGACACCGCATCCATCAATTTGGAATAAAACATTACCAAGTCTAACAACCATGCCATAATCAACAATCAACTCACATTCATCAATCATAATACATAATACTACAAATATTACCTACTTACACTCAAGTACATATGAATTGTCTCAAAACATATGTATTAGTACAACCATATTAAAATAAGATCATTTCTTCATGCAATATTAGAGACCATACTCATATCATGCAATTAATCGGCATATAGTCTACACATTAGACACCAAACACTCAAAAAACAAATAGACAACATAATAAGACATTGAAGCACTAATTAGATGACATAAACAAAATCATACCTTAATGTATCTCAGGGGAGGTTATCTTGTCTACACAATCAATCTATATTAGAACGATGTAACTTCACAACACATCAACTCAAACATAAATAGAGTCATGATGTCCATAACAATAACTAGCTAACATATTCGCATCATAAACTCATAAAAAATTGTCATTCATTCATACCAATCACATATGCACAGTCAGTCTAGATTAGTACAACACAATCACAAATATATCATATCATACTTGAATGTCATAACCATAACCATCTACAAAAACCAATCCAACTGAACATGATACATATAACATCATGATCTTAATGCAATAACCCCAATAATCAAGTTAATTAACATATAACAACAACGAGTTAGCATATAACATACTCATCAACAACATATAACATAATCATCAAGTTAACTATCATATAAAAATCAACAATTTAACATATAACATACTTATCAACAATATATAACATAATCATCAAGTTAAATAAAATAAAAAAACAACAACAATGCATATAACAACTAGTGACTATCATTTATGACTATTTGACACATGTGCATATGACCACACTGATTCACTAGCATCTACCATGCATGTAACCACAACAATAATAAAATGAAAAAATGTATATAATCCTAATGAATATAACAATTCATTGAATAACATACCTGCATGCTAAACATACAATACATGTATGACATTCTGCTCTTACCAAAACGTTTAGTGATTCAACCTCGCTCTAATAGTCTGCGTCTCCCACTATATCTTAACCAAAATATCATCATCATATCTTATCAACAAAATCATGAAGACAGAAATACATATAATGATCTCACAATGCATATCTAACCTATTATGCATGCATAACCATAACCATAAAAATTCATGCACAACAACCTATAGAAAATGACATTCATAACAAATGAAAATTGACATACACTCATGAAAAATGCATCCAATAAACAACACCATTGTTACAAGTCAATTTTGGAATCAATCCTGAAACTCAGATTAGTACAAATAGGGTCTATCGTACCCTAAATTAGTTGTTACTTGCCTTAAACGAGTCATCCCATTGAAAGTTTTTATCCACGAAAGTTTCATTTCTTGAAGTCTAGCTGGAATACTCCATAGAGCCACCAACGCAACCCTATACTATAGTAAGTGCTTTGTAGAGCACTTACTCCCATGCAAAGCAGTGTTGCAAAGCACCTAGGCCCACTTAACAGTGTGTTGGTCGACTTTGAGCGAATTTCTCCATGATTCCAGAAATCTTCCCACTTTCTAGTGGCTTCTAGAAGTGGTTCCAACTATCATGCTATCTGATAACTTCGAATATGAACACAATGGAGCCATTAAATAACTTATCCTCTTCTCCCATTAGACAAGGAAACTCCCTCATCCATTTATGGAAAATCCATTCAATGAAAAATTAATTCCAAACTACCCTCATTTCTTATAAATTGAGCATTGATCATAGTGTAAAAGGAGATGGAATTTTGTAGTGTTATGCTGGTGAGATTATAGCTCTTTGAGGTATTTTTTATAAGTAATGCTATGCTACTGATATGATGAGGATTGACTAAAGCTAGAGTGAGTTAACATTGAATCGGTCAAATTGGTTGTAAATTGTCCTTCTATCTTATAATAAAGGGATTTTTTATTTTCCCAATACACGTGTTCATGCTTTTATATATGTATTTTCAAATGCAATTGATTTGGTTTGATTAAGATGAATAGATCATATGCCTTTATGTTGTTTTTTTTCTTATGTTAGTAATTGCGGGTACCAATCAAATGCGTTTAGTTCGATTGGGAGTGATAAGAGTGACAAAATGGAGATGAAGAATAGCAAAGGATCACAAGTAGGTGTTCTTATCTTATCTGTTTATCTTAAGGAGAAGGTAAAGTGTGCTTCATCTATTGTTCTAGGTGCATCCACCACGCTTAGGGAAACTTATCTATCCGTAGTTTTGGTTTCCGTAAAACAAATTGGTGACCATACTAGGGAGTGATTGATCATCCCTGGTGGGTTTTTTCCTTATTTGTCATCCTCTAGTAGAATTTACTTGGTTCATTACAGTCATTTGAATGTGTTTTAGTGAAAGAAGTGTGTTTTTTTTCCTATTTCGATATTCCTCTAGTACCAACGCACTATTGGTCTTAAAAGAGTGCTCCACAAAGCATTGTTGGCTTAGAGACAGTGCTCTGCAACACATTGTCTCCCACTCAGGGGTGCGTTGCTCCTGTGCCCAACCAAAATTCATCATATTTTTGTCGTTTACCACCTAGTTTAGTGTCTTATTTGCTGAGTTTTCAGGTGTATGATTACCTCTAGAGTACATATTTCTTCTACTATGCTTGCTTACTTTGGGTGTCTATTTGTTCAACGTTTCTTCTTGTTTTCTTTATCATTGTCGAAATAGCTCCAAATTTTAAAGTTTACATTTGATTAGTTCTTTATTTTCAAAAGAGGAATTGTTGTACTAGTATTCGTTTCTCTGGAAAGTATTGATTAATTTTTTGTGCATATTTGTTTCTTTTTCATTCATTCACACTTAAAAAAAATTGAAAAATAAAAATCTACATTTTCATATAGGGTTTGTGAGTGTTGCATAGGAATAGTTAGGGAGTTTTCATTTAGATGTGCTCGTTGTTGTTTGCATATTATCTAATTGTTGTATTCCTTGTAGCTAAGGTTTTCATTGTCGAAATTGAATAAAAAAAAATGCTTATAATCTTAGTTGCATTCTAGGAATTTCAAATACATCACATGGTGAACTTGAAAGGAAAATTTCTAAGGAAGATCAACTTAAAATTTATCTCAATTAACCTAAGGGATCATTGTCACTTAATGATAACATTTAGAGGTCTAGGCTAGAGATGCGTTCGAGTTTCGTAAAACATAGTAGTTTTCGTTAATTGTATATGATACATTCTGAGTGTGATACCTCATCCCACGTACGTAAGTATATCAGAGCTCATCCACGTACCTTGAGTATATCGGGCAGTGTTATAGTATGAAAAGTATATGGAGATGCTCTCACTGTGCGGTTTCACATTAGACAACACTAACACAGATTTGGCCTCCAGGTACCGTCGAGTATATTTTGGAGGAAAACATTAGGTTGCTTACCATCAATAGGAAACTAAGTCGGCCACCTTATACACTGTGATACACAGAACACAAAATTTGGGAATATTTCCTGCACGTACATAAGTCCTTGTTTTACTAGGGTGGTATATTTCATTTCACATTTTTTTGGTAATCCTTTTGCCTACCATTACCCTCTTTTTGTTTATTTATTTTTTGTAATAAAATAAATCAAAAATAGTGGAAGAAGATCAACCCTTTCCCCGTTGTTCGCGTAGGATAGTGAATAAATCACCTTTACTACTAGAAGCTACACTTGGTCGGTGAAAGCGAGCTTGTCCTACTGAGTCCAGTACCTCTAGAACCTTTGGTGCTTCATCTTCATGTAATTTACCAATCATCTAATCCTTTGAGTACCGAGTCTCGAGTCATTTCTACTGATCTCGGTTTACTTGCTACCGTCGAGAAGGAACCCTCACAATTACCTGAGGAAAATGACGTTGAATTTAGTGAAATGGTAAATCCAAAACCTAAAGTTGTTCAACTAAAATTCGATTAGGAAACAATATTTATTTTACTAGAACATCTTGATCCAGAAGTTGAAGAAAAATAAGTTGGTCCTGTGCCGAAAGATGATCAACCAACTCATCCTCAGTCATCCGTAACTATTGAGTCTTCCTCTTTACTGCGGATTCAACTGCCTGAAATTTATCTCAGGCCTGGAAGTGAAGTACTTCCACTTGGTTTGATTTCAATTGAGGAATAACTAAAGATGAGACACCCCCTACAAATCCAACTCAGTCTGGCTCAGGGATTCATCTTTACCTGCCTTTTCCTCATTTGTCCTAAACTACTCCTGTTGATCCTTCTTAGTTTCAAGTTCTCGTATATTATTTATGGTATTTACTGGGTCATTTAACCATGGATAAGACAACATCCCAGACTATACCATCCGTTACATTTGTTTCAACATCTACTATTACTACCTCTTCGATGTTTACTACGATACCCGAGTCTCATCTTTACGGTGATCTATGTCCCACCGGGTTACCAATATTTATCTAGAAAATACTCTGGTGCCTCCTCTAGTCCATGGACTTCACCCATGTCATCATCTGGAATTTTATACGTTCCTATATTACGAGTACTGAATGGTCTGATCCTTTATTTACATCTTCAACTCAATATCGGGATGGTCCATCTGACTACCGTCCATGTTATCTAGTTTCTACTGGAGTCCCACCATATGAAGGTCATTATGCTCAAACTTCTTATACTCCATATGATGGGGGGAAACTCATGGTTAAAAAATATGGAATTACTCCATTGTCTTTAGGTCAATCTTATGATAGAATGCTTGTTTGTCAGTGGCAACATACCTTGCATGTTCAACTGCAAACGGTTGTGTACTCATATCAACCAGTTCAACCTGTTGCATCCGTACCTACTACGCCTGTTATTAATTCCTTACCCTATTTACAAGCTCATTTGCCCACTCAAGTAGGTCCTTCAACCCTTTACCCTTAAGTTTTGGGTCTATAGACTCCGCCTCCACAGGCTGTTTTACAACAAATGTCTGTATCGGGAATTCCTCTACCACAGGTCATTTTACCCTTGTATGGGATGTCACGAGCTTCTAATGGTCCCGTCTATTCACAAATTGGTCCAAACTATTCTGGTTTGGGCTATAATCCTGGTGGGAAACAACCATATTATCAAATCCCATGGCAGCCACAACCTCCTCCTCTATCAAAACCACAACAACAATTCCAACAGTATCAAACCTATCCTGGACTTGGTCAACAGGCCTATCAAGGATTTGGTCAACATAATTACCCCTATCAGAGTCACCATCAATAGATTCCTTATGCTTGTGCACAATATCCTATTGCCGAGGCAATTCCATCTTACCTTGGTTATGCTCAACCCGATCTAAACCAACAATTGACGTTTTTTGCAACACTAGAGTTACCCAATTTAAACCGGCTCACTAATGATTCCATTCATTATTCACCTTGGTGGCTAGTGATTTCTCATAAATTACCCTCTAATATTCCAAAAATCATTGGAAATACTGGAGAAGAACCATCTACACATGTTATGACTTATCATTTATGGTGTTCCTCAAACTCCTTGAATAATGATTTTGTTAGACTTCGTCTTTTCCAGCAAATACTCACTTTTTTGGATGAAAATTTGTATATTGAATTACCATGAGCTTCTTTCGATAACTTCACGGATTTGGCCACTACTTTTCTAACCCACTTCTAGTTATCCATTAGATATGAAACTGGAATGAAACTTTTGACCAACTTTAAACAAACAATTGCTACTCACATATCAGATCACATACATGAGTGGCATCATCGTCGTCGAATGGTTAAAACTTTCTTCCGGATTAACTTTTAGCTAAGTGGTTTATAAATTTCTTGTTGCCATCTATCACTGATGACATGGCCAAAGGTGGTGTTGTCACTAAAGAGCAAGTAATTGATCTTGCTCAGTATCTGGATTTGATTTATACTCAGTTTGGCATGCTCTATGAAAATATTCCAAATGCACCGCAACCAAATTTTAGTGTTCCTCCTCCTCCATCTGGTAAGGAATCGCATGTCAGCAATGACTTGATTGGTTCAACCAGCACTCAGCCATCAAGTCGACCATATGTTTCCACACTTGATGTGTCTAATAAAACCCTTGTCGCATTTGATTGTGCGTATTATTTTGAAATACATTCTGTGTCATTTGACAAGGGAATAAGTGACAAGAAACCTAGAAGTAAGAAGAAAGGGAAAGCTAAGAAAAAACATAATTCACCCCAGTAGGAAAAATCATCTAATACATTCAGTACTTCTCATAAACCTCATTACCCATTTTTGATATGTAATGAGGAGAATTTTACGTGAGATTGTCCTCACCACTCATAATTCTCGAAACTTCTTGAGACTTCTCCTACATGTGTTGTTTTGACAGACCCTTTTCTGAATCCAGAAACACATATGGTTTCTACGGATCCCACTTTCTAGTTCAAAAGTGCTTATGTAATCCACCACTAAGCCCAAAACTGATTTTTTGGTGTCCACTCGAAGTAAAGATTATGGTAATCCTCGTCCATCATCGAATAATCAGGTTACATATCAACCTACTACTTCGACTTTGACTTTTTCTGATTCAATTCCACTGCCTATTATTCTTGAGTTGACAATAAAGCTACCAAAGGGAGTCATTCATAAATCAAATTTCAAACCTCGAGCTCGTGCAACTCAAAATTATAACATAGTTGAAGATCTGCATCAGTCACCTTCTGTTATGTCGATGCTTGAGGTTCTTCAAAATTTTCCCTCCAAAAATCATGCTCTATTGTTGGCAAATGGTGGAATCGATCCAACGAAATCTAATCTTGTAGTCTTTAACCATGCGGGCTATGCGCCACAATTTCCAGCAAAATTAGCATTTTTGATCCAAGTGAATTTCCTCAATCACCTCATTCATCAGCCTATTATTGATGAAGATGCATCTACTTGTATCATGTGTATGAACTATTGGAAGTCACTTTCCTCGCCACGTTTATCACAATCACCTACGACGTTAAAATATTTTGACGATTGCACATTTAAGCCTTGTGTAATTCTCAGTAACCTACAAGTCGAACTAGGGGGAAAAACTGTTACTATTTAAGTTGAGGTTGTTGACAGACCCCTTGACTACATATATTACTGGGAAGACCGTGGGTTGATGCTATGGTTTTGGATGTATGTGCTTACTTTCACATGATCGCCTTCCCCCATAAGGGCAAAATTAGAGTCATCAATCAGCTCACCTTCTTCACCTATAGTTCCCAAGAAACTGGAAGTGTTATGTTTGTTCATGGACCCCCGCCATATCTTCAGAAAATTGGTGTAGGAATCTTTAAGGATTTTACCCTAATGGGAACCTTTTTATTACCATCGCCTACGACATCGGCAGAAATCACAAAAATAGAAACTTGCAGTATTATATCTTCCACTTCATCTGATTTATGGAAGATTCCCATTGATTCTGAAATAGATAGGCTGGGTGAAACTATGCCTCTAATTCCAATTGATCTCACATAGCAATCAATATTTTTGTCTTGTGCGGCCAATACCCATCGTTTGTCACCGACTGTTTGGGTTGTTCGTTCTTTGAATTATGGTACTTATTTTGACACTTTTTCACCTATATTCTCAACTTATGAGAGCATTATGGAATCCATGATTCCAGAAGAAGAACCATGGGTAGATTCTCATCACCGATCCCATCTTCCAAATAACATTGAAGATATTCTAACAAAACTATATCGCTCTAGAGACATTCATTTCGTTACGAAATCTAGTTCTATCCACACCGTCAATTCTTAGCGAAACCTATCAAATATCAAAGAAAAAATTGATATCGACATTTCAACCAAACCTGGTGTAGTAGAAAAAATTCATGTCGGCATGTCTTATTCTTCATCTGAACTTGACACTTACCACACTCTTTTCCATGAATTCCATGATGTGTTTGCTTGGTCGTATGAGGAAATTCCAGGCATCGATTCTGGTATTGTTGAGAATGAGATTAAAATGTACTCTGATGTAAAATTGGTACGGCAACACCTTTGTCTTGTTCATCCTAAGAAGGCTATTACCATTAAAGTAGAGGTTGAAAAATTTTGCGTGCTGGTTTCATTTACCCTATTCAGCTTATCGATTGGGTTTACAACATTGTTCATGTCATGAAGAAACAAGGGACAATCAAAGTGTGCGTTGATTATCGGGATGTTAATCATGCTTGTCCAAAGGACAACTATCCCACTCCATTTATCGACAAAATCATTGTCGAATGTGCTAGATGTGAAATATTTTCCTTCAGGGATGGTTTTTCTGGTTACAATTAGATCAATATTCACCAAGAAGACCAATATAAAAGATATTCTATATGTCCCTGGTGCATATTCGCTTATTGAAAACTCCCTTTTGGTTTGAAGAATGATGGAGAAGCCTTTCAGAGGGAAATTAATTATACCTTCCATGACATAAAACACATTGTTCAACCTTATATGGATGACATACTTGCGCATTCACGGAAATGGGTTGACCACCTGGTACATTTGAGAGACATCTTTTTACGATTTTTTTACTACAAAATATGCCTCAATCCACACAAATATGTGTTTTGTGTCGGTTCTGGTCATTTGCTTGGTTTCGTCGTGTTGAAAGAAAAAATTTGACTTGATCCCTTGAAGGTCCAGGCCATTCTATATTTTCATGCACCTTCCAACCTACTTCAGTTACAGAGACTCTAAGGGAAGGATAAATTTCTAAGGGGATTCATTCCAAACTACGCCGAAATGGCTAAATGATTTACTCAACTCTTGGAAAAGGGGACTCCCTTCCATTGGGATGAGGTTTCACAAGCTTATTTTGGTGCTCCTAAAGATACCTTGATCCGAGCTTCATTAATGTATCCCCCAAATTATCAGAGCGATTATTTCCTATATCTTGTCAGTGCAGATAAAACCATCACCATGGTTTTAGTCCAGGAAAAAGATGGGATTGAAAATTTGATCTATTATTCGAGTTGCAATCTCAATGATATGGAAGTTAATTAAACCTATGTTGAGAAGCTTTCTTTGGAATTCATTCAATCTGTACAAATATTTCGCCACTATATCCTGATTTGGAAGACCATTTCCATTTCACATTGAAACCCTATGACATACATTTTGTCACGTCAATTTTTGGTGGGGAAATACTCAAAATGGATGGTGATTTTATAGGAATTTGATTTCAAATTCATTAAATCCAATTCAAAGTATTATTTTGTTCTCATTGAGATTATCTGTGACCTTTCCTCGAGTAGCACTAACTCTACATCAGAACTATCCATTCCGAATGAGTCTTTTTTTCTGATTGTGTCATCTGACCCGTGGTATGGAGAGTTTGTTATCTATCTCTAGACCCAAAATTACTGAACTAATACCTGTCGCTCGCAACAATAACGTATTTGATCCCAAGAAAAACATTATCTGATCATCAGCGATACACTTTATCGTCATGGTGTCAATACTATTTTACGTAGGTGCCTCACTCATGAGGAGTTTGAGAAAGTTTTAAATGATTGCCATGATGGTACCTGTGGTGGAAATTTTTCTGGTTTTGCTACCCTGCATAAGATTCTCCATGTTGGTTACTTCTCGCCTACCATATTTTGTGACTGCATTCTTGTGGTCAGAATTTTTCATGCTTGCCATATATTTGATAGTAAAATTCATGTGCCACCAATGCTAATGCATCCTGTCATAATTATGGGATCATTTTCCAAATGGGGCATTGACTTCATGACATGTAACCCTCACTTAGCCGGGGGGCATGGCTATATTATTGTTGTCGTTGACTATTTTACCAAGTGGGACAAGGTGATGCCTACAATTAACAACACAGGTGAGATAACTACATTGTTTTTATTTAACCATGTGGTTACTTAGTTTGGTGTGCTACAAGCCATAATTACAGATCATTGAAAGAAATTTCACAACTACATGATGAATGAGTTGACTGCCAAGTTAGGACTATTGCATGATAGTTCTACCCCTCATTATTCATAGGCTAATGGACAAGTTGAAGACATCAAAAAAATCTTAAGCGTATGCTTCAACAAATTATTGGCGTTCATAAAAAAGCTTGCATTTAATCCCATACTCGGCTTTATGGGCTTACCAAACCTCGGTGAGAAACGTAACCGGATTTACTCCCTTTCAGCCAGTTTATGGTCTGGAAGCTATCTTACCAATTCAATGTGAAATAACATCGTTGAAACTAACGATTGACCTACTGCTTGACACTTCTAATGAACAGGTAGGTCCTTTAGATCTCATCCATATAAATGAAATGCACTGTGAAGTCGCATTAGCCAACAAAGCACATAAGAGATGAATCAAGCCACAATATGACTGCAATGTCAAGCCTGACACCTTCTTGGAAGGATACCTAATCTTGCTTTATGATCAGGAAGCTGATACGATAGGAACATAAAAATTTGAACCATTATGGCATGGCCCCTATATTTTCAAGCGTGTTCTGGCAAAAGGAACCTATGAATTGGTAGATTATCATGGGATTCCATTGTCATAGCCTGAGAATGGGTTGTATCTCAAATGTTACTATGCTTGAGTATACGCTGTAAAAACTGTGTGATACTATATATATGCTTTGATTGCGTGTGTATCATAGTGTGTCTTTTAAGAGTTTTCATGTGGTTAGTAATCCAATTTTCATTTTGTTGCAGATGTCAGAATATTCAGAACCATTTGTTGGTTATGCTGATGGTGCTAGTCATAATACACAGAATCTATCCTCTCTGATTCCATTTCACTTGGAATTCACCGTATCATCATCAAGTTGGACCTACAATTTGTCATACTACAGCTTACTAATGTTTATAATGTCTAAAATCTAGCTTATATTCATCACATGTTCCTTAGAGTTAATATTTTGGAAAGAAATTTTGTTTACATCCAATATCAACACATCTCTAGAAAATTTAACACCTTGATGGATTCTTTAGTGAATTACGTGCTAAATAGACACTTGCAACATACGTAAAGACATATTTTCAATTCAAATCACACAATTGAATAGGATTGCACATAACCATAGGAAAACACTGAAAGTAAAATAGATAGATAATCAAGTTTCTTACAAAAATTTGTGTCCAAGACATGTTGTTCACATGACCTCAAAATGTATGTAGACATATCATATACTAAGTAGATCTAGTGGTGCTCATGATAGAAAGTAATTGCTTTAGCTATCATGTGCAATAGCCTCATCCATCAACTAGGCACACCAATAGTATGACACTGCAGCCTCATCGGTAACTCCTCGATCCAGTTATTCGATATCCTGATAGTCAACCTCTCTACATGCTGCTATAATTCAGCGAGAGTCTCGGTCAAATCTAAATCCCGAAGGACTATTCTGCCGATAGTCCTCTCTGCTAGTTCATCCGCCTGCTGTGGAAGACCCACTGGTCAAATACTAACCACATATATATACATAAAACATATTTATTTTAGTATTGGAAACATAGAAAACTCAAAAACATGTAAAAAACATGGTCAAATCATTTTACCTATAGCACCCCATTGAGCGCCTGATGTTAACATCAAATCTGGGTCTCTGTGAAAATCCATCCCTGCATATGGATGCTCCTCTATGATTATATTCTGTCATCGGAGCCAAGTAAAGAATGCAGTAGAGAACAAGATCGATGACTGGCTAGCATCTCTAGCCATCAACTCTACCCACTGTTGCATCCACGAATCCCTAGGACCAGCTACACCCAATGTTACATGATGTCATTGCATCAATGGAATTTAATCTAGAATGAAAGTGATCAAGATAGATCCATAGCTAAAATTCTTCGTCCCGCCACTTTTCACTTTGGTCAGCTATTCTTTCATCTAAGAGAGTACTGCTTCAGCCCAATTGAACACGGTCAATTCGAGGCACTCAAGTGCATACTTCATGTATGATCTATTCGCAACATGAAGTGTCACGCTGCCAGCTAGCTTTGCGATGGTGAACGAGATCATTTGCAAAGGAATATCATGCACATCCCTGATGTTATCTTTAAATCATTGCTAGGCTCCGTACCTAGCCAAAAAAAAGGTCGAATGTAATCCCTCATTGTATCACCTCCATGGACGGAACCTGCAAGAGAAATGGGGGTACCGTGTCTCGACAAACCTGTCAGAAAGAAAATATCATCGAGCAATATTGGAAGCACTTTGTCCCCAATGTGAAATTCCTGCTCTACCAAATCCCATGAGAAAATCAAGAAATATAACAGTAATTTTGAATGTTGCCTCATCCCTGATAGTTTAAATTACTTGAGTAACCCGCAATCTCCGGGGGCTCTCATAGTACCAAGATTGTTTAGGGAAATCATATCTTGTTCCTCATGTCCTATTTCTCACCATCTAATTGACATTCTGATCTGATAAAAGCCTATAATCAAAACATAATCTTATCTAGGATCCATTTCATGTAGAAAACTAAAGAAACTTTGGGCACAAAACACAAAGAAAATTCATCAGCTACGCCCAACGCACCTTTCAACACTCAATGGTGCGTTGGTCCTAGGGCATTGTAGATTTTCCCTAGGAGCCCCAAAACCCTAAAAAATATTCCTGAAAATGAAAAAGAATGATAACAATAGAAAGATAAAGGTCATATCTCCTACCTGGTCCTGACGACATGAGAAATGTTCCATAGAATCTATCGCAATCAACTGCTGAAGTTTGAGGGAAAAACTAGCTCAGAGCACTCAAAACTGAATGGTAAAATGACATGGTGAATTCTCATTTAAATATCCTTTTTGATTATTTCATGCATATTTAATGAATTGACTATATTTTATTAGCTATTTTTACTATTAAACAGATATGTTTAATCTGTTTGGTGGTTCTTTGAGTAGATTTACAGCTGGTACAGTGAATTTGACATGCTGATCTTAAATTGAACTTTGACCACATACACACTTTTATCTATCTTTCGAGATTTGTTAAACATAGAAAAAGAAACCCCCCTAGATTCCTCTTTTAGCTCTTTTCAAACTCCAAAAACATGAAAATATTGCTGAGCACTTGTCCTTTCGAGCTCGTAAAAGGAACTGAAATGGCATCTACTCAGTATAAGTTTAACCCTTTTCCAGACTGGGATATATTATTTACAAAAAAGGAACGACGTAGTCAAACATGGATAGGAGGTTCTCTCAGGTATTATTTTACACTTTTTTGGAACTGAGGGACAAATTTAGGAAAATTAACTTGTGGAGTTTTCTTTTTGTCCCTTTTTCAAACTCTCTAAACATGAAAAAGGACAGAGTTTTCACCGTCGTTAGGCTCATTAAAGCATCAAATTGCGAGGGACTTGTCCATCATGACAAGATCGAGTTTCAATTTTTCTAGACTCGTTAAAACATCACATGGAGATGGATTCACTCGAAGGATGGAATTATACATCAAGAATATGTGATCATCCTCAAACTTGTTAAAAATAAAGAGGTATTGGTCAGCATTGACTGGGGAAAATGGGTGTTGTTGTGGATTCGACACACGAGTGTACAAAATTGCATGAGCTTAGAGAGTGTGGTCTACTCTCTAAAATGTTGGTAATAGGCAGAATGTGGGGGGAGCTCAAAAGCATAAAACTTAAATGAAATAATATGTTGAATTATGCTCTGGTTACAAAAACTAAAAAATACAAAAGAAGCTATATAGAGAGTTCCAAAAAATAATAATGCAAACGATGGATCAATGGCCTCTTCTTATTAAATGTTTCAAATAAAATGAAATCTTACCCACTTGCCAAAGGGCCCCTAGGCAATGGCTTTAGGTCCTGATGCAAGGATTTTTGCCTTCCAAGTTCTGCCTCTGATGCAGTCTAACTCTCTCTCTCTACTGTGGTGGACTAAGATGTTGGGTGGCCAACTATCGAGTCCTCTTTAGCTCCAGCTCCGGGTCACACACAATGTTGGTGTTGCTTGGGAAACTTTGGTCAGCATAACCTTGTGATCACCATTTTTTCATCTCTTGGTGGGTTTATATAGGTGAGCTTCAAATCCTCCTTCCCTCCCTTGGTACATGATGGATGGTGACCCAAGGGAGAGGTGTGATTCCATTGTGTGCTCAAATATTCTTTTGTGTGCTCACATAATGTCTAAGGAGGCGCTCGTGGTTGTCCTTAGGTAGATTTCACATAAGGAGTAACTGTCCTTTTCTTGTTGTAGTCCCGGAAAGTGAATTTTTCCATTTCTAGGAATGTGCGCTTATCGAGCAAAAAGGCACGCAGAAGGTGCTCTTCTCGAAGGAAAAAGCGCGCATTTGAGCATTTATGATTAGTTCAAATATGATTTTCTCAAAACCTTAGAGATTTTAAATACTTCTTGATTCCATAATGTATTCCTATCTTGTAAATCCTTGGGCTTGAAATTAATTAATGCCATCTTCTGCTGTATGATTTTCTAGTGTTAACAGTTTCTCCCTAATGTGTGAGGTCTAGCAAGAACTGTATAGCCAAAAGATATTATTTTTTCTTTTATGTATCGTACGCAGAGAGAGAGAGAGAGAGAGAGTGAGAGAGAGGCCTACATGCATTTTTGGAATTGAAAACACTTTGCACTATTTCCGAGATAACCATGGCCTAAGGGACCCCCTCCAAGTAGACAAAATTGAAAACATATTTACAAAATTTCAACGAGGCAGGCATGTCCCATGCTTGTGATGCTATGGCTAGTTAAACAAAATTGATAGATACATGTGTTGTCTGTGCCACTACTGTGGTAGTGATGCTATTGGTTGTTGAAAATGACTGCTGACACCCTCAGGGGCTTTTTTTCTTTGACGATAGGTGGAATGTGGTACCCATATGCGTAGTCTTGGTATGGCATATCATTGCGCAATGTACGCATATGTACTGGCTAGAAACTTCCTGTGTAAGCATTGTTGTTAGAGACGCTTATAAAGGCAGGGTTCTTCGACAGATCTTGATCAAAGTGAAATGGTTGTAAGGTACGATACCATCGGGACATGAAAGCTTTTGTTGTAGTCTAATGTCAAGAGGATCGATGACATCTATGGAAAATGATGTCTCCCATAGTGCCACCCGAGGATACCCCTTTTCATGGGGAGGGGTCATCCAAGGTACCGCTTCCTTTTTGGGAAAGAGGTGTTGAGGTCAACAAAAAGGAGTCCTTACCGGAACCATGATGGGTTTAACGTAGGCATGTTGGTGAGTGGTGGCTGAAAATGGATGATGGGGATTCAGTGGCTTGAGGTCGAAGTATAGTTGAGCAGCTTGGCGGCAGTCATAGATATTTCTGAAGGAAAAATCCCTGGAGTCGATAGGACTTTCAGGGCGGATATGAATCGGCTATGATTGCCATAATGGCGCGTGCATGGGGGGTGAAGTACTTCAACCAAGGGATATGGGGGATCACTGCCATGGGAGAAAAGGTGAAATATGAGGGCGAAATGGTGAAGGGAATCATTTGCGGTCTTTGTACACTTACCAGAATAAAATAATGGGGTTTTTTTTGTACAAAACATAGAGACGGGTACCCCAAAACATGAAAGAGGGTCGCTCACTGAAGGTGTGAGGATGATGTTTTTCTGGGGGTAGGGGTCCCATTGGTTGGTCTCATGTGCGGGGTTGATGAAGCAGAAGATGTCGCAGATGGGAGTATGCTGATGGAGGTATGGTGGGCCAAATGCGGTGCGTGGAGGTGCGCTTTCAATCTACTTGTACAAACTTATCGTTTGGGAAGGGGGTTGAGTTTAAATGGTGAACTTGACCTTATGTATGATATGTGGATGGGCATGATGTGCTTCCTAGACTAAAATGGTATGCCCATGGCGTCACTTGTGGGGTGATATATGGTCTACTTTGGATGTCGATCGCCATGGAGGGGAGGCTCTACCAACCATCGAGGACGTTTATCATATGCAGGGTGAGGTGATGATAAATGTGGTCGGGTGTGAGGACCCTATTGTTTATTTCTAATGGAGAAATGATATCAGGATATGAAAATTTTTCTGGGACTCTATCATGCTGAGGGTAGAATGATACCTGCTCCGAAACTTTCAGTGGGTGGTGCTGTGAATGGTTTGTGGGTTATTCCTGTAAAAAACAACTACCACAAGTGAAAGCATCTTCTTTTCATCCAATTTTATTGAAAAACATGAATTTTGGAAAGGAAGATGGGAGGGTGCATACTTGACTGCGCTTGAAAAAACATTTCTTCGGAAAGCGAATGTGGGGCATCGTTTTCGTTCGTCATGGTATACTGATGATGGTGCAACTTACGGTTCGCATAAAGAACCTTTTGATCTCCATTTATGGACCTCCGAAGTTGTGGAAAAGGGCGATAAATATGGGGTTATGGCCCTAATCCTATTAATTTGTACTTGCTGAATTTTGGGAGATCAGAGGTGACAGCAAAGCCTTTCTTGCCATTATGGTTAGCCTATGTACCTGGGATTAGTGATATTATGTCGAGGTAATTTCCATGATGTCCTGCATTTCAATTTTTTCAGTTTGGTGATGCTGGGGGCCATACAAATTGGGTTTGTATGGACTCAAAGGGGCTTTTTGCCCTAGATTGCGCGGGTGATATAGGAAAAGAGGTGCCCCCTTTGTGCTTATTTTCAAGGGACAACCACGTGAAGGCATGTTGTTCCCTCGTTTTTTCACGCAAGGGTGCGCCTGTGAAAAAAACAGGTGTGAAAGGGTGTGCCTGTCTGAGAGACAAGTGCGCAAAGGCAGGGTTTTTGTAAAAAAATTGGTTTTTTGTTGTCCCTTTTGATGTTTCTCCTATGCATTGATGGGTGCCTGTTGCTTGGCAGGTTGGTGTGGAGAGAATGAGATTGGCCCGAGATCTAGACTGCTCTGGCTGTTGATGCTAGGGCATGCCGTCAGTTGGCCGCATGGGGCCTTCTGAAATTTGTTGAAAACAAGTTCCTTCGATCACAGGACCGATTGTTACGTTATATCATATAGCATTGGCACAGGAGGCGCAATATGTTTTTCTTGAGGGGGACGAACTTGATTATCCGTCTAGAGATGGATATATACTTTGTGACCGAATTACTGCCTCAGGGCGAGGTGCTGAGGTATCCACTTCCTGCTGGACGAGTGAACAAGGACATGTTCCAGAGGAGGCATTACGGTGGTACACCTCTTACTGAGGGGTGCATCAATATTGCATCAGTGACAGATGCGGTCGAGCGGTGTGCTCTGGCTATTATTGTGCGACTAGCGGGGTCGTTTGTGCCACATTGGGCCCACATGTGGGAGTTTTACGCCACTTGAGGAACGGTCATTTCTTCGATTTCACTCGCTTCTGCTTTGATGGTATGGTGTCGCAACTGAACAGGGTCCAACATGGATCCAAATCATTTGTGTAGGCTAGCATCTTATGCACCATTATGTATGAGAAGGTCGTGTTGTTGAGGCTCGTGGTGGCTGTGCCTATTGGGGGGGCGATGGAGCCACGTATGAGGAGGTGGGCTCCAGTGATGCCACATGATGGTGGTGGCATGGTGGGTCGTTATTGGAACGACATGACAGAGGCCTGGTTTGAGGCCAATCTGTAGATGTTTTTTCCCTATCCGTACGCAGGGATGGACTTTCAGGGTGATCCAGATATCGGTCTCCCTTTCGGTTATGTTTGGGGTCCCATAGGTATGTGCTATATTTCTGCATTTATTTGAGTTTTTGTGTACTTGAGTGTTTTTTATTGACACTGAAATTATTTTGGTTATTCATGCATATGTTGGCAAAGTGGGACACCCAGTGGCCTGACTAGTGGGTCACGATCCTCTACCACGACCGCCGGGTGGTCGGGGAGGTGGTGCTGTAAGTGGACCGGGTGGAGGTGCTAGTGGACCTGGCAGGGATGGTGTTGGACCTTCTGGTGAGGGTAGTAGCTCAGCTACAGCGGAGGTAGTGGCCGAGCGAGATCATGCAGATGCGGCTGAGGTGTGCATCGCAATATTTACGGCTCAGGTGGAGGCTCTAGAGGACTTCTGGGGTTGAGGACCGTTTGACCCATGGGATGCCTCCTCGAGGTTTTATGGATGACTTCGAGGAGGCTTGGCTAGAGACAGTGATGGCCTGTGAGAGGGATTATTGGCCCACTCTACAACAGGTAGCTATCGCAGTGGTGACAACAGCTCCGGTGGTGGCACCAGGAGCAGTAGTGGGCTCAGGTGCTCCTCCTGAGGGGGCACCCCCCTAGAGTAGATTTGTACACAAGGAAAGCACTCGTTATGAGGATGCTTCCCTTATTTTTGATGACCGTTGTATGTTTGGGCTAGCTAATGGGCCAGTGATACAATTTTTGTACTCAGATACACATATTTTTTGATATATATATGAGAGATATTTTTGTGGCTCTACATGGTGTGCTATCTATTTCGGTTTATACATTTTTTTGTTATGTTGATGGATATCTATGTTTTTGATTTTTTATGTATGGTGGTTTATTCCTGATGCATTCCAGTCTAGGATATTATTAGCTATGTGATCAGTTGCTTGGTTTTGATTCCTTGATACATGTGATAATGTAATGTAATCAAACTGTCTGCTTAATCTTTTGGCACGCAAATATTTTCTAAATAGGTTTGCATCTCTGGTTTCAAATGTTTGGTTTAACTGTGACACCACTAACTGGAAATCTAGATAGACATGCATATGGCAGATGCCCTGATGGAGGGCCTCGCACATAAGTCTAATAACGTCATCATATTCTTCCTGATTCTTGGTTGCTAATCCAATGCACATGTCGTTTGAACACAGTGGTGATCGGTCAAGGTGGTAGATGACCCAAGCGGCCGCAGCTAAGTTTTGAGACCATCGCGATGCTCCATCAACAAATCTGAAATAGGGTTAAATTGGTGATCCATGTTGGTATTTTTAGCGCGTTTAGGTCTTTGTGTCGAAAATATTTTGGTATTGGGATTTTTTGTGTACTCTAACTCTAGGGGATAAGGGCTACTGGGGCCCTTATGGGTAGAATTTCTTGAGGTAAAGGCCGTTGACGGGGTTAGTGAGGTAGGTCTCATCTGGTTCCATCAAGATGTATGCCCCCTATCGGAGACAATGTTTGATGATATAGGGCCCTTTCCACAAGGTTTTGAACTTTCCTGGCCCTAAGGCATTTTTTTCGACATCATAGCAAAGTAATAACTCTTCCTCGGTAAATGAGCGAGGGGTGATGTGGCAGTCAAATGATGCTTTTACCCTTTTTTTTATGGGCCTCATTGTGTTGCAACGATTGCCATCTATTTTTGTCAACTAGCTCTAGTTGTACTAGGCGTTGTTCTAGAGGCTAGGTTTCATCAAGGAGTTCAATGGCGGTATGCAAGTTTGGGATCTTGCGGAAATATATGCAAAAGTGTAAGGCGCCTTGGTATTTTGCGACATGAATAAAACAGAGCTCCTGTGATGAGGAGGTGGTTGAAATCTTGTCTTGGGCATGCGACGATACAAGTCATATGTGGTGAATTGTGTTGCTGGCATGCGGCGGGGGAAGGATCTCAGTAACGAAGTCCTATGTGAGCCTAAGGTTGGATTTCCCACTAGGATAGTCAATTTCTGGTAGGTGGAAATTGTTTTTATCACAGAGGTGCCTGAACACTTTTAGCAGTGGGCATGCCTCTGGCGCGTGATCATGACCGGTGAAAATGGTGCATGGTATCACAGTGTTGACAGAGTAGATAGTGTGATATTCTACACTACTCGATGTTCCTAATGTGGACGCTTCGAAAGGGTCGGTTGTGGACCAGGTAGCCTTCTGCTTCCATTTTTGTGTCGTAGGTTGAGACTTGCCTCCCTTTTTGGTGGGTGGTTGACTTAATGCCGCTCTAGCTGCTCTTAGCTTGGGGAGATGCATGCACTTAAACGTATGATGAAAGTGTGAGAAAGTTCGGCAATAAGTGCGTGTGATTTTCTCTTCATTAGAGAGAAATTTTTGAGGAAGAGGCGAGATTATGTGGAGACTGTTTGCAAGGGGTTTGATTTCTCTACATTGATTGATGCAGTGATCGTTCAGATCACATAGGCCACATTTTATCCTAGGCTTTTCTTGGGGCGCACATGGCTGGTGTGTGGCATTATCAGGCTTGACACACCATTGTGGTGGTGGGGACGTTGGGTCAACGATGTATCTTTTATGCCATTCTTGGAGATCACTCATCCTTTTTTCTACGACGTTAATCATGTTGATAGTGGGACGGAATCGTGAGACATAAGTACAATGTCGGTCATAATTATTACCCTAACATATTAGGAAAAATGTTCGTGATATGGAGGTCCCCTCGTGCGTGGTCTGAGGATAGGTGGGGTACCATCGTCGCAATGTTGCTAATTCAGGGCAGTGGACTACTATATGGTCCATCTGCTTGCATAATGTGCATGCGGGTGGGTTTCGTGAAGTGCCTGTAGGGGTAACTATGGGTTCCCTGCCAGGCCATTCTTCGGCTGACAAGAACATGATAGACCCGCTCATCTCCTCTACTTGGGTCATGGAGATGCTGATGGATTCGGCGTACATATCTTCTTCTCCGGAAAGACGAACTATGGCTGAGTGGAGGCTAGCAAGGGCTAACCAGAAGTGAGGTATGTAGTGACAATCCTCTAATAGGCGATTGTTGGCGCATAATGGGCATGTGAATTGTGTTGCATGTAGCCCCATGTAGTAAAACCTTTCAATGGATACCATCTATGAATGAGTTCTAATGCGGCACACTCTTCGAGGTAGTGGCCACATTCATTGCATAGCATGCAACATATAATGGGAATTACTGGGGGGCGCTCTATGTACTAGTGCTCCTCTTGTAAGTATAGGATGGTATGCGGTATGTCATTGATAGACTGGGTGGGGGGATCCTCTTGATAGGATCGCTAGATCGCATGTAAGGCATCCCTATACTGTGGTATTTCTAGAAAATGTTGGTCATAATGCCCATAGGTATCATAGAGGGCGCATGCGTGATTGGTACGCAACGGTTTTCCTATACTCTTGGTGGCAAGTTCCTTTTTATGGGAACGTTGTGTCGAGGTGCCTGTCTCGCAGCCGAGGAGTGGTTTTAATTCATTCAACTCCGGGCATATGTGGGTAGGGTGTCCTGTGACATCACATATAGTGCAGGCTGATGACTCCCTTTACATGGTGGGGGTCACCACTTTATTTTCTTTCTTGGAAATTTTCTTTGTTGTGGTCGCTGGTTTCGCAATGGAATTTTCCCTTACGGGGGCAGCTTCGATTGCTGCTTGGGTAAGTTGGGGCTCCTTGAGACCAGAGGGCTTTGACCCAAACACAGTAACATTGGTAGCTGGCGTTCCTTGAGGAGGAACGAGATACCACACTAGGAATGCCAATGATATATTGGGTAATATGAGTGTTTCCAAGACCTGCTGGGAGGTGAAGCCAGGAGGTGGGTAGAGGAAAGGAGTTTGGGAGGTGGCATAGAATAGGGAGGATGCAGTAGATAATGCCTCAGTGCCGTTACTGCTTGAGTTCGTGTCCTGACTAACCTCAGTGCTTGATGTGGACATCATGCATACCAGGGCCCCTGTGGCATTGGGCGATACCTCAGGGATAATAGGAGGATCTGCTAGGATTGACCCTAGAACGAATGACGGTTTGAATTGGCCAGGGCCATCTTCTTAATACCATAAAAGACCATCTGTGGCTATATCTACATAGCGTAGAACCGTATCTGTGTTGCTCAAGGGACGATTTTCACTGTGCATCAGCTGGTCTACTGTGATGATTCGATCCTCGTGGGGGAACATCATAATGTGGAAAATGGAGGATGCTATGGCAGACATGGCATACATGTAACTCCACCCAAGGAATATATTGTAATCCAAGTGAGCGTCCAAGACTTCGATGTCTATGTGGACCGTTTTGCCGGCTAAACATACCGGTACATTTTGGAAGAGACCGATGGGGGTCGAGGGACGACCGTCATATGCTCTGAGTGTGATGATGGAAGGTTTGAGTTCAGGGGCTCCTAACTTCTGCCATACATTCTTTTACATGATTCATGCGGATGCACCCTTGTCAATGACAAATCAGTGAATAGTGATATTCTATACCGATAATGGTATCTGGAAGGCGACCATGGAGGGAAGCCTAGGGGTGGCTTTGTCTATGTCAAAAGCCATCATGCACGTGTTGGCAGGGTCAATGGTGCCTAATGCGGAAAGTAGGGCTTTCCATTTCTTTGGGCACGACTACAGTACCTCCAATGTGGACATAACAGTAGGTCACTGAGCTAAATCGTCAATGATACTGTAATTTTGGGCTTCTTTGGAGTAGCTACCAACTCACCTATTAGGCCCTTTAACCATTTTTGGCAATGGTTCCAAAGGAATATTTGGAATGGTTAAAGGTGCAGTCGGTGCACTCGTACTGGTGTCTGGTGGTGTTTCATAGTTGCGATTGCGATTTTGGAAAAAAATTTCTTCCTCAGCCATGTAAATTTCATGGTTTTTTTTCCCAGAATCGTCTGGGTTTTGCTACTGAGTGCTGACTGTTCCTTGATGGGGAAGGGTTCTTGCATAACCATAGTTTTTTGGGAAGATCCTCCTTGTCCTCAGTTACTTTGAAGCTTTTTAAGCTCAGGGAGTTCAGGACAGTGGTGAGTATAGTGTCCGTACTCACCACATATTGAACAAGAATGGTTTGTTCGTACAGGTGGCCTTTTGCCTTGCTTTTGGGCATTGCTTGGCTCCTGGTTCTGATTCTGGTTGGAGTTACCTCCAGCATGGGATTGCGATGGGCTCTATTGGTTGCTACCCCCCTGTCTAGGGTTCCCTTTGGGTTTGTTTCTTATCTTTCTTTTAACCACGTTAGGAGGATAACTCTCCTGATCATACTGGTGTGGTTGATTTTGGGACGACTGCACAAATTTCACCTGTGCATTGTTTTTCGTAGGTGGTTTATGTGCTTGGGACTGAGCATATTGTTGTCTCATGTTTGCACCTTTCTGTTGGGGGGAGTTCTTCCGTCATTTTTTCTTCTTGCGTACTGGGTCCCCTCAGCCGGAGGATAAGGTCCTCCTTGGTGATACGCTGGCGCCCTATTAGTCAAATCTTGCTGCTGCATATGATGACTTTGAAATCCGGGTTGAGACATGTTCTGGTCAGACCCATGTGTGTAACTAGGATTCTGAATGCTGTTTCCTAGGTACCCTTGGGTCATTGACCCAATAAGTCCATTTGCAGAGTTAGACATGCCTAGCAATTCTTGATAAGATTGCAGGCGCGGGGTGTTGGGCAGGATATTATATATGTATCCTGATTGTGTGTATATCAGTTCAAGTTGTTGGGATTTACTGATTGTGTCCTCTTTGGATGTGGAGTTACGTTGTGCCACATCCTTTGAAATCTCCACCGTCAAAGTTTTCAAGAATAAATCTAAAAGGACTCGGTCGTCAAGTTGTGCTTTCCATAAACTGTGACGCTGTCTCCACTCATGGAGATGTTCTGAAATATGGGTAGAGGGGGATTTTCTGAAATGAGTCAGTAACTCCATTCCCGAATCATGGTGAATGGGTAACTGAAAGTACGTGAGGAATGAGGTAGTGAGAGCGCTAAAGGTTCTATGTGAAGAAGGAGGTTACTCTACATACCATTTCGCGGCCACTCCCGTAAGAGTGTGTTGAAACAACCTCAACCGAATAGTATCGCCAATGATACTATTCGATGAGCACCATAGGTGAAAGGTCATTATATGATTTCCTGGGTCTTCTACTTGCTTGCCTTCAAACTTTGGTATGTCTGAAGGGAGCTTCGTGGTCATGGGAGGCCAATTGTGGTCGTGTGCGAATGGGTCATTGGTGAGCTTGGTCAAATCCGATAGATTTAATGCCGCTAAGAAAGGTGAATAGGAGGTTGACGCCATGGAAACGTGTGAAGACACAAAGTTCTAGTTAGAATGAGGGTTAGTCTGTGATGTACCTTGTTGTGAATTCAGCTAGATTACCATATGGGATGCACTCCTCTGCCCCCCAGGGGATGATGGGGGAGTGGTGTGTGGTGTGGTGTTGGGAGACCGACTAGGGTTCCCAACTAAGGTTTCTCCAAGAAAGGAGGAACCAATAATTGTGGCAATGTTCCATCGTTGATGCCTAAACTGTGAAAGACCTGGAACCCTTCCCGATAATGGGGGAAGGTCCAAAAGAGGACTGGACCGACGAGGTTATGTTGGAACCGATTGAGTGTCGATTATGTTAGGTTTTGGAAAAAACATTTGAGGGGATCAATTCTATGATCATGAAAAATTTATGGCCACATACATAAAAAAAAGTGAAAATGAAATGAATTTTCCTTTAATTTAATCTATGTGATCAATCAAGAAAAAAAAAGGTTTTGTTTGTTTGTGTGTGATACTCAAAATCCTAGAAGACTTAATACTTCCTCACACACACAAAAGTAATTGGGCCTTCAGAGGATTTCTAGCGAGTGTTGGCACAACATCCTGTAAGAGCTGGCGATGCCCCCAGTCAACCGAAGAGAATCAACCAAGGTAAGGGTAGAGGGTCTGGCGCTTGCCTGCACCGTCACCTATAGGGTAAAGGATGCCCTAGTTTTGGCCACTAAGAACCACCGTACCACATGAGAATTCGAGTCTTGGGATTCTTTGTAGTCAGCTAACAGTATTGAGTATCATCTGGGTCAGGTAGCCCCAACTGATACCGCACACACTGCGCCTAAGCCTAACTCCCTCTGAATCAGGTCTCTGTCGTGCTCGGATTTTCTTTTCCGTGGGCAGATAGGTGGATTTTAAAGCTCCATAAAAAATAACTTCTATGTTTCAAATGTGAAGTGTGATCAAGGTGGCTTATTGGATGCTTACCCCCTTGATCCTAACTTAATCTATAAATTCTCTTATGGCCCCGGTGGGGAGAATTTAGTGAGTTGGTTTAAGTTATTTTTAGGTGGATTTATTTTCTTAGTGGGTGAATGTGTGTGAGCATATGGTGAAAAATATCATAATTTGAACATATGGATATTGATGATCCTTTACAAAAGTCCCCTAGTTAAACTATGTGACGTTGTTCCTTGATCAAATAGAAAGCATTTGCCAATAATGGGCCGCTTCCAAAACCTCCTAGTTAGTCTATGTGAGTGACTAAAGGGAGATGGTGAATCATGAATGTAGAGCGTTCATATGCTTGTATAGGGTCACCAAATGGTGCAAAGACAACAGATATTACTTGCTCTAATTGGCAATTCAATCCTAGTCCCGCAATTTCCTAAATGCAAAAATTGAAATTTAAACTAAACAATTTCTACACTAGCTTATGCATATGTGGCTTTGAGCCACTTACTTGGAATATTTAAGCTAAGTGTGCATACCAGAATGCACAAAAAAAAAAAAATATTCGGAAAGAAATGGTTAATTCGCCCCCTACTTAAACTATGTGAATTTTTTTTGCAAAAACCAACTTCAATGAAAACTAACTAAATGCCTACAGAAAGCAGCAAAAAATGAGTTCTCAAAAGCTGTGGGGTATCAACATAGGTGTTGGAAGATACATTAGGGGATGCCCAACACACTTACAAGCAGAAAAAATGCAAAACATAGGGAAAAAAAAAATCTCTCTGCAATTTTCACGCAAAAGCCCTTGACAGGTGCGCCTTCCTGTGCGCAGGTCACTACTGAACGCGCGCAATGCGCCTCTGTGTGAAAAAATTGTGTGCAAAAATCCTGCAAGTAAAAATATTAGGAGTTTCCTTCTTCAGTCTGTCACCTCAGTGATTCTAGGGACTGCAAGATGGGTTAGAAGACCGTCAGCTCCACTCTAGCATAGACAAATGGTCTCCTGCAAAAGATGGCACAACCACATAAGCTTGAAACATGTCAGTGGATTCACCAATGCTGTTGTGGTGGATTCGACACATGGGTGTACGAAATCGCACGAGCTTAGAGAGCGTGGTCTACTCTATAAACTATTGGTAACCGGCAGAATGTGGGGGGAGCTCAAAAGAATAAAAATTAAATGAAATAATATGATGAAGTATGCTCTGGTTACAAAAACTAAAAAATACAAAAGAAGCTATATAGAGAGTTCCAAACAATAATAATGCAAACAATGGCTCGATGGCCTCTTCTTATTAAATGTTTGAAATAAAAGGAAATCTTACCTACCTTCCAAAGGCCCTTAGGCAATGGCTCTAGGTCTCGATGCAAGGATGTTTTCCTTCCAAGTTCTGCCTCTGATGTAGTCTAACTCCCTCTCTCTGCTGTGGTGGACTAAGATGTTGGGTGGAAAACTATTGAGTCCTCTTTAGCTCCAGCTTCGGGTCACACACAATGCTGTTGTTGCTTGGGAAAATTTGGCCAGCATAACCTTATGATCACCATTTTTTCATCTCTTGGTGTGTTTATATAGGTGAGCTTCAAATCCTCCTTCCCTCCCTTGGTACATGATGGATGGTGACCCAAGGGAGAGGTGTGATTCCATTGTGTGCTCAAATATTCTTTTGTGTGCTCACATAATGTCTAAGGAGGTGCTGGTGGTTTTCCTTAGGTGGCTTTCACATAAGGAGTAACTGTCCTTTTCTTGTTGTGGTCCCGGAAAGTGACTTTTTTCCATTTCCAGGAATGCGCACTTATCGGGCGAAAAGGTGCTCTTCTCAAAGGAAAAAGCATGCATTTGAGCATTTATGACTAGTTCAAATCTGATTTTCTCAAAACCTTAGATATTTTAAATACCTCTTGATTCCATAATGTATTCCTATCCTATAAATCCTTGGGCTCGACATTAATTGATGTTGTCTTCTGCTGTACGATTTTCTAGTGTTAACAATGGGAAAGGGATAAATCACTTTATGGTAGTAAGTTTCTCTTAAACGTAACACTCATCCACTTCATCTCCGTGGTTGTTGGGTTGGGTTATCTGCTTGATGGTATATCATACCATCCATCACTTTGATTTTGGGTAAATTCTGCCAACGCATTCAGTGTCGCTCATATGTTCAAGAGAAGTCACTCAGTAATTCCTCATCCTTTGCAATACTAATAAACTTTCATTTCATGAACATCATTCCTAAACATTGCTTCATCAGTTACATTATATCTCTAAAATCATTAATCCTGTTTCATGTCATTGATAGGGGATACATCAAGGCCTTCCTACAATGATTTTCTTCTTGTCGACATCAGCGCATCATCCAGGAAGTTGACTTAGAAACACCGTTCCAGGGCCTTCGAGCTTGCATTCATCAATGGCACATTTCTCACTTCTAGTGATACGCTGACATCACTAGCCCTCGATCGAAAGTCTTTGTATGGGATTCGACACCAGTTCATCTATTCACACCATGCAAGCTATTCTGCAGTACCTTGAGAGCCATTATCATCATCAATGGTTTCTTTCTTTTCTGCTAACAACTTACATCATTGGCTGGTAATCAGACAGTGTATTCCCATGTTTTGAATTCAAATCACATATTCACATGGTTAGGATCCTACTTTATGATTGAATGAATGATATAAAAGACCCCGGATCTAGTTTCATCCATTTGAGCTGTGATTTCAGGAGTAGTACCACATCATCCATATGATGACTTTACACAGATGGTCATCCTATCATGGGTCTATATCTATAGATGAATTTCTGATTTGTATACATGTTATGATAGTTTATGTGTTCATTATGCGTATGCCTCCCTAAATAATTCATGTCCAAAATGTAAAATATATCATGATGTAATTCATTGTAATTGATGTAGGTCATCGTCAGCTTAAGATCCTAATCATAACATCGTAAAGTATATCACTCAACATTATCATTTTTAAATTCATGCTTTAGGGGGTAGCAGTTACAGGTCAATTTGGGCATCACTCCTGAAACTCGGATTAGTACAAATAGGGTCTATCATGTTGAGAATTTGGAGGGTGTTAGCACATGATTTGGACCCCAGGCTAAAAAAGGGAAAAACAGGGTAACATATAAACCACACTCAGCCTTGTAGCTAGCCCTACAAGGTCAGGAGAGGGCTCTCTCCATGAAAAGGATATTCAACAAAACACAATAATGGACTAATATTAGGCTAGGTATAATGATGGGAAAGAATTTTAATAAATGAAATGAATTTTCAGGGATGTGTGGGACAAAAGGGACAGTATGAAACTGGGAAATTAAATCAGGACACAGGGTATTTCATGGGGCAAGATAGGCAAGATATTTAGCAATCAAGTTGAAATGAGATGGAATGGAAAGACTGGTGAGGAGCTGAAAAGGGCACAATAAATGGATCCTTTTCAAATAGAAGAAAAACATAGAGTGTGAATGATTTCCCAAGGCAAAGCATATAAAATGGATTCTACCTTTCTATCTTGAAAGCATTCAACCAGAAATGTTTATGAATGGATGGAACACATAAAAATTTTACATATGAAACACGAAGAGAGAACAAATGTTAAATCTCATACCACATGGATTTCACAAATCAGAGCTGCATCTCTTATTAATTCCCTACCAAACTGTACAATGGAGCGCAGAGCGTTTTTCCACACTATTCCCCTACTGTTGAGTTACAGACTCTCCGACTGCTTTACAAATTATTTACAATTACAACAAATAGGCTGAAATGTGGGAACATAGATCCATAGAAAAAGGGAGCTATTCTAACAGCTGAAGAACTAAAAACTAGTCATAGAAAGGACATCCAACAATCTTCCCCTAAAAATGAGGAACAATTATACATTTTTTAACCATCTGAAAATTTGTTGTTATACTAGATAAAAGAAAATAGGTAATCCGAAAACAGATTTCCTACTTTGCTGTTGCTGTAGCAATCTCTGTCTTATATAAGATTCTCAGCCTTTGACTGTCGCTTTGCTTTCCGTTATCTATTTGAAGAACACTGACTTTTAAATAAAATGCTTTGAAACAAAACTATGCCTTTAGTGAAGGGAGAAATCGATTTTTCAAATAAAGGGAGCGAAGGGAAGGAGGTAGGGTCCGCATCACAATCGGGATCAGAGTCGATGGAGCAGAGGGGATATGATATAATAAAACATTTTCAATACATGTTTGTGATGGTATCATCGCAATCGGGATCGCGGGTTGAATGTTTTTGAAACAAAGCCCAAAAAGTTCCGATGCGATTAGCATAGGTCCGATGGGGCAATATAAAATAGAGCGGGGAGATCCCTTTACGAACCAATGAAAATGATTTTTCATTTTATACATAAGGGAAAAATGATTTTATTGAAAGGGAGGAGGGCTTAAGGTGGGACCTGGGGCAAATCAGGATCAGAATCGGGAGAGGGAGAGAGGTATAACATATTTCAACACCTCCGATTTGATTGGGAGGAGGCAATGGGGAAAACCTCTGTATAAATGAAATATAACAAAATTCAATTTTACAAAGGGTAAAGGCCTTTTTATAATGAATGGGTAGAAGAATTAAGTGGTGGGACCTGTAGATCCATCAGCATTAGAGATCGGAGGGGGTGGAGGAGCAGTTTTATATAGAGTCACTGATTGCAATGATTCGATTGGCTTTGGGCTGTAGGATTGGATGATGAGATCAATGTTCAGGATGTACATCGGAGGATTTCCATTGGAGTTATATAATCAGGAGCGCTCAATCGGGGGGGGCACTTATGGAAGCGCCAATCAAATATGGGTCGTCTGATCGTCGATCGGATCGACGACCAAAATGTAATCAGGCGGGTTTCATCGGGAGATATACAATCGGGGCAATCGCATTGGAGGTTTTAACGAAGGGCCAATCGAGGCACATTATTAACTGTTGCGATTGCGATAGGAAACTACGGGGTTTTATAATATAAAAATTTGTTATAAATTTTTATTATAAGGTTTCAAATTATGGTGGTGAAGTGGTTTGGAATGGCGGGAGGGTTTTTAATAATAAACTTTGAATTGTTTATTATAAAGTTTCATGGTATGGAGGGGAAGTGGTTTAAAAAAAAAAAATTTGCATATGTATTTAAATAATTTTATTATGTGATTTTGTAAATCAGAAGGGGAAAAGGGGATTTTATAAGGAAAATATTAAACTTTAAACATAAATTTTAAGGGAAAAATGGGAAATAGGGGAAGTTTGAGGATATATAAGACTTTTACTTCAATTAGGCATAAATTTCAATCCAGAAGTCAATTTTGAGAGTGTAATATACCGTTGGAAAGTTCTTTCTGGGCTCTTTCTGCTAAATTTTCTTGGAACATGATTTGACACTAAAAACTCTATGGAAAACATCTCTGAAGGGCAGGGTGATGGCTTTGTGGAGATGGCAGCTTCTGAAATGTGACTTATTACATATGCTGACATGAAATTACATAATGAATGATCATAAAGTAAAAATATCATCTTTTCACCTCAAAACATGGTTTTGAGGTGAAAATTACATCAAAATGAATAAAATGTTTCTTTGATCTTCCAGGTGCTGTGACTTTGAGTTTATTGACTTCCTCATGACCTTGCTGATATTTATTGACACTTGACTTATTAATTTGAACGTGGCGAGATCCTAGAACCTAATGAGACCCACCCTATGACCTATTAACATGACTCACAAAGTGAAAGTAGCTCATGACTAAAGACCATAGAGAGGAGAATCAACAAGTTTCACATGAGGGAAAACTAATGAAAAATTACTACCATCAATGAATCCATGACCTAGTGGAATGGCAAAATTTATTGGTATGGGACTCCTAATATGCAAATGAAAAATAGAAATTTTGATCACTGATGGCAGTGTGACTAGACTGACACTAACATTGGCTCCAATGGGGATGGTAGCTCCTTGGAGGTGCCAAGAACACCGCATACCAAGTAGCCTTATCCATTGGGCATGGTGACAAAAAATACTGCAGACTGATTCTGACTCAAGGCTAAGACTGAAAACCATAATAAAACCAAACTGACTTAAGACATGACTAAAACACAATTGAAAAACTGGAAAGATGCTCATAATTGAGCTTATTCACCAAACCTACTCTAATTTTTATTTCCACTGCCTGATCATGTGAAATGGAACAACTAATGAAACCATGTAAGCATCTTGGCTACTATTTGAATTCTCCCCAAGTGCTTTCTAATGAGCAAGTAGAGAGACGAACTGAAAGGGAACTCCCATGGAAACTTGGAATCAAGTTGAATCTTGATAAACTTGCAAAGCGTGAGTTGGCTGGATGACCTCAAGAATGCTGCGAAAGGGTCTTCATAAAAATAGCTATTGATTTCCATTAATACATCACTGCTCTGCTCCAGGTAATCTTCATACCTTGATATTAAAATTTTCCTAACATTTGTGCTGTATTTTTCTGATGATTGCAGCAAGTTGACATAAGAATCCTGAACTTCGTGAATAACAAACCTCTGCTGATGATCCTAAACAAAACAACATTTTTCTTCATTAGTATCCACATATGATTGTAGATCTTGATATGAGCTTAGTAATGAAATGCCTGCTGAACAAGACAATGAAGTCGGCTTTCGAATAAAGTTACTATCACCACTCTTTTCTGACACATGGTTAGCCAATGGAGAAGGACCTTTATAGGAAACATCATCCAACACATGGGCTATAGGGTCATATTAAACTTGAAAAGACTGCTACAACGTATCTATTGATTTTAATGAGACTGCATGACACTCTACAGACTGCTCATCTTTCTCTTTAGAGATATTATGAAAATTTTGCTTTAAGAACTGAAATGCTTCAAAACATAAGGGTACAAAATCATCTTGCATTATTAGATCATATGTTTCAGATTCCAAGCCTTTCTCTATAATTTGACCTTCAATTGTGTTTGGTGGCTACAAATCTGGAGCTAGGGAGGATTTTATATCGCAAATGATTTCATCAACTATTTCAAGAGTGGATTTCTCATTAACAACTTGCTCAAGAATTTCACTATCTGTCTCAACCCCAACATTAAAACTGAGAGATTTTTGATTTCTAATTGCATGAAAGTTATCTTTGATGAACTAAATTGAAGCGAAACAAAGAGGCAGAGATCCCTCACTTACTTCCCAATTTTCCAGACTTTCCTCATTACTATCCTGGATGATGTGCATCGGATGATTATTGTTTTCGAGCAAACCAACTATTGATTGTTCTGCAAGATTAGCTCTTGTTTGGAAAACATCATCCTCATCCTCATACTGAACAAATTTTGGCAAATCTTCAACATAAAACATATCATCAAGCATACATGTCATATCAACGGATCTCTCTTCTTCGAGATGTCCTATAACACAGTCATTGTTAGATCGATGAAAACTGGGATAGGAAGGAACATGTTTTGGATGAGCCACTTGTTCTTTATCTATTAAAGTGTTTCTAAGTTCCTATCTCTCAGCTGAAACTCCATTTCTGGATTAAAAGCGCCCGGATAATGTAAGAGAGCTGAGCTAGGAGGAGGTCTTATATTGGCAGGTATCGAATTATAGACTCGATTGAATCTGGCTAAAACTGTTGTACCGTCTCCCCTAACTGTCTTTTCAGCTGAGAATATTCTTCTAAAATTAGGAAAGGGTTCTGTCTGACCACCCATCTGTTGAGGAAGATTTTGACGAACTACTGGAAACCTGAGATGCTTGCATTAGGCAGGGTTTTGAACCAACTCTTAACTTTGCCTTGCAAAGAAAGAGAAAAAATCCTAATACTGACATCCTCTTCATCGACTTCAAAAAGGTCTAAGAAAGTCTCAGAATTATACACATGTTGCTCAGCATTGATGTTGTCACATTCACCATCAAAACTCGAAAAATATATGTAATAATTTGCAGGAAAAGCATGCATTATAGGAGATAGGATGAGAGGTTTATATCTATCCGAGACTATAAAAGGTGAAGGAGTATATACAGGAGCTACAAGATTAGTCTTGGTCTCTTTAGGCTCGTCATTTTGAAGATGTTCATCATAATATTTAGGAAAAGAGTGGAGGTCAAGATCAAAAGAAAACTCAGTATCTACATTTTTTGAATTAGTAGAACCAAGATTTTGAACATCTTTATCATGCATCAAATTCTGAAAAACTTTCAGGACAGTTTCAGGAAAAAAGAAGAAGTAATTTGCAAGAAAGTAGATTAAATCCTAAATACCATTCCACTTTGAATACCTAAACTTTGCGTAATATTCTTCCATTTTTCTGTGGGAAAATTCGATCCTCCAGTGGAGTCTTTACATTAGTTTGGAGTCGCCAGGTGAAACATTCGACCTTCATATGCATCTGATTGTTGTTCACCATCAACATTCAGATATGATACTCTGTCATTCTTTACCAGGGAAAATATTACTGGGGTGACTAACCTTTTATGCTAAATTCCCCAGTATGGTCGCCAGAGATGTTAGCACCTGATCTGGACCCCAGGCTGAAAAAGGGAAAAATAGGGTAACATCTAAACCACGCTCAACCTTGTAGCTAGCCCTACAAGGTCAAGAGAGGGCTCTCTCCATGAAAAGGATATTAAACAAAACACAATAATGGACTGATATTAGGCTAGGTATAATGATGGGAAAGAATTTTTATAAATGAAATGAACTTTCAGGGATGTGTGGGAAAAAAGGGACAGTATGAAACTGGGAAATTAAATCAGGACATATGGTATTTCATGGGGAAATATAGGCAAGATATTTAGAAATCAAGTTGAAATAAGATGGAATGGAAAGACTGGTGAGGAGATGAAAAGCGCACAATAAATGGATCCTTTTCAAACAGAAGAAAAACACAGAGTGTGAATGATTTCCCAAGGCAGAGCATATAAAATGGATTCTACCTTTCTATCTTGAAAGCATTCAACCAGAAATGTTTATGAATGGATGGAACACATAAAAATTTTACATATGAAACACAAAGAGAGAACAAATGTTAAATTTCATACCACATGGATCCCACAAATCAGAGATGCATCTCTTATTAATTCCCTTCCAAACTATACAATGACGCGGAGAGCGTTTTTCCACACTATTCCCCTACTGTTGAGTTACAGACTCTCAGACTTCTTTACAAATGATTTTCAATTACAATAAATAGGCTAAAATGTGGGAACATAGATCCACAAAAAAAGGGATCTGTTCTAACAGCTGAAGAACTGAAAACTAATCATAGAAAGGACATCCAACAATCTGCCCCTAAAAATGAGGAACAACTATACATTTTTTAACCATCTGAATTTTTTTTGTTATACTAGATAAAATAAAATAGGTAATCCGAAAACAGATTTCCTACTTTGCTGTTGCTGTAGCAATCTCTGTCTTATATAAGCTTCTCAGCCTTTGACTGTCACTTTGCTTTCCGTTATCTGTTTGAAGAACACTAACTTTTAAATAAAATGCTTTGAAATGAAACTATGCCTTTATTGAAGGGAGAAATCAAATTTTCAAATAGAGGGAGTGAAGGGAAGGAGGTAGGGTCCGCATTGCAATCGGGATCGGAGTCAACGGAG
The DNA here is from genome assembly GCA_034641835.2 of Pinus albicaulis. Classification (NCBI taxonomy): domain Eukaryota; kingdom Viridiplantae; phylum Streptophyta; class Pinopsida; order Pinales; family Pinaceae; genus Pinus; species Pinus albicaulis. The sequence goes on from CM076584.1 coordinate 553,035,124, forward strand.
CAGAGGGGATATGATATAATAAAACATTTTCAATACATGTTTGCAATGGTATGATTGCAATCGGGATCGGGGGTTGAATTTTATTGAAACAAAGCCCAAAAATTTCCGATGCGATTGACATAAGTGCGATGGGACAATATACAATAGAGCGGGGAGATCCCTTTAAGAACCAATGAAAATGATTTTTCATTTTATACATAAGGGAAAAATGATTTTATTGAAAGGGCGGAGGGCTTAAGGTGGGACCTGGGGCAAATCGGGATCGGAATCAGGAGAGGGAGCGAGGTATAACATATTTCAACACCTTCGATGCGATTGGGAGGAGGAAATGGGGAAAACCTCTATATAAATGAAATATAACAAAATTCAATTTCACAAAGGGGAAAGGCCTTTTTATAATGAATGGGTGGAAGAATTAAGTGGTGGGACCCATAGATCCATCGGCATTAGAGATCGAAGGGGGTAGAGGAGCAGTTTTATATACAGTCGCCGATTGCAATGATCCGATCGGTTGTGGGCCATCGGATGGGATGATGAGATTGACGGTCAGGATGTACATTGGAGGATTTCCATTCGAGTTATATAATCAGGAGTGCTCAATTGAGGGGGGCCTTATGGAAGTGTCGATCAAATATGGGCCGTTCGATCATCAATCATATCGACGACCAAAATGTAATCGGGCGGGTTTCATCCAGAGATATACAATCAGGGCAATCACATTGGAGGTTTTAATGAAGGGCCAATCAGGGCGCATTATTAACTGTTGCGATTGTAATAGGAAACAACGATGTTTTATAATATAAAACTTTGTTATAAAGTTTTATTATAAGGTTTCAAAGTATGGTGGGGAAGTGGTTGGAATGGCGGGAGGGTTTTTAATAATAAACTTTGAATTGTTTATTATAAAGTTTCACGGTATGGAGGGGAAGTGGTTTAAAAAAAAAAAATCGCATATGTATTTAAATAATTTTATAATGTGATTTTGTAAACCGGAAGGGGAAAAAGGGATTTTATAAGGAAAATATTAAACTTTAAACATAAAGTTTAAGGGAAAAATGGGAAATAGGGGAAGTTTGAGGATATAGAAGACTTTTACTTCACTTAAGCATAAATTTAAATCCATAAGTCAGTTTTGAGAGTGTAATATACTGTTGGAAAGCTTTTTCCGGGCTCTTTCTGCTGAATCTGCTTGGAACATCATTTGATGCTGAAAATGCTGTGGAAAACCTCTCTGAAGGGCAGGGTGATGACTTTGTGGAGATGGCAGCTTCTGAAATGTGACTTATTACATATGCTGACATGAAATTACATAATGAATGATAATAAAGGCAAAATATCATGTTTTCACCTCAAAACATGGTTTTGAGGTGAAAATTACATCAAACTGAATAAAATGTTTCTTTGATCTTCCAGGTGCTGTGACTTTGAGTTTATTGACTTCCTCATGAGCTTGCTGATATTTATTGACACTTGACTTATTAATTTGACCATGGCGAGATCCTAGAACCTAATGAGACCCACCCTATGACCTATTAACATGACTCACAAAGTGAACGTAGCTCATGACTAAAGACCATATAGAGGAGAATCAACAAGTTTTACATGAGGGAAAACTGATGAAAAATTACTACCATCAATGAATCCATGACCTAGCGGAATGGAGAAATTTATTGGTATGGGACTCCTAATATGCAAATGCAAAAGAGAAATTTTGATCACTGATGGCAGTATGACTAGACTGACGCTAACATAGGGCTTAAGGTTAATACAAATTATCTTCTTGATAATTACTTGTGAGCTTGTCTTCTCTTAGTTAATCTCTCATCAAGTCAATTATCAAAATGCACAGGACATAAAAGTTAGGCAGGATTAATCCCTTTATTGTGGGAAGGTAAATCAAAGATTTACCTTCCTTACTTTATGCTTCAGAATTCATCATCCATACTATGTCCTTCTCTTATCTGCATTGTAATCTCTTCTTTTACTTGTTGTACATTTCATACCATATTTTTATATATATATTTTCCTACCATTGTTGTGATATCATCGCTATCTTATATATATGTTGTCTCTCTTGTAGTATCCGCACTTAACTTACGGTCTCTGCTGTAATGTCCGTAGTTTTTGCTATGATGTCTGAAATCCTTTATTGTCTCTGCTGTGGTTTAGACACAGAATTATCCACAATTCTTTTATTATCTCTATTAAGTATTTTCTCTTGGGTTGACCATATTCATTTTAGATTTATTTGCAACTCTTTTCTTGTGTGTTGACCGAAAACTTACTTCCAAATGATCCACATCTTTGGTATATATACTTCACTATGTCATCTCTTTTAGGCCGACCATATAGCTGAGTAATAGGAAAACTTGCTAATTGTGAATAGGCCTACATAAAGTGAGTTTTCTTCAATATTACAGCTCTTCTTTCATCGTTGATTTGAGGGAAATTATGAGCTAGACTTCTAGCAAGGTCTTGCAGCATGTATGATGCTTAATTACATAGTCAACATGAAGACCGACCTAGTTACACTTTTCAACACTCCCTCTTAAATAGGGAGGTATTCATACAGGTACATGGTTACTTTCAAAATGAAGAATCTCATAAGAAGAATTGGATTGGTAATCACATCTATATAGCATCATATTAACCAGCATTTTCCTAGTGCAAGGCCTTGAATAATAGCCCCATCTCTCAACGAGACAATGGGCTACAATGTTGGTGAGACACATGACTTATGGACACCTTCGTCATTGTCTCTCCAAGGTACATACTCCACCCGGGTGTTCCCAAAGTATGACCTTCTTGGACTATTCTTCTCTTGGGTAGCTAGCCCTCAAAGAATATTGGTCCCCGACTACTCTTATCTTGAATGCCCTATCACATTTTCAAATATTATTGAATGCCAGATGATTACCCAATCCTCCATTCTGTCTTCCCAAGACTAGAATGATGTGTCTATCTCTCCCTCTCAACCAGGGAGAACCTTATTCCATAGGGAAATGTACTCATTACTATACGAGGAACATACCTCAGCTCATCCTTAGGAATTACCAACTTTCTTCCAAGTAAGAAACATACCATCAGGCTCCCTCTTAACCAGGCACCTCTATCAACAATGGTGAGACACCCAGCTGCTCATGAATAATTCCTGTCCTCGATGTCATGGATTTCGATATTGAGGAATCTCCAACTTTAAGCTTCATAGGGTACAAATCATCCATCACTTCCATCTTGAGTCATGTCAACTATCAGAGAGTGATTCATCAGACTTCCTCATCCGGTCCACTATTATGCCATGCTTATTTCCTTTGAATCATCCCCAAGGATCATACATCCTTTCTTATGATTAGCAGTCCTACAAAAATTCATCCACATAAACATATACATATGAACCTTTTAGAACAAAAGTTACCTTAGTGATGATATTTCACCATGACATCTTCCTATAGGCATCAACATCCTTCAGACTGATTGAAACATCTCCTAATGATATGTTTTTGCCAAGGTTCTTCATCTTTACCAGACTTTCATCAGAGTCTACATATCTTCCCAGAAGATCTTTTAGTCACATCTTCCTGGCCTCCGGATGATAACTGCCTCTTGAAAAGGTTGCATTTCATGATCTCTTCCTTTTTGCGCATTCTCCATTCCTAGGAACTTACACATTTTTCCAGTTCCTCTTTCATATACATCTACCTCGTATTCTATGAGGACATATTATGTTGATTTCATCTGTCCTGTGCATAGAGAGATACTCCTCCATATATCATACATAAGTCCATTACCTGCAACCATATGACTTCACAACATCTAATGTCAGCATGTAAATATATACATACCTTATACCTTTTACCTATGAGTCATTCTATAGAAATTTCCCAAGAATGAAGAGCTTTTATTCCCTTGGCTTGCTTCATCAATATGTCATTACATCCTAGAAATATGTTTTCATGATGACCCTTTCTTTTGATGACTACTTTACATTTGTAATGTTTGTCATAGAGGTTTTTCCCGGAGCTAATTCACCAGGAGCTCCTACCATGCTTCGATCAAGATGTTACATTTCTTCCTATCATATAACCAATGAAAATATCTTAAAGAAGAGGATGATCTCAATCGTAGTGTAGATCCCTTGCTTATTCTTACTTAGATTTTTCCTTGAATCTGGTTCTTCCTTTTCTACAAATGTCTACAAAACTATTGACTTCAACTTGTCTTCTTCCATAGAAACCCTAGGTTCATGAGTGAGGCAACTTACTTATCCTATTATTTCTGTTACCCTCAAGATCTTATGAGTTCTTGTTTCTTATACTTTCATGATGTCACATAGCATCCATTCTTAAGTATAATCTAGGAGCTATAAAGAGTCTTATACTGAGAGAGACTAGTCTTGATGATCTCTTACTCCCTCTTCCCATTCATTCCGGTGACACTTGAATGAACTTTCTTGTATTGTTCATAATTATTATTTTAGCTTCTTTTGTGTCTCCAATATTGTTCATGTGAGAGAACCTTAAGAGTTCCTTTACATGAATTCAAAGGAGACCCTTATCTATGAATTCAGTCATCTATGAGGACCATGACTATCCTCCTTGTTTCATGCAAGGATATTTGGTAATACAACCACATTATGTATCTCCTTGCAAATCAAACTCATGTAACCAAAATTAAAAATAAAATGAAAAATACTTAATTGGCAAGTGAACAGGAGATCTTCACCTTGTTCTTCCTTGAATGATCTTCTTGGGTAGTTCTAGACTAGAGATCATATGTCATTCATGCGTGTAGCTGAACTTTCAGACTGTATTCTTCCAAGGCTGTGACCACTATGAATTATGATAGTATCATAGTTCTATTAGTGTGATAGAACTAATGACTGAAGTCTTGTCTATTTAGTCATGCCGAGAATGTCACTGGGATATTATGAGATGTTATTGAGGGAGAGCACTGAGACTTTTGTTGAGTCATCATTTTTATCATTTAATCTCTTCACTGTTGTCATACCAAATCTGCATCTTTGTAATATGATCCAACCAACCTTTTTATAATTGAGGAATATCACCAGAATTTTATGGTCATTGTAATGTGGGTTCATTTCGATAGTAGCCGATTGTTCTGATGACATCTATCCATGCCACTGCAATTTGTTACTTAAAGTTACATAAAAGAAACCTTAAAATTGTGGTATTAAGGTTAAGATTTATCGCTGAAATCCTTTTCACTATATCAGACCATTTGGTATGATCTCTAAATTTGAGCACTTGTAGAGTATTTCTCCTTCCAGGTGTTTTTAATACGCTTACTGTAATAAGCTCACTGTATCTCTGAAATTTTTATCCGAACAGTGAGAGGCATCTGCACTGTGTTAACCCCTCTAGAAACTACAAAGATTGTCCTTCTACGAACTACCTTTGACTATAGCCATAGCTTCGATACCATGTTAAGAATTTGGAGGGCTTAAGGTTAATACAAATTCTCTTCTTGATAATTACTTGTGAGATTGTCTTCTCTTAGTTAATCTTTCATCAAGTCAATTATCAAAATGCAAAGGAAAAAAATGTTAGGTAGAAGTAATACTTTTATTGTTGGAAGGTAAATCACAGATTTACCTTCCTTACTTTACACTTCAGAATTCATCATATGTATTGTCCTTATCTTATATGCACTGTAATCTCTTCTTTTACTTGCTGTACATTTCATACCATCTTTTTATATATATATTGGCGTTGCCATTTATCTGATATCATTGTTATCTTATATATATGATGTCTCTATTGTAGTATCTGCACTTAACTTATGGTCTCTACTGTGATGTCTGCAGTTTCTGCTGTGATGTCTAAAATCCTTTATTGTCTCTACTATGGTTTAGACGCAAATTTATCCACAATTCCTTTATTATCTCCATTGAGTATTTTATCTTGGGTTGACCGCATTCATTTCATATTTATCCACAACTCTGTTCTTGTGTGTTGACCGAAAACTTACTTCCAAATGATCCGCAACTTTGGTATATATACATGACTCTGTCAGCTCTTTTAGGCAGACCATGTAGCTGAGTAATAGGCCGACTTGCTCATTGTGAATAGGCTGATACAAAGTGAGTTTTCTTCAATATTACAGCTTGTCTTTCATCGTTGATTTGAGGGAAATTATGAGCTAGAATTCTAGCGAGGTCTTGGAGCATGTATGACACTTAATTACATAGTCAACATGAAGAATGACCTAGTTACACTTTTCAACATATCATACCCTAAATCAGTAACTAATTTCCTTAAAAAAGTCATCCCATTGCTGTTTTTTATCATTTAAAGTTTCGTTGCTTGAATTGCAGCTGAAATATTCCATTGAGCCACCAACGCACCCCTAGACTACAATAAGTTATTGGCAGAGCACTTAATCTCATGCAAAGCAGTGTTTCAAAGAACCTAGGCCCACTTAATAGGGCTTTGGTCGACTTTGAGCTAATTGTTCAAATGATTCCATGAATCTTCCCACTTTCTAGTGGCTTCTAGAAGTGGTTCTAGTTATCATGCTATCTGATAACTTCAAATATGAACACCATGGAGCCATTAAATCACTTATCCTCTTATCCCATTAAACAATGAAACTCCCTCATCCATTTATGGAAAAGCCATTCAATGACCAATTAATGCCAAAATACCCTCATTTCCTATTAATTTAGCACTCATCATAATGCAAAAGGAGTTGGAATTTTGTAGTGTTATGCTGGTGAGATTATAACTCTTTGAGGTATTGTTTGCAAGTAATGTTATGCTACTGGAGTAATGCTATTGGTGTGATGAGGATGGACTAAAGCTAGAGCAATTTGACATCGAATCAATCCAGCTAGTTGTAACTTCTCCTTCTATCTTATTATAAAGATATTTGTTCTTTTCCCAATATATGTGTTCATGCTTTTATATATGTATTTTAAAATGCAATTGATTTAGTTGGATTAATATGAATAGGTCACATGCCTTTATGTATTTTTGTTTCTTTTTTTATTAATTACAGTTACTAATCAAACGAGTTTAGTTCGATTGGGAGCGACGGGAGTGAAAAAAGTGAGACGAAGAATAGCGACAGATCACAAGTAGGTGTTCTTTTATTATCTATCTATCTTTAGGAAAATTTCAAGTGTATTTCATCTATTTTTCTAGGTGCATCCACCATACTTAGGGAAACTTATCTATCCATAGGTTTCATTTCCATAAAGGAACCGTCAACTTTCATATGGTGGCACCACTACAACTATGACCAACTCCATGCATACACAACAAGCACATAGACCACAAGCATAAGGACACATATGCAACCAACATGTACATATGAAAACACATTCATCCAAGGATAAGGGAAGCCAAACATCACCCAAGGAGAGAAAAAACATGCTCTGATAACACTTTGTAACACTGTCCTCCCACATCTACCTAAGTAACTGACTAACTGGGGTAAACATGTGATGAATAGTTGCTACGATATGATTCAACTCCCTAAATGTAGTTAAGGAATTGGATACGATGAACCAACACTTTACAAACCTCCCTCAGGTACTATAGGACCCTCAAGAGCTAATATACCACTCCAGGTGCCCAAGCTCTAAGTCAAATTTCCTTTTCATTGAAAAAAAACCCAGTCACTCCCATAAAAAGGCATGCATGCGACTGGAAACCTATAGTCACTCCAATAATTCCTATAAGGGAGAGACGACAGTCTTTTTCAACTAGTTTTTTGCCATAGAATGCAATATTTAAGCCACTTTTTCAGGGCTAGTCTCTAGCCTATGCCTGGAACTTGATGAGACTTTCAGAGACAATGAATGTCACCAAGACGAATCCTATAACATAAAACTTGATCAAGCACTTGATGTAACAGAGCACAACCATGACATTCATTTCATCAAACAAGTTAGAAATATACATCCTACAGGTCATAATAATAGATTTGAGCAAAGGGGTCTCGTATTTATCTAAGAATTTCTAAGAAGAATTGATGCCTTATCACATTAGCTGAATTATCATATATTAGGTCATATATTAATTTTTTATTAATTTTTAGATCAAAACATGATGAGAGCCATACATCATCTCTGTCATAAAACATACTTTTAAGCAACATATAAGCAACAAAAATAACATGGAGATGACAACCATAAATACCCCATATGAACTATTACATTTAAAAATGAAATTCCAAGTAGAAGAAGATATTAATAATGAATGCAATTGCCAACTAGGTTTAGGACTTCCATGTTCTACCCATCCATATATTGGAAGAACCAAATATATCTTCATCCTATCATCCACGTGCCATATTCCAAGCATGAACATGGCATCTCATGAAACAAATCCAAAAAAATTGAACTAGGGCTCTCAGAGGCTAAACCACCTCAACCCTCAACCAGTGATTCCACCGCACGGTCGAACATCACTAACCATCACCATATTGGTCTCTACCCAAGATATCTAGGGATCCAAATCATTTTTTCCAACCAAAGCTCCAGGACTAGTAACTCAACCCAAGTTTTTATAGGGCTCCAGAGAGTTTTTCAAACTAAGGCTCCAAGGACTAATAACTCAACTAACATCCAAAGGAGCATCATAACCAACTAGAAATAAAAGGGAAATACTCCCACAAAACCATGGCTATCCAAGAAATGGAAAGGCTATGAAAAACACTTTCAATCGAGACAATCCTCTGTGCCAATGACATATCATAACCAAGAGACCACATGCATGTGCCATGCATGTGAAAAATAGCAAGGAAACCATACATGCAACTCTATACATGCAAATAAATCCAGTTGTAGTTACTGATCTCGATGTTCTCTTGTGCTATATTTCTTCCCCTTTGCCTTCTTACTCCAAATCCCAAGTATGCCACACTCCTCTAAGAGTGCTCCAATAAACTCTAAGTGTCCAAGAGTATGAGAGAGAATAGAATGATAGTTCCACCAAAAACCTACCAAAAATCTTGTGAACTGATCCTCATAATAATTTTTACTAATGAGGCCTCTAATTTCTTCATTTCCCATTATTTTCCTTCATTCTCCTCCTCCCATGCAACCTGTGACCTTTCACCTCCTTTTCTCCTATTTTCCTTTATTTTCATAAATAAAATTCCAGTAATGCCTCTTTGCCTTTCCAAATCCTTTTCCATTGTCTTTTCCAATATCCTTTAGCCATAATAAACCAAAGTGAACACCCACTAGGATGTTTTTGTCCACCATTCAGCTTGAAATACGTGTCCCATGACCGTGGCCTTATATATATTTGACATGGACTTTAAACGAGGGCTATTACAAAGTTAGTCCAAAAGGATGGCATACGAACCTTTGAATATGATAATTCTCTCACCTTTAAGGACTAAATATTTCATTTCACCCTCACCTTTGTTCCCTTATTTAATTGATAGAATTAATAGAACACAATGAAATTAATCTAAAATCGAGCTTTAAGGGCATGCATATTGATGCTCTATTCATTGGTGTCATAGATTTGGGCTAACATAAAGCCTTTGAAATATTACATTAGGATCACACTACCATGGTTGTCTAAAATGGACTTGCAATCTGATGACATCCAATGCCAAGGATCTCTTTGATCCAACTGTCCAACAACATATTTCCACCCAATTAGCACTGGTGCTAAAATTAACTTATGCCCCGAATGTAATTCAACACCCCTGGTTAATCATGATCAATGACCCTCACCCAATATGTGTGTGTGTGTGTGTGTGTGTATACATCAGAGGAAATTTTAGCCTAAAAGTGGCCTCTTAATGAAAAATAATAAAATAATAGTTAAGATAATAAAATAAGAGTTACGAATATTGGAGGGAAAAGATGAAAACTAAAATTTTATTGTATTTTTGGCTTATCTTTTCATAGGTTTATTAATATTTCAAGTGTAGAAACATGTTGGATGTGGAATTAATTGCACATCCAATGAGTGTCTACACTATAAATTTGAGTAAACCTATAAGGAGATAATCCAAAAATACAATTAAAACAAATTAGTTTTCTTATTTCCCCTCCAAAATATTTACATGTAAGTCTTTTTAAATTTAAAGGATTTTTATTGGTTTACGTATTATGACATGGAAATTACATGAAAATTTCATGGGTACTTTTAGGTGTAAATTTCCTCTAATGTATATATATGTATATATGTATGCATGTATGAATTTTGTGGCTATACCCCACCTTAGTGTTAGTCCCCAACTATACAACGATTCTAATCACCTATCAAATTCAATGGCTCGCAATGACTAAAACCCCCACCCTATGACATCAACAACAAGGGACAAGGGGGTTCCACACTCTTAGTTCTACCATGAAGTTATGCTTTTTCAATATAGAAATGATGACTTCCTTTTCTAAGATCCACACTACTCATGAATTATGGGGGTGCTAACCAATTACGTTACAAAAATGTGGGGGGGGGGGGGGGGGGGCGCGTAATCACAGTTCTTCCCCATCACTAGAACTGTGTCAAATGAGGGAAATTCTACCATGAAATACCAAGAATTTGATATTTTCAACTGACAAGAATTGGTCAAATCGATTCTCCTACCCATAATGCTCACCAATCTGAATTTTACACACTATCTGATATTAGAACCAATGTTACCAATTTTTTTTGTCATTCCACCAATTCTAAACTTGTAGACACAATTTTTTTCCTTTTCATTAATCTGTATAGTTCATCAATATCATATAATTTTTTCCTAAAATATATTTTCCACCTAAATCCACATTAATGTATGCCTCTATTTTAAAATAAAGTACGTAGGAAAAACCTAAGGTAACAAATCCATGTCACTTGATGAAATTTATTGCTATCATTGTCAAGGTCTCGGTTCTGGAAGGTTCCACACCATGTCGTCATAATTTGCAACCAAATCCCACCCTAGTTTTAAAAACTGGATGTCAGACCATATGTAAAGTGGTTTTGGCACAAATCCTTTGAACACCACATCAACACAGTGATAAGGAATAGCCCACCCATCAAGTCACTCCACACAAATTATTTCCCCCTAGTTCACATCCAATATACATTGTCCACCAATAATTTAGGTAACTAGCCATGTGCCAGAACATTCATGTAAGATGTATTTTACTGTATTTGTGAGGGAGGAAAAATTAGTGTGGATAACCCATCTCTCACTTGTGCAAGGGCCCTCACCCCTCACCTATCTTCAATATGTGCTATAAAACATTTTCCATCAATCATTGTCATTAGAGCATTAGCATAGACTACATTGTCCACTACAAGTCAATCATGACAATCATGATACCCACTGTCAAACCTCTATAGCAACCAGTCATGTAATTCCTTTTTCTTGTTTTAAGAATTATTTTCCAATGTCAAACAAATACCAAAATTAAATCACTTTACACCAGTGGAATTATGTCACATCAATTCTTACTCAATGAATGGAAATTTGGAAATAATATTTTCAAAAATTAGAAATATATTTTTAATTTATAGAAAAATGGAAATAACCAACTTTCTAGAAACTTTGGTTAAAATTACAAAAACTTCACAAACTAATTCATGGTCAAGGGGATTTGACGGTTAGGTTAAAGTTATAGTCCCTGGAGAAGGCAGGGACCAATAAGGATAATGAAATGAAATTACCTAATGTAGCATTTTATAACCTGATTAACTTGAAAGTTAATAAATGTTATTATTTATCTCCAATGATATGTCAAACTATTATCTTTCATTCACCTTTTTGTTTAGAATATTTTCATCAACTTCAAAATATGAATTCTTAATATATAACATGGAAAATTCAAAACTATTTACATCACAAAATTTTAAACCCAGAAAAACATATTAAAGTTAGGTCAACCTAATAAAAATACTTCAACAGTAAACCTAGTAAACTTAGGCTCAATAGTTTGATCTAGGTTCAATAGTTTGACCTATGATGACCCGAGTTTACTAAGTTAACTAGTTTTACTAGATTAAATAGTTTATCCAAAGTTAAATATGTTTACTAGGTTTACCTAGTAAATATGGTCAACTTAGTAAACATAGTTCAACATAAAAAATCTAGTAAACTTAGGTCAACCTAATAAACCTAGTAAGCCTAGGTCAATTTTGTAAACATAGTAATACTAATATACATAATAAAACTAGGTTAACCATGTATACTTGGGTCACCCTACTTAACCTAGTTAACCTAGGTTAACTTATTAAACCTAATACTCATAATAAAGTTAGGTCAACCTAATTGACTATGGTTGAATATGGTTGACCTAGTAAACATAGGTTAATCTAGTAAACCTAACTTAGATTGTGACAACATTTTTTTTTGTCAAATTGCAATGTTATTTGTTGTTAATCACATTGGGACATCATTAGTTCTTTATTAATTTGAAAATTTATTTGTTGTTTGTCAGATTTTGATGTTGGCACATTGCAATGCTGTTTATTGATTGTCACATCATGATAATTTCTGGTTTTCATCACATTATGAGGTTATTTCTTGTTTGTGAAAATGCAACATTGTTTCATGCTCATAACATTATGACATCATTGTTTTGTCCAATTATATATTTTTTTTGGTTTATCACATTTAGGATTTGTTTGTTGGTTGTCACACTATGAGATTATTTTTTGTTCATCAAATTGTGACATTATTTATTTTTCGTCACAATAGGAACATTATTAAATTCGATTACCATCATGACTAAGATTTTCCATGGCACTAATGTTCATTATGGTTGAATTTTGATGCTCATTTTTACTATGGCTTTCTTTGGTTTATTAGATTTACTAGATTGACCTGTGTTTACTAAGTTTACTAGGTTTGCTAGGTTGAACCCAAGTCAAGCTAGTAAACCTAGTCAAACTAGTAAAACTAGGTTAGTATTGTAGGCCTAGTAAACCTAATATGCCTAATAAGCCTAGATTAGCTAAGAAAACTTGGGCATCTATAGTCAACCTAGTAAAACTAGGTAAACTTAGTAAAACTATTAAGCATAATAAATTTAGGTTACCCTAGTTTATTATGGTTGACCATGGTTGACCTAGTAAACATAGGTCAGCTTAGTAAAACAAGTTTAGATTGTGGTGACAATTTTTTTTTCAAATTGAAAAGTTATTTATTGTTAATAACATTGTGATTTTGTTTTTTATTTGTTATTCAAAATGTTGTTTGTTGTTTTTCACATTGAAATATGGTTTATTTCTTTTCACATTATGATAATGTTTTTTGTTCATCACATTACAAGGTCATTTCTTGTTCACAATACAACATCATTGTTTCATGTTCATCACATTGCGGCATCATTATTTTGTCCATTTTTTACATCTTTTGTGGTCTGTCACATTTCAAATTTGTTTTTTGTTTGTCACAATGAGAATAACATTAAGTTAATTCCCATTGTGGATATGGTAGACCAATCTTTTGTCAAGTAGGTAGCCCTACTAGGTAGGAGAGTGCTCTCTCCAATGTATCTCAGCCAATATGACTAGATCAATGAGATATTAGGCTAGGTATAGTAGCAAAAGGGTTTGATTGATTGAATTTTGAGGTGCTGGATGGTGAATAAGTTAGGGAAAACAAGGATACGAATTGGAGGGATCTGATGGAGCAAGGTAGGCAAACAAATCAACATAAGAGGGTATTTGATGAGATGGTTTAGACTAATAGGGTTTTGAGAAAAGAGCATAAGAGCTATGAATTATTTTCTACTAAGAAGAACATGAGACAAACAATAAATATCCCTCCAAAATAGAGCATAAACTTAATGATTTTTGTCTTTCTGACTTAGGAAACATTTACATTTAGAAATGAAATGAATATGATCTACAATACATTCACACACTTTCATAACAAGAGAAGAAAAAATGCTAATTTGCTAAATGAATTCCATCAATATGGCTATAACTTTGTCTATTATTGTTAGCCAAAAGTATGATTCCAAAAAGTGTTCTAAAATCAATCCAACATCATCAAACCGTTGCTATGAGAAACGAAATGAGTGATATAGAAAAAAATTGATTCTCCCTGGCTTAGGGGTCGAATCCCTGACTTGTGGAGCTGATCGACAAAGTTTTCAACTGGAAACCCAAAGACTAGGGAGGTCAAAAAATCATCCCTAACTTTGGTGAGACTGATTCATTTTGGCCAAAAATCCGCTTTTAGGTAATGTATCTACCCTCTAGTAACTATTTAGGTCATAATAACATTTACAAGGATGAATTACATCAATAAAAACTCAAATATTCTATCACAAACTTAGAAAAATTAAAAAACTGGAAAATATCAGAGAACCTGGCAAAAGCATAGCGCCTGAAGGAAAAGTGCAACACCTGTATCAGAAGTGCGACACCAACTTCAAAACCACTTTTGGAAGCTTTACGGGAGTCAAAATTGATCCCATGGTAGCTCATTGGAAAGATACTTTTGTCTAGTTTTAAAAACTGCCATTGGTTTCTGAAAATTATGATTTTAATACCGCCAAAAATAAAATCTCCCAATACTAGTCAAAAGCGCAGCACCAACCTAAAAGATGAGGCAGAAAGGTGATTGTTTAGGTGTTTTTGGGCATTTCTCCCTGCCAAAATGTCCAATTTTGGTGTGCCAATAGTCAAATGTTGAGTCAGATGGCCTTTTGAATCCAATGGTGGTGTCCATTTGTCATTTGTAGGCTCTAAGAAGAATCTTAATTCCCTAGGTGCTGCGATTTTGACAGGTGGAATGTGCTGAAAACTAGTCAAAATTTGTCAAAATGCCCAAAATTTCAAAAACTGACCCAAAAACCTTCAAAATTGGTGGATAGAGTGCTGATTATGTGCCTCAAGAAATGAGGGAGGCATCAACAAGGATCTCAAGTTTATCTTCCTCCTTTTTCTTGAATAGGGTTTGCTTGTGTTTTTCCTCCAATTGCTTGAGTTTGATGTTGCAGGTCTTGTTTCTAGTGATGTACCTGTTGGACATGTTTTTGAGCATATTATTATCTTTTTTTTCCTTTTTGAGGATCTTCTCAAGGTGGAGGTTTACCCTATCTAGCCATACCTCTCTATCATATTCAACCTCCTTGGAAATCCTTTCTTCAAAACTAAGTTGCTCTGCCTCATGTTTTTGCTGCTATAGAGATCTCTTAAGACCTCTTTTTTTTGGTATTGTCCTGTTGGTTTTAGTGTCATCATGGTTAGAAACATCAAGTACCATCATTACCTTACCCTTGGTTTCTTTTCTTTTTCTTTGAGTAGCTCTAGCTCCATTAGTATTTTCTTATCTTTCAGCTGCTTGTTCTCCTGTTCAAGGAATGATATGACAAATTGAGCTCTTTCCATGCTATCTTGCAGTTATTTGATCATGGCATCCTTCTCTTTGATGATCATCTTTGAGGCCTCCTGATCATCTTGATCATCCAAATCCATCAAATAAAAGTCTCTTTATTCCTCATGAAGGTCTTCCTCTTCATGGACAACTATCTCTTCCTTTTGCTCATCCTGGTGTACTTGCTTTTCTGATTCAGAAGGAAAGGCCCCTTCCACAATATGTGGAGCAAACACTTGCCTAGGTCCCCTTTGATATTTTTTGACCTATTTGACTGTAGCCTTGCAAGATGATCCTTTTTTTTTTTGGAGATACTAAAGCTGGTGTTGGAATTGGTGTAGCTAGCTGAGGTGGTGGAGTATTGAAGACATCATTCTCAATAAAAGTCTCCCAAGAAATGTTTAATTGATTGAGATGATGAAGGACAATTATCTTGATTAGAGTATGATGAAAGAGGTTGTTCATCTAATGTTCATACTCTTTTTTCTACACTATGTATGACATTTTATCAATACTCTTGTACAAATAGTGAGGAATGTTAAGTAATTTCACCTTTGTGAAATGCATGAGCAGTTTGATGTGATAGGCATAAGTCGGGAGAATATACCCTCACAGGTGAAATAATTCATGATGATCTTCATCATGGGAGAAAGTATGTCAAGTAGGTGGCTGAAAGGAAAGACTTTCTGCTTATCATTTTTGTACCTTGGCTTGATAAAAGGTTCATAATGCTGGGTATCTATATATTTTTCCTTAAACCACTTCTCACCCACATTAGGTATCCCCATGGATGCAACAATAGTATCTGTGGAGATGGTGAAGGTTACTCCTACAATGGTCACTTGATTCTCTCTAAGGTTTGATATAAAGACTCTGGTCAAAGTAGGGTGATGTTTTCCCCAACAGGTTCCTAAACACATATAAAACCCTACAGTTCCATGGAAGACTTATAATCCTCCTCTAATACAATATCATACCTTATGGCCATAGTGGCCCTCTCCCTCGAGCTAGATATTCCCACGACCTCAAGGATGGTCTAGAGCCTCCTCTCTAGGGAAATTCCCCATGAAAACTCCATTTCCTATGCCACAAAATCTATAATTCGTGTCTAATGCACCACCATATTATCCTTCTATATGGTCCCAATCATTTTTTCAACCAAATATTAATTCCTACAATCAAGTTGCAGCTCAATTTAAATCACCTATTTTTCATACTCACTCCCCTATTAAATGTAATTTCATATGTTTTAGAGAGGGGAGAGGAGTGAGTTCAGAAACTTACCCTATTATCACACAAAATTTACCTCAAGAATAAACTTTAATCCATAAACCATTAGAGGAGAAATCTATGATTGGAACTTGTTCGAAAACTGTTGTTGAATCTCACCAAGAATACAATCCTATAATTTCCCTCAACCATCCTTGTCAGTCTGAAGAAAGAAAACATCGTGCTTTGAAATACCTATAAAATTTGGAGAACCATGAATACATTGGTCTTATTAATGTAGAAATTAAACCAATGCATTAATTTCAAAGGGATTGTGTGAGAAAGGCTGAGCTAAGTAGGGGCTGAGAATTAGCTAAGTGTTGGTCAATTTTTCCTGATAATTTCTAGTCAGTTTTGAGCAGGATCAAGGTGAGATGATCAGTAGAGTGTAGGATTTTCTCGGTGTGAGAAATCATTGTATGGTTTCATGATTCTTTGCATATGTACAATATATGACAAAGTATTTTTGAGTAGGTGCTTTCCCTAGATACTTCTTATGTTGTGTGATTGATAATTCCTTTCTCTTACTTGCATGTGATTGAGTGATCATGTTTTCTATTTCAAAAATATAGTAGAAGGATTCATTATATTGTTTTAGTAAATTACATGATCAGATTAAATCCATTGGTATAGAGTTTCTATATAATTTCTACATGGTATCAGAGCACCAGGAATCACAATAATGGAGAATAAATTGAGTTTGTGTTGAACAATATTCAAATTTGCAGAGACATTATTGGAGCTAACATCTGACCAGGATGTCTTTCACTAGCTTGAGACTTGAATATGCACTCAAGGGAAATTTTAACTATATTGTATGGAAGGATAGGGTGGAGGCAATACTAGAGGATAATGGATTGAAGGAATTTAGTGACATTGATATTCCTGAACCAAATCAGGTATATGTTGCGCAACATGAAGCATGGAGGAAGAATGTCACAAAGGATAGGTGGATATTATTAGAGGGAGTTCTATATCATATTGTCTTGAGTCTCCATGGCATGAAACTCCATATGATATGTTCAATGCAAAAGTGACCACAAAAAATTGGCACTCAAGGACAAGCTCGAGAAAATCGAAATGGAGAAGGGAGAAACAATCCAAAAATACTTGACCAAGTTCACTCAATGTCGAGATGAGCTTGGAAGTGTTGGGATTACTGTAGCTGATGGTGAATTTCTTAGCTTAGAACTTCTAGGCCTTCCCAAGAGATAACATAGTTATGAGGACTCTGTGAATGGGAGGGAGAAGTTACCTGATTGGGAGTGTTTGTGGTCCAATTTTTTACAAGAAGAGTTTTGATGAAATACCATAGATGGATCCTCATCCAAGATTTTTGATGAGGAAAATTGTACCTTGGATGGTAAGGCAAAGGAGATGAAAGGAAAAAATTCATATTCCAAATATAACACTGGTAAAAAAGGAAAGAAGTGATACATGTGAAAGGTGAAATGTTTCAACTATCAGGATCATGGAAACTATGCCACAAATTGTCCACAAAAGAAGAAGAAGAAGAAGAAGGCTTCAAGAGTTGCAGTGGGAGAAGCTTTGGCCTCACAATTTGAGTTGGAATTCTCTCTCATCACATGCATGGTGTCAACTATTATGGGATATACATGGTACTTGGATAGTGGAGAATCTTTCCACATGACTCGAAACAAAGAAATATTTAGTAGTTTGGAGGAGAAGGATCTTCATATGCACATCATGATAGGTGATTATGGCAGGTATAACACTACTGGGATTGGTATAGGTTACTTTCTAGATATATTCAGGTAAACCGTTCACATTAAAATATGTCAAGCATGTACTAGGTTTGAAAAATAATTTAGTTTTAGTTGCTATGTTGGAGGATCTTGGATATGATGAGGTTTTCAGTGAAGGAAAGGTGTTCCTTCGTCACAAAGCCACAAGACAGGTAAAGAATATTGGATTTTGTGTGAATAAAATCTACAAAATTGATGTAGATGGCTTCACAACATTGATAAGTAAAGCATATGAGGTGGAGAGCCAGGATAATGGTGAGTTATGGCACACAAGGTTGGGTCATCTACACCATAGTGCTTTGAGGATCATGCAATAGATTTCTACAAGTCTTCCAAAAGGTAGAATTGCACAGATAGACACATGCAAGGGATGTACCATGGGAAAGTATACAAAGGCCACCTTTCATGAGAAGTAGAATCGAGCATCAAAAATCCTTGAGAGCGTTCACTCATACATGTGTGATTCTCAAGAGCCTCCATAGCAAAGAAAATGTATTATGTGATTTTTGTTGATGATTTTTCTAGAAAGTGTTGGATCTTCTTTCTGCAGAAGAAATATTAGACGTTCACCAACATTTTTCAGTTCAAAGCAATAGTAGATAAATATACATGGAAGAAGGTGAAGGCTCTATGGAGTGAAAATGGTGGTTAGTATATCTATAATGAATTCAAGGAATTTTGTGCCAAAGAAGGAATTAAGAGAGAATTTATTGCAGCTCATAAACCACAACATAATGGTGTTTTAGAAAGGAAGAATAGAAAAATTGTGGGAGAAGCATGAGCTATGTTACATGACCAAGGTCTACCATTTCATCTGTGGGTAGAGGCATGCAACACATTTTTATTTGTGCAAAACTGTATTCCTCCTCAAATACTTGCCATGAGTACACTAGAGAAGGCTTTTTCAGGTAAGAAACTGGATGTTTCATATTTTAAATTTTTGGCTCATCTGTCTATTTCCATGTGAAAAAATATGCTAGGAAGAAGCTAGAACTAACAATAGAGGTTGGGATATTTTTGGGGTACACAGATACTCCCCACAACTTTTAGGTGTATTTTTCGGCTAATAGGATGACAGTTGTCAGGAGAGATGTTAAATTTGACGAGGAGAAAGCCGTATGATTGTCCCTTGAAAGGGAGCTTGAATTTCATGTAGAAGAAGAACTCTTAGTTCCAAAGGATGAACCTCAGGATGTGGAGCAACCACAAGCAGAGGATCATGGTGTGGTAGAAACCACTCATGCCGAACAATCCACTAGAAATTATAGGAAGCGCACCAGGGAGGCTAACATATTGATGCTAGATGCGATAGAGAATGTAGGTGCACCTATATCGCATCTCAAGCAGCAAAGGTCCCTAAACAATTATACTAGATACATGGCTCTTATGAGCGTGTGTATTGTGACATAACCATCCTGTTTTGAGGAAGCAATGTAACAACTGACATGGGTTGATGCCATGGTTGGGGAGTATGAATCCATTATCAGAAAAAATGCATTGGAAGTTGTATTATTAGTTAACTGCCCAGGTGTAGTTATAAATCCACCTGATGCCCATGATTGATTGCGTAGTAAGGGAAAGTGGATTATCCTATTTAATAGGGATTAATTTCCTAGGGATTGCATGAGCAAGGCTGTGCTAATAAGGGGATGAGAATTGGCCAACTGTTGGTCAATTTTTTCTGAGAATTGCTAGTCATTTTTTAGTAGGATCAAGGTGAGATGATCGATAGAGTGCAATATTTTCATGGTGTGAGAAAACATTGTATTGTTTCATGATTCTTTGCCTATGTACAATATATGATAGTGGGGTTTTGAGCAGGTTCTTTCCCCAAATACATCTTGTGTTGTGTGATTGATGATTCCTTTCTCTTACTTGCATGTGATTGAGAGATCATTTTTTATATTCCGCAAATATAAGAGAAGATTCACTATCTTGTTTTAGTACATTACATGATCAAATTGAATCCATTGGTATATAGTTTCTATATAATTTCTACAATCTAACCCTGGTTCCAAACAATCTTCGACGCAACCCATTCCATCATCTTTCAACAACTCTCATTACCATATCAATTAAAGCAATTGGTTTCTCATACTTTGGTACGCGTTGAGGTTTATATTTTAAACCTGAGTGTGAGTATATTTAGTTTTTTTTACGCACATGGTTAGATTGGAAGTACTCCTAAACTTGAAGGAGATCTTCCTCAATATAAATTAGGGTAGGGAAATATAGAAACAATAAATAAAATTCCATTTGGA
The DNA here is from genome assembly GCA_034641835.2 of Pinus albicaulis. Taxonomy (NCBI): domain Eukaryota; kingdom Viridiplantae; phylum Streptophyta; class Pinopsida; order Pinales; family Pinaceae; genus Pinus; species Pinus albicaulis. The sequence goes on from CM076584.1 coordinate 553,055,726, forward strand.
ATGAAATTGTTATAGTAGCACTCTTAAAATTGCAATTCCTAAGGCAGAACTATTGAAATTTTTGTCATAATGCACTCTTGTGGCAAGACTTGTCAGAAGAAATTCACTCTTAGTGTCTCATATTTTATAAAGTGACTTTTATTATTGGCCAATATTATTCATTGGGTCAGTTAGGGGGGGTTTTATTGTTATGTTTAATATTTTCCATTAAAAATCTTGAAAACCTACTTATCACCTTTTAATTCTAATAGACTATCATCCAAGAAACATTTTCAAGTTTCTCTTCGAAGGTATTGATGAAAAACCTACTATGGTGGACCACTCCTATAAAACCATAATGAGTTCTCATGAGGAACATAGCATAATTAACTCGAGGAATCGTTTGGTCATCATCTGAGATTCTTTCTTTAGGGTAGAAGGAGCAAGGAGTAAAGATTAGTCATTAAAAACGTTTCATGCCATCCCATGCTCTCAAGGAGCATATTTTCCTCCCCACATAGTAAGTAATTTATTTAAGGTTAATCATAATCAAAGTTTATTTTAAAAATGATAATTGAGTAATAGGAGGTCTCATTAGGAACCGAAATACCATGATCGTGGGTCCTAATGAGAATGGAATTACCACTTATGGTCACCAAGCCAGGGTAATGGATTTCAGTTGAAAAGGTGGAAGAAAATAGGTCTCATCACGAGCCAAATTATTCATTATTGTTAGCTCTTGTGAGTGACACTGTCATAAGTTTGTTACCAAGCCAGCACAATGACCTTCAGCTAATCTCTAAACTAAAGTAAATTATTTCAAACAACTTTGAATCTATATCTAATAGATGGGACATGGGAATTTCATGGGGTTAAAAGGCATCCATGTCAACGATATAGATGCTTTCTTGAACTAGGGCCATGCCTATGGTATTCAAGTTAATTTTATATTATGATTTACTTGGTTGTTTTTGTCTTTCCTTGACCTCATTATCATATCTCTCCGAGAATTGTTTTAATATCCTTCCAGTAATGTGATTTGGAGTTATATATTTCATAAATGTGAAGGTCTTCATGGATGTGGGACCCTTATTTTCGGTGATTCAACTTGTTCAAACAAGAGGAACTTCAACTATATGCTTGGGTGATGGTAAGATGATCATCATGGGGATGGTATTGTTTTGTCATATTTATTTTTCCTTATTTCCATTGATATTTAACATCAAATAATGTCACTTCTATTTATAATAATGAGGCTATTGAAAGTTACGACCTTCTGATTTGGAATGCTATTGATATTATTATGGTTTTCTATTTCATGATGATGTTATCTTTGTATTCACAACAGTGTTAGCATTCATATGAAAATCCTGGCATTATTTATAAAATAATGAAGATCAGTCTTGACATCACTAAATCTATGGATGCATGAATTTCTTACCTTAGTGATGTGAGGGGATTTGGTATCATATGGAACTTACCTACATTCTCTTACTCAATTAGCCCTATAGTTTAAGTCAATGCAACATGACACTAATAGAGAAACCCTACCCATACAGTCTTAGTTAAATTTGGTCTTTGTCAGAGGTTTTTCTTGCATGAGGACATGCAAGATGATCGACATGGGGGGATGTTAGGCCCCGAAATTGTCATGTTTAATTCACATTTTAACCCTATGCTTACTCATGATTTTAATTTTTATTACCATATTTTTTCATAATTGTTAGGCTAGTATCTTAAACTTCGAGCATGATCAGGTAATTCTACATTATTTAACCTATTTCCTTTATTTTGATGTTATTTGCATCAAAATGGTTATTAATGATGGTTCTTGTGTTTTTTTAGGAAGGTGTATGAAATAAAAATCAAAGATACACATGCAACAACAATTAATTTCGAAATTTCTGTTCTCGCACAAGCATTCCTACATTAGAATTCCTACACCAATTCGAGGATACAACATCTCGACACTCTTTCAAAGAACATCGAGGGAGTTTTTTTTCCAAAATATTGTTTTAACACCTTCCCATGATTTGGATTGAACCCAGGTCGCACATGTGGGTATATATAAGAAAATAAAAAAATCTACTCAAAATTCACATAGTTTTCAAATTGCCTGGTTTGACCACGATTTTCGTGCTTATGGAGGCGAATATAAAAAATGTCAGCATGTGGGTTTTTTACTAGTATATAAAATTATCTGGAACCCAAACTATTTCCCTCAATTCTAATTCATATAATTAGATGAGGTTCTTTGAGGATGTTTTATAAAAAAACATTTTTTTCTATGATTCTAAGATCTTGCCTAGATTTTCCAAAAATGGAAAATTCTTATCTGGTCTACATTTTCTTGATGGGAAAATGGTTGTATTGTTCTCCTATTGATGGAAAATAATTGGGATTCGATTCCCTGTCTTCATTTGTAATGGATTGGTTGTCCTAAAGCCAAATTTGTATCATGAAATGTATAAAAATAGAGCTATGGCTCCAAGCCTATGAGAGAACGCCATTCATTATACTTTCATGTTGTTGGATTAAGTTTAGGGGGTTCTCTCCCCTTACCTATGATTATTTGGAGCTAGATTACTGAGCTCAAGATTTACTGAAGAACTGAACTTTATTAATATAATCTGAATGTCAATTTTTTTCATCTATTGTCTCTATTTCCTGTAATGTTAATCTTGCTCTCATAGACTTAAGCGTTTTCCTTAAAGGGAAACAAGTTGGTTGGCTAGGGCCCAACCAACCTAGATTTTTCTCCCATTTCTATTGTATTTTGTGTTAAGTACAAGAAATGATTGGTGTGGAGGTTTCTTATGAATGATGTGTTTGGGTGATTGATTGAGCTCTTGTGTCTTTATTTTCCTTTGTAGCAGTGTTCTCATATCTTAGGTTTTGTGTGTTGAAGTGTGTTTGTCCCTTTTTCACTGAAATAATTGATTTACGTTATTTCCTTAAAGCACAACAAGAATTATGGTCTGGGAAGTTTCCTTTTCAATCGCCTTCCATTTAAGGATTATGGTTTACAAGTTTCATTTATTTTGACCTTACTTAATGGTCAGTATAGATTTATTTTAAGGTTCATTTATTTGCAGTAAGTAGGGAAGAACCCCTCACTCTGATCAATTTATATTTCAACTATGTAAGAACATTGATTTTTCTATGGAAATTACCAGATCTAAATTGTATTCATGGCTTTGTAAATTACTTGTTTATTTGAATCCTTAAGTAGAGGAATAAAATAATGTTATTATTCAGATTAAATATTACGAAGTTGAAGCTTTCTATTTGAATCAATTTCCTTTGAAAACATAGGAGTTTTCTTGAGACATAATGTTTAATAGTTCAGAGAGGATACAAGAAAAATATATTCATAAGGTGATTCTTTATTCGAGTGCAATATTTTGGTATTCGCACTAAGGTTTGGTAAGATTTCCATTTTATTTTGCAATACATATTTCAAATTCGCAATTTATATTTGAAAGTGCATGTGATGGTTTGGAATTTTTATCTTTACATGATATGAAATTTCATTTTCGCGCATTTTGATTTCGTGCTTGATACCATAGTATTTATGTTGATTAAGGAATATAATTTTTGTGTGTATAAATGCATTCATTCCAACACAAGAACATAATTTCCCTAGTACAAGAAGAAAATTGTTACAGTATAGGAACGAAGTCATTCTACGTGCAAGAACAAAATCATTCTAGTACAAGAACAAAATCGTTCCAGTGCAGGAACGTAATTTTTTGTAATATCCCAAAATAGAATGAAAAGAAATATTTAACAATAAACTAGAAATTGCAGTGAACATCATTACGTCAAACATATGAGAAGATTAGCTCAGTCATTTTATTACATTAAGTAACAGAGATGAAGTACAAATTGCTTGAAGAAAAGATACTCTAGCTAGACATGAGGAAAGCCTGAGATGGCCCTAAACCTCAGTACATGATATGATTCTGCTGAAAAATCTGCTAAAATAATGCCATTGCACATTTCTATTGAAAAATATGGCTGCTAGAAACTAGGAATGTGTAGATCTACTGATTGGGTGCTCAGAAATAGCTGAGATCATAGATCTAAGCTTTTTAGCACTTTTCCAAGATAACCCAGAAACGATTTTTGGAAATGAAAATAACTGAAAATGCAGCCGTAGGGATGATTTATGCACTACAATTGGGAGACTATTCGGAGGTGGCTTAATTGATGAGAAATATATTGTTACTCCTCCCAATCAACTTCTCGGATGAAGGGATGCTCCCCTCACTGGATGCCAAGCTAAGAAAATTGGTTTATTTCTCCTCTAATATATTTTCCCTCCTAGATTGTGCAATTCCTGAAGGAGATTATGCTTCTAATAGGGTTTGAATATTGGCTTGATGCCTGATGATGAAATGTTGCTCAAGAAACTTTCCTTAGTGGGAACTCAAATTCCCTTGAGGATAACGGTGGGATTTTTGCTCGGAAACACCTGTGTGCCAAAAAGCACAACAACCTTAGCTAAACAACTGAAGCGTGCAGAAAGTCATAAAAGAAAATTCATAAAAAATATCCAGAATGATTTCTATGGCTTCTATATCCTTCCTTATATGATTGTGAGCCCTCACCCTCTTGGCCCCACACAATAATGATGATACACACATGGCCACTAACCTCCATTATGACTATGATGTCCTTCATTGTCGCCACTACCTCCATGAATGTGATGTTGATTTGCTCAAATTGACCCCATCCACATGCACTAACCCACATTCACATCAAGAAGTGGTTTATTCATCTTGACCCTATCTAGATGCATTGATCCACATTCACATTAATAAGTAGTTTTTTTCATGCTAAATGGATTTATGGGTCCCTCTACCCTCTTATTCATCTATCTTGTTGACAAAATAAAAATTAATATTCTAATTAGTAAAAAGATAATTAGGAATATTACAGTCCTCCCCTCTCAAATGTTGCTTGTCCTCAAGCAACTGCAAGGATGGATGCTGCAAAATATTCTTTCCTTCCCAAGTGGCATACTCATTCGGAAGGTTCCTCCATCGAACGAGATATTATTTGATCACCCCCTTTCTTAGTTGTCTCTCTTGAGTATCCCAGGTAGCTTTCAATTGTAAAACTAGATGGCCCGCATCATCAATAGGTGGGATCTCCATAATGGCAACGACAGGTTGTCTAATGGCCTTCTTGAGGCATGAGACATGAAAAATATTGTTGATCTTACTCACAATGGGGAGCTCCAACTCATATGCTACTTACCCAACACTGCGGATCACCCTGTATGGTCCATAGAAATGGGGATTAAGCTTCTCAGCCCCATTCTCCTTCAGCGTAGACTGCTTGTAAGGTTGAAGATGGAGATATACCAAACCATCCACCTCAAGCTGTCTCTCCACCCGACCTCGATATGCATATAACTTCTATTTATTTTGGGCCATAGCAATATTGTCCTTAAGAGCATGAAGTATGTCTTGAATCTCTTGTATCCACTCTTTGGATCTAGGAGCCTTGCTTTCTCCAAACATCACATCAAAAAATGATAAAGAATCATAACCGTATAGAGACTGAAATGGAGATATACCAATTGACATATATAACATCATATTGTAGCAATATTCTCCCGAGTGGAGCCAGCGTAGCCATGCTCTCTGCTGCCCTGAAACATAGTTTCGCAAGTAGCCTTCGAGCCACTTGTTTACTATCTTTTTCTGCCCATCTGTCTAGGGATGATAAATGGTACTTGGTGTCAACTTGGTACCCACCAAATGGAAAATATCCTACCAAAAGGAACCCATGAAACGACTATCTCTATCATTAACTATGGTCTTAGGAAGATGATGAAGTCTGAAAACATTTCTAAAGAAAATATATGCCACTTGTGAAGAAGTGTACCGTGAGTAGATGGAAAAGAATGTGAATACTTTGTTAGTTGATCAATGGCCACAAAGATACAATCCTTGCCCTACACTGCTAGCAAACCGGTAATGAAGTTCATAGAAATTCTCTCCCATTTCCCCTCTAGAACAGGAAGTGGTTGTAACAACCCTGCAGGATGGTTGTTCTCTCCTTTATTCCTTTGGAAAACTACACACTCCTTGATATGTTAGAGCACAAATTCCTTCACACCCTTCCATGAGAATCTCTCTCTAATGGCCCGGTACGTTGTTGTGAAACCTTGGTGGCCTGATAGCGGTGAATCAAGTGTTGCATGCAAAATATTCTCCTTGAGCTTAGAATCTCTAGTCAAGAAGATCTGGTCCTAGTAGTAGATGAACTCATCCAGTACTATATTTTTCTCACCGGTTACCTGCCCTCTAGTATCTCACATGTGAAGCGGTCTTTGCAATACTCCACCAATAGTTGGGCCTTCCAATTTGAATCCACACTCATCAAGGAAAGCACTACTGGTCTCTGTGATATGGCCTCAACTACCACATTTCTCTTCCCTTTGACATATTCAATGTCAAAATAATATGCCTGAATTTTTCTAACCCATTTTTGTTGCCTCTCTTGGAGCTGCTTGTGCTTAAGAAAATACCAAATATTATTGTGATCAGTCTTTACTTGGAAACTGTTGCCTACCAGATAATGTGTGAATATGGCCAATGCATGCATAATGGACAGCATATCCTTGTCATATATGGGATACAACCTCTGATGTGGCAGAAAATTCTGACTCTCAAAGGCTACAGAATGCCCCCCTACATCAATATTGCGCCGATACCCTCCCCTGAAGCATCACATTCCAACACAAAGGGCTGGGTGAAATCTAGCAATGCCAACACCGAATAGTTACTCATCACCTCCTTGAGCCTATTAAAGGCCCTCTGCATAGTGTTTTTCCAACTAAAATCTCCCTTATTGGTCATATCTTTGAGTGATACTGCTAGTTGGGAGAACCCTTTGACAAAATTTTAGTAGTAGGTGTAGATGCCTACAAACCCTCAAAGCTTTGTTACATTCTTTGGCTTTGGCCAATCCCAAATAGCACAGATCTTCTCCTCATTGACCCTTACCATGTCCACTCCAATTATTTGGCCTAAGTAAAGCATATTTGTGAGCCCAAACTCACATTTGAAGAGCTTGGCATAGAAATGTTTCTCTTCAATAATGCGTAATGTTGCATCAATATGCCGCAGATGCTCTTCCCATGTGCGATTGTAGATAAGAATGTCGTCAAAGAAAACCAACACAAATTTCCTCAACTGACCACACAAGATGTGCTTCATACAAGACTAAAAAGTAGCCGGAGCATTGTTCATCCCAAAGGGCATCACCAAGAACTCAAAGTGGCCATAATGACACCTAAATGCAGTCTTGGGGATATCCTGATTCCTTACCTTGATCTAATGGTACCCCAACCTCAAATCAATCTTTGACAAGAACTTCGATCCCCTCAGATCATCCATAAGCTCATTGATCCTGGGAATCAGGTACTTATTATTCATTGTCTTTATATTCAAGGCTCTATGGTCAATGCACATCCTTAAGGTACCATCCTTCTTCTTCACTAAGTTTAGAGAAGAACCAAAAGGACTGGTGCTGGGTCAGATATTTCATCAAGCCAAGAGCTCCTAAATAACTCTCTCAATCTCATCCCTGTAAGCTTTGGGGTGCCTATAGGGTGTGGTGATTACTGCTTGGATCCCCTGCTCCAACTCAATAGTATGTTCAAACCCCCAGTCTGGTGGTCTTCCCAGTGGAATTTCTCCAAATACTGTAGAATAGCGGTCTATAATAGATTGCACATTAGAGTGTATTGATTTTTCCTTTCCTCCTGCCTATGAAATATGAAATGGTAATGCCCATTCTATGTCTCCTCTATGTAAATAAAACTCCATCCTGTGTGTTGAGACTACCTGAGGTGGATAGGTGTGCATGCCCCTGATCATTTGGTGCCTACCACTCTTCTTATCTGTCCATTCCATCTCCGAGGTCTCCCAATCCATGGTGACCTTTCCCAGTGTGATAAACCAATGTACACCCAATATCACATTGGTGTCAGGAATATCAACCACAAAGAAGTGATTTGTCAGTGTGTATGTACCCAAAGTTCCAGTGAATGTCGGAACATACTTCAAACATTGTATGGTTATAGATCCTGGAACCAAAACTAAGAACCCTTCGAAATCATCTATGTGTTGCCTCTCCTCTGCACTAGTTGGGTATCAATAAAATTGTGGGCAACTCCACTGTATATCAATACTAACACCCACTGCCCCTAAACTATGCCTTGGAATCTCAATGTTAGATACTTGGGAACTCCTCGCAAAGCTGCAAGGGCCCCTCCAGTTGGAGAAAATGATCCATTTCCACCTCTTGGTGGTGGCATATCCTCTCCTAGTGCCACATTGCTGGTGTCCCCTTCTAGCTCCTCCTCTACTTCCTCTTCACTATCAGAGAACACTTCAATATAATGTGTCTTTCCAACAGCACATCGATATCCTGGTGCCCATGATTCTTGACAAGTGAAGCAAAGCATCCTCCTCCTCAAATCTCTCTGGATATGATCACTAAGGGGTCCTTTGACTTGGTTCCCTTTTGGGGGTGGAACCTTCATATATTTCCCCTTTGACTAGAATGTGGATTTTTGATGGAATTTAGCTCTTTCCCTTGGCAAAGAATCTTGTAAGTCCCTAGACCACTCAATCGAATCTTGGAGCGTAGCTGGTCTAGTGGACTTTACTAACCCATGCAAAGGTTCCGCTAGTCCATCAATGAACATGTATACCCTTTTAACTGCAGACAGATCTCGAAACATGAATGAAAGTTTCAGGAACTCAGCGATATAAGTCTCTGAGTTTCTCGACTACTTGAGCTTAGCTAGCTCAACAACGTGTGCCTCTAGATCTCTTCGGTCAAATCTCTCTACCAATATCTGGGTGAACTTTGCATATGCAGTCACACCTACATGTCCCAATGTAGACAGTCTGTGGAACCACCATTCATGTGCTTCACCTTCAAGGTGCAGCGCTACTATCTTAATAGATCCAGTCTCTGATACTTGGTTCAGCTAGAAATAAATGTCTAAATTTCCACCCAAGCCTTTTCTATGCACTTGGATGACCCATCAAAAGTAGATAGAAATAATCTACCCATATTATGCTACAAATCATTTCTATGCATGTACCCTCCACCTCTATTGTTGTTACGGGGTATTCTGTTATCTTGATATGAAAGAACTCTTGGAAGTTCATATGTTTTTTTTAATCCTTGAGACTGAGATTCATATTCCATAAAATAATCACTGAGAGTATCCTACTCTTGTGGTCCTCCAGCCCCATTTCCTATTGCTAGGAAGGTAGGCATAGTGGAGTGCTATGAATATTTTTTCACTGCTGGTTGCTCACACCAATGATGTGAAGTACTGAAACTTTCTCCATTTTGCAATCCTCTTGGGGTTTCCCTTTGTCTCTCCACTCTCATCTCCTTGATCTCTCTAGCGAGATCCTGGATAGATTGGAGAAGAAGTTTTGGAAACTCTTTCTCTTCCATTTCTCCTGACATTGGATACTTTCCTTTGTATTATATTTCTTCTGAGATGTGGTCTTCTTGGTTGGTTGTATAATAAAATTTATGACCTCTATTAATATACCTCTTCTCCCAGTATGTAATAGGTTCTTCTTCAGATTTTATAGATGTAAATGCCCCATAGGCTGAGCCAAGATTATGCTCTGATACCACTGTAGTATCCCAAAATAGAATAAACAGGAATATTGAACAATAAATTGGAAATTGCAGTAAAAATCATTACATCAAACATATGAGTAGATCAGTTGAGTCATTTTATTACATTCCATAGTAGAGAGGAAGTAAAAAGTGCTTGAAGAAAAGACACTCAAGCTAGTCAAGAAAGCTTGAAATGGCCCTAAACCTCAGCACATTATATGCTACTGCTGCAACAATTGCTAAAATGCTACCACTGCATAGTCCTGCTGGAAAATATAGCTGTTGGAAACTAGGAATTCTTAGATCTACTGATTGGGTGCTCAGAAAGAGCTGAGATCAAATATCTGAGCTTTCTATAACTTTTACAAGATAACCCAGAAAGGGTTTCCAGAAATGACAATAACTGAAAATGCATCCCTAGGGCTGATTTACGCACTATAGCTGGGAGACTGCTAGGAGGTGGTTTAAATTATGAGAAATCTGTTGTTACTCCTCTCAATAAGCTTCTTGGATCAAGGGCTACTCCCCTCAATCGATGCCAAGCTAAGAAACTTGAGTTATTTCTCCTCCAATAGATCTTCCCTCCTGGATTGTGCAATTCCTGAACGAGACTGCAATGATGATAGGGGCTAAATATTGGCCTGATGCTTGATGATGAAATGAAACTCACTAACCTTTCTAGAGTGGGCACTTGAAGTCTCCTAAGGATAAGGGTGGGATTTTTTCTCGGAAACACCCATTTGCTAAACAACACAACGGACTTAGCTAAATAGCTGAAGCGTGCAAAATGTCATAAAAGACAATTCATAAAAAAATATTTAGAATTCTTTCTATGGCTTCCATCCCCTTCCTTATATGATTGTGAGCCCTCACCCTCTTGTCCCCACACAATAATGATGCTACACACATGGCCACTGACCTCCATTATGATCTTGTTGTACTCCATTGTCTCTACTACCTCGATGATTGTGTTGTTGATTTGGTCAAATTAACCCCATCCACATGCACTAACCCACATTCACACCAAGAAGTGGTTTATTCATCTTGACCCTATCTAGATGCATTTATCCACATTCACATTAAGAAGTGGTTTTGTTCCTACTAAATGGATTTATGGGTCCCTCTACCCTCTTATTCATCTATCTTGTTGAAATAAACAAAAATTAATATTCTAATTAGCTAAAAGCTAATTAGGAATATTACATTTTTATATCATAGAAACAAATTTACTCTATTTTCCTAGTATAATAATTGAAGTAAAAGAATAGATTTACTTTAATAATCTTTTGAGTTTTGCAATTGATTTGTTGTGACTTGATTGAGTGGCATGAATTCTGAGTTCATTTATTTTTTTAGTGTTTTTTGAGAAAAGTCTTTGATTACTATTTTCTGAGTGAGATTCTAGTTTCTAGAGTGGTGTGGTGTCATTTTATTAACTAGTGTAGGAAACTAAAGGTGTGAGAATTTTCTAGAAAAATTAGGGTTTTGTTATGTAGTTTGCTAGTGTCTTTCTCTTGCGTTTCCGGTGTTGCGTCTCAAAGTACACAAACCCCAGATTTACATTAAATGTTAGTCCATTAATCAACCATAGACTACACCCAACACAGTGCTAGTGCCAATGTCGTACCCCACCCCCTTGTAAACCCATAGTAGACCCTAGGGTCCCTGAAATGATTACAGTCCATTGATCCATTACATGTGCAATCACCCCATTGAAAGAAGGGAATTAAATAGAAATATCCATCTTATAATGGTTTCTGACTCATCAATTGACAAATAAACAACCATTTTCACATGAAATTAAATCACCGCTTATTGGAGTGAGGTCCCCTCGGGTACAATTTTGGTTAATTTTTTTTTTAATGTTTTGTTGTGCGCGCTGTGCAAAGGATTCAAAGGGGATTTGGGGTGGGTCAAAGTCCCTCAATTAATCTAATTGGTTTAAAGGGAAAACCATGAGTCTCAATCCATGGTTTGGGACCATGGTATCTGTGCATATAAGTTAGTATACATGTGGATAGATCAGATCGAGTAGAGATAATGAATGATCACATATGAATGTTTTGTAAGATTTTTATCTAAGTCTAGGTTTTTGGGTAGAAAGGCTCATGCTGGCTTTGTGCGAGGAGACCTAAATCTTGGCTATGTGTGGACTCCATTGGTTGTGTGCGGGGAAGGATAGATTGTATTGAAGGACTAAATGTATTGGAATTGTTAGATCTCTTAGTAAAGAAGACTATTTTCGTGAACATGGACTGTTATGTGATTTCCTATGCTACTTATCTATTATTTGCTTAGTATCTGAATCTGTTATATTACTATTTACTTCTATTAATGGTTAATTTCGTTTGCATGAAAGGATGAATTACATTGTGCATGAATATCGTTGATGAATAGATCTTATTAAAGTATATCTATTTACTGTGCATGAATATATATCGAAGCATTCTGTGATAATCTGTGAAGGTTTGATTAGTTGATCTGTTGATATGTTGATATGTTGATGTGTACATCTGTCATTACATGTGTTTGTTGAAGCCCCAAAATTCCATTGCAACAATGTGGGGGATAACCACCTAGTTCGGACATTCAAAGTAGCTCCTTCTCTGTTTGGTATAGTGGCTTTGACTAGGGATAATTGGACCAGTTTCCCAGCAAAGATTTGATAGGGTGATGATGGGTTTGATACCTTAAGGTGAAATGAAAAAATATTTTAAACTAATGGAAATAATATATTTAAGTAACAAACAGAAGAATCTATTGAATCTAATATTCAACTTAATATATACCCGGGAAATAACTTAACTTATGTGATCTACAAATATATATTAAAGAAAAATATAATAAATATCATTTAATTGATAAAAGAGATGAAATTGTTTAAAGATAATTATTTTGACTAAATAGTTAGGCAAAATAATTGTGAAAATGTATCACATATATTGATTGATCATATAATCAACAAGTAATTACAACTGAAACATCATGCAATAGTACTTTAATGAAAAACTATAATCCATATAGGATACACAATACAATATAAATAAGTTTATTGCAAAATCATAAATAGAACTCAATCGTAAATATAATAGTACCAGATATGAGAGGTTATATTCATGAACTCAACAACATTGACCTTGTCTTATTTTCAACCAAATACACTCTAAGAGTACGGAAATGAAAATTTAGTAGAATATGCTTTGATATTCAAGAAAATAAAGATCTTGTTCCATGTATTTCATCAAAAGAATCACAAAAGTACATAAATGCAAGCGTTTGTGAAATGTTTTTGATAAAATTCTGGACCCCTCTCTAAATGCATGAGAGAGGTTTAAATAATATTACATATGTATCAAAAATATAATATTACATACAAAGATGAGGAGGTTTCAAATAACCTTCCTCAAAATATTGAACATAAAATATAAAAACTAAAAGAAAGATAATGACATGTTTGATCAGGTTTAACTATCCTTCCTTTCCATTGAGATTTTCAGTTCACAAATATCCAACATTGGCTTCACTTGGGATGGCTATCCAACTTTGGATCTTAGTTGCCCCATGAATGCAACATTAGAGGGAGGTGGTGTTTGGTCTTTGTAGTTTGCAAGATTGGAAAGTAAAAACGTTGCAAAGCCTACATCAAAACCACTTTGGAATCTGAGGACCTAGCCATCCTAGATTCAGAGAGGGATCTCTCTATGTATAGTTAAAATATATGATCTTTAAGGCTTCAAGTATCATTTTAGGCTAGTTATGAATAACATATTTTTTGATTGTTTTGGTTGGGCAAGGATATAATGAAGATGAAGGAATTCTATATGAAGGGTGAAGGTGTGAGTAGGTGAAAGAATGGTTCAGCTGATAAGACAAGCAAGGAAAAACATCAATCCATTAGGCTATGGAGTCATAAGATGATTTAATTGCACAACAAGGTTCAAGAGTGGTCCATGGGGTAGGTCATCTATGTCAAAGGATCTCTTTAAGTTGATTTTATGGAATGAAACACTAAGAAATGGAGTGAAAGAAGTAAAAGACATGAAGAAACAAAGAACAGTCTAAGATCAGGTAAGTACTTTTAAACTAGCCTGATTTTGACATGCACTTAAGGGGAAAAACACAAAAGTAACCTAAGATCAGGTAAGTACTTTGAAACTAACCTGATTTTGATGTACTTTCAAGAGAAAACATTTAAAAACATAGAATAGCTTAAGATCAAGTAAAGAATTTTAACTTAGCTTGCTTTCAGCATATTCTCAAAGAAAACATTCATGATAAACATAAAAAGTAGTTTAAGATCAGGTAAGTACTTTTAAACTAGCCTTCTTTCAACATTCTCTTAAGGGAACTTTTAAAAGAAACTGTTGGAGAAGGAACTAGAGGACAGGGCTAACCATAGACTTCTCTAGCTCAATCTTTAATTTCCAGGCTTTGCAAGGACATTCAAAGACAAAATCTCAAGTTGTACTCAAGAAACATGGGCTTACCAACACTTCATTGGTTATACGCTATTAAATTACCTTCAAAACACATTTAGAAGAAAACATAAAGGATAAATATTTATCAATGAGATTTAGGGTACTTCAGAAGTAAATCCTAATCTATGTTTGTTGTTCTTTATCAGAGAAAAGTGGACAGAATGGAAACAATAAGAAAATAACAATTTACAATGATAAACACATCACCATTGACATAGACCAGGATCCCGTAAATCAACTATTTGTATTTGATGTTCAAACCAGTTGCAATCTTCAAGTCTATTGGGTCTCTACAGCTTCAAACTTCTCATCTTAGCTTATGTGTCTTCAATTACAAAACAGAGCTACGACAGCTTCAAGAGCTATTTAAATACAACAGATATCCAGAGACCAACCCCTATAATGTCTTCTACAGAAGTATTTATAGAATAATGAGGAGGTGGAGTGTAAGAAGGGTTCATCTGTTCAATTAATGTAGAGTAAGAGCTTCTCGACCTTTGAAGGGAAAAATGGAGAAAGAATGACATGAATTAACTCTCCTAATTGATTATTAGATTAAATTTAATCAACTTAAGTCACTTTTATTGACTTTGGGGGTTTTTGGTAGGTTGGCAGTTAATGTTGAGCTTTCTTTTTAAAAAATATCCTTGACTGTGCATTCATGGTGCCTTCTTTTGAGGAAATAAACCTATAGGTGGCAATTTTGGCTTTAACTACCTCACTGATGTGGCATTTTGAGGCCCCTTTTGCTAATCTGTCTGTCTTTGTGGCTTTAAAACACTGTTATGACCCTGATTCTGCTTTATACCGTCATAATCATCTCGGAGTCTTAATCCTGATACGCTGACTGTGTTTAACTATTTTGGGCCTTGTCATATGCCTTTTGTCTCTTCTTGCTTCTCTTAACTGTAGGTTTGAAACTCTTAATCCTTGGCTTTTCGATATTTAATATCTAACATTGTGTATAAACCCTTGAACTGTATGATTAAAACTTCTAACCCACCACATTTAGTCTTCAAATTAATGATTAAATCTTTAGATCTCTGGGGTTTGCCTTTAATCTCTGATGTGCAAGTTTTAGCCTTCATCGTTCTCTTCTTTAATATGTGCAGGCATTTTTTGGTGTGGCGGAGGGTTTGAGGTCGTGACCAATGCTTAAATAACATTGATTTAAACTGTGGAATAAACCCAACAACCTTTACTCTACATTGTTGGATTCTCATGGGTCACAATCTCAGGCCTTGTCTCTTTATGAATCGTAGGGGGCTTTTGGACTGAAAAACCACTGTCAAAACCTGCAAAAACTACAAAAATATTACATAAAATCCTGCGGGCCAGAAGATTGCTTACAGAGGCTGATGTGGGGGGGTAGATGAGCATGGTCGGGAGCGAAGATGTAGGTGGAGGAGATTTTTTGAGGATAAATGTCGAAAATCCGGTTCAAAATAGCTTTTGGCGCGAATTCAGGGAAAGTTGGTTTTTGACAAAACCAGGGGTCGTTATCGCGTTCAATTCAGGTGGTAAGTGGTTTTCACTAAATCGAACGCGATCCAGTGATATCGTGTTGCGTGGAATTTTCAATATCACTGGTATCGCATGATTTTGGAGTGTTAAACTCTAGGTGCGAAAATTGCGTGATCTGCCACCACAAATGTCAGATGAAGGGGATGAGATCAAACGGCGCGGACCAAGCGCGATGGAAAAACTGCTCGGGTGGAAATGAATGTGGAAGCCAGGTGGCAGCGTTCTATAGGGAGGGCATTGTATGTGGTGGATTGTATGCCCCGACGGAGTTGGTTCATCGGGGTTAATGAGAACTGTTAGATATATAAGATCTATGGTGCGGGTTTGATGTTGGAGGGAGAACAAAGAAAATGCACCGGGTGAGAAAGGGATGGAATGGGCAAGCGATGACCATCATATCGATAAGATCGACGGTCAAGATCGCTCAGGAAGAAAGCTTAGTGCTGGGAATTTTTTTTAAAAGAAAAATGAATTTTTACAAAGGGTGTGGGGATTTAAACAATAGTTAAGAGGAGGGGCTATGGATAAGTTTGGTGTATGGTCCAGTGGAGGGGGTAGAGGACCGGGGGCTTAAGGAGAAAAGGACTTATCCTGTCGGAGGAGAAAATGTAAATAAAAGCCAGTTTATAACAAGGAAAGGCCGATGCGATGAAGGGGCTAAAGGTTTTAGGCACTCAGTTGTAGGGCTAGGTTATATGGTGGAAGGGGCCGGGGCTCAAACCCAAAGGGGTTTAAGACCTGTGGGTAAAAAAGGCCTAAAATGAAACCTTTTTAGGTGTTTTTTAAGTGTTTTGATAGGCAGAATGAGGGCTTTTAAACCATTACAAAGGGTTTTTTTAATGATTTAAAAGGGGATTTTTATGAAATGAAAGGTAATATTGAAGGTTTTTTGAGGGAAAACGAAGGAAAATTAGAAGGAAAAAAGGGGCTTTTTTAGGGAAAATGGAGGGTAAAAAGGGCTACAATGAGTGAATGAAATGATGAAAAGCTGTTGTTTAGGGAACATTTTTGAAGGGAACAACAGACTTTTGAAGGGAACAACACTGTTTTTAAGGCACAGTAGTTAAATAACAACACTTTAGGGAATAAAAACCTTCAAGAATGAATGATTTTCTATGAAAATGATCTCTTGAAGGCTCAAGGACTATTTTAGCCATCATTTTCTTATGACAAAATTTACGGATGGCTAACAGTGGCTCCACTTCGGGATGGCAGCTCCTTGGAGGTGTCAAGAACTTTAGATTTCATCTCTAGAATGTAGACCTATGCCTTATCCATGCCAACCTCTTCTTCATTGATAATGATGCTTTTAGAAAACATGATCAGTATTTCATATTAGCAAACAAATTCTCCCAATCATTCTACCTACCTAGCCTACTTCCTAACATTTTTCTTCAGAAGGTGCATTTTGACTTGCACACCTTCAACATCAACATTTTATTCTTTTGAAAGCAAGAATAAATAATCTAAATCTACCCTTATTTCTTCCATGAGTTTAGATTATACTGTTGAACTCATAAATTCTCTGCTTAAGCTACTATCTGCCAGGATTAGACTGTTTGGCATATTTTATTCTCTATTTTCTAGAACTAAAATTTAACACACATTCAAATCAGGATTAGGCTGCCTGATTTGATGTAATGTCTATGGGTGTATGTACAAGCTGCACATAGAATTTATTTTTAGAAATTTGAAACAAAACTATGAAGGCTTGAAATCTGAAAATTTTAAACATCCTTCATTCTTTTTGCAGCTCTGGTTTGATCTTTTTGAGTTGTTCTTTCTTCCTTTGGTAAAGATTTTTAATTTGTTTGAACCATTATATTTCTATCCTAATCTAATCTACTAATAAGCCAAGATTGAACATTTTGGAAAATCTTCTTCACTAATCTATTAGCAGAAAAATTGAAATCTATCTTAGTCATGATTAGGCTGTATGACTAAAATAGCAATGTTGTTTTTGGGAGTGGCATTTAAGCTTGCACACTTTCAGGTTTTCTTTCTTTTTGGTATGGGGTTGTACCTTTCTTGTTTTATTTCTGCCCTCTTTTTCTTTTTCCATTGTTTTTGTATTTTTCTTTCTTCAAATTGAAAAACAATGTTATATACAATGAAATAAAAATATTTGAAAGTAAAATATCAGTTAACTGTAATAATGTTTTAGAAACCTGCCATTGACAGGACCTCCAAAGTATTCGGCTCCATCCAATTCCTGCAGAAATAATGCATTGCTTCCAATAGTAGATTGGATAATATAAGGGCCTTGCCATA
The DNA here is from genome assembly GCA_034641835.2 of Pinus albicaulis. Taxonomy (NCBI): domain Eukaryota; kingdom Viridiplantae; phylum Streptophyta; class Pinopsida; order Pinales; family Pinaceae; genus Pinus; species Pinus albicaulis. Next base: position 553,073,653 of record CM076584.1, read on the forward strand.
AGTTATCAAACTTCCTGTGTTTTCCCTTATCTTCTCTTCTTTAATCTCATTTCAAAACTCTATCACCAATCTTGAAATCACTTGCCTTAGTCCTTCTGTCAAATAGCTTCTTGGTGTTTTCATGTAGTTGTTATGCTCTGATGTATACTTCTTCTCTAGTTTGCTGTAAATGTATAGTCTGGTTTATTCTTCTTGTTACATCATCATCTTCAGACTGTACTTCCTGTATCAGCTTCATTAATGGCACCGCTAAACTGGTTGGGAATACTACATCAGTTCCATAAACTAGCTGGTAGGGAGACATCCCAATTAACTTCTTAACTGTCAATCTATCTGCCCATAAAGCATATACTAGCTTATTGTGCCATGATTTCTTGTTATCTTCCAGCAACTTCTTGATAATGTTTATCAGACTTTTATTTGATGATTCTGCTATCCCATTACCTTGAGGGTAATAAACTGTGGAATGACGCAATATAATCTGATACTTGTGGTAGATTTCTACCATCTCTTTAGACCCAAATGCAGCATCATTATCAGTTATGATCTTTCTAAGACAGCCAAATCTATACAGTAGATGGTTTTCAAGGAATGATATGATGACTGAGTCTATGGCATTCCTAGAGGGGATGGCTTCTATCCACTTGGTAAAATAATATGTTGCTGTGAAGATAAATCTATGTTGGGCATATGAGGGAGGATGGATTTTCCCAATGAAGTCTAGTCCCCACTGCTGAAAAGGAGATTCAACAGTGATTGGTTGCAGAGGTAAGGGAAGCAACTTTCTTTTGCCTTCAAATATTTGGCATTTATGATAGGCAACAATCATTTTATGGATATCTTGAAAGAGGGTGGGCCAGTAGTAACTAACTCTAAAGATTTTATTAGCAGTTGATTTTTAGTAGAGGTGGCCTCCGCATTCTCCTTCATGGAACTCATGCTTGATCTTATCTGCATCATTCTCAGGCAAACATTTAAGCAATAGTCCACTAGCATTTTTCCAATATAAAAATTTATTCAAAATGCAGTAATTTACAGCTTTCAATTTTAAAAATCTTGCCTTTATTTTAGAAAAACTAGGAGGAACATTAAGATTGAGAAAAACATACAAAATGTTAGCATACCAAGATGAATTTAAAAAATGATCTTCAATAATTGGAGTTGAAAACTCCTCTTTTTCATCTAATGCATTAAACATGTTTATATCAAGAGCTTGAAATTTGGATTAAACCATAATTTTTGCTAGTCCTTGACCTTTTATGAGTTTAGTGGGCTTGATTTCTAAGTCATACTCTAAAATTAGAGAAATCCACTTTCCTATTTTTCCATCTAGATCTTGGGTCAATATGTCTTTCACCACTGAATGAGGCACAAATGCTATGATGTGGGAATGTAAAATGTAAAGTCTGAAGTATTTTAAGACTTTGAGCAAGGCAAAGGCTTGTTTTTCCATTATGTTGTACTTCAGAGGTGCATCTCTCAATACCTTGCTGAAAAATGCAATGGGCTACTCTTGTCCATTCCAATTTTTCTGTAATAGGACAGCAGCTACTGTGTGTTCTGATGCAAATGAAAAAATGAAGAAATCTTTTGAAAAATCAGGACTGATAAGAACTGGTGTTTTGGTAAGTGCTTGTTTTACCAGTTCAATTGACTTCTTTTCTTCTAAGGTCCATTTAACTCCTTCTTCCTTTTTAAGCATGTTTGTTATGTTTCTAAGGAGTTCAGCTAAATTGGGTATGAACCTTCTCAAGAAATTAATCTTTCCAATGAAATATTGAAGTTCTTTGATGTTTCGGGGATGGCTGATTTTCAATATGCCATCAATCCTCTTTGGGTCTATCCTTATTCCTTCTTCTGATATGATATGCCCAAGAAGTTTTCCTTCTTAGAGACCAAACAAGGTTTTCTTTGGATTCAAGGACAGTCCAAACTTTATGCATTTTTCAAACACTTCTCTTAAGTGTATTAGGTGTTCTTCATCTGTTTTAAAATAAACAGTTATATCATCAAGGTAAATCACAATGAAGTAACCTATTTCTTCAGAAAATGCAATATCCACGGCTCTTTGAAATGTGGCACCAACATTCATTAATCCAAAGGGAATTTTCAAGTACATGAAAGTACCCCAAGGTGAAGTAAAGGTTGTTTTGAGTTGATCATCAGGATGTACTAAAATTTGATTGTACCCTGAGAAGCCATCTAGCAAAGAAATTCTTCTGGAACCAACTACCTTTTGTAAGATATGATCCATTTTGGGCAAAGGATAATTTTCCTTTAATGAGGCTTTGTTTAAGTTTCTAAAATCAATGCAAAGTCGTATCTCTCCTGTTTTCTTCCTAACTGATACAAGATTAGACACCCATTCTGAGTATCTAACAGGGACAATAATTCTAGCCTCATACATTTTTTAATTTTCTTTTATACCAGAGGTAATTGAACAAGGTTGATTCTGTGCAATTTTTGTTTAAAGGGTTTCTGTTTTTCTCTGAGGGGTATCTTATGCTGAATTATTTTTGTATCATATGATTTCAGATCTTCATAACTCCATGCAAACACATCAGAAAATTATTTAAACAACTCAATATATTTCAGTTTGATATGAGCTGGCAGTGTTTTAGACAGTTTGATTATTTTGGGCTTTTCCTCACTGCCTATGTTGCATTCTTCCACTTCATTTTCTATGGGTTCCAATTTTTGCTTTTTGGCCACATCATTCAAGTCAAATAGTTCTTCTAAGGGGACCATCCCTTTTGGCAAGCTTTGGTATTTGGATTGCAGCACTTCCAGGTCTTCAATTTCCAAATCTGTGCTATTTTCTGTCATATGTTGGAGTTCATGTGTTAACATATTTATTTCTACCATCTCAGGAGACTTTTCTTCTTTAGTAAGTGGGTTTTCTTCAGTAGGACAGTCTTCATCAAAATCTGAATCTAAGTGTGTTGTTTCAAATTAATTTTTGGATTGTAGGAAGTCTTCTATTTGTTTATCTCCATCAAAAACTTGCCAATATTTTTCATTATCTGGGACAACTAGTCTAAATTTGACTTGGGTGGTGCATTTCTTGGTTTCGTAAGGTGTTAGACAAGTTCTAGCAGCAAAGGCTAAACCATTGGCAAGGACGTTTTGGTTTCTTGGGACAAAGATAAGTTGAAATTCATCAAATGTTTTTAGTAAGTCCATGGCATCATCTCTATATTCTCTAAGTTTGGGATGTTTGGCACTATATTCCCCATTTACTTGCCTAATAATCAACTCAGAATCTACATGAAATTTAATCCTTTTGGCCCCTAATTTTTTCAATAAATGCAGGCCTAAAAGGAGAGCTTCATACTCAGTTATATTATTGGTACAGTGAATTTTTAATTTATAGGAATGCCCCTCAGCATGATTTTTTGAGTATTATGTAACCATATGCCTGCCCCTGCATCATTTTTAGTGCAAGACCCATCAAAATTAATGCTCCACAGAGGACTGTTTTCAGGTTTGAGATTTATTTCATTGTTTTCCTCTCCGTCTTCTTCATCATTCTATTCTGAAGAAGGGTCTGCACTACGTTTTCTTGAGTTTTGTTCCTCAAGTTTTTCAATGTTTGGAGGTTTTACTTCTTGATTTTTATGATCCACGTTATTTACATGACTGTTTTGGACCTCAATACTTCTAATCTATTTGCTGTAAATTTCTAAATCAGCAAATTGTTTTTTAATCTCCTCTTTGTTTTCCTCTTTATCAATGGTTGTAACTATGTTTGCATGTACAGTGATTTCAACATTTGATGACTTTTTATTGACTAACTCTTTCTCTTTAGGAATATCATCATTGAAAAGAATGAAGGATTCAAGGTCAGTGTGTATGGAGTAAAGAGGAGATTTTTCTGGTCTTTCTTGGCTACTCACCATGTATTTCATGTGTGTTTCCCTATAGAGTCTTCTAGGTTGACTGAAGACAGGGATGGTGGCGTAAGTCATATCCATCTGCATTGTGCCTTGTAACTTAGCACCCCATGATCTTGAAAGAAGCATGCCATATTTGGGGGTATATCAGCCACTACAATGTCCATCACTAATCTCTTGGCTCATATTTGGGCTAATTTAACACACAAATCCTTTATTAGGCCTAGGCATCTCACCCTGCTTGAATCAAAAGAATATAAATCTTTGTAGGGTCTAGTCACTTCCAAGCCTAATCTTTCCATTATTACCTTGGGCATGAGGTTGTGTGATGCTCCTGAATCAAGCATGGCATTGTGCAAGATATTTTCATGAATATTTAAGCTGATATAGAATGGAGGGGTAGTCCCTTCTTGAAATTTTCCTTCAATTTTTGGTCCAAAAATTAGCTCTGGGGTATCATCATTTAAGTTAACTGTGTCATGAATGTCTTCTATGTTTAAAGCTTTCAAAATTTGACCTCTATATACATTTTGAGTGACTAATTCCGTGAGTGGGACAAAAATTTTGATTTTTGATATTTCATTCTCTAGGCTAAAAGGGATCTGGTTTTTCAAAATGTTTGATTCAGCCTTGTTAGTCACTCCTTGTTCGGCAAAATCTGTTTGCTGGTTTTTAGTATTTACAGTAGTTAGAATGGTGTTTTTAGGAGCACTGGCTAAAGTGCTAGTGCTACTGGGGTTAACACTCTATTTTTCATTGGTTAGAGTGTTCTTCCCTTTGTTCAAATCAGAATTTACAGCCACTGTTTTGTGAGTTTCAACTGTCTTTTTGGGTGTATTTTTAGGGTTTTTTTTGGATAATTTATCAGAGGTTTTGTTCCTGGGAGTTTCTTGATTCCTTTTGCTTCTGAAGTCATATTTTTTAGGTGATCCTATGATGGCATTTTTAGAGTATTGTTCATAATAATCAGTTTCTGGTCTTCTGTCATCATAAGGTGTATATAGACCTTGTTTTCTTTCATGGAAGGAATCAAAACCCTCATTTCTTATTCCCAGCATGTTCATGTTGTCATCCTCTGTTTGTTCATTTGTTTCTTCATCCTAATTTACATAATTTTCTTGGAAAGAAGGTCTGATCTATTGATCATCTTCTCTTTATCTGTTTTTAGGTTGATTTCTCCTAAAGTTCTGATTTTGATTTTGAGATTGATTTCTGTTTTAGGGAGCTGATTGGTTTTCTCTAGATTGTGCTCTCTCAAGTAGGCTCATCTTCTTCATCATTTCCTCCATCATTCTTTCCATTTTTGAGCTAGATGTGGAGGGTGCAGTATCCTCCCTAAATGATACCTTCTTTTCATTCCTCGTCCTAGCTCTTTTTTCAATTAGATTTACTTCCACAGTAAGAGCTCCTTTCTGCATGTCTTCTAAAGTCAAGGGGTCTCTTTCCCTTAGCTGATAGGCCATTTCAGGATCAAATAATTTAGGAAATTTGGCCAAGGTTGAGCCTTGAGGAGGTTTCAAGTCTGGGGGTAGTGCATTATAAACACTATTAAACCTAGTGCAATAATTTTGAACACTTTTCCCCCTGTTTCTTTTGAGATTGTTGTAATCTGAAAGGTTTTGGAGAGGGTTTTTTCTAACTTCCCATTTGTTTAGGAATGATTGATGTAGAGTCTGGACATCATTAATACTATGAGGGGTTAAGCCTTTGAACCACTTTCTTGTTTCTCCCCCCTAAGCTTTGAGCAAACAATCTGAGTTTGACAGTTTCATCATCAATCTCATTTCTATAAAAATAGTCATTCATATTGTCCACATGTTGTGAAGCAGTAGTGGCACCACTGGCATCATATAATGGTATCTTTGACTAATAGTCCTGTGGCAGATTGACTAAAGGTAAAGGAAGGACTAGAGGGGCATAACATGTTGCCATGATAGGAGGTTGTGGGAAAAATGGGGGGTTTACAGGTGGAGGATGTAAGATGGGAGGGGGTTGATGGAGTGGGGTAGTTGGAATAGTGGGTGTATGGATAACAGAAGTGGATGGACCAGCAAGAGACTGTTGAGTAGATTTAGGATGAGAGAAACCAAAATTATGAATAATATGGAAATCAGGAGGGGTAGTTTCTCTGCTACCATTGTGTTCACCTCTCTCTTGGGATGAAGGTGGAGGCTCATAGTCTATTTGATCTATATCATCAAGTGACCTAGTTCTGAATGAGTTTCTTAAGTCAACTTGTGAATCTTGTAGAGCTGAGAAGTTTTCGGGAACATAATTAGCTCTATGGGCTGGCCTGACAACAGTTGAAGTTTTGGACTTAGGAGATTTCCTAAGTATACTTTCTGGATTATCAACTATATTAGGAGAATTTGGGTTGGGATGGGCTCTAGTATGAATTTTTTTAGAAGCCACTATGTGGTGTTTTCAGACCCAATAATAAGAAAAGTCTAACCAAGTATGACAATCTTTAGTAGGCTCACTGATATTTTAACAAGAAAAATTAATCATCAAAGTTTCCCTTGCTGAGTTTGTATGATGTTATGATAGAAAAGGGTTTCCCAGTGGAGTCTTTAGGTCAATTTAAAATTTTGGAGTTTCCAGATGGAAATTTTTAGCGTTGGAAAGGTAAAAGGTTTTATGGTCCACCACGACTAATTTGTTTGAATACCAATCTGTGTTGGGAAAAATACTGAGAGGGGGGGGTGAATCAGTATTTAGAGTCTATAAAATAAATTCAACCTTTTCTTTGAGCAGATTTCCATACGCAGTTTTTATGAACTGAACTAGCGTATGCACGCGGAAATATAGAAGGAAACTAGCGTATACTGATTTACCTTTCAAATTTAGAGAATTTCTCAGGAACAGTCTTTTAAACAGATTTATCAGTTATGAATAAGGCTATATAATCAGAAGTTATGAGCAGTAATCAACAGTATAAATCATCATACACATGAACACCAATATTTAATATGGAAACCCAATTTGGGAGAAAACCGCCACTGCTGTCGTCTCTGTCTTCAATCTTTATTATATAGAAAACCTTTTACAACATTGTAATGACAAAAACTTATACCAGTACGTAGGCTTCTACCTGCAGAAGGCTGCAACCTTCTCTCGTTTTCCAGCTGCAACTGGAAGGGAGCTCCAACCCCCTGATCTCGTTTACCAGCCTCTCCTGGAAGGGAGATTTGACTCCCATGATTTCAACACCAACTTATACTGGCTGAAATATTCTACTTCCATACTAAAGGCTTCAACCCTCAGACCCACTGTAGACCACGTTTCATCAATTTTCATACTGGATCTAAATAGCTTCAACACAACCCCTTAACATTAACAACCATACTTTGCCCAAAACTTCAATCAGAACAGTAAGATCACTGTAACCAGAATATTAGAAATAACCCAGAATTCAAAGTAGATAATCAGATACATATTCAACCTTGAACAACCATTAATTCAGATACCATACCCTGTTTTTCTTTATGTAACCTGCGTATATACGTGTCTTTCTTCAGACCAACCTAGGGATGCTTCAGTGCATGCTAGTTTTATATTTTTGAAATAATACATGACTTTTCTTCACAGTTTCCGCGTATACACGTGATTTTCTTTTCACCAACTAGTGTATGATTTCTTTCAGAATCTGGTTAGACTCATATTCAGATCTGAAACTTTCAATTCAGACATTCTATCAGCAATGCAGAACTATTTAGATAGTCACTCATCTTTCATCATGTTTTCTCAATTAGTGATTAGATTTGTTCATTATAAAATTAGCAGCATACCCCATATTCAATCAACCCAGAACTTCAAGAAGACTTCATTGACCGACAGCAGAGAGAAAAAAGAAATCACAGAAGTAATATCTGTAAATAAGCTTCAGAAACCCTAACTTCCATACGCGCTTTTTATTAAGAGAACCCGCGTATACACGCGCTTTTACCAAGACAAACTAGTGTATAGATATGTAAATGGTATACTTTGCAGAATATACCAAATCTATAAACTTACCCAGATTTCTTCATTATCATCAGCAGACTTGAGCTAGTTATTCATCATTTCTTTTGCAGATCAGCCTAGAGATTCATCATTTCTAGATCTAGAGATATTGAACCTTCATCATATCCATGGGTGCATCATAAATTTAGATCTATCAGAAACAGAGTTCAACCATGCAAATATCTCTCAAAAAGATTTATTCCTCAATAGCTTTTTTTTCTTTTTCATGCACACCTTGCACTATGATCCTCTTCTCCTTATATAGTTTTATCCTTTATCAATACCATGAGTCAAAACCACTTAACCGCTGATGGTATTCCTGGATGGGATCAAATAGATAATCCAGCACTCAATACTATGGGCCAATACCATGGTCATGTCCCCTGGTTTTATAAATTTAGAGCGCAAATAGGAATATGCTACTTGGTACGTACTTTTACGCGTACATACACTACTTTGCCTTTACAAACCCGCGTATGCTTTGTGACATATCTTATTCATCATTACTCTGGCACTTACTGGAATTTATTTCTTTGTTACTTCTGAACTGCTCTGTAGATACATTAGATTTACATCATTAACAAATAGGTTGCTATCCAAAGACAACTCATCAAGTCAGTTTCTATCAAGGACAACTTCATCAAGTAGGTTGCCATCAAGGACAAAACATTGCATCATATTTCCAACAATCTAAAATGTTTTTGGGTTTTCTGAGTTTTTATGGTCCTAAGGGTTATGAGAGTGTCCTATATTTGTTTCAACACTTAGCTACGGTGATGAGACAAACAAGGTTTACTTTGTAGCTTAGCTAGCTGATTTCTTCAAGGTTTGATAAGGGTCTGTTAGAATCCTAAGGGTTACTTAGATTGCCACTGATTCAGACAAGTCCTATCATGATTACCAACATGCTTGGTAGTGCTTGAAAAAAGCTATTCATTCTTGACTGAATACTGAGTGTTTAAGGGCTTTTACTCAAAAGTTCCCCAGTATGGTCGCCAGTATGTTAGGTCTCCGTAGTTTGCAAGATTGGAAAGTACAAATGCTGCAGAGCCTACATCAAAACCACTTTGTAATCTGAAGACCTAGCCATCCTAGATTTAGAGAGGGATCTATCTATGTATGAGTTCAAATATATGATCTTTAAGGCTTCAAGTATGATTTTAGCCTAGTTATGAAGAGCAGAGTTATTGTTTGTTTTGGTCGGGCAAGGATATAATGAAGATGAAGGAAGTTTATATGAAGGGTGAAGGTGTGAGTAGGTGAAATAATGGTTTAGCTGATAAGACAAGCAAGGAACAACATCAATCCATTTGGCTATGGAGTCATAAGAGGATTTAATTGCACAACAAGGTTCAAGAGTGGTCCATGGGGCAAGTCATCTATGTCAAAGGATCTCTTTAAGTTGATTTTATGGAATGAAACACTAAGAAATGGAGTGAAAGAAGTAAAAGACATGAAGAAACAAAGAACAGTCTAAGATCAGGTAAGCACTTTTAAACTAGCCTGCTTTTGACATGCACTTAAGGGGAAAAACACAAAAGTAACCTAAGATCAGGTAAGTACTTTGAAACTAGCCTGATTTTGATGTACTTTCAAGAGAAAACATTTAAAAACATAGAATAGCTTAAGATCAAGTAAAGACTTTTAACTTAGCCTGCTTTCAGCATATTCTCAAAGAAAACATTCATGATAAACATAAAAAGTAGTTTAAGATAAGGTAAGTACTTTTAAACTAGCTTGCTTTCAACATACTCTTAAGGGAACTTTTCAAAGCAATTGTTGGAGAAGGAACTAGAGGACAGGGCTAACCATAGACTTCTTTAGCTCAATCTTTAATTGCCAGACTTTTCAAGAACATTCAAAGACAAAGTCTCAAGTTGTACTCAGGAAACATGGGCTTGCCAACACTTCACTGGTTATACTCTATTGAATTACCTTCAAAACACATTTATAAGAAAACATAAAGGATAAAGATTTATCAGTGAGATTTAGGGTACTTCAAAAGTAAATCCTAATCTATGTTTGCTGTTATTTATCAGAGAAAAGTGGACAGAAAGGAAACAATAAGAAAATAACAATTTACAGTGAGAAACACATCACCATTGACATAGACCAAGATCCCATAAATAAGCTATTTGTATTTGATGTTCAAACCAGTTACAATATTCAAGTCCATTGGGTCTCTACAGCTTCAAACTTCTCATCTCAGCTTATGTGTCTTCAATTACAAAACAGAGCTAGAGCAGCTTCAAGAGCTATTTACATACAATAGATATCCAGAGACCAACCCCTATAATGTCTTCTACAAAAGTATTTATAGAAGAATGAGGAGGTGGAGTGTAAGAAGGGTTCATCTGTTCAATTAATGTAGAGTAAGAGCTTCTCAGCCTTTGAAGGGCCAAATGGGGAAGGAATGAAATGAATTAACTCTGCTAATTGATTATTACAATAAAGTTCATCAACTTAAGTCACTTTTATTGAATTTGGGGGTTTTTGGTAGGTTGGAAGTTAATGTTTAGCTGTCTTTTTTAAAAATATCCTTGACTGTGCATTCATGGTGCCTTATTTCAAGGAAATAAACTTGTAGGTGGCAGTTTTGGCTTTAATTGCCTCACTGATGTGGCATTTGGAGGCCCCTTTTGCTAATCTGTCTGTCTTTGTGGCTTTAAAACACTGTTATGAATCTGATTCTGATTTATAACCTCATAATCATCTCGGAGTCCTTAATCCTAATATGCTGATTGTGTTTAAATGTTTTGGGCTTTGTCATATGCATTTTTTCTCTTCCTGCTTCTCTTAACTGTAGGTTTGAAACCCTTAATCCTTGGCTTTTTGATATTTAATCTTTAAAACTGTGTATAAACCCTTGAACTGTATGTTTAAACCTTCTAACCCACTGCATTTAGTCTTCAAATTAATGATTAAATATTCATATCTCTGGGGTTTTCCTTTAATCTCTGATGTGCAAGTTTTAACCTTCACCGTTCTCTTCTTTAATATGTGCAGGCATTTTTTGGAGTGGCGGAGGGTTTGAGGTCGTGACCAATGCTTAAATAACATCGATTTAAACCATGGAATAAACCCAGCAACCTTTACTCTGCATTGTTGGATTCTCATGGGTCACAATCTTAGGCCTTGTCTCTTTATGAATCGTAGGGGGCTTTCAGCCTCAAAAACCATTGTCGAAACCTGAAAAAACCACAAAAATATTACATAAAATCTTGCGGGCTGGAAGATTGATAACAGAGGATGATGTCGGGGGGTATATGAGCATGGTTGGGAGCGGAGATGTAGGCAGAGGATCTTTGAGGAGAAATGGCGAAAATCCAGTTCAAAATAGCTTTTGGCGCGAATTCGGGGAAAGGTGGTTTTTGACAAAACTAGGAGTGGTTATCACATTCAATTCAGGTGGTAAGTGGTTTTCACCAAATTGAATGTGATCCAGTGATATCGTGCCATGTGGAATTTTTGATACTGCCGGTATCACGTGATTTTGGAGTGTTAAACTCCGGGCACGAAAATTGCGCGATATGCCACCATAGCCGTCAGATGAAGGGGATGAGATCGGACGACACGGACTGAGCGCGATGGAAAAACTGCTTGGGTGAAAATGAATGTGGAAGCTAGGTGGTAGCATTCGATAGGGCGGGCGTTGTATGTGGTGGATGGTAGGCCCTGGCGGAGTTGGGTCATCGGGGTTAATGAGAACCGTCAGATCTATAAGATCTACGGTGCAGGTTTGATGCTGGAGGTGGAACAAAGAAAATGCGTCGGGTGAGCAAGGGATGGAACGGGCAAGTGATGACTGTCAGATCGATAAGATAGACGGTCAAGATTGCTCGAGAAAAAATCTTAGCGCTGGGAATTTTTTTTAAAAGAAAAATGAATTTTTACAAAGGGTGCGGGGATTTAAACAGTAGTTAAGAGGACGGGCTAGGGATAAGGTTGGGGTATGGTCCTGTGGAGGGGGTAGAGGACCGGGGGCTTAAGGAGAAAATGAATTATGGTGTCAGAGGAGAAAATGTAAAGAAAAGCGGGTTTATAACAAGGAAAGGCCGATGCGATGAAGGGGCTAAAGGTTTTAGGCACTCGGTTGCAAGGCCAGGTTGTATAGTGGAAGGGGCCGGGGCTCAAACCCAAAGGGGCTTAAGACTTGTGGGTAAAAAACGCCTAAAATGAAACCTTTTTAGGTGTTTTTTAAGTGTTTCGATAGGCAGAATGAGGGCTTTTAAACCATTACAAAGGGTTTTTTTAATGATTTAAAAGGGGATTTTTATGAAATGAAAGGTAATATTGAATGTTTTTTGAGGGAAAATGAAGGAACATTAGAAGGAAAAAAGGGGCTTTTTTAGGGAAAATGGAGGGTAAAAAGGGCTACAATGAGTGAATGAAATTATGAAAAGGTGTTGTTTAGGGAACAATTTTGAAGGGAACAATAGACTTTTGAAGGGAACAACATTGTTTTTAAGGCACAGTAGTTAAGGAACAACACTTTAGGGAACATCAGCCTTCAAGAATGAATGATTTTCTATGAAAATGATCTCTTGAAGGCTCAAGGACTATTTTAGCCATCATTTTCTTATGACAAAATTTACTGATGGCTAACATGTGGCACCATCTTTTGAGTGGAATTCATTAAACATTGTAAAGCCATCTGCTGACTTTATGGTTTTACTGGAAATTACCAATAAGATTCATGATCAAGCTTAAATAGCTTTTGACTGCTTCAATTTTATTTATCGTTGTCTCTTTCCATTATCCCTCTAATTGTTTGATATCTGGGAAAACTCTAGGCTTGCATTATTTAATCAAATTAATATTATAAAGTTTTTCATTCACAGCTTCAAATATATTGGTTTCTATATCATTTTATCTAGCTATTTCCATTTCTTCTTTCTTTAATTGAATATCCCAATATTTAAATAGAATATCTTTGTGGGATTCTTCAATCTTTGGCAAATAAAATTTTCTTCCTTCTTTAGAATCTTGTCAGAAAATAAACTTTGAGACCTTCTTATCAACTTCTTCATTTTCCAATCTTTGATCAACCATTGGATGGACTGATGTATCACTTGTTTCACAATATGGTTTGATCATTGAGATTATTTGAAAAAATATCTCTTTTAGTTTTGACAAATGAGTATTTAGCTCAAGTGTTTCTATGATGAATTCTTATGTTTGATGCTCATTTCTAAGATTATCTACTTCCTTTTGTATTAGCTAAATCTGTGCATATTTTTTTGTAATGCTTTCCTGGTGCTGTAACATAATTTGCTCAAAATATTTGTAAAATTGTTTCATTTAAAACTCTGTTTTCTTATTGACATTCTGTGTTTCATGTTCAATTTGTTTCTCCAACAGCTGAATTCTTGCATATTTATATTTAAGTAGAAGACTAACCTATTTTTCATTATCAACTATTGCTGTTTCATAAGCACATGCGAATTGTGACAGCCTTGCCAAATTTTCTGATGGATCAATGGGGTTGTCTTTCCAGACAACCTCCATTGATTCATTCTCTAGAGTTGTTGTTGATAGATCAAGTTTTCTATTCTTTCTCTGTCTCCTTACCATTGCTTTATGTGCTGGACTAAAAATATATATCTAAAGGAGATATCTCTTCAATTCTCAAAACAATTTGTGACGTTGGGTAGGCCGAGATGATTTCAACATATACTTCTTTATTTCCAACTTGTAAGGTTTGTTTAAGAGTTTGAAAATCAGAAGTTCCTTCATTTCTTGTGTCTATCTATGGTACTTGGAGATTTTGTTTGAATTTATCCCATTCTTTATCCATGTCATTTAATATGATTGTTTGTGTCTGATCCTGTGTAGAATTAATTTCCAATTTTTCTCCAACCAAATTTTCTTTGGTTGTTTCTCCATTATTTCTCTTTGTATCATTTTCAAAACATGCCTTAGGGTCTTCTTCTTGATTTTGAGATTGATGCTCAAAAACTTATAAACCTTGACTTGATTTATCTAGTGGTTCTTGATTGGAATTGTGATCATATTTTTCTTCTAAACTTACACTAAGAGTAGGCTCTCTTGTTTCTTCAATTTGTAATAGGTCTAATGGAACCCTTGTCAATATTTTGTTTCTGTAAATATGAAAAATATTGAGGTCAGCTGGAATTAATTTAATTGACGCAAAATGCAAGAATTTGTGAGAAAGTCTTAGCATTTTGAAATAGGTCATCAAGGTCATCTTTCTCATAAATGAATTGTCTAATTTTATCCAAAGAAGTAAATTCTTGGGCAACTTGGTTGGGATCATATTGTCTCCTTGACATAGTAGCTAGATTCAAACATGTAATATTCTACACCTCTTTAACTACGTGTCCAAAATCAAACAAGGAAAAAGAGCCACATTGTACCAGAAAATTTGGCCAAATAGATCTCTTCATGTCTTTTAGGGTTTTGGTAAGACCTTCCCCTACTTTTTGGTATGAAATTTCTCTTGCGAATAAATTATCCGGAACATATTAAGGAAGAAAATGGGGAGCATAGATACTCCCAAAAACTATGATATAATTAAAATTTTCTTCACCAAACCATCTTGCCACTGGAAAAATATATATATTTGCTTCTTCTTAAAGCCTGGGGGATTTTTCATCAAAAATAGTTTGATAGATTGGCAGCATAATACCTTGAAAAATATTATAAAAAAGGGGACAAAATTGAGATTCCCACAAAATCTTATGATACACATGGATAAGAGTAGGGTATTTAAGAGTCCAATTCCAACCAATATTAGGATTTTATTTTCATAAACAGATAGCATCCATCATGTAAGCATTCATAAAAAAGGGTGGGATGACCTGAGTAGAGAAAAAATTATACTGTCTATATTGTCTAATGGCCATAGCCAAATTTTCGGATAAAATATTACTCCATTTCATAACTTTGGAGTTGACAACCACATTAATTAATGTAATCCATTCCATATAAAAATTGATACTATCAGCTTTCCAAAAATTCCTACAGATCATAACAACGACATAACTATGTGGAGCCGACAAAGGTGCAATTAGGTACATACTAGTGTTCTCCCATTTGAATTTGCTGGAGCTAGACCTCGAAGTATGCATGGAATCTATTGGATCTTCATTATATTTTTTTGAACTGCTCGATGAAAGCTCTATCATAGGCCTTTTTAGGTTCTGGAAGATGATACATATTGCACAAATCATCTATAGAGAATGTCCCCATTACTTATCGTCTTGAATTCCTGAATGTCCTGTATGAGATATCTACATTTTCAATAATCACTTCTGTATATGGCAATATTTTAGGCCTCGCAAATATTTTGTGTAGGAAAGAGCATGCTGCTTCAAAGTAGGAAGCTTCAGACGAGACTTTAGCATCAGCCGTTGCTCTATATACCAACACCTTTGGATTTTCGTCTTTTAACATATTCTACATGGCTTCCCACGACGTAGCTCCACCATATTTGTTGCACATAGTATCACTAAAGCGAGAATTCATGTCTAAGTCCTCAAATATAGAAGGCTCGACTGTATTTTTTCCTTTCTTCATTATCTCCGAGCATTATTCCCTGAGATTGAATAATAGAGAAAAATGAACATAAAATAGAGATAATAGCAGAGATTTAATTAAAACAGTGAATTCGATAAGGATGAGAATTTTATTGCAAGAATGAGTAAACATATACAAATCTCCTCAAGCCTTTAAAATATAAATGCAGTTGATTTCCATTAATTACATATTATGGATTTTGTGTGAATATTTTTAGGTCTTTTCAAAAACATCGCATCTCAAACTTGAAAAATATTTCAAAATGATAAGATTTAAGTGCAATGTTGATTTTTCAATGGTGATAAATTGCAATATCTCAAAATCACAATGGTAATATTTTGCAACATCGCAATATCGCGTTATCACAAAATCACTAGATCACAAGGTTCACAGTATTGCAAGATCACAAGATTGGAATTATGGTATTTTGAAAGTTATTTCTGTCTTGGCAATTTGTGATGTACGATGTATTCATTGGGCAACTTTTTCCTTATATGAAGAATTCTTTATGGGATTTTAGAAATATTTCAAGGCCTTTATAAAGAGTGCAACACAAAATTTAATCTTAAAAAGGGTTTTATTGATCGCATATCACAGATTCCGACTAATGGTTATTTGTGTTATCTTTGGCTTGTTCGATTTGTGATAAAGAAAAAATTTCTTAGTCCTAAGTTACTTAGCTAAATGCTTTAACATTTTCTAAAAGTAAAAACTCTTACTTGCCATATTTTTATTGAGAAATTAAAAGGGTCCCCATTTATTGTTACAATATTAGTTATTATAAAAATAAGAGGGGGCAGAGGGGGGGTGTTGTTGAATAGTACAACAACTGGTGATTCAATGGAAGAACTAGTTATCTCTGATAATTTAAAATTCCTAAAACTTTCAAAATTTAAAAATAGTCCACAAAACTGAAATTGGATGAAATATTAAATAAGTAATATTTCTCTGAATAATAAAACAAACTCACCTAATTACAATTCATTTGATGTCATCTTAAAGATGAAAATCCCTATGCTTATATCAGTCATTACACAAATTAAAGATAAAGTAGCAGGATTTTGTCGGTTAGATTTGTTAATAAACTCATTTCTCATAGGTAGAGCCTATGCTACCAGCATGCGTCTATAGCCTCGATAGGGTTACCTTTTAACTAGAAATTATTTTGTGCCCCATCTATTTAAGAATGTAGTTTTTAAAGATAAATCCATAATAATATACTTTTTCTTGTTTTTTCTAAAATAGCTCTTTAAACTAAATTTTCATTTTTATTACTTAAAATACATTAACTTGGTGTGGTGGCCAAATCATGACAATGCCATTCATTGGTTGTAATTCAACTGAACAAGTTGGCTAGTCATGAGACCCCTTGTCTTTTGATTAAGATAATCTCAAGTCATTACCTTGTTTTGGTCTACAGTAGTGGAAATGTTTGTCTTATTATTTCCCTATGAATATGGTAAGAAGGATCTTGATGAGACCTCTTATCTTTTAAGGTTTAGTACATTGATTAGGATTACACTCTAAAAAGAGAAAATTTTACTCGACAAGGAGAATCATTGACTCTTTAAGAGTTCTGGATGAATATTCTTATCTACAAAGAGTCTTTTACTTGGTTAAAAATACTTTTCTTGACTGATAATAGATAACAAGTGTTTTATAAAGTTGGAGTTTCTCAAAGAATGAATAATTTTGGTAAAAAAAAATAAAACTTCATAGAGACAAAACTTAATTAATTTTCAAACCTCTTAACTATTTCCTTAACAATCTCTATTTATAAAAGCGAAAAGTCAAAATATTTCGAGAGATTTTATTGCAAGACCAACAGTTATATTATTTAACTTATATTTTCCTAAGAAAATAAAAGACAATAATGCAGAGGGGATAGAAGAGGTTATCTCCTATGAGAAGTATTTTTTCAAAATTTTCCCATTCATAGGTACAAAATCTTTCTTGCCCGATAAATCTTGCAATAGAAATGTTGTTGGGCAGATTTTTTTCTGCAATTTGAAATGTTCCAAGTCACATTCTTTTGAATTTGGTATTCTTACATTTTTCCTCATGTGCTTTATCCCATTTCAGTACAAGCTCTCCAAGTTGAAATTATTTTGTACTAACAAAATTTGCATCATAGGAATATTTAACTAACTGTTGATGATGAGCATGGGTGACCTTGGCTTTCTCTCTCACTTCTTCAAGTTTGAGAATTTGTGATTGTCTTAACTGAAAAGAAGAAGAAGGATTTTCTTCAATAAATTGAATCAATGATAAAGAGGGAATAACAACATTTGTAGGAAGAAAAACCTCTTTCCCATAGACTTTATGTGTTATCCGATCTGCCCATAGAGAAAATGTTAAAGGTTTATGCCAATTTATTTGACTGAGATCAATAGTTTGTTTAATGATCCTAATGATGTTTTTATTAGTTGATTCTGGTAAACTATTTCCTTGGGGATAATAGTTAGCATAATACTTGAGTTTGAAACCTCTTTTGAGAGAAAATTCTATCATGCATTGCCTGAGAAATAAGATGCATTGTCAAACATCAAGGAATTTGGTAATCCAAATCTGCGAATGATAAATTGATCAATAAATTGGATATTCTTCTCAAAATTGGTTACCTTTAGTGGAATTGATTCCACCCATTTAGTAAAGTAATCAATTGTTGTAAGGATGTATCTATGTTTCTTTGAAGAGTGAGGAATGATCTCACCTATTATGTCCACTCCCCATTACTCAAATGGTTATTCAATATTGACTGGATGTAATGGAAATGTAGGTTTCATTTGCCTTCCAGCAATAGTTTGAAAAATTTTTCATTTCCTTACATATTCATGCGCATCTTCGAACAAGGCTGGCCAGTAATTGCCAGCATGCAATATTTTATGTGCTTATGTTTCTCCTCCGAAATGTCCACCAGTTAGTCCAACATGAAGTTCCTGCAAAAAATTCTCTGCCTTAGATTTTTCAAGGCATTTTAGTAAAATAGAATCATAATTTTTTTCTGAATAAAACATCATCAATAATTTGATATTTCTTTTCTTTCAATCTCAAAGAGTTTTAATTTTTATAACTAATTTTCATAAGATCATATCCATTTTTAAATAAAAAATGATATTAACATATTGAGATTCAATATTGTTGAGGCTTACCTGAGATATTTGAATGTCATCACCTCAATGCTCTTCTTCTGGTAAGTTGGATGATCCTGTTAACATTCAGAAAAAACCTTGACCTCTAACAATTTTATCTGCTCTAATTTCAACATCATATTCTTGTAATGTAGTTACCCAATTTTCTCTTTTTTCTCCTCCTCTTTGCAACACTAATTGGATTACTACTGAAAATGGAACTATGATTTTAGTATGAGTTTTGAGGACAAATGGTCTGAAGTGTTTTATTGACTTGAAGATAACAAATGCTTTTTTTTCCATAGTAGCATAATTTAATTCATCACCTTGCATATTCGAACTAAAGAATGAGATGGGTGCTTCTATTTATTGATCACTGAATTGCGTTAAAACGACAACATATGATGTTTCTGATGAAAATGTATATCAAAAAAAATGATTAGAAAAATTGCAAGTTGTCAGGGATGGAGCGTTAATAATAGCTTGTTTGATCAAGTCAAAGGCTTGTTTTTCGTTGTGACCCCATTTGAAAATATATATATATTTTTTAATCATATTTTGGAAAGGTAAAACTCTTTATGAAGAGTCAAGGACAAACCTTTTTACAAAATTTATTTGTCCAAGGAAAGATTGCATTGATTTCTTATTATGAGGTAAATGTATTTTTTCAATTTCCTTAACTATTTATGGATCAATATAAATACCCTTTTTGATACGATGAATCCTAAAATCTTACCTTCTCTCAAGGAAAAATAAGATTTTTTTGGATTTAGCAAGATCCCATATTACATACGTCGTTCAAATATTTGTTTAAGTTCATTCAAATGGCCGCTTCTTTTCTTGGAATAAATAGTGATATCATCCAAGTAAATAACAACTCATTTGTTAATGAGTCCTTTAAAGGATATGTCCATAGCTCTTTGAAATGTGGTGCTTGCATTAATAAAACCAAAAGGCATTTTTTGATAAGAATATGTTCCCAATTTAGTTCTGAACGTGGTTTTCAACCAATCATCTGGATGAGCTAGGATTTGTTTATATCCTAGAAATCCATAAAGAAAAGACATAATCTCAGAACCAACTACTAACTGCAGTACTTGTTCCATGATTGGCAGTGGAAAGTTGTCTTTTTGACATGATTTATTCAAATTTCTAAAATCTATGCATATACGAATATCACCACTATATTTCCTAACATGCACTAAATTGGATATCCATTTGAATGCCTAACAGGAAATATGATTTTGGCCTTAAGAAGTTTATTCAGCTCTGATTTGATTTTATTCTCAAGGTTTGGATGAGTTTTCCTTAGTTTCTGTTGCACTGGTATATCATTAGAGATCATGGTTATGGTGTGTTGTATAACAGAGGTATCATAAGTTTTGAGATCAGAATAATCCCAAGAAAATATACTTCTATATTTCTTCAATAGTAAAATGAATGATTATCTTTCATCAGAAGATAGATCTAGATTTCATCTATGATTTGGTCATCGTATGACCCTTATGATGTTAAAAAATTCATAATATCATAGTCATCATTGAAGACTCGCCAATTTGTGACATTATAAAAATGGACAGTCTAAAAAATAATTCAATAGAAAATCTATCTCGACTAAATTCCTCAAACAGTATGAGTTTTGATACAATATTTGCTAACATATATGCACTAGCATTTTGCAGTCTAGGTACAAGAGAAATATTAAATGCCAAAAAATGAGATGTAATATCTTGGACTAGTGATTGATAATGTCTAAGATGTCCATAAGGGCAATGGATAGTATTTATTACCTGTCTAATGATGATTTCCGAGTCTCCAAAAACCTGCAAATATTTTATATTGAGGCCAATTTCTTTGTATAATCCTTGTATTAATGCCTCATATTCTACATTGTTATTTTTACATTCGAATTCTAACCTCCAACCTAACATGGTATTTTATCCTTATGGGATGATTAAAGCACAACCATATCCTACACCATCATTAGATTTGGAACCATCAAAGTACAAAGTCCAAACCAAAGTTTTAACTGCTAGTTTATTTACAAAATTTTTGCACTTGGAAGTATTTGTTTGTGAAAAGTTTTCAATTTGTGAGAAGACAAAATTATCCAGAAAATGAGATTTTTGAGCATTAAAATTCCAAAAGAATGATTCAAATGAATAATTCCCAATAATATTATTATTGAATTATATTGGCTCATTATCACCTTGAAATTCAGTCACTATATGTTTCAGGTGTTTCTCACAGTCAACTCGAATTTGATTTTTATTCCCATTGTAAGGAAGCCACATGTAAGACAAAATTGTAGCAAAATATCCATGGAGTTTTTCAGACCAGTATCTACTTAGGATTAGACCATAAAATTCAGGAATTTCAGCGACCTAAATAGCTATTATTTGAGAGACTTTGGGATTTGATGAAAGTCTAATGCTCACATAATCAATTTCCCCTAAGACCTCTACTTTAGTTCTGTCAAGTTGTATTATGTGGACACCATACTTTTGTGGAGTGATGTTCATCTCGACACAAACTGTTTTCAGCATTATATTGGAAGATGCACCTGAGTCAATCAAACAATTATGAAGGTTTTTATTGAAAATTTCGTAAGTTAAGAGGAAGGGAGGTCTATGAGAATTAGATATGTGACCGATTAAAATGACGTCGATAGGATTGACTTATTTGAAGAGGTTGGGAGTTTTCCCATGCCTTTAACAACTTGAGATACAACATCAATAGGTAAAGGTGATACAGGAACTGCATTCAGTTCTCTAAGTAACATTTTATGTTGCTGTTTCAATTTGCTAAGTTCATGTAATGAAATTTTTTCCCTCATCTTCTTCATATCTTCCACAATATTATATTCCATAGTATAAGTGGCTACTAGGGTTTTCGATGTAGATGGAATATTTGATGAAGTTGGATTAGGCTGTGAAGTTTTGGGAGTAAACTTTTTACTGCTTGATTTTTCCTTGGAAGGAGGAGTTTGAGTTTTCTGCTTTTGATTCAAGGGATTTGTATCAGCAAGCCCTTTGATCCTGGTGCTAACGGGCAAAGATTCTTGTTCCTCTTCAATTGGAAGAACAAAGTCCCATATTCCATTTAGTTTAACAATTTCTTCCTCTCTTGTTTCTTCATATTCAGTTTCTTCTTCCTCTTCTTCTAAGTCAGTCTCAACATTAGATATGGTATTTTGTGGTTGAGATTTAGAAGACTGATTTCTCTTAAAAGATCTAAATGGCCTTTTTATAGTAGAAGATTCAAAAACTTGTTTCTTAATTTCAAACATGTCATTAGAAACATTCTTCAACACCTTCTGAAGGCCTGAAGATCAAAAGGATATTTCTAGACTTTATTTTTAGAATAATCTTTGAAAGACACTTTCTTAGATTTTCTATCTTCGTAAGTGTTTTTATTTTCAAGAGAAAATGTGTGTTTTTGAAAAAAAAGGATTCCTTCATGTTTTCTGCTAATGTGGCTAACTACTCTCTATCTACAAAAATGGCTATATCAGAGGGAAGAGAAGATATACACCACTCAATTTGAACATCAACACCAGGAGCTGACACACTAGGAATTTTATTAAGTAGTTTATTGAACCTGGAATTGAAGTATTTGATATTCTCTCCCATTTTAGCCTTGATATTGGATATTTCATTGATGATAAATGCAATGGTTCTATCATCTACAAATTTAGCTAAGAATTGTTGCTAAAATAGATCCCAACTAGTTATAGAGCAAGGGAGTAATGAAAAGTACCAGGATCCAACAAATACTATAAGAGTATATGGAAATAATGTACCACATAGTCTTCTTCAGTCAATTCATTTAAATTGATGGCCAACATATAGTTATGGAAATTTTATTCTGCTGGTAGAGCATCATCGGGATTAAATTTGGGAAAACATCTTTCATATTTTTATGAAGAGGATGAAGAGGACCTGGAATTTCTATAGTTCCTAGATTATTCCATGGTTTTATTTGTGGTGGTGGTTATTGTCTTTCCATGATGATAGGAGTATGGATGGATGAAGATATGAGCAGGATGTGAGTTGAAGAAGAGGCCGGTTGACTACTTGAACTAGAATAATTGGCACCAATAGTTAGAATGAGAGTCGTTGAAACGAGTGGAGGGAATGAATAGATTTGAGATAGTGAATTGGAAAAAATCTCACTAATAGATGTTTGAGATTTACATTTCTTAGTATTCCTTCGGAAATAAGTAATGGGAAATTCCAAAGGAGGAATTCCAATTCTCTCACTTAGAGAATGAGTCAAGATTAGTTTAGGTTGTAAAACAGATGAAACACTTTCTTTAGATGGCTGAGAAATTACAGGTTTTTTAGCTGAAATAGAGATTTTTTATAACTTCTCTATTAAAGTTTGAAATTCTAGTGATTCAGATTTATAACTTGAAGAAAGTAATTTATGGGATCCAGAATATTGTAGTAGATTTAGGAGAAGATTGTTCAACTTATGATCTTAAAATGGTAGTTCTAGATGGGGATCCAGAAGTTGGAGGGGATGTAGAGGGAGAAACATTATTAGGATGGCTTCTTATTTTTTTTATCAATTTTCCTTGCCATTCACAATTGGCCCTCCTTCTACCGCCAAAATGTTGAAGCCTCAGAATTCCATTGCAACAACATGGGGGATCATTAAGGGAATTTTGAGGTCTAAAATGGGCCTCCTAAGGAAATTATAAAATAATATTGGAAATAATAAAATAATATTAGATTACATCATCAAATTTTAGAGGGAAAAAAGAATAAAATAATAATAATCTAATAAAACTATTTTTTCAACTCGTATTTTCAACTTATCTCAAGTTTTTACTCAAATTTCGAGCAAAAAAACTTGTTGGATGAAAAATTTAATTTCTCATCCAAGGAGTGCCCATCTTGAATACTTTTTATGGACCTCTCTACATGAAAAATGAGAAATACATGAAAAATGTGATTGCAATTGTGTTTTTTCATGTATTTCTCATTTTTCGTGTAGGAGGGTCCATCAAACGTATGCAACATGGGTACTCCTTGGATGAGAAATTAAATGTTGCATCCAATGAGTACTCTTGCTCGAAATTTGAGTAAAAACTTAGGGAGATAAGTTCAAAATACAAGTTGAAGAATTAGTTTTATTATTTTATTATTTTTTATTCTTTTAACTTTTTTACTCCAAACATTGTGAATCATCCCCCATGGTTGACATCATCATCTTGAATCCTATCGGTTATTATTAAGTTCATTTTGGTTCAACATTGTTCTTAGAAGGCCCATTTTAGACCTCAAAATTCCCCTAATGAACCACCCGGTTCAGACCTTGAAAAAATCTCCTTTTCTGTTATGTATAGTAGCTTCAACTAGGGATAATGGGACCAATTTCCCAGCAAATATTTGATATGGTGATGACGGGTTTGATACAAGGTGAAATAAAAAATGATTTTAAACTAATGGAAATAATCTATTTAAGTAACAAACACATTCATCAATTTAATCTAATATTCAAATTAATATGTACGTGGGAAGTAACTTAACTTATGTGATCTACAAAGATATCTTAAAGAAAAAGATAATAAAGATCATTCAATTGCTAAAAGAGATGAAACCGTTTAAAGATAAGTATTTTGACTAAATATTTAGGAAAAATAATTGTGATACTATATTGCATATATCGATTGATCATATAATCAACAAGGAATTACATCTAAAACATCATGCAATAATTCTTCAATGAAAAACTATAATCTAGATATCATACACAATACAATATAAAGAAGTTTATTGCTAAATCATAAATAGAACTCAATCATAAAGATAATAGTACTAGATATGAGAGGTTATATTCATGAAATCAGCAACACTAACCTTGTCTTCTTTTCAACCAAATACAGTCTAAGAGTAGAGAAATGAAAATTCAGTACAGTATGCTTCGATATTCAAGAAAATCAAGATCTTGTTCCATGTATTTCATCAAAAGAATCACAAAAGTACAGAAATGCAAGTTTTTGATTTTTTTTTTTTGATAAAATCCTGGACACCTCTCTAAATGCATGAGAGAGGTTTAAATAATATTACATATGTATAAAAAATATAATATTACATAAAATATGAGGATGTTTCAAAAAAACTTCCTTAGAATACTGAAAATAAAATATAAAAACTAAAAGAAAGATAATGACGTGCTTGATCAAGTTCAACAGTCCTTCCTTCGAATTGAACTTTTTAGTTCACAAATATCCAACATTGGCTTCACTTGGAATGGCTGGCCGAATATGGATCTTAGTTGTCTCATGAATACATCATCAAATAGAGGTGGAACCATATTTTGAGTGGAATTCATTAGACAACATAAAGCCATCTACTGACTGTATGGTTTTACTAGAAATTGCCAATAAGAGTCATGATCAAGCTTAGATAGCTTTTTGATTGCTTCAATTTGATATTTGGTTGTCTCTTTCCACTATCCCTCTAATTGTTTGATATCTAGGAAAAGTCTAGACTTGCATTATTTAATCATATTAATATTATAATCATTTTCATTCACAACTTCAATTATATTGGTTGATATATAATCTCCTCTAGTTGTTGCCCTTTCTTCTTGCTTTAATTTCATATCCCAATTTGTAAATATAATATCTCTTTTGGATTTTCAATCTTCATCAAATCAACTTTTCTTTCTTCTTCAGACTCTTGCCAGGAAATAAACTCTGATATATTCTTATCAACTTCTTCATATTCCAATATGTAATCAACCATTTGATGGAAAACTGTATCACTTGTTTTAAAATATGGTTTTATCATTGAGATTCTTTGACAAAATATCTCTTGTTGTTTTGATAATTGAGCATTTAGCTCAAGTGTTTCTTTGATGAATTCTTCTGTTTGATGTTGATTTCTATGATTATCTACTTCCTTTTGTATTAGCTGAATCTGTGTATCTTTTTCTATAATTCTTGCCTGGTGCTGTAACTTCATTTTCTCAAAATATTTCTGTAATTGTATCATCTGCATCTTTTTTTTCTTATTTACATTCTATCTTTTTTGTTCAATTTGTTGCTCTAACGGCTAAATTACTGCATCTTTATCTTTAAGTAGAAGAATAACCTCCACTGCCTTATCAACTGTAGTTGTTGCATAAGTGCTTGTGAATTTTGATAACATTGTCAAATTTTTTGATGGATCAATGGTGTTCTCTTTCCATACAACCTCCATTGATTCATTCTATGGAGTTATTGCTGATAAATCATGATTTCATTTATTTCTCTGTCTCCTTACCACTTCTTTGTGTGTTGGACTAAAAAATATATCTGAAGGGGGTATCTCTTCAATTCTAAAAACAATTTGTGACGTTGGGTAATCCGGTATGATTTCAATATCTGCTTCTAGATTTCAAACTTGTAAGGTCTGTTTAGGTGTTTGAAAATCATAAATTCCTTCAATTCTTGTGTCTATCTGTGGTAATTGGAGATTTTGTTTGAATTGCTCCCATTATTTATCCATGTCATGTATTATGATTCTCTCTATCTGATCCTGTGTAGAATTAATCTCCATTTTTTCTCTAGCCACTTTGGTTGTTTCTCCATTATTTCTCTCTGTACCCTTTTCAAAGCTTTCCTTAGGGTCTTCTTCCTGATTTTGAGATTGATGCTCAGAAATCTTTGAACCTTGACTTGATTTCTCTAGTGATTCTTGATCAAAATTGTGATCAAAATTTTCTTCTAAACTTACACTGGGAGTAGGCTCTCTTGTTTCTTCAATCTTTAATAGGTCTAACAGAACCCTTGTCAATCTTTTGTTTTTGTAAATATGAAAATTTTTGAGGTCGGCTGGGGTTAATTTGATTGACACAAAATGGAAGACTTTGTGATAAAGTCTCAACGTTTTCAAATAGGTCAACAAATTCTTTTTTTTCATGAATGAACTATCTAATTTTATCCAAAGAAGTAAAGTATTTGGAAACTTAGTTGTGATCATATTGCCTCCCTGGCATAGTAGCCAAACTCAATCATGTAATATTCTGCACCTCTTTAACTGTGTATCCAAAATCAAACAAGGAAAAAGAACCACATTGTACAAGAAAAGTTGGCCAGATATTTTTCTTCATGTATTTTAGGGTTTTGGTAAGATATTCCCCTACTGTTTGGTATGCAATCTCTCTTGCCAATAACTTATCCAAAACATAATAAGGAAGAACATGGGGAGCATCCATACTCCCAAAAGCTCTGATATGAGCAAAATTTTCTTCACCAAACCATCCTTCCACTAGAAAAATATACATCTTTTCTTCTTCTGAAAGCCTGGGGGCTTTTTCATCAAAAATAGTTTGATAGATTGGAAACATAACACTCTGACAAATATTATAAAAATGGGGACAAAATTGAGATTCCCATAAAATATTATGATACACATGGATAGGAGTAGGGTCTTTAAGAGTGCAATTCCAACCCAAATTAGGAAATTTTGTATAGAAATAAATAACATCCATAATGTAATCACTCATAAAAAATGGAGGGATGACCCGAGTAGAGACAACTCTATACTGTCTATAATGTCTGATGGCTATAGGAAAATTGTTGGATAAAATATTACTCCAATACATAATCGTGGAGTTGACAGCCACATCAATTAATGTAATCCATTCCATAGAAAACTTGGTACTATCATATTTCCCCAAAATCCTACACATCATAGTGGCTACATAACTATGTGGAGCTGACAGAGGTGCAATTGGGTACATACTAGTTTTCTCCCATTTGAATTTGTTGAATCCATACCTCCAATTCTGCATGGCATCTATTGGATCTTCATTCTCTTTTGTGAACTATTCGATGACATCTCTATCATAGGCCTTTTAAGGTTTTGGTAGATGATACATCTTGCACAATTCATATATTGAAAATGACCCCATTACTTCTTGTCTTGAATTCCTAAATGTCCTATCTAGGATATCTACATTTTTAATAATTCACTTCACCATATCTATATATGGCAAGATTTTAGGCCTCGCATCTATTCTCTGTAGGAAATAACAGGCTTCTTCAAAATAGGAAGCTTTAGATGAGATTTTAGTGTCAGTCATTACTTTTATTGCCAACAACTTTGGATTTTCATCTTCTAACAAATTATACATGGTTTCCCACGACGTAGCTCCACCATATTTGTTGCATGTAGTATCACTAAAGAGTGGTTGCATGTGTGAGTCCTTGAATGCAGAAGGATTGAATGTCGTTTTCCTTTCTTCATCATCTCTAAGCGTTATTCCCTTAGATTGACCAATAACGAAAAATGAAAGTAAAGCAAAGATAATAGCAGAGATTTAATTAAAACAATAAATTTGATAAGGATGGGACTTTTATTGCAAGCATAAGTAAATATATACAAATATCCAAGAGCCTTTAAAAGGTTAAATGTAGTTTATTTCAATTAATTACGCATTATCGATTTCATGTGATTATTTTCAGGTCTTTTCAAAACATTGCATCGCAAACCCGAAAAATATTTTGAAATCATAAGATTTAAGCACAATGCTGATTTTTCGATTGTGATAAACCACAATATCACAAAATTGCAATGGTAATATTTTGCAACATTGCAATCTCTCAAGATCACAAGATTGCAAGGTTCAGAGTATCACAAGGTTTTCCATATCACATTAGTGCAAGATTGCAAGATTGGAATTATGGCATTTTGAAAGTTATTTCTGTCTTGGTGATTTGCGATGCTCGATGTATTCTTTGCGTAGATTTTTCCTTATACAAAGAATTATTTAAGTGCTTTATGGGCTTTTAGAAATATTTAAAGGCCTTTATAAAGAGCGCAACATAACATTTAATCTTAAAAATGGTTTTATTGATCACATATTGCAGGTTCCGACTAATGGTTATTTGCATTATATTTGGCTTGTACGATCTGCGATAAAGTGAAAACTGCTTAGTCCTATGTGACTTAGCTCAATGCTTTAACATTTTCTAAAAGTAAAAACTCTTACTTGGTAGATTTTTATTGAAAAATTAAAAGGGTCCCCATTTATTGTTACAATTTTAGTTATTATAAAAATAAAAAGCGGGGGGTTTGTTAAATAGTACAACACTGTTATAGTTATGTTATAAGTATGTTTAGGGCCACTAAATTAAATTCTTCATCAGGGTGTGGAAACCTAGTTCGAGCACCCCCCATACTGCCTCAGGTGAGACTTTGATCTGCGAAAGTAGTTTAATGACGAAAGGGCCAGTAGTTGCAGGGTTTGTTGGTTGTGCGATAACTTCGAACCTGGGTTAGGACCCCTCAAGCCAAAAAATACTTCTATTGCGAGGACCGAGATAATTTTTAGGGAGAGTTGATGTTGTGGCATTCTACGCAGTAATAATTACAAGATTGTCTTGATAAAAATATCTTTGAATTTGCGCTCCAAGAGAATAGAAGTTCTAAATTGTCTGTTGAAGATTGGATACAAAAGTATATTTATACAGAAGTCCACAAGATATTCTTTGATTCCTTTGCGACCGAGCTGCCTTAGTGGTTTTTTAAATAGAATGAATTTAATACCTGTACAAAATATGACGCAGTCACTCATTGGACTCCAAAATTGGTACAACAGTTAGAGAATACTAGCAATAAGTGTTAGGATGAATTATTAATGTAAGTGTACGAAAAGAGATCACTTTAGCTACACATGAAAAACAACCCTAAAAAAAAATATGGTTGTCTAACTTCTTAGATCTTCAATAGATGGTCGAAACAAATGAAAAACAAACCTAGATCTATGCAAATAATGGAGATAAATAGTAAATTGAAATAAGAGTTTCTCCAAAATATTCAATGGAAAAGAAAACATTTATAAATATTTTTTTGTATTATATTAACACTTGGGAAGAGAACTAAGAATGATGTTACCAATACCCTCAATGAGATGGGTTCTTGGTTGTTCTCAAATGCTTCAACATCATAGTTTCTCTCTCTGTGGTGTAGAAAACCCAAGACGTGTACTACTCAAAGGGAGCTCAATAAGCAAAAAGAAAATAAAAGTAATCAAAGTATGAAAATTATAAAATGATCAAAGTCCGACCATGATAAAAGGATCAAAGGTCAGAAGTGGATGGAAAACCCTCCTATTTATAACAAAATATTGAGTCATCCTTGATAATGGTGCATAATAAAATATTATTAACCAACATCTAGATCTAACTACTTGGAATATTATATTATATTTTTTTTGGAGGGAAAAGGAACTTAAATTGGTTAAATCCATTTATTTAGAAATAATAAACAAATACAATATTTATCTACCATTTCAAGGATGGGATCAAGGAATAATTTAACAAATAATGATTTATTTTATTATTCCTAAATGATTTAGTCAAATTTAACAATGAAAATTTATTAAATAATGATTTAATTAATTATTCCTAGAGAACAATAAGATAAATAATTATTTATCTAATTATTTCTCATTAATTGGGTTAAATATGAGTACGAATATTATTAAATAGAGGTTTAATTAATTATTCCTAGAGGATAATCAAATAAATAAGGATTTATTTAATTATTCCTCATGGGGTTTTCTATTTGGATAAAAAATAACTTAATAAACTACGGTTTATTAAATTATTTCTTATAGTGAAAGCAATTTTACTAAGGTAAAATTGGTCTTACATGGTTTATTTCGATCCATTTAATCGTAAATGGTTAGATGACCAAAAATTGGTGTAACATATTTCCCCCCAACGTGCGAGTGTTAGGAGCTAATCGTATGATCAAAGTACATTGTAAGAACACAATCACTGGACACTAAAGGGGGAGTCATAGAGAGAGAGATACGTAGGAAAAAGCGAAGTCAGAGAGGAAGATAACCTTGAGGGGGCGAGACTGACAAAGGTAAGTCTCCTTTAATGTTTGGTTACTAGTTCTTAGTGAGGTGGGGGAGGCATACCTATGTTCGGCGAGATGAAAAAGTACAAAGAATAATGGTTCGCCCAGTAAAATGACACTGAGCTATAAAATACATGATATGTTAGCATAAACATGGGCTAGACAAAAAATATAATGGATCTCACATATGTATTGTGCCTAGGACAACAACCAGGACTGAATACAATAATATCTTAGTACATGAGATATAATAACAACCAGAGAAGCGCTGATAAATAGGAAAGGGCTCTAAAAATATAAATGGATCATCTAAGTGATACATGCATGCTATAGGCGCTGCAAGCTACTGGGGCGGAACCCATCAAATCTATGGAGCTACATCTGGGGTTGTAGAAGAGAATGAGGTCATCCCGACATGTGGGGGGATACCTGAAGGGCCACCCCCTCATGAGGTCTGAAACATCTCACACACACCCGAGAATCACTGGATCAATCTTCTGGATCACCAAACTATCAAGTATACGAATCTCGATCATGCTGAAGTGGAGAAGATGAGAAACAATCAAGTCAAAGGGAAATAAGGAGTCCCTTTTCTTGATCCGATGCACCAAAAAATTATGGAATCTGAAACCAAGATACGTCGCCCTCTAGACCTATATTTTGGAATGAATGTGCTGATGTCAATAGAAGGAGGTCTACCATAGGTGAGGGAATGAGGGTCCTAAACTAAGGCATGAGGGAACATATTAGAGAGACTGATGGACTGACACCAGAGATGATGATGGAATGGGGGATATTGAGTAGAAAACGGACAACTTCCCTTGTTAGAGCATAAAAATCATAAATGAATTGGCAGCGATTGACTCAACACTTGAGGGGATGGAGGACAGTGGGACTAGAGGCCAAAATGGGCTACAGGAGAGAGGGACAACGCATAAATGGGTGGGATATTGTAACAGGAGGTAAAATGGATTTGGGACAAACTCCATGAATGTGATGATGACTCAACTCAGATGCTCTGAACATGGGCAACTCGATGATGCTTCCACAAAGAATAGGCCTGGTGGGGACCATAAAATCATGAGCAAGAGATGGTTACTCATGACGAAAATTGACACGAGCATCGAAAATTATGAAGGCTAAGTGGTGCCCCAAGTAAAAGTGGCACAAGTGTAGAAATTAAATTTTGAGAGGTAGAGAAGTAACCCTTCTTGGAAAAAAGGCTTCTGGATGAGGTGTAAAATCACCAAAAACATAGGGGGACTTTTACTTGCCACTTCCGCCCAGCTGAGCATGAGGACCAGATGGTAAGTGAAAAATTCTTATATTTTATGATGCATTTAAAATTTTAAAATGATGTATGTGGTACTAATTCGTTACTTTTGGTATGTAGATATAGCACCGGTGAGACTGACCGAGTATATGGGACGACCTGTAACACCATGGGATGTAGAGTCTAGTACAAATATAGGAGATGATAAGGATGATTTAGAGGCACTATTGGAGGATTTCCTTTATATATGCGATTTGTTGATGGCTGGGGTATCAGAACGCGACTGGCATGATCTAGATGACCACTACATTGAGGCATGTGTCGGGCTATCCTCAAAGTGGCGAGGGGTCATGCGGCGCATGGAAATGGCCCGACAGGGTATGCAGGATCTGCAGTCTGTAAGAGCCGAGAGATTGGCTCAGGACCCTCCAGATAGTGATTAGATGTAGGGGAATGAGGTGCCCCCAGTTTTGATTTTTGTAACATGCTATGGGCATGTCTGATGTATTAGAGTAGAGGACTCCAAAAAATTTATGATTTTGTGGACACATATTATGGATATGCATATTTTTATATATGGTGTGTATGTGGTTCACCACTTGTTTATGTTGAAGATTGCAACAAGAAACAATGAAATTGGCATATGAAAACGACATCCTTGATCCTAGTAAAAATTAGGCACCTACACTAGGTGGGGCCCACACAGGTTATTTTCAGGTGGAGGTCTATTTATAGATGGTGAGAAAATTATATTTATAGATGATGTTATATTTATAGATGTATGTGCGAGTTATATTTATAGATCACATGTCTATTTATAGAATTCATGTCAATTATTATTATCTCTTAATAATAGTTGGACAATAAACATTAATATATTCTCAATGAGCACATGGAAATAGTTAACTGAAGTGTCAAATCAGTTAGCTATGTGAATTTTGAGTTAAGTGGTTGGTTGGTGGGACATGCAATGTGGACTTAGCTATAAATGAGTGATTCAAAGTTGTAAAAGAGTTGGATGTGTAGTTATGTGAGTTGTAAAATAGTTTAACTCAGTTAAGTGATTTAAAATCAGTTGTGCTAGTTGTAAATGAACATACACTAGTGAGAGATCAGTGAATTAATTATTTCATTAATTCACAATTAGTGGTCTCACATGAAATTGAAGATTTACTACTATTAACTACACAGCTGGGATCCTGCTGGATACCCAAACTTGAGTGTAGAAGAAAGGGAAATTTCGACTATCAACGTGACATTAGTGGGTGTACCTGCTAGGGAAAACACTGCACAGGGGAGGTTAAACGTATTTATATGTTCACTAAAACTTAATTTTTCTTTGCTGCACTCCCATACATTAACTTATTTTAGTTCCACCTTATGATACACGTGGATATACCAAAAGAAACTTGCGTATACTGAGATAAATTTATTGTTAGATAAACTTTCAGAAAAAATATTTAACTCAACTTAACAGTTATGTATCAGATAGTTAAGCTATAAATATGTGCAATAATAATAGAATAAATCATCACACAAAAGCATCACACATGAACCCAAGATTTAAGGTGGAAACCCAATTCGGGAGAAAACCACCGATGTTTTCATTTCTGTCTTCAATATTTATTATATGGAAAACTACTTACAATATTGTATTGATGCAAACTTATGCCAGTATGCAGGAATCTACGTGCAGAAGGTTGCAACCTTCTCTCGTTCTCTAGCTGCTACTGGAAGGGAGCTACAATCCCCTGATCTTGTTTACCAGTAACTACTGGAAGGGAGCTTCAACCACCTGATCTAAAGACCAACTTCTACTGGCAGGAAGCCCCTACTTCCATACTCAAGGCTTCAACCTTCTGAACCACCATAGACCATGTTTCATCAATTTTCACACTAGATCACACAACTTCCATACAAATCTTCATAAATATCAACAATAATAAACTTCACCCAATCCTTCAGTCAGAACAGTGAGATCACTGTAACCAGAACACAATAATAAATCAAATTTATGAATCAGTATGCAGAATAAAACTTAACCCTGAACATTCATTATCTTAAAATTCATATGCTACTTTGCTTCACTAAACCTGCATGTATACATGCTTTCCTTCACACCAACCTGCGTATTGTGAATACTATTTTTACATAATGTGATCAGTCTCAAATCCAGATCTAAGGTTTTTTAGTCAGATATATTTCGAGAATTGCAGAACCTATAATCAGTCAGTCATCGTTAAAAATATTTACTCACTTATTGATCAGATTTGTACATATTCAACTTAGTACCATATACAGTATTCAAATAACCCAGATCTACATGAAGACTTCATTTACAGACAATATAAATACATCAACATTAGAGAAATAATCTTTGAAGTAAGCTTCAGAAAACCCTGACTTCCATACGTGCCTTTTATGAGACAAATTTGCGTATATAGGCGCTGTTATCGAGACAAACTAGCATACAGATCTGTAAATATTTAATTCTGCATAATGTTTCAGATCTATAGAACTTACCTAGATTTATTCACTTTATTTCAGCAAGCATGTGCCAGGTCACAGATCTAATCATCTCATCATTAGATCAAGCTGTGTATATGCATGCTTTTATCGAGACAAACTAGCATATAGATCTATATATATTTAATTATGCAGAATGTTTTAGATCTATAGAAGTTACCTAGATTTCTTCACTTTATTTCAGCAAGCATGCACATATTATGGATATGCATATTTTTATATATGGTGTGTATGTGGCTCACCACTTGTTTATGTTGAATATTGAAGAAACAATGAAATTGGCATCTGAAAATGACATCCTTGATCCTAGTAAAAATTAGGCACCTACACTAGGTGGGGCCCACACAGGTTATTTTCAGGTGGAGGTCTATTTATAGATGGTGAGAAAATTATATTTATAGATGATGTTATATTTATAGATGTATGTGTGAGTTATATTTATAGATCACATGTCTATTTATAGAATGCATGTCGATTATTATTATCTCTTAATAATAGTTGGACAATAAACATTAATATATTCTCAATGAGCACTTGGAAATAGTTAACTGAAGTGTCAAATCAGTTAGCTATGTGAATTTTGAGTTGAGTGGTTGGTTGGTGGGACATGCAATGTGGACTTAGCTGTAAATGAGTGATTCAAAGTTGTAAGAGAGTTGGATGTGTAGTTATGTGAGTTGTAAAATATTTTAACTCAGTTAAGTGATTTAAAATCAGTTGTGCTAGTTGTAAATGAACATACACTAGTGAGAGATTAGTGAATTAATTATTTCATTAATTCACAATTAGTGGTATCACATGCAATTGAAGATTTACTACTATTAACTACATGAATTTCAAATCCAGTGGATACCTAGTTGAGATGTAGGTGAAAGGGAAATTTTGACTATCAGTTGTGACATTAGTGGGTGCACTTGTTGGGAAAAATACTGAGCGAGGGGGGGGGGGGGGGTGAATCAGTATTTATAGCTCACCGAAAACTTTTAATTTTTCTTTACAGAATTCTATACACAACTTTAATGAACCCAACTTGCGTATACATGTGGATATACCAAAAGAAACTTGCGTATACTGAGATAAATTTATTTTTAGATTAAATTTCAGAAAAAAAATTTAACTCAACTTAACAGTTATGTATTAGATAGTTAAGCTATAAATATGTGCAATAATAGTAGAATAAATCATCACACAAAAGCATCACACATGAACCCAAGATTTAAGGTGGAAACCCAATTCGGGAGAAAACCACCGATGTTGTCATTTTTGTCTTTAATATTTATTATATGGAAAACTACTTACAATATTGTATTGATGCAAACTCATGCCAGTACGCAGGCATCTACGTGCAGAAGGTTGCAACCTTCTCTCGTTCTCTAGCTGCTACTGGAATGGAGCTACAATCCCCTGATCTCGTTTACCAGTAACTACTGGAAGGGAGCTTCAACCACCTGATCTAAACACCAGCTTCTACTGGCAGGAATCCCCTACTTCCATACTCAAGGCTTCAACCTTCTGAACCACCATAGACCATGTTTCATCAATTTTCACACTAGATCACACAACTTCCATACAAATCTTCATAAATATCAACAATAATAAACTTCACCCAATCCTTCAGTCAGAACAGTGAGATCACTGTAACCAGAACACAATAATAACTTAGATTTATGAATCAGTATGCAAAATCAAACTTAAACCTGAACATTCATTATCTTAAAATTCATATGCTACTTTGCTTCACTAAACCTGCATGTATATGCACTTTCCTTCACACCAACCTGCGTATAGTGAATACTATTTTTACATAATGTGATCAGTCTCAAATCCAGATCTGAGGTTTTTCAGTCAGATATCTTTCGAGAATTGCAGAACCTATAATCATTCAGTCATCGTTAAAAATATTTACTCACTTATTGATAAGATTTGTACATATTCAACTTAGTACCATATACAGTATTCAAATAACCCAGATCTACATGAAGACTTCATTTACAGACAATATAAATACATCAACATTAGAGAAATAATCTCTGAAGTAAGCTTCAGAAAACCCTGACTTCCATACGTGCCTTTTATGAGACAAAGTTGCGTATATAGGCGCTTTTATCGAGACAAACTAGCATACAGATCTGTAAATATTTAATTATGCATAATGTTTTAGATCTATAGAACTTACCTAGATTTATTCACTTTATTTCAGCAAGCATGTGCCAGGTCACAGATCCAATCATCTCATCATTAGATCAAGTTGTGTATATACATGCTTTAATCAAGACAAACTAGCATATAGATCTATATATATTTAATTCTGCAGAATGTTTCAGATCTATAGAACTTACCTAGATTTCTTCACTTTATTTCAGTAAGCATGCACTAGGTCATAGATCCAAACATCTCATTATTAGATCATGCAATAACATAATCATTTTAGGTCTAGAGATCCTGATCCATCATTGTATCCAATGGTGCATCATAGATTCATATCTACCAATAAAAAGAGTTTATCCCATGCAGATATGCTTCAGAGAGAAGTATTCAGTGACAACCCTTACACATCCACCACTTGCACTATGATCTTCTTCCCTTCTATATATTTATCCTTTCCCAATATCATGAGTCAAAACCACACCACTGCCGATGGTATTCTTGGACAGAATCAAATAGATGACACAACACTCAAAACTGTGGGCTAATACCATGGTAAAGCCCCCTGGTATCAAAAATTTTTAGAGCACAAAAGGCATACACAACTTGGATCATTCTTATCTGCGAGTATACATGGCTTGGCCTACACAAACCCATGTATAGAACCTACAATATGAATACTAACCAATATTCTATTAGACATTACACATGTCTTATGATATACCTTCTGCATACTACTAAGCTTCACCAGAATACATACACTCCATCTTTTGCTAGAGAGTTTCCATCAAGGACAACATATTAAGACATAAGAATCTTATTGCCAACAATCTCCTCCTTTGGACTTGATGGAAACCTTGATGGTGTTTGATCACCACAACACATAGATACAATAAACACCAAAAAAACTCATGCTAAATCTCTAGACATATTTTTCAGACTCTATAATTCAACCCAATATTACCTTTCCTATCACCAAGGACTCATACTTACACCAACGATCAAACCAAGTGGAAGTACATAATTGACCCAATTACCCAACCAAGTGGATTTACAAATTGGAATAAGTCCTTACATGACTAAAAATAACAATTTACATCATGGGTATCAACATTCCCTTTTCATAAAATTACCAAAATAACTTTTCAGGACCAAAAAATCTCAAGAGAGAGATAATAAATCAAAAACCAATCAAAATGCCAACAATGAATCCTCTTCAACAAGGCAGGTGCTCCCCCTAAGCTTGTGCATCCTGAACACCTTCAACAACCAATTCATCAAGGCATCTTCATCAAGGAGATAATGATACAGAAAGATGAATACTGGAACAACAATAGAGATTACCCATCAGCACCAAAATATTTCTGAAAGATGACTCAGAATTTCTGTCAGTAAAAACCCATACATGGTTTGATGCACAAAAACTTGCATATATACACGATTTGCCTTAATTAAACCAGTGTATTGAATTTATTCTTCCTAAATTAAGAATATTTGATTAGAGAGACAAAGACAAATCCCAGCTTATGTCTGAGATATTCAAATGCTTCCCTTGGAAGAGGTTTAGTAAATATATCTGCAACTTGTTCGTTGGAGGGAACATACTCCAATTTAACCTTTTTTTCAAAAACCTATTCACGTAGGAAGTGATACTTGATAGGAATGTACTTGGTCTTGTAAAGCATAATAGGATTCCTCGAGATACTAATGACACTGGTATTATCATAGAGAATGGAGATGGGAGGTGAACATTTGATTTGAATATCATGTAGTGTATGAATCATCCAAAGAAGTTGTGTGCAACATGACGCGACAACCACATATTCTTCTTTTGTTGTATATAAGGCAATAGAAATTTGTTTCTTGCTGAACCAAGATACTAATCGAGGTCCCATATAAAATGCACCACCACTAGTGCTTTTTCAATCATAAAAATTTCCAACCCAATCCACATCTGTGTAAGCATGAAGAGTGAGATCAACATTCTTTGGATACAATAGACCAAAGTCTTGAGTTCCATGAAGATATTTGAATATTATTTTTACAACTTGAAGATGAGACTCTTTTGGATTAGCTTGGAATCGTCCAACAATCCCAACTACATACATAATTTCTGGTCTTGTCCTGGTTAGATAAAGCAGACTTCCAATCATGGATCTATATTCCGGTTGATTCACCATGGGAGAATCATCATGAGAGCTGAGGCTACATATAGTTACCGTTGGATTACTCATGGGTTTGCAATCTTCCATCCCATACTTCTTCAGAATTTTCTTAAGCTAATTTTCTTGTGATAAGAATATTCCATCTGTTGCTTGTTGCACTTGTAAACCAAGAAACAATGTTAGTTCCCCAAGTAAATAAATTTCAAATTATTTTTGAATAAAAGAAGCAAATTTCTAACTCATGGAATCTTCATTACTTCCAAAAATGATGTCATCAACATACACAACTACAATCAATAGTTTATCATTCTCAATTTTTCTGTATAAATTACTATCAACAAATCCCTTTGTAAAACCTTGTTGATGAAGATATTTGTCAAGATGATAATACCATGCCCGAGGAGATTGTTTGAGACCATATAAAGGCTTTTTAAGTTTGCAAACAAGTTTTTCATCATTTCCCATAATGAATCCTTCTGG
This sequence comes from Pinus albicaulis, assembly GCA_034641835.2. Classification (NCBI taxonomy): domain Eukaryota; kingdom Viridiplantae; phylum Streptophyta; class Pinopsida; order Pinales; family Pinaceae; genus Pinus; species Pinus albicaulis. The sequence goes on from CM076584.1 coordinate 553,112,677, forward strand.
TTGTTCTATATAAACTTCTTCTTCTATATCACCATTGAGGAAAGAAGATTTAACATCCATTTGATAAACTTTGAATTGTTGAAAACTTGGAAAAGAAAGAAACATTCTTATGGCTTCAAGTCTGGCTACAGGAGAAAATGTTTCTTCAAAGTCTATACCTTCTTGTTGAGCATACCCTTTACAAACAAGTCTAGCTTTGTTTCTAATAGCATCTCCATTTTCATTTAACTTGTTTTTGAAGACCCATTTTGTTCCTATAACATTTTTATCATGAGGTCTTGGAACCAATTCCCAAGTATGATTTTTTTTTATCTCATCAAGTTCCTCATTCATGGCTCGAATCCAACATTCATCTTTGCTAGCTTGATTTACATTATGTGGTTGGATATTGGATAAGAATTACAGATAGCTATGGGATCTTACAAGAGTTATTCTTGTTTGGACACCTAATCCCTTTTCTCCCAGAATTTGAGATTCTGGATGATTTTTTTGAACATACTTGGATAGAGCCTTCTCAAATAGATCTTCTTTTGGTGCTTCATTGGGCTCACCTTCTATATTGTTTCTATTTGATGCGGGAAAATATACATCATCATCATCCTCATTTGTTGTTTTTATTTCCCTTTTAGAAGCTGAGAGAGACTCATCAATTACAACATCAATACATTCAACAATCTTCTGAAGTCTTTTATTATAAAATTTATATGCTTTAATTCTAGAAGAGTAACCAAGAAATATTCCTTCATCTGCTCTAGGTTCAATTTTACCAAGTTTTTCTTCATTTTTCTTGATGAAACATATTCTTACAAAATCTCTAAAATTCTTTACAGTGGGAAGATTTCCATACTAGAGTTCATAAGGATTTTTATCACTGTTAACTCAAACATGAGCCTTGTTAAGAATATTTACTGCAGTATGTGCTGCTTCTCCCCAAATGGTATCGGGAGTTCTAGATTCATCAAGAATAGCCCGAACCATTTGTTGAACTGTTCTATTCATCCTTTCTGCCACACCATTTTGTTGTGGGGTTCCAGCTACAGAAAATTGTCTTTTATGCCATGATGTTCACAAAAATCGAAGAATTCATCTGATATATATTCTCCTCCTCGGTCAGATCTAAGAAATTTCATTTTTAGATATAGTTCATTTTCAACCAAATCTTTGAAGATCTTAAATTTTTCAAATGCTTGATCTTTATGTTTTAGTAAACCAATCCAACACATTCTAGAGAAGTCATCAATAAATAGAATATAGTATTGTTCTCCACGAGGTGAATTTTTCCTTATACGACCACATAGATCAGTATGTATAAGTTCAAGAGGCTTACTTGTTGATCCTTATTTGGCATTGAATTGCACCCTGTTTTGCTTACAAAATTGGCATGATTTGCATATGGTACTTTCAGGTAGAGTGATGCTCGGAAGATCACAAACAACTTTGAGTCTGCTAGAATTTTCTTATTTGAGAGAAGCTCAAATGTCCCAATCTTCTGTGCCATAACCAATTTTATTAATATTTACCCCAATAGCATTTCTCTTGGCCACCTTTAAATACATACATATTGCTTGGTGTTCTAGTTCCTTTTATTACCATTTTTCCTGTGTCAAGTTCACGTACTACACATTCTTTTGAACTAAATACAACTTCATTTCCTTGATCACACATTTCACTCACACTCAACATGATTTAATCCATCCACATACATAATATTGTTATCTTTCACCTTTTCTTTTATAAAAATAAAACCTTTTCCTTTAATGAAAACAGGAGAGTCATTTCCAAATGTAACATTCTTTTCCTTCTCTAGAGAATTGTATGAAATGAGTTTATTTTTTATCACCTGTGATGTTTTTTGAGAATCCACTATGAATGTACCATTTATTTTCTTCCCCTTCTGAAAAAAAGCTATGCCACAACTTTCAACTTGTAATTCCTTCTTTCTCCATACCTTGGAATTTGAAGGTATATGCTCTTTTGGCTGAAGATTTGTCCTGCATTCAGATTCTTCATGTCTAGATTTATTGCAATAAGAACATTCAATTTCATTTTGAAAAGGAGAAAATTTTTTATAAGTATTATTTTTTATTCCAGTCTCATTTCTTTTCTTTCTTGCTTCTCTGGTCATGATGGTTTTGTATGTAGCATATTGAGTAGATTTATGACCAAAATTATGACATGAGAAACATTTTCCATTAAAGAAGAAATTTCTGCGATCATGAAACCTTATATTTATGTTTACCTGCTGATTGATATTTTTGTTATTATTCTTCCTTGTATTGAAGTGATCATGCTTTACCTATGTAGTCTATTTGTTCTTTTGTTGAGTGACAACATGTTGCAGGCTAGCTTTAGCTGCATTTAGATAGCTTGATGCTAAAGACTGAGAGCATTCTCTGATATATCCAAGCCTTGTCTTTACAAGAGGAGAGTGTTGTACCTTGATAATTTCATCTAAGGTTTTAGATCCTTTAGAAAATATAAGATTTAAAGTTTTCACTTTCTCAACTTCCTTTCTTAGACTTACTATTTCACATTCTAATTTTTCATTGTGCTTCTCCTTTTCTATAAGCTGATTATTTAGAGTATCTATGGAAATTGTGTTTTCTTCAAAACATATTTTTAGATGATTTATTTCTTCAAGAAAATCATTTTCTTATAATGCATCCATAAAAGTATCTTTAACCTCACTAGAGTATTTTTCAAAAGCCATGAGTAGTCTAATATCTTGATCTAATTCTCCTTCTTCACTATTTGATAGACCAACACTATCTTCATGAGTATAATAGCTTTTTCTATTGATGAGCCGTTTCTTATTTCTTTTTTCCACTTCCTTTCCCTTTTGATGATTATCTTTATGGGGACATTTAGCATCATAATGACCAACTCTTCCACAAGAAAAAACATTTAAAAGGAAGCTTACCTCTGTACCTTCTAGTGCCAAGTTGTAGCTTCATTACAAACTTTATCTCATCTTCTTCCGAAACATACTCTGATCCTTCTTGTTCTTCTACTTCCTTTCCTTTTGCAATAGCTCTAAAAACAACTTCTTTGACTTCAAATGGACCTCCTTTCCTCATTTCACATGCAGTCAGAATCCCATGAAGTTGAACAACATTAAGAGTTTGTAGATCCTGCTTATCTTCAATAGCATACACTTTTGACTCGAATTTGGGAGTTAGAGATATTAAAAACTTTTCTACTAGAGTAGTGTCAGTTATGGTTTCACCCAGATTTCTCATACGATTTACAACATCATCTAGATGTAAAAAGAAACTAGCAATGCTTTCCTCATTATGAATTCTGAGTTTTTCATCTTGAATTCTGAGAGTTTGGAGTTTATAACTTTTTACCTTGGTATCACCTTCATAGCTTAGAACTATTTTGTCCCATTACTCCCTTGCTGTATTTAACTGCATGAATTTGACAAATTTTGATTCAGTCAAACTTCCCAATAAGGCATTGATTGCCTTTCTCATCAACCTCCTTCAACTATAGCCCATACATCTGCTCCAAGAGACTGAAGATAGGATCTTGTCCTTGTCTTCCAGAATATTAAATTGTTTCTGTTGAAGAGAGGAGGCCTGATAGATGTTGTCCCATCTTGATTGCTCATATTAGCTGATCTTCCTTCTAGCGATTAAGCTTCTTCAGAAGGACCTACTATGATTCCAATTGTTGGGAAAAATACAAATATGGGAGGGGGGGTGAATCAATATTTATAGCTCAATGAAAAATTTTACTTTTTCTTTACAAAATTCTATACACGGCTTTAATGAACCCAACTTACGTATACACGTGGATATACCAACAGAAACTTTCGTAGACTGAGAGAACTTTATTGTTAGATAAAATTTCAGAAACAATCTTTAACTTAGATTATCAGTTATGTATCAAATAGTTAAGCTATAAATATGTGAAATAATAGCAGAATAAATCATCACACATGAACCCAATATTTAAGGTGGAAACCCAATTCGGGAGAAAACCACCACTGCTATCGTCTTTTTCTTCAATATTTATTATATGGTAAAATTCTTACAATATTTTACTGATGCAGACTCATGTCAGTACGGAGACATCTACCTGTAGAAGGTTGCAACCTTCTCTTGTTCTCCAGATGGTACTGGAAGGGAGCTACAGCCCCCTGATCTCATTTACCAGTCACTTCTGGAAGGGAACTTCAACCCCCTGATCAAAACACCAGCTTCTACTGGTAGGAAAATTCTACTTCCATATTGAAGGCTTCAACCTTCTGAACCACTGCAGACCACATTTTATCAATTTTCACACTGGATCACACAGGCTCAATACAACTCTTCATAAAGATCAACAATAATAAATTTCACCCAATCCTTCAATCAGAAGAGTGAGATCACTATAGCTAGAACACAGTAATAACCTAGATTTTTTAATTAGTATGCAGAATCAAACTTAACCCTAAACATTCATTATCTTAAAATGCATAAACTACTTTGCTTCACTGAACCCGCATGTATACGCGCTTTCCTTTACACCAACCTGCGTATAGATCTGTGAATATTGTTTTTACAGAATGTGACCAGTCTCAGATCCAGATCTGAGGTTTTTCAGTTAGATATCTTTCTAGAATTATAGAACCCATAATCAGTCAGTCATCATTAAACATATTTACTCACTCATTGATAAGATTTTTACACATTCAACTTAGTACCATATACAATATTTAAACAACCTAGATCTACATTAAGACTTCATTGACAAACAACAGAAATACAACATAAATAAAACAACATTAGACAAATAATCTCTGCAGTAAGCTTTAGAAAACCCTGAATTCCATTTGCGCCTTTTATAAGAAAAACCTGCGTATATACGCGTTTTTATCGAGATAAACTAGCGTATAGATCTGTAAATATTTAATTCTTTATAATGTTTCAGATCTATAGAACTTACCCATATTTATTCACTTTATTTCAAAAAACATGCACCAGGTCATAGATCCAAACATCTCATCATTAGATCATGCAAGAACATAATCATTTTAGGTCTAGAGATTTTGATCCATCATTGTATCCAAGGGTGCATCATATATTCAGATCTACCAATAAAACAGAGTTCATCCCATGCATATATGCTTAAGAGAGAAGTATTCAGTGAGAACCCTTACACATCCACCACATGAACTATGATCTTCTTCTCCTTATATAGATTTAGCCTTTCCTAATACCATAAGAAAAACCACACCACTACTGATGGTATTCTTGGATAGAATAAAATATATGACACAATGCTCAAAATTGTGGGCTAATACCATGGTAAATCCCCTTCATATCAAAATTTTTAGAGCGCAAAAGGCATACACAACTTGGATCACTCTTATCTGCGTGTATACACGACTTGGCTTGTACACACCTGCTTATAGAACATGCAATATGAATATTAACCAATCTTCTGTTGTACATCACACATGTCTTATGATAGACTTTTGGCATATTACTGAGCTTCGCTAGAATCTTATTACCAGCAACACTCATGCAACCACACACACATTGGAGATGCCTATGAGGATTGCACAGTCAAGGCAAACAATCATTCATTCATTCAGGGGTTCTTGACCATCAGGTATTGCGCAGTGGAGGGAGGCTGTCTGGAGGTGGTAAATTGGCACATGTATTTCCCAAATTTTGTATGAAAATGTGAGATGATTGTATATTGTACTGAGAGCTCTTGAATTAGAGTTTTGTATGAGATTGTTTCATGATCCATGATATATACATAATATATGATAGTGGGGTTTTTTAGCTTTATGATTTCCCGGTAAAAACATCTGTGTTATGTGCGATTGATCTTTCTTCATGTGTTTGCAATTGATGATCGTGTTTTAAATTTCCGCAATAATTTTTGTAGAAGAAATTTTGTATTTAATAGTGGCATATAATTGTTAGATCAGGAGAATCCAAGATATACATGCATATTGCAAAATTTCTACATTTTATCGGAGCATAGAAGGTTGCAATTTTGAAGGAAGAGCTGAGTTTGTTGGTGGAAACAATTTGAATTTGCTGCAGGAATTTCTTGGTGTGACAGTTGAGTGAACATCGAAATGGCTTTCAATGTCTTATGGCTAGAGTATGCACTCAAGGGTAGCTCGAACTACATTGCTTGGAAGTAAAGCATGGAGGCGGTGCTCGAAGATAATGGCTTGAAGAAATTCATTGAAAAATATGTTCCTAAGCCTACTTCGACAGATGTTGCATTAATTGATGCATCGAAAAAGAAAGTGGAAAGGGCGAGGAGGATTATGTTGGAAGGAGTATGAGACCAAATTGTCTCAAGCCTTCATGGGAAAGCCACACGATATGCTATGTGGAAGGCCTTGACGGATCTATCCCAAAGCAGCGGTGACCATAGGAAATTGGTGCTGAAAGATAAAATCAGGAAGATCAAGATGGAAAAGAACGAAACTATTCCGGTATACTTAACAAATTTTGTCCAATGTAAGGATGAGCTTGGGAGTGTAGGAGTAAGTGTTGCTAATGATGATTTGGTGAGTTTGGCTCTCTTGGGACTGTTAGTGTCAGTATTTTCATACTTCCCCTAGGGATAAAAAAATATTTTCATGTGCATCTTAGGTGTCCCATTCTAAATAATTTTTCATCATTCCATTAGGTCATGATATATAATTGTTCCACTGGTAGTTGTCCTGGTCAAATAAGCTTCCTTCTCCCTCAGAAGATCATATTGGCTGACTCATTCTCATGTCTCTTTAAGCATAATAAAATATATGGAAATTCTCTGTTCACTTGGAATTATTTAAAGTCAAAATTCAAAGTCTCATTCAAAAGTTAGATCAAAAAGCAGTCCCATTAGGTCATAGGGTCAGAATCATGAAAATTGGTCATTTCACCATCAAATTCATCTTTTGAAGGAGTAGTAATATTCAAACTTATTCAATAATTTCAGGTTCTAAACTATAATTTCAAAGTAAGTGGCCTTTTTTTTTACCATATTTGTCTCTCAGTTATGCTTGGAAAGCTCATTTCCCTCTCCTAGGGTTTTGAGGGAATTTTTCTTGGTCTCATGACTTCCATGGTTAAATAATCAACCAGACTTGTATCTCGATGCTCTTACACTTTCCCCTATCATTAATATACCTTACTAAACACTTCCCATCACTCCTATCCCTCAAAATCATCATTTTTCCACAAACCCTAGCCTATTGCTACAATTTGACACTTTTATAGACTAGGCATGTGTTTTTCCTTTTTGGACCCCTTCCCCTCACTCAATCCTTCAAATTCCACTTTCCCCAACTCTCTAACATCTATCCATATCCCCAAAAATTTACCCAAGAATTTAGAAAGCCCCTAACCTCTTCATTCCCCTCCCTCTACAAGGCTGTCCTAAAATCCCCTATTTTTCTTACACCAAACCCTAATTTCCTTTCCTACTGAGCTAGGGTTTTCTATGGAATAAGAGACATCTGAGTAGAGCAGGCATAAGGGATTTTATTTTAGCCATCCCAACTCATAAAAATCATACCTCCATCATTTTTCAAGAAATCATTCTAAGGGACAAATCATTTTCCACACATAGGGCCAGTTTCGCTTCAAACTATGTTTCCGACCAAACTAAGATGAATTTGACAAAAGGGAGAGAATTTTTTATCCATAATAGACCAAGTAAGAGAAAACTCCTTCATTTTTTACACAGGTATCATGGTTTTTGAGAAATTTTAAAAATACAGGTGCTACACGAGGTTTGTTGCATTTCTGGAGTGACCTTGGGAAAATCAAGTTTTCTCCTAGCTGGAGTGTCAAAATGACTTGATTGATGATTCAAATGATAACTAGAAAGAGAGAGATTTCAAATGAGCTATCATGATCTATATTTGGAGTTGAGGAACGCCTCCAAAACTTTCCTGTATCAGCACTCTGCATTTTTTTACCCTCATTCAACACTTTTTTGACCAGTCTTGGGAAAATCAACTTTTGATAGGTTAAATAACCTCCAATCAGCAAAAAAAGGTATATTTGGAAATTATACTTCAATAAATTTCCAACTAGTTTTCCTAGGCCCAATTTGGACACCGAGAAGGCCTCCAAAAGTGGTCTAAAAAACAGTGCTACAGTGGCACTGCGCTAATGTTTGGGTGCTGCGCTAATGTTTGGGCGATGCGCTAATACCCAGATTTCAAAAAACGCAGCGCCATGGAGAATCAAAAGGGAAAATGGTCAGAATCCTCATGTTCATAATGATGATTACATTAACCTCAACAAATTTCTAAAGATTTGGAGGAGAACTAGTCCCTCAAAAGTACAAAAAACCTCCTAATTTTCATGTTTTGCCTCCTTTTTCACCTTGGCGCTACGCTAAGAACCGTTTTGGGAGAAATAATTTTTGTTAGGGAATATGGGCACCATTTTGGAAGGTGGAAGCATATTTGGAAACTATACTCAATGACCTTTCTAATGAACTATCATGGAGCTGATTTGGACAAGGGGAAGGCCTCCAAAAGTGTCTTACAAAATAGGTCATTTTTCGGTAATGGCACTGCTCTTTTGCCAGGAAATTTACATTTGCACCAGTTTCCTCAAATTTTGAAGTTTCACTCCTGTTTCAATTTTTACTTGTGAAAATGAATAATTTACCAATGTAAATGTCATATTTTAGTTTTACCTAAGGTAGATACATTAGGTAAGTCATTAGTTGAAGTCAAATGTATCAGTTCTTAGAGATAGGAATGAGTCACTTTCCTCATACTAGACTCTAGCTTTCAGTTCAATTTTTGATGTCACAATTCCCTCACCTCATTGATATGACCCCTGAGGATGAGAGGAAGTGGTTTTGAGGTCTATAAGGTGTATTTTTTCAATTATTGTAATGGTTGGCATCAGTTTGAGAGATTTTGTTGATCAAGTATCATCTTGGCTTGGACATTAATGGAAAATTGCAGCTATTTTCTTGGGATCCATGTGGTATGAGTTTTAGACATAGTTTCCTCTCTGTTATCAATTTGTTTGAATGTATTGTTAATTCATAAACCCTTACATGTCTATAATATACTAGATTTCAAGTTTGAAAGGCAGAATCCATATTTATTTATGCTCTATTTTGGGAAATTTAGTATAATGTGTTCATTCTCAGTTTAGGGAAAATACATTCCAGATGCATTTCCTAGCTCCTCACCAGTCTATTCATATCACTTAATTCACTTTTGAATGTTAAACCTTTTACCTACCTTTCCCCATCAAACAAACTACAATTTATCCTCTTGGCCTTGATCTAATCCCCTTGACCTAATTCCCGTTCAGTGAAGCCCAACCCTAAAATAAAAATAAAAACCCCCTGTATTCCTTAGCAAACCTAAAATATTTTTCATGCAGCCCTATTGGCTGTGATTTTTGTGGAGAGATCCCTCTATGACATTGTAGGGATAGATACCATGTCTAAAGTTTGGTTTTAGGTTACCTCGAGATTTCCTTCTCAACCTTGAGGTTCAATCCGAGTGATAACAGTGACTTCCTAAGAGTTGGCGCAATTATGAAGACTCTTTCAATGAACGGGAAACACTTCCAGATTGGGAATGACTGTGGTCGGATCTAGTGCAGGAGGAGTTCAGGAAGAACACCAGTGATGGCTCTCCATCAAAGCATGATGATGTAGAGGATTGTGCTTTGGCTGCCAAGGTGAAAAAGGGGGAGGGGAATAAATTCCATTCTAAATTTGAGGCTAGTGAAGATGGCAAGGAGCACAACATGTCCAAAGTGAATTGTTTTCACTGTCACGAGTATGGAAATATTGCCACAAATTGTCCACACAAGAAGAATAACAATATGGTTGTTGGAGTTGTAGCTGGTGAGGCTCTTGCCTCGCAATTTGAGCTTTAATTCTCATTGATCGCATGCATGGTGTCAAGTGCATTGGGATCGGGGTGGTATTTGGATAGCGGTGCTTCCTTTCACATGACGGGAGATAAGAAAATTTTCAGTGACTTGGAGGAGAAAGATCTCCAGATCCATATTGAGTTGGGCGATGATGGATGATATAGTGTGACTGGCATTGGTACCATTACCTTTCATAGGGTGTCAGATAAAATATTTCATTTAAAAGAAGTTATGCATGTTTGAGGTTTGAAGAAAAATTTAGTCTTAGTCGTAATGTTAGAGGATAGAGGCTATGATGTTGTCTTTAGTGAAGGAAAATTTTTCCTCGACAAAAAATAGTAGGGCAAGCTAAAAAGGTTGGGATTCAAGTTAAGAATATATATAGACTTGATGTAGATGGGATTGCTATAGAGCTTCCCATTGTTGGGAAGCATGAGAAAGCCATGAAATTGACACTTGAGAGGGATTTGGATTTACATACAGGTAAGAGTGAACCTTAGGATGTGGAGCAGCCATAAGATGAGGATCATGGAGTGGGAGGAACCACTCATGCAGAGAAATTTCATGCTAGATGGGAAGAGGGAGTGCTTGCAGCTATACCACTTGGTAAGAGGTGGGGCGACATGCATGAATAATCCCAAGAATAAATTTCTGGGCAGGATTGATTGAGATGGTGTGGATCTCATGAATCGAAACTGGCTACAAGGAGCCCACAGAGCAGCAGTAGGAGGATCAGTTGGATTGACGCAGTCAGATATCGTGAGGACATGAAATCAAAGAGACAATGTTGGATATTGGAGCATGGATCAGAGTTGACAGCAAGTGCAGTGTACATGGATGCATAGGTCAACAGCTCGGTGGATCCTGAAGACATGTGCAGTTGGTACCAGCAGAAGTCAGAAGACTTTGATGACAGATGCATTATACTGATTTAGTTTTTCAGAGCTTATTCAGTTTCATAAATGTTTCATGCAAAGGGTGCATGGTGCATGCATGGAGTTACATGGTGCATACATGAGTTTGCATGGCACATGCAAGGGTTGTAGGGTGCATGCATGGAGTTGCATGATGCATGCATGAGGTTGCATGGAACATGCATGAGGTTCCATGGCACATGAAAATGTTGCAGGGTGAATTCATGGAGTTGTATGTTGCATGCAAAGACATTCCTTTCTTGTTGAGAGGGAGTGTTGAAGATTTCAAAAAGAAACAATGAAACTGGCATCCAGAAACAACATCCTTGATCCTAGTGAAAATTAAGCACCTACACTAGGTGGGGCCCACACAGGCTCTTTTTAGGTGGAGGTCTATTTATAGATGGTGAGAAAATCTACTTATAGATGATATTATATTTATAGATGTATGTGAGAGTTCTATTTATAGATCGCATGTATATTTATAAAATGCATATCAATTACTATGATCTCTTAATAATAGTTGGACAATAAACATTAATTTATTCTCAATGAGAACTTGGAAATAGTTAACTGAAGTGTCAAAACAATTAGCTAAGTGAATTTTGAGTTGAGTGGTTAGTTGGTGGGACATGAAAAGTGGACTTAGTTGTAACTGAATGATTCAAAGTTGTAAGAGAGTTGGATGTGTAGTTATGTGAGTTGTGAAATAGTTTAACTCAGTTAAGTGAGTTAAACTCAGTTGTGCTAGTTGTAATTTAACATACACTAGTGAGAGATCAATGAATTAATTATTTAATAAATTCACAATCAGTGGTCTCACATGCAACTGAATATTTACTACAGTTAACTACATGCATGTCAAATTTAGTGGAGACCCAGTTGAGATGTAGGTGAAAGGGACAGTTTGATTATCAGTTGTGACATTAGTGGGTGCACTCATGCAACCACACACACATTGGAGATTCCTATGATGATTGTGCACTCAAGGTAGGCAAGCATTCATTCATTCACGAGTTCTTTACCATCAGGGACTGCGTAGTGGAGGCAGGTTGTCTAGAGGTATTAAATTGAAGCATGTATTTGCCAATTTTTGTATGACAGTGTGAGACGATTGTATGTTGTATGAAGAGCTCTTGGATTAGAGTTTTGTATGAGATTGTTTCATGATCAATGATATATACATAATATATGATAGTGGGGTTTTTAGCTTTATGCTTTCCTGGTAAAAACATCTATGTTATGTGTGATTGATCTTTCTTCATGTGTATGCAATTGGCGATCGTGTTTTAAATTTCTGAAATAATTTTTGTAGAAGTGATTCTGCATTTAACAGTGGCATTTAATTTTTAGATCAGGAGAATCTAAGATATACATGCATATTGTAAAATTTCTACAGCTTATTGTTAGTTTCTTGTGTTAAATGCATGTGATAAGCACCAATTTAGAATATTATTTGCAATGCTATCTACATAGTGATTTTGGGCTCTACGTACATGAATGAAAGTAATGGTTTCAAATTCACGTATCAAGAGATTTACTCATAAATATCTTGTAAAAATGACAGGGTTATGCACGCGATAAACACCATTCAATTGTCTGATAAGCAGTAGGGAATCTAAACGAACATGAAGATGAAGGATGCGATGGTCAAGGGCGATTCGGCTAAAAAACATATCACTGCATCAGATTAGTCCTAATTATTGGTGGCAGATCCAATACATATGACATTGGAAAGGAATAAGAAATGTATGGGGGTAAAAATGGCCCCAGCTGCCGAGGCTAGATTTCGCGAGTACCGACTTGCACCGTCGGCATAACCAATGTATGGTGTGGATGAAGGATCCATATGAAAGGTGTCACAATAAAAAAAAGGAGAAGATGATGGACAATGAAATAAACCTGAATACATGGCAGAAATAAAACATGAATGGGGGATGCTATGGGTAAAATTTCTATGCCCCTTACACTTGTTAAAGATATGGTCAATACATGGTGTAGGGAAGTTGTCATGGGGACAAGCTTTATTCAAGTCATGAAAGTGCATACAGACACAAATGGTGCCTATTTTCTTGAGAATGGGATAGGAACAACCATCCTGATTGAGCTTATCAGTTGCGGTTTGGAGAGCCTTTCATCAAGGAATGTGTCTCAACTTTTAATGGACAGAGTAGGCATTGAGCCATGTGTCCATAGGGTGTTTGAAAATGGCTCGATCAAGTCTGGGCATCTATGAATAGGATCTAGTGAAAAAATTATGGAGTTCTATGAGTAGCGTAGTGTAAGCCTCAATTTCATCCTAGGTGCAATGTGCCCCAAGGAAATGTTTTCTTTGTCGAAAGCATTGGGTGTAGGAATGGAATTTCTAAACCGATCAACCTCAATTGAGATAAAGTCTTTAAAATCCACCACATACTAGTCATGGAACTGCTGCGAAGGGAAAGAGACCTGGTGGTGCATATCATCCCAAGGAAAGTCAGGGGTGGTCATTTCTTCCATAATGTCTTCATCAAAGTGAAATATGGGGGGACTAGCAGAAGAAATACCACATGACACAGCAAGGCTACCTGACGCATCATCATGAGAGATATGGTTCACATATGCATTGCTAATAAGGATAGAAGAAGAGATAGTAGATGAAACATCTATCGATGTTGAGCCCAAGGTGATCACCGAAGGAGGTTCAGTCAAAATAGAAGGTAATTCCCAAGATGGGTTCTCCTCCAAGGATCTCATGGATGATTATAGATAGAGGATATTGGCCAAAGGTTCTGTCATCTCGACATTGGGTGGAGGTATGAAAATGTTCTCTGGTTCAGGCTGAGCCAAATGCATGAGTAAAGGAGTAACAGGTTTTCTACGTTTAGCCTCGATGCGGAGGACGACTTCAAGGGTGTCATGAAAATCTTCGAAACAATGAAAAGGGTGAAAATAGTGGCCATAAATATCACACATTACACAAGGTAGTGTTACACAGTATTTTGTCACCATCCTTGCAAAACCCATATCGCACATTGGAGGGCCATTTTAGTGACTTCTGTGTGGTTTCATCCCTTGAAAAAAGTGTCATTGCATCCCTTGGCATGTCAAGAACTTTTGTTCTATTAATCATTCCCTGAGCAGGCCCTCAAAAACAGATGATTTTGGGTCGGCACCGGTGGGAAGTTATGGCCCCACGCCAATAAAAAAATTTACACGCAGCCTCATGCCCATTGGTACTCTGTCTCAGTGGGCTTCCTGCAGGAAGCTATTTATGGAAATTTTTTAAAATATAGAAGTGAAGTTTCCATTCCAACCACTTTGTGGGCAGAGTCATCATGGTTTTTCGACTGAATAACGTTGAATTCCTCCCTTTGGATTCTTGTTTCCTACATTTGTGCAACTCCCCAAAGGGATAGGACCTCTCTTCCACCTTATGAGGGATCCCAAACCACCTCCTCCTCTCCTATAAATACATCCCTCTCACATAGTTGCAGCTAGTTGAACAATCCTTACTATAGCTGGTGTGAGAGTAAAGCATAGAGGAATCCATTGTTGAGAGAGAGTCTAGGCCCATTTCCTTACCAATTAAAATCCCCGATGAATGCTTGAGATGAATTTGACTGGACCCGTTGAAGGAGGCTACAATGTCAAGGCTCTTTTGGTTGTAAACTTATTCTCTCTACTTATTAATACATGACTAGTTTTTGGTTCCAATATCCCGTTTAATATGTTTACTTTCATGCAAGATGTTTTAATCCTCCTTGACTGATAAAATAGATATAAGTGAAAATATTCTCTCGTATGTTGTTACTTTCTACTTCATCTTTGTACAGGAACACCGATTTCATCGTTGAAGGGTCACGATGCTTGAAAGCAAGGATCAATAGATTATTATTTACAACCACGACAGAAGCATGGGACCAAGGTAGGTCATTTATCCTAACTCATTTTTCATTTAAATGCTAGGAGTCCAAAATTCCAACATGTTGCGTTGTTCCTAGACCCACCCTAGGGCTAGAGGGATCGCCTCTGTCTGCATAGGGGATTTACCTGCACAAAAAGTCAGCGACCATACTAGGGATCAATGTTCTTGTCATCTCTCATTTTTTGTCTAGTGTTTTGCTTGTCTAGTCTACTTTGGTCGTTTCATCATTTTTTTCTTTGTTTGGCCAGTATGACTGTTTTCATCTATATTGTTTAGTCCTGCAGTGTCAGATCTGACCTTTGCTCAGTTGTTTTTTATTTTTCCCATAGCTTTCTAGCTCGGTGCTGCTATTTCTTGAATAGTCACGTCGACTGGCACATGTTTCTTTTGTCACAGGTGCACTAACCTATGTTTAGCATGGATTACAGCTAAAAATATGCGTTGAATCCTGTAGATTAAAATTTAGCCTCTCTCCTGAGTTTTGTCAGTTCTCCTTGCCTCTGGGTTGAATTTTTTATCTTTCAATTGGTCCATTGGGATTGTTTATCCTCTCTTGTCTCATTATTCTCAGCTGTTTGTGCCCCATCTTATCAGTGGAGTTCATTATCTTAGGGTTTCTAGGTGTCTCCTGCTACTTGTTCAGATCTCTCCTCACTTAGCCTTCCGAGTTGAGTTTGAGTTAGTTTGGTATCTATCATTTGATTTATTCAACTAATTATTTTCGCTTTTCACTCGGTTCTACATGTCATTGGTTTGTTGAATGATTACCTTTGATTTCATTTAGCTCTCCATTTGTCACCTTGAGTATAGATTACATTGCTCACTGAATCGGTTAGAAAGCCCTCTTTTTGTTTGAAAAGATGCATCTCTATTTTGAGTGTGTTTGATGTTTGAATTGGATTGATATCTTTGGTTTAGATTGTTACGTTCGAATTGCTAAAAAATAGTGTCTATTTTTATTTTTAGTGTAATGATGCATTTTGCTTCTCATTCATCTAAAAAGACAAAAAAAAAATTCTTTCTCTTAGTTTGAAAATGAAATTTTTTATTTTGCATTAGTAGCTTTTAGTGAACAAGGAAAGAGTTTTTTCATTCTCTGCTTTGGTTTCCTTAGATGCATTAGTGAAATTTTTTCTTGCGATTCAATTGATCGCTGCTTGGTTATGAACTACTACCATTCTCTTAGCTAGCATTCATTGAATGGGAATGATTTTAATTGCATATAGTTGTGCATTAAGAATTAAAGATCACATTTGGTAAGGCCTTGAAATCGCAGCATTAATTCAAGATCAACTTTAAACTGAATTCAATCAACCTAAGGAAGCATTCAAACCTAACGCACACATATTTAGAGTTCTAGGCTAGTGAAGTGTTCCGGCATCGTTAAACCTAGTAGCTGTCGTTCACCATCTGCCATTAGACAACACTAGTATAGACTTGTGCTCCTCGTACCATCGTGTATATAAAGGGAGATCCTCATAGGTTTCAATCCTTTATCCATAGGAAGCCGAGTTTTCCGCCCTGTAACCGTGATACACTGAACACAACATTCGGGGACACCACCTGCACGTACATTAAGTCCTTGGTCATTTCTCTTTTATTTGATCACCAAGGTGTATATTGAAGTTCACGAAAACTTGGTACACCCTCTTGCTTAGATTTCCTGAGTAGTCATTTTGGTCTTTCCGTGTCTCTCTAAAATTGAAAATATCATCAATCACTTGTCCTTTTGTGCTTGTTTAACTTGAAAGTGACTAGAGTCACCTTTTGCCTATTTCTTGACTCTTAAAATATGAAACGACATAGTTTTTTTTCAATGTCATAAAATCAATTGCCTACGATCAAATGCCCATTAAAGATATTTTCTTGGCTTGTTCTTAAGTAATTCCCTAGTGTTTTAATTTGAAGCCTCAAATTTTTCATCTTGTTTCTCTCCCATTTTGAGACAAATTCACTGTGGTAGAACCACCAGTTTCATCATCTCCTTTATCAACTCCTAGTGGAGATCCTTCTCTTGATGTTTCTTCGGAGGTACCCCCAGCTTACTAGACCTTTTTATTATTAGCATGCTTTTATTTTGAGTATCTTACCACTTGCTACTCGATCTCCTCCTAAGGAGCCATTTGATATCAATTGGCAACCTCTGGACGCTTGGGCTAGTTTTGGAGATGAAGAAGAGCTTCCCCCGCTTAATTCAAAACGTTATTTACTTGCCACTCCTTTAATAGCCACTGATTGTCATCTTTTTGACGATACCATGGCTTCATATGACATGGATTATTCAAGTTCCGTTAGCAGTGAAGAGATTTATGTTTCTACAGGGAATTATCAACTCTTCCCAGAAGATTTTCCTTATGCCTCGAGTCAACCTTCCTCGCAGTCGGTATATCTCCCAACTGGTTATCCCACTTTGGGTCAAATCATGTCTAGTATTTCATCTATGTATCAAAACCCCACGTAGTCAATTGCACCAACTCCCTTGGGCTGCTTGTCTATCACCATATCGGGGGCATCACCCTCGACTCCCATGATGTCGACAATTATCACGTCTATACTGGTCTGACCCACTATTTGTGTGGCTTCTTCAGAACTAGTTATTAGTACAAATCAGCCATAGTATTATGATTTTCATAGGCCAATTTCCATCCCTCCCACATTGCCTCCTAGGACTTCCATGAGTGGATCACAACCTCACGTTTCAGGAATCCAACCTGCTAGTAGTGCTCCCATTGCTTCTACTTCCATTCCTGGAGGATTGACGTTGAATCAATACCTGTTGGCCATTCAGCAGTTGGATGACACCCTTCAAGGTTATCAGCAGTCGCAAGCTCCTATTAATCCTCCACATCATTATGATGTATATGGAAACCCCTTCTATTTGCCTCTGATTGACACTAATTAGTTCGTTTACCAACCGAGACAACCTTCTATCCAACAAGGAAAACCCTCTTAGGAACAACCTTCAGTCCAACAAGGACAACCCCATGGTTTACAGGGACAACCTTATGGTCTGCAAGGACAATCTTCAGTCCAACAAGGACAACCCTATCTTTATGCTTGTAAACCATATGTTCAACAAGGTACATCTTATGTTCCCGAGGGGAAAATCCATCCACAACAGGGACAACCTTTTGTGCAACATTACTAACCTTACATTAGAAAGGCCAAAATTTTGTACAATAAGGACAACCCTATGGTCCTACGCCAGGTCAACCTGGTCTTCAAGGGAAACTTGGCCCATCCTAACCAACGGGCCAAAATTTTACACAAGGGAAACCTGGTGGCTTTCAACATCCAGGCTAACTCGCTCTGCAGGGACAACCTGTCCCACCTCAGCATTTGGGTCAACCTGTACCCCAGGGACAACCCAAGTAGCCTCAGGGCCCTGCTTATATCCCTCAAGGTCAATCTCAGATGGTATACCATGCACATCAAGGCACTGATTACGTTCTGCAACAACATCCATATGTTTCTCAAACAGGACTTAAGTGGTATAGTCAAAATCAATATCCTGGTCCTCAGCCGGTGTATGGGGAAAAATATAAAACTTATAACCCCTATGGACAGAATCCCTTCGGACAGAACATATGGGGGCATAATTTTTCCCAACCTGGTTGGAATCCTAACACTGCTATTTATCAAAGGCCAGCCATGCCTTTCAACCCACAATTTCTTTTTCTTGCTACCTTGGAATTGCCCGATTTGTTGAGGTTAACAAATGATCCTATCGTCCATAATCCATATTTTTCTTCGGTTCCAACTAAAATCCCAGGTGATTTTTCCAAGTTTGAAGGCAAGTCCGGAGAAGACCCCCAAGCCCATTTTATGACATACCATATTTGGTTTTCCTCTAATTCTTGGCTTGATGATTCAATTTGATTTCGTCTTTTCCAACAGACTCTCACCGGTGTCACTGGAAAGTGGTACATCGAGCTATATTGTGGTGTTTTTCAATATTTCAACTCTTTAGCTATGGCCTTTCTCACCCATTTTTAGTTACCGGTTCGTTATGAAACTGGGCTTCACCTCCTTACATCCTCGAAGCAAGATCAAGCCACTCATACTTCTGATCATATTCATGAGTGGAGGTGACGTCATCATTTGATCAAGTTTGACATTCCTGATTAGCTTCTGACTGATTGGTTCACTACCTCTTTCATAATTCCTATTTCTAAGGACATCGCCATGGGGGCATGTGTAACAGAAGAGCAAGCCATTGCCTGTGCCCAGTACCTTGATCTTGTGTATTCACAATTTGGCACGTTGTATGATATTTTTCCTGATGCTCCGCAACGTGGAAATTCCAAAGCACCAACGATGCCATCCGTCGATGGCATCATAGGTTATGTGTCTCAAACTTCTCGAAAATATTCTTCAAATCCTGCGAGGAAAAAATCTACTCCTTCCAATGACACTACTTCTCAGCCACCTCTGAATTCTGGAAAAACCACGGAAGTGAATGTCGTCTAGTCGAATCCAGTGGATAAAACTTCCAAGGGTAAAAAGAAGGGTAAAGGTAAGGCCAAAGTCGATACCCCGAAACAAGGTTATCATAAATCTTGTGTTGATGATGGTTCAAAATGAAAACCGAAGTACCCTTGTTTTATTTGTGATGAACAACATTACACCAAGGACTGTCCACGATGGGCCGAGGTGATTCGACTGCTCAAAGCCACTTAGAGCACTTCGGTTTTTCTCAAACAACCATTCCCATGACAACAGACTAAGTTGGTGGAGAAAGCTTAGTCCTCCGCCCCATTTGGCTCTCAAGTTTTCATGATGAATGGTCTTGCATATGTCTCTATTTCTACCTGATTGAAAGATTACATCGAACTACGTCAGGAAGCGGGGAAGGAAATCGCTGATAGTCCTCTTCCCCCACCTACTTTTGGCCCTCTTCAGATTGAAATGCCCAGTAATGAGCCTATTATATGGCCACCTTCCAAAGGTGTAATCTGAAATTATTCTTACCACCACAATGCTCATGTTTCTCAACATTATGGTCACTGTTGAGGATTTGGCTCAGGCACCCTCTGCTATGTCTCCATTGGAATTACTTCAGATTTGTCTGTCCTAACGAAAGGCTTTGTTATCTTATATCACGGGGGGTGATCACACTGATTCAAGCCTTATCACTTTCGATTTGGAAAATTTCATCCCACTTTTCCCTCACCATCTTGTGCTAATCATCCGAGTTGGGATTAATAGAAAGAATATCCATCGAGCAGTCATGGACGAGGGTGAATCTACATGCGTCATGTCATCTGCTTCCTAGAAAGCCATCGATTCTCTAGCCCTCAATTCATCTCAAAACGCTCTAAAAGCTTTTTATGGAAGCGAATGTCACCCTCTTTGTGTTCTCACTATTTTACCCATTACATTAGAAGGGAAAATAGTTAACGTTGAGGTTGAATTCATTGACGCCAAGCTCAACTATAATCTTCTCCTCTGTCGCAGCTGGACTCATGCCATGTTGTGTATTCCGTCCACTCTCTTTCATGTCTTTCAATTTCCACACGAAGGAGAGATCATCACTATCGATTAGTTCAACTTTTTCACTTATTCGTCTTCTGAGAGCAACGTCCCATATGTAGATCGTATTCCTACACCTTATGAGAGCATAGGTTCAAGTATTTTTAAAGATCCTACCCTGATGGTTTTTTTCTCTCTTCCTCCACCCAACATAGCTCAAGTTAACATGATCTCCAGGTCTTATGATCCCTGGGTCATCCCGTCACTCGAGCTAATTGGTTTGTTTGGTGACTCGATGCCGTTTGGTGACTAAATTTCATTAAGCCCAATAGAGATTGATTATTGTGAACTTATTTCGGCTTCGTCTCCTTCTCTCTCCGATCATGCTCCTTTGAGTATGTCTCTTGACACTTATTCTCAATCCCCTTTGCTCGGAGATTTAGATTTTCCCGATCCCTTAAAATAGGTATTTCCCTCCGATGAATCCATCGTGGAAACTATGTCTCTTAAGGATCCTTCTTGGGATGATAGTCATCATCGTTCCTCTTTCATGCTTGGCCTTGGGTCCATGTCTACTTGTCTCGAGAAGTTCACTTCTCAATTTCATTCTCATCCACTTCAAACGCCTATCCTAACACACAAATTCTTTGCGAAAGGTAACTTGGGAAACATCACACAAATGATGCCTATCGACATCTCTGTCAAACTAGGGGTTGTTGAGAACATCCACATTGGGGTGACTTGTTCTCCTGATGAGATCGAGGTCTATACTAGTCTCTTCCATGAGTTTTGCGATGTTTTTTCTTGGTCTTACGAAGAAATTCCCGGCATTGATCCGAGTATAGTTGTGCAAGAGATTCCTACCTATCTTAGTGCAAATCTTGTTCACCAATCTCTTCGTCTTGTGCACCCTAGAAAGGTGGCCGATATCAAAGGAGAAGTTGAAAAAATTATTAGAGATATTTTTATTTATACGATTCCCTTGACATAATGGGTTTCTAATATTGT
Organism: Pinus albicaulis; assembly: GCA_034641835.2. Lineage (NCBI taxonomy): Eukaryota > Viridiplantae > Streptophyta > Pinopsida > Pinales > Pinaceae > Pinus > Pinus albicaulis. The sequence continues at coordinate 553,133,844 of CM076584.1, forward strand.
TCCTGTATACAAGAATCAAGGTACTATTTGTGTCTGTGTTGATTACTATGATATCAACCTTGATTTCCCTAAAGATAACTATCCCACTCTTTTTATTGACCAGATAATTGATGAACGTGCTGGGAGTGAGATATTTTCTCTTATGGATGGTTTTTCTGGGTACAACCAGATTAATATTTCTCCCGCTAATCAACAAAAGACCACCTTTATCTGGCCTTGGGGTACTTTCGCCTATAAAAAGCTCCCTTTTGGTCTTAAGAATTTTGGGGCTACATTTCAAAGAGAAATGTAATATGATTTACATGATAGCAAGTGCATTGTTCAACCTTATCTAGATGACCTTCCAGATCATTCTGCTAAGCGTAAAGACCATCCTGATCATCTTCGTCAAGTATTTCTTCGTTGCCGATGCTATAACATTTGGATCAATCCGCACAAGTGCGTCTTTTGCATTGATTCTGGTAGAATCCTTGGGTTTATCATCTCCAAATATGGGATTCATCTCAACCCCCTCAAGGTTGAAGCTATTGTCAATCTCCCATCCCCCTCCTCCTTACATCAGCTATAAAGCCTGCAAGGGAAAGCCAATTTATTGTGTCGTTTTATCCTAAACTATGCTGAAGTAGCCAAAGGATTTACACGATTACTTAAGAAGGGCGTCTCGTTACTTTGGGATGAGATTGCCCAAAAATATTTCGATGCACTGAAGACATTGTTGATCAATTCTCCTCTGTTGCTTCCTCCCAATTACCATCGCGATTACTCCCTCTATTTTTCTACCACATTTAGCACTATTTCCATGGTTCTGGTACAAGACGACGATCATGGTGACGAACATGTCATTTACTATCTGAGTCACAATCTTCTAAATGTCGAAACATGTTATGCACATGTCAAGAAGTTGGCATTGGCCATTATTCAAGTTGTTCAATGTTTTCGTCATTACATCCTCTTACGCATAGTGAACGTGATTTCTGATTGTAACCCCATGACGTACATATTGACTTGTCAATTGCTAGGGGACAAATAATCGAAGTGGATTGTTATCCTTCAAGATTTCTATTTGGAGTTTACTACTTCCAAATCTAAGAAATAATTGGTTTTCATTGATTTTATTTTCTCTCTCCCTTCTGATTCTGCTCCATCTAGTTCTGAGGAATGCATTCTAGATGACACACTTTTTCTTGTTATCACCCTTGATCCTTGGTACGGTGATATCATCATATATTCAGACTTGTACCTTCCGATCAGAGTTGAAAAAGGATGCTCATCGACACATTTTCCATCATTCACAACCTTATCACATAGTTGGAGATACTCTCTACTGCATTGGAGCTAATTTCGTTCTTCGACGGTGTTTGACTCTCGAGGAGGCTGAAAAGGTCCTTAATGAATGCCACTCATGCGCCTGTGGTGGTCACATGTATGGATATTCTACTGCACAAAGCATTCTTCGTGCTGGCTATTTTTGTCCCACCATATTTAAATACTGCATTGTTGTTGTCCATAAGTATCACAATTGCTAGATTTATCAGTGCAAGATGGGCGTGCCTCCCACCGATCTTCATCCTGTCATTACCGTTGCTCCCTTTGTGAAGTGGGGCATCGATTTTATGACATGTAACCGTCACTTGGATGGGGGGCATGCTTATATTATCGTAGTCATTGAGTACTTCACCAAATGGGTCGAAGAAATACCTACACTTACGGCTGACGATAAGAAAACTGCTCAATTTTTGTTCAAAAATGTTATTACTAGGTTTTGTGTCCCTCAAGCCATCATTACCAACCATGGTTCTAATTCTCTCCATTACATGATGGCTGAGTTGACTTCAAAGTTGGGTCTACGTGATGCCAGTATAATGGGTTAAACAGATCCTAGCATATAAAAACTTGTGCTTCCTTCAACATTAAAATATCATCTAATTCTTCATAAAAAAACATTTGATTCAACTTCAAATAGACATAACGAAAAGAGAGCTATACAAACAAAAAAATGTTGATATAAAATAACACAATAAATTCCTTGGCCAAATATTACAATGGATGGCCTTTTGGCTCTCGGCCCTTTAATAAAATTTCTCAACCCATTTCTCTCTTTCTCTATGTATTCCTCACTTATCCTCACACAATCCTCCTATTTATACATAAATATGAATTTATTCCACTCTATAATTTCCTCCACACAAATCTCATCTAAAATCTAAATTAGGTTTATCTTTTTTTGAACTCAACTAAGTCTCGTTTAAGGAGTTCCTAATCCCTAGATTATCTACCTAATTCAACTCCACTCATATCGTTAATTATTAAAGGAATATTTACAATAATCCTTACATTTATATTTTCTCTCTTAATTTATTAAAATGAGCAAAATAATTAATAAAATAATTAAAACACCTCACCCCCTAAATCACACAAATGAATAATGAAAATTTAGCTTTGATGCTCCTGCATCAGACTCCCCATGTAGAGAAGTTTCCATAGAATCTTGTCTATGAGTTCTGTCACTTTTCTGTAATAACACGACAGCCACAAGTCTTGATGACTTGCTCCCTCCAGGATTCCAAACCTTGTTCTGTCGCTGGTCCTTCAAAGTATCAACTCGATTTGGTAACTCATCACTCACTCTTTCAATCGGATTCCATTGGCTTCTCCAACACTTTCTTTCGCCAATTCCTTGGAGTAATTCCTCTTTGTCTAATGCTTTTGTCTCCAACTGTGTTGAACACTCAACTTTCTTCAATGAAGAATAATCAAGAACTCCTTCTTGATTACAAATATAGTTTTTGATTGCTTTTATAGCAACAACTTTCTCGTCCAGTGTTGTACCTGCATTCATCAGCAAATTGTTAGTTTTAAAAAGATAAGACCTTTCAGCCTCTTTTGATGCTTCAAGCACCAATCTCCCATCATCAACTTTTCGGATTTTAGTAGATCCTATTTTGAACTGTTGGCTACTTTCATCTTTATCCCGCTAGACCAAAATATCTGTCTCCTTTATATCTCTACTGACATAACTTTCTTGCTGCCCCTGATCTTCCATCTCAACTCCAAATAATTTCTGCTTAATTTCTCTGATTTCGACATCATATCTGTTAATGTCATTTTCTGTATCTACAGCCACATTATTATTTGAAAATTTATAACATTCATTTAACTCTATAAATGCTAAGAACATTTCATCTCTATCATGCACAGTAACTATGATTTCTTCTGGATCAGGTTCTGCAGGCTTCATTTCTCCCTTGGGTTCCTTAAGCCACCGTTCCAAGAACATGATTTCCATGTGAAATATTTTCATAATTTCATCACAACATTCATTCCTAGCTTCATTCTTCTTCTGGAAATATTCTTGAGTTATCATGTTTTCTGTATCATCACATTGTAAAATTCTGTCAGCAATTTCATTAAACAAATTCATTTGTTTACCTCCTTGGAATATCTCTTCGACATTTCCTTTATGCTCCTGCTCCATAACATCTTCAACTGGCTTTACCCCAAACAAGAACTCATTTATGATTTCTTCCTGCTGCAACAAATCAGTACCTTCATCCTCTGAAAGGCATTCTCCATCACACTTCACCTCAAGAGTTTCCTTCATCTCTGTGACAGTTTCACCAGACTATCCACCATCTTTTGCACATCCTACAAACATACATAAACTGTGAGATTTAAAAATGCAAGGCTTCATAGCGTCATATGCTCCTCTCAACAAAACTTCCTCAGATTCTTATGAACTATCCCAATAGTTCATGAGATCTTCCTCATTGATCTCTTCACCCAGAATTTCACCCTATTCTGGGCCACAAATGGAAACATCCATTTTTCACTCAACCTCTCCGAGTTCTTCACACCTCATTTGAACACTTATCATCTGCTTGAGCTTCCTCAGCTCTTGTGTCAACTATATGTTTACCTATTGTTAAGTCTTTGTGTGTTGTCTCTGCCACTTCACTTTATTCCCCATGGTCCAACCATGTGTTCGGTCTTTCACATTTCTCTGCAACAATTCCATTAACAATTCAAGGTGAAATGTTATTTCAGCTTTCTCCCGCTCATAATCATTATTAGTCAACTACTCACATATTCCACTTACCTTGGCATTTTCCTTCTTCTTTCTTCTGCTGTGGTCTTCATCAGATATTCTAAAATGACTATCAATAATCATCTTCTCCTCCTTTGTGAACTTCATATGTTCACATGTGGATTTCATTCAAATCCCATTTTCAAAAAGCTTTCATACTTGCCATTCAATAATGCAAGCTCTCTTCCTACGCTTGATCACTTTCAGTTTTCTGTCTTGGAATCATCTTTGGGCAATTCTCTTACTTCACTTTGCTGCAAAACAACAACTGCAGTAATTCATGGGTTACAATGACCAACTCTTTGGGTGTTGGGCTTTGTTGATCATGCACCCAATTACATTCAAACCTTTGACTTGGTTTACGACTCTTTGACTTCAGACTTTACATCAAATTTTCATCTTGGATGAAAAATACACCCTCTTATACATTTTATGATGTAAAATATTCACTCTCTCTCATACTTCATTCTTCTGAAAAATCATCAGTTTCCCATTTCATTTCACATGATGCTAAAGTATTTAATCAAAATGCAATCCAGGTTTTCCAAGATTATTTTATGGTGAAAGTAAATAAACCATTCAATTTTCAACATTCAAAAATACCTTTCTGAATTATCATATCTTATGCTCCCTTCAAGGTTAATTAATAAACCTTTCCCTTGCATTTGCAACTCTCTGGATTTCACTCTTCTGTGTCGTCTTTGTCACTGTGACTACTCACATGCCCTTCATACCATAAGCTTGTCAATTTAGTGCAAACATTTTTCCTACACTTTTATGCATCATAAAAAATCAATTCACATCTCTTCACCTGTGTACAAAGAACAAGCTATTCATAATTCAACCTCTTTGATGAATGATGTACAACTCGTACATGGTGTCCGTCCTGAATAACACCTCCTTAGATGCCGCCACATGATGGTAAAATAAAGATTCTACAACTTCAAGAAATTTTTTTTTTCAACCTTAAACACAAATCAAAAGAATTCTCCCATTTCCAACTACAAGCTTTGGTCCAAAATGACTTAACCAAAACTGCGAAGAATTCACTGTATGCATAATAAACCCTCTCACATAGAAATGCATACTTATTTTTATATCACCAAAGATAGCGCATTTTTCATTCATTTTATATTCATTTATTCCTCTGCATTTGCAACATTTTCACTCTTTTATAACATTTACAAAAGATCAACAACTCGAGTATAGCAAGGAATTTAATCATCCGGATTTTAAAATACCTTTACTCAAATGAATATTGATTCATTCAATGAGCACTTACCTTGAATATTCTTTTGGTTGAAATGATCCAACCCTTCTCTCATGTATTCTTTTAGAAATACATTCAAGCCTCTACAGAATTTGTCTCCGGCGGACTCCTAGCTATCCAACTCCAAACTCCACCTTTCAAACTAGTACAAATCACTTGAAGCAAATTTCTCTAGAAGCTTTATTTTATTCTTTCAACGGAAATTTCTTCTTCATATAAGCATGTATTAGCCCGTAATACTTTTACCTCAGCTGTCCATACCACACGGGAAAAGCATCTACAAAAGTACAATTACAATTGTAACAGTAAAGATTCAGTTCACTAAAATCTATCAAGGAAGTCCTCCAAATTCCTGAGATAAAATTGCTAAGTTTGGCTTGATTCTCCTTTGATCCTACTAAGATATAAAAATAAAAAAACCACAACACCAGAAAGAAAGTTTCGAGAAAAGATACTATAAGCATTGACAAGAAATGGAAAAAAACTTGCTCAAAAGTGGTGCGATGAACCCATCTCCGGGTTTCCCAAACCAGCTCATGGTTTCGCACTCCATTGACTCACTATTCCACCACGCCTTCACAAATATGGTACAATTTCTTAAGGAAGAAAACGCTACATTATTGAAGCTACTACTTAATACAGGAAGCATGTTAACGGTGATCATAATTTAACATGCCCAACTCCTCTCTTTCTTCATACTCTTCCTAGAAAACACTATACCAACAGTCCACCCTCCTTCCCTTAGAGCAAAGCGTTGTCCTGGTTCAACAGGTACATGTGTTCTAAGTTCAAATGTTGCAGTGACATTGTCACCGAGCGTTACCATATTGACATTCTCTGGTAGTTATACTTTACCAGTCACATCTGCTATTCTGAGATAGAATTGTGGCTAGTAATTTGAGAAAAAGGTTTTATGGTGACCTCCTTCATCCTTCGTAAGGACATATATCTCTGCTTCAACTTTTTGGATGATTTAATAGCACCAGGTTTTCTCACAACCTGTCCTCGTTCTACATCATCATGCTTCAGGCCACATATAAGGAGACCCACATTGTCTCCAGCCTCACCACGATCAATTATCTTCTTAAACACCTCCACACCAGTACAATAGTATTTGTCAAAGGACCCTATTTCAACCCTAAGATTTCAAAATCCTCCCTAAATTTAATAGTTCCCTGCTCAATACATCCATACTCGTATACACAGTGCACACAATTCCATGGTGACTTCCGTTTAACAATTAATCATACCTCATGGTCTGGCCTATCATAACAAAGCGCTACATTCATTCAAGAAAATAAACGCTTCATTTTGATGAGATCACTCTTCACACAAAAAATCATTCAATCAATAATCAAATTGTTATCCCACGACAAATAGTGACCCAAGAAAATCAAGAAATCGTTACCTATTGTCCACATAGCAATCTCATTATATTTAATTCTAATCAATTTAAAACATAGAACAATGTTATCCATATTTCAGCTCTAGAAGTCATAAAATTTTGTTTAGGGTAACTGCCATGACTCTTAACGTAATTAATACTCTACTGCAAACATCGACATAGTCAACAATAAACTCATTACCATAGATGGGACGTCATCTAGGAGAAAAGAAAGATTATACGGCCATCTCGACATTACTGGAAGCTGTCACATAAGTCGTCATGCCAAGCTAACAATGCCAGATAATGCCATATGAACCATCGCACCCAATGCTGGACCGTGCTTCTGTGTGTTGCGGCGAGGGTAATTAACTCTTTACAGTCACTACACATATGCCCACGCATATTCCCAACACACTTCGCAGGAGTGTTGATGCTACATTTATACCATTGACTCCCTCCTACGCATGCGTCCAACACCTGAAGGTTCTTCACTCTGATACTTGCTCGAATTTATGTGCTGGCTGATTTCAAATTCGATCTCAGCAAAAATCTGTCATTCATATTCATTCCATGCAATCCAAAGTTACTTTTGCTACCATCGTTGTCCAAATACACAAAGATTCCTACATTCACATGCTCAAATATATATATATATTGCAGACTCAACGCGCCACGTAACTCAATCAACTCTTAATCTGGCAATTCGACCTGATCTTCTTGCTCACAACAAGCAATCAAAAGAAACAGCCTCAACGTAGGAGAGACTCATCCTCCAACTCATCTCCTTGGTTTGATACCAAATGATGCCAGGATACTGGGTTAAACAGATCCTAGCATATAAAAACTTGTGCTTCCTTCAACATTAAAACCTCGTCTAATTCTTCATTAAAAAAAACATTTGATTCAGCTTCAAATAGACATAATGGAAAGAGAGCTATACAAACAAAAAAATTCTAATATACAATAACACAATAAATTCCTTGGCCAAATATTACAGTGGATGGCCTTTTGGCTCTCAGCCCTTTAATAAAAGTTCTCAACCCATTTCTCTCTTTCTCTCTGTATTCCTCACTTGTATTTCATCCTCACAAAATCCTCCTATTTATACATAAATATGAATTTATTCCACTCCATAATTTCCTCCACACAAATCTCAACTAAAATCTAAATTAGATTTATCTTTTTTTGGACTCAACTAAGTCCCGTTTAAGGAATTCCTAATCCCTAGATTATCTACCTAATTCAACTCCACTCATATCCTTAATTATTAAAGGAATATTTACAATAATCCTTACATTTATATTTTCTCTCTTAATTTATTAAAATGAGAAAAATAATTAATAAAATAATTAAAACACCTCACCACCTAAATCACACAAATGAATAATGAAAATTTAGCTTTGATGCTCCTGCATCACTGTGTCATGACAGCTCAACATCATACTACTCTCAAGCCAATGGACATGTTGAAGCCTTGAAAAAATTTCTAGTCACTATGCTTCAACGTACGATAGGGATGCACAAATCCAACTATCATCTCATGCTTTTTTCGGCTCTCTGGACTTACCAAACCTCAGTGAAGGATGCGACTGGATTCACTCCTTTTTAGCTTGTTTATGTTCTGGAAGCTATCCTTTCAATTGAATTTGAAATCCCTTTCCTCAAGTTAGCTATTGAATTTCTACCTAATACCTCGCCAGAAGAAGAGCGTATTCTCTATTTAGAGAGGATTGATAAAACTCGCCGCTTTTCTGCTCTCGTCATAGAAGCACAGAAAAAGCAGGTCAAAGCCCATTTTGACCAAGAAGTTTCCCCTCATTCCTTTATAGAAGGATACCTCGTCCTCTTGTATGACCAAGCTCACGATAAGATGGAGGTAGGAAAATTGCAACCCATGTGGCATGGGCCCTATATTGTTAACCGTGTTTTGTAGAATGGGGCTTATGAGCTGATTAATTATGAAAGTTGTCCATTGAATCAGCCTAGAAATGGGTTGTATCTCAAAAAGTAAGATGCATGAGTCTTTCGTGAATGTTTCTTGTGTACATAAGTGTTTTTTCATTTTTGTACGCTTTGGCTTGTTGTGCTCTGTCAACTTTTTTTTCGCTTATTATGTGTCATTGCTTATTGTGGAGATGTTTGTTACTCCTTATGTCGGCTTCGCGGATGGTGCCTCCCATGGTACCTGTAACCTGTCTTCCGTAGCCTGGGCGATTTATAATCCTAATGGTGAGTTGATAGATCTTCAGGGTATTTGTCTGGGCCGAACGATGAACAATGTCGCCGAATATAGTACCGTCATCGAAATTTTAACCAAGGCTATTACCCTCGACATTCGTGCATTAATCATTAACCTAGACTCTCAGCTTCTGGTTCTTCAACTTAATAGGAATTATTCAGTTAGAAATCCTCAAATCTTAAGGTTGTATTTGTGTGTTCATTTATTGGAAAGGAATTTTGATTACATGACATATCAACATATTCCTAGGGCAATGAACACATTAACTAATGCAGTAGCTAATATTGTGTTAGATAGACATTTGCATAATTTGTGAAACATCATCATCACATAATAAGATTCATACAGGAAAATAGATGTATATATATATATATATAGATCAAGTGTTTGCATCCACATGCAACATAAGTTCCAAAAAAATAATATTTTTGATTTGGTTACATCTTGAGACATCATGACTCTCAAAAAATATGCAGAAGTAAAAACCTATGTGTCTAGTTGGCGTGATGCTCATGGTAGCATGTCACTTCCCGTACAAGCCACCTCAATAAGTGGTGAACACGGTTTGACACCCCTGCAATATGCCTCTATTATGCGCAAGGAACATCATAAAATCTCGCATAGTTAGGGATTCCACTGGAGATTCCCTCCAGTTTGCATGTGATTTCCTCCTCCTCGCTTCCCTCGCCATGAGGGCCACATCAAAATCACGAGGAATCCTCTGTGCTATTGGAGAAATTCCTGCAGGTCTTTCTGGGCTCGCATATGCACAAACATAGATTAACGTTAGAACATATATAATAAAGAAAAATCATAATAATCATCAAAATTAAAAATGAGTCTTACCCAATGCTTCATCCCAATCATCTCATGCTAGGAGTGGCAGATCTAGATCACCTGTAAATTCCATGCCAGAATAGGGCCAGTCCTCCACGAAAATCAGTTGTCATCAGAGCCACTCAAAGAACTCTGGTCTCTAGGACATCTGTTGACCACCTCCTCATCTTGGCATCAAAGCTTCCCAATGGACCATCTGTGGCTCTTGTACTGGTGCTGCAGGAACTATCACTTCCTGACGTTGAAAGATTGGTAACCGTTCCAGGATGAATGGTACCAAGATGGACCCATAGCTGAATTGTTTCAGCTTACTGTTCTTGAATTTTGTTAATTTACATTTCATATCGATCGTTACCACCTCTAACCAGTTGTAGAGAGTTGGTGCCATAAAATCTACTGCAAGAAGTAAGTGTGTTTCTGTGGCCTCATGTGGAACTTGAGATCCAGTAGCTCACGTGATGGTGTGCAGCACTACTTTTAGTGCCAAATCGGGAATGATCTGGATATCCACCTTTCTGCTTTTGGATCCTTTCCTTGTCCCTCGACACACTCTGTTGATGACCATGCTCATGTTTTCCATTGTGGGCTGGGTACCTGTCAGGATTGGTACTGCCCCTCTCCGTGACAATCCAGTTATGAAGTAAACATCCAAGACTTCAATCTCTAGCTCCTAATCATGAATTATGAATCTTTCTCGATCAATGTCCCATACACTGATCAAGTACAGTAATATATATGGTTGAGCTCGGATACATGGTGCCATGAAGAATTTTTTAAGCCTGCAATCCCTGAGAGCATCCATGCATCTTACATTTCCCAAGGCTTGCTCATATTCATCGCTATGCTCTCTTTCCTTCCATTCGATCACCATTTTTTTCTTTCACGCCTACAAAAACATCAATGTGGTTGTCATTAGTCAAATTATTTTCTATTAAAGTGTTTAAAACAAGCTAATTGGTTTAACTCTAAGCCAAAAATTTTGGTCGCAGTTGGTGAAATTGTTTTAAAAATAGTCACACCAAGTGGCATGCCCCCATTTAAATTCAAGGCAGGTTGGCACGAGTCCATGCCCGAAACCCGTTCTGACCACTGTGCCCTAACTTGAACAAAAAACCGTCCATATATCTTAAAAATGGATATCAGGCAATGAAATTTATATCCAAATGCAGGCAAGGATATGAGCTCTTACCTGGAAAAGAATAATTCACAATTAGTCCCCTAGATTTCCCGCTATGAGTTTCACAAAATCACAGTGAAAAAGGGTAAAAAGTGCTCACAAGAGGTAAAAGTGAAAAGTAATTTGTTTTTTACTATTTTTGTCAATTTTTAAACTTTTCAGAACCCTAATTAGGTTTTTGAGCATATTGTTCGATTATTTTAATATTTTGTCTCGGAAAACGGGTTTTACATGTGTCTCTTGTGCAGCAACAGGTCCTCGACGTGATTTCGATGAAGCGTGAGTTTTATTTTATACTTCTTTTGGACTCGGTAAAAACACGAAAAATTCACACCCTAGAGTCATCTTTGAGCTCTTTTTTTACTCTCAAAAATTGAGAAGTTTGTCGATACTCTTGTCGTTTTGAACTCGTTAAAGGCTGTGAAATGATATCTACCTAGTATAATTTTACCCCTTTTTCAGGCTGGGATAGATTATTTATGAAAAAAGTATACCTTAGCCTATCATGACTAAGAGGTCCTCTTAGATTTGGTTTTCTACCTTTTCGGATCTGTGAGACTACCTATGAAAAGGGATTTGCTGAAGTTTTCTTTTCCGCTTCTTTTAAAACTCTCTAAACATGAAAATATGCCGAGTTCTTCCCTTGTTAGATTCGTTAAAACTTACATGACATCAAAATCATCACCATGACGTACCTGAGTTTCTCCTTCCTAGGGCTCATAAAATGTACTAGGATCGATTTTTACAAAGGAAAAACTTATATGACAAACATATGCTATCCCCTTCAAGCTTGTTTCCAAAATAATTGGGGTACTCACCAAAAATGGTGGGGGAAATTGGAACCAGTTCTTAGTCATGTTGGGAGTATGTCGCTCTTGAACATGACACTCATCTGCATTCGTTTAGGGTTGGGGACATCCCATTTCATAATTTCTTTGCTTCCATGGGTTTGGGTAATATGTTTCGACCTCTCATATACTCTTTTCCATTTCATCATGACCTTAGATCCCTTGATGTCAAATACTACCAAATTCCGGAGTCGTGTCATCAATATGTTCATGAGAAGTTTCTTTCTGTAGTTTTCAACCTCTGATCCTTTTTTGGTCCTGATTCACTATCATCTTATTCCTTTATCTCGTGTTGATGATGTGGGAAACATTATGGCCCTCCTTTGACCATGTCACTTCTTGTCGACTTCAGCGCATTATCCAAGAAGTTGATCTAGAGACTCCCTTCTGGTACCTTAGAGCTTGCATGCTTTAATTGAAGGTTCTTTGCATTTGACGATAGGTCCTCATCAACGGCCTCCGATCGAGTGATTATGCGGGTGTTCGACGCCAGCTCACTATTCACATTCCGTGAATTGTACTAATTTTACCTTGAGAGCCATTTTAATTATTAGTGGTTTCTCACGTTCCTGTTAACAACTTTTATCATTAACTGGTGATTAGGTGACTTTCTTGCATGTTTGACTTTAGCTCACTTATTCGCATGCTTGAATTTATACTTGTTCGGGTCGAGATGGAGCACAAGACCCTGGGTTTTTTTTGATAAAATCCAGGCTACAAGACGTTTTTGTTTATCATGACTATATGCATGACTCTTTTGATTGGATGGTTGCGACCATACCTGAGTCTATTTCTAGATCCTTCTTGCTGGATAGCTGCGTCCATACCTTAGGTCCCATTTTTATATGTACTCTTTTATGGATGGTTGCACCCATGCCACATATTCATGTATCAATGATATCAGTTGTACTTGTACTTGCAGGTCTTTCGACAGAAATGTTTGGCTTGAACACGTTCTCCTAAAACATTTCACTCCTCCCTATCCCTCGGACCTCATGCTTTAGGGGGAATCTGTTACACAGTATTTTGTCACCATCCCTGAAATCCCAATCTCGCACATTGGAGGGCCATTTCAGTGAATTTTTTGTGGTTTCATCCCTTGCAAAAAGTGTCATTGCATCCCTTGGCATGTCAAGAAATTTTCTTATGTTAATCACTCTCTGAGAAGACCCTCAAAAACACATGATTCTAGGTCGGCGCTGGTGGGAATTTATGGCCTCGCACCAATAAGAAAATTTATGTTGAGCCTTGCACCCATTGGCGCTCTCACTCAGTGGGCTACCCGCGTTGATCTGTTTATGGAAATTTTTTTAAATATAGAAGCGAATTTCCCATTCCAACCACTTCTTCGGTGGAGTCATCAAGGTTGTTCGACTAAATAACGTTGAATTCCTCCCTTTGGCTTCTTGGTTCCTACATTTCTATAACTCCCCAAATGGATATGACCTCTCTTCCACCTTATGAGGGATCCCAAACCACCTCCTCCTCTCCTATAAATACATATTTCTTACATAGTTGCAGCTAGCTGAACATTCCTTACTATAGTTGGTGTGAGAGTAAAGGAGAGAGGAATCCATTATTGAAAGAGAGTTTAGGCCCATTGCCTCACCAGGTCTAATCCCCGACGAATGCTTGAGATGTGTTTGACTGGACCCATCGAAGGAGGTTTCAACGTCAAGGCTCTTTTTGTTGTAAAATTTTTCTCTCTACTTATTAATACATGACTATTTTTTGGTTCCAATCTCATGTTTAATATGTTTAGTTTCATGAAAGATTTTTTGATCCTCCATGACTGATAGAATAGCTATAGGAGAAAATATTCTTTCGTATGTTGTTACTTTCTACTTGATCTTCGTACAATAACACCAATTTCATCATTGAAGGGCAGTGACACTCGCAGGCGAGGATCAACATATTGTTATTTATAGCCACGACAGAAGCGTGGGACTAAGATAGGTAATCTATCCTAACTCATTTTTCATTTAAATGCTAGGAGTCCAAAATTCCAGCATGTTCCCTTGTTTCTAGACCCACCCTAGGGCTAGAGGGATTGCCTCTGCTTGCAGAGGGGATTTACCTACACAACAGGGTGACTCATGCACAACGTTTTTAGTTTCTTAGCTAAATTGGGTAAGGTAACATGGACCTCTAGGATATCTGATTTAGGAAAATTTTTGTTGACCACATGTTTGAGAAGAGGAATCTCAGAACAATTTTGGGTAGCATGCCTAATAACATCACACAAAGCGCATGGAAGTGACTCTTTGGAGGCTTAGGAGGAGCAAGATTTGTTTGGGAAGCCTTATCCTTAGGTTCCTTCTTTCTAGCTTCCCCCCCCTAACCATATGATTTCAAAATAGGAGTATATTCCTGTTGAGGTGGCTGAGCCACTAAAGCAAAGGTAGGAGTCTTGGTGACCAGTTGGACTGAGGTCAAAGCGGTATAAGGTTTGATCTGACCAAGCAAGTTTTTGGTTGGGGGATCGATGTACCATGCTGGGATCCCTGGGGTCAAATTTGGAAGGCTTAACATAGCCATAACAGGCACTGAAAAGAATCCAAACAAGGTAGCGCAAAATGGTATTTGATCGGAGGGGTAATGGCCTGGCAGAATGGATCCAAACTGGTTAAGGCTAGGGGGAACTATTTGTGGTTGAAAAGGAGTGGAAGAGACACCAACATAAGAGGAAGGCCCTTGAAAGGAAGGCCCTGTAGGCTCCATTGAGTTACCGCCAAGAGGTTGTGGAGGTGTAGGCTACTGGGTGGCTCAACTAGACCGCTTGTGGCTATTTTGAGATGATTGCATCATGAAAACATTTGATGAGCTGGGATCTGTGAAAAGAGGGGAGGGACTAGGGAAAGCACCTAGCAAGGTGGAGTATTTATAGATTCCAGGTGAAACACTGGTAAGAGGTGCAGATGCTTGTTTATCGACCACCGGAGTTATGATAGACTCAGGAGAAATCTGAGACTTCGGGTCGTAATATGTCAAATGATCAATGGTAACAATTTCCATTGTAAGGAAAGCACATATTACAGTGAACTGAAGATGTGACAGTAGACATCGCATAGGTGTAGCTACAACCCAAGAGGATTTTGTAATCGAAGGGGGCATCAGTGACTTAAATGTCAATACAAATAGTCTTTCCCGCAAGAGTGATAGGAAAATTGCGGTACATGCCAAGGGGTTGAGAAGAGTGATCATCCCAAGCATGCAAAGGTGATCCAAGTTTATTCCAAACAGAGGCAGGCATCACATAGGTGGATGTGCCCTCACCAATGATACACCAGGAGACATGGGCATTATGAATCTTGACTGATATTTGGAAAGCGATAGATGAAATTAAGGGGGGATGTTTTAACTTGTAAACATCAAAGATGATGAAATGATAATCTGAAGGATCCACAGTTCCCAGAGTAGATAATAGAGCTTTACGTTGTGAAGGGCATGACTGGAGGACTTCTAGAATTGACGATAGCAGGAGAATGTGCCAAGTAATCTATTCTATTGTAATTATGGGTGAATTTAGTGGAAGCAGAAGTTCAGTGTAATTTCCCTTTGGGGATCTTGGGAATCACCTCTACTCGTGGCTGAGGGATATATAAAGGTGCATCAAGTGTCAAATTGGAATCTATGGAAACTTTGGTTTGAGACTTGGTTGTAGAGGAAGCAGGAGGATTTCCATATTGGTGCGACCGAGTTTGAATATTGACATCAGTGATATTAACCACTTCATAATTCATCATGAGAATCTGGTAAGAAGAGGTACCATACTGAGAGGTTTGACGGGTAACTTGACCTTGAGGGGGTTGGACAACCACATATCCTTGCTGAGGGAAAGGATCAATAAAAAAAACTAGTTGAACATGTGCAGTATTTGAAGGCGCTGAAACCATGGCTTGTTGTCCTCTAGATGATGCTTGTGCTTCCCACAACTTTCACATTTGGGGTAAAAGGGGATAATTGTGAGTACAATGGCCATGGACACCACAAAAATAACAAGTCTTGTTCATACGAAAAGGCCTGTCCTACTTGGGCTGATTGCCTTGTTGCTGGTTGTTAGTGTTTGGTAGGTTCCGTTGGTGCCCTTGATTACCTTGTGCGGGTTGATTTTGGTTTCCTTTCCTCTTTTTATTTGAATTTGGAGGATCGGTCGCGCTCTGTTGAACATACCCCTAATTTGGAGGAGGAGGTGGTTGCTATGGTGGAGTTCGATAAGGAATAAGAGGCTAGGGTGCTAATGCTAGAGGGGCTAGAGCACCAGGCTATTTATAAGGATAGAAGGGAGGTTGAGCAACATTGGGGTAAACAGGTTGAGCAACCGCAGGCCCTGACATTAGTTTATGCAATGGGGAAAATGTGCTTTGTCATGGATACATGTTTTCGGGAACGGGATAACTGCTAGAGGAGCTAGCCCCTCCCTGAGGGAAACCATAACCCATGGGAGGATTAGTATATGGTTGTGAAAGAGATCCAATGATACCATCAGTGTTGTGATATGCCCCCAATGCGTTGGTACTAGCAGGTCTAGGAAGATCCAGTAAGACGGTATAAACATAACTAGACTGGGCGTAGATCATGTCATATTTCAACGCAATTTGGAGAGCTTCTTCCTCTTTCCAAAGAAAGTGATATGCGCCATATTTACCAATATAATAAAAAATCATTTTGAGAAACCAATCCATATAGACACAGTCGTCGAATGAGGGAGCTCGACATAAGCTCCTACTTCTATGCCATTCTTGGACATGGTCAGAAAGGTGGGTGGCAGAAGTTTGATGGAATGCGGTCAACACGTTGGTACCAGTATCATATCAGAGACATAACTGGAAGTAGGATAGAAATGGATTTGAATGGAATGTATTATTTTTGTTGTGCTAAGTATCCAAACTGTAATTAAATTGTATGCATAAGGTTCACTAAAGTTTGCAGGTGAAACAAATGGTTTTAACTTAGTTAAACAAATTTTTATGTGAGGTTAAATCATGTAAATTAGCTTGTATAAAATTGTTTAGCAGTAAAGGATATAGAATAAAGCATCACATATGACAATACTCAAAAAGTTGATGAAGCAGTTCACCCCTCCTGGGCTACATCTGCTGGTCCAGGTCCCAATGGCATGTCCCTCATATCTTATTGCTAAAAAATGGTAAGTAAATGTGATAAAAAGCCTTAAATTATTGTGATATCTATACAAAAGGCTTTAGAATGCTTGAATTAGTCATGAATGACTATTCATTTGCAGAAAACAGAGAATGGATGCTCAATACACTAAAAACACCCTAGTGGCCCTCGTGGCTCCTTGACATCTCCTGAAGCGAAACCTACATGAAATGACCTTTTATGGCTCTAAACCCTATTACAATGAGTTCATAATGTCAAAATTAGCCAAAAAGGACTATTCATTCTCCAAAAATGGTCAAAATCTCCAAGAGTTATGACCCAAACAGTAATTTGACCAATCATGCCTAGGAAAGCTCCACTAAATGTGGAGACTGGCAGTTAACTGCATTTAAACTAAAATTTTACCCCAAATTTGGTGGTGCTCTCCAAAAATGGTGGGTGGATAAGGTTTAATAATAAATGTGAGTGGAAGGGTGGTCACATGCCACCCCCACCATTACTTTCGGTTACGGTTTCAACTCCCGCCGTTTGAGGTTGGAACTCCACGTATTGCGGTTCCACTACCCACCACCTAAGCTGTCGCACTAACTATTTAAACTTCCACATGTGATCATGTTTGCAAAAATTCTGCCATAGGTCGGAACCTGGAATAGAAATGTTCCAAACTTTGAAACTGTTGCATTAAATGTCGATTCCTGCCATGTGATCACTTCATCACTTCCACTGGTTTAAACGTTGTTACTGCCATCTTTAAACGTTAGATGTTGCGGAGATGTGAAGTGTGGAAGGTGACCATATTTCTTAAACCTTTGAACTAAACCACCCATCAAACCTTTTCCCACAAGTTTAATGTAATTGTCATACATGTGAACATGACCACAAAGAAATTTTAAGGTTTGAAGGTTATCGTTTAAGGGCCATGGTTCTTAGCATCGGGTCATATGTGGAGGGGCTGGCTCCTCTATTCCAAAACGTTTAAACAACTAAGCCTTAAATTGATACCTCCCCATATACATGGTAAGTACTTCTTGTGGCGCAATGGCACGCGAGAGTGGTGGTGGCTACGAGGTCGATGGTTCGAACCTCCGGAGCTCCATAAGAAATTTTAGCACACCGTCCTGAGGACTCGTGGTGGCCTGCGGGCTTGCCACGTGTCGCTCAACCATTGGCCTATCTAGAAACTCACCAATGGCCCAAATTAAACCGTACCACCAACATCCAACAGCCAGATCTCTTTTGTACCATCTACATCCAACAGCCCACGTTGTGCCATGTGGTGCCACCACATAGGCTCTGAAGAAAATGGAATATTTCAAGAATATTCTGCTGACTATACCTGCAAGTTGACTGGCAATCTAGTCACCAAATTTTTTTTGTTTGGGAAAATGAACAGAACATGATATCTTCCTCATACGACATCAGGTTTTCGAGTCATTCGCTACGCCAGAATCACAATGACGAGACCTTTCTAGTCACTTAGGTTCGAACCTTTTTCGAGCACTTTCATTTTTGAGCATGTGACTTGATCTCCTAATCACACCTCCCCACTGGGAAGATTTTGGACCCACACGCTCTCTGGACTACTGAACATGAACATGAGGAGACTGTTTCCCCACTCTTCCAATCTTAATCCCTAATTTCATTAATTGGAGCTTTTCATGAAACGACAAATTTTTCCTTGATTCTTTTAACAAACCATTGCTATTTTTGTCATTGTCATGCTGCACATTTACTGAAATTGCAGAACAACAACTTAACTTTGTAGTAAACATCATGTTTCTGCATTGGTCTATAATCAAAGGAAACTTGAAATTACTCTCACCTTGCATCCTGTCCTTATGGTGATTTTTTGCAGAATTTGCTTTGAACTTCTGTTGATTCCTGACCAAGTTTCTTCGCCATTATACCATGCCTTTCTGAAACCAAAAATGAAAATTTCTGAATCTTGTGCCTTCTTTGTCAAGTTTCTTTGCCCTCTCTTCAACCTTTGCAGCTTCTTGCACTGACACTTGGTTTTCAGCACCATTCAACACCAAAGTCGACTGCTGAAACTGCTTGTAATCTTCTTTCAAAGAAAACCTTCTTTCAAACTGAAAAAACTCATTATATACATCAATATTTGCATGAAAAGGATTAGGAAAAACTTCTCCTTGCTTAATCATTATCAATGTCAAGTTTTGACTTGCATTGACGAGCCCCTTCATCTTCCCTGCATTAACTAAAGAAGAGTCTATTTTTTTTCAATGAGCTCTTACAATTACTCCTTGCCATCTTTGAATAAATGGTATTTTTTTTCATGGCGGTGTAAGATAGATTTCTTGTCATACAAGTAAGGACTTCCCAACACCATACCTATTATATCAAGTGGAACAACATCTAATTCAACTGTGTCAATGAAATGTGCAGTTATTGCAAATCGCAACATGCACTTCTTTGAAACCTGTAAATTTGCATCCTTACAAGTCCAACCAAGTGGATATGGTTTCGGATGTGGAATGGTCTCAACATTAAGTTTCTTGACCAGGTATTCAGAGATTAAATTCACTTGTGACCCACTATCAAACAATGTGTCAACCTTGGTATGTTTGGAAATGACTCTCACGTGAAATAGTTCAATTCTCTTTTCTTCACTTGGAGATTCTATGTAATAGTTAGAACTACTAGAACTAGGTTTATTTTCCATCTCTTTCCCCTTCAAGTTCTTTAGTCCTATAGCTATTATTTTTGTTTCATCTCCTGAATCTGACCCTAGGTATTGTTTAGCTATTGCAATATTTTTTCCTTTCTCCTTGGATTTCTCTTTGGCTTTAAAACTTTCTGGTTTCAACTCTGGATGAAGTTTCCAACAATGGTCCTTATCATGGCTAGTTTTAGAACAGTGTTTGCAAAAGAATTTTCCCTTCTCTTTTCTAGTATTTGCATTTCTCTTTTTCTTCCATTTGCCTTTAAACTCACTTTCTTCATTCCCATCTAATTTTTGTTTTCCCCTTGCCTCTAAATGCGTGGCCTTAACACAAACCTCATCTAGGCTTGTAGGGTTAAACATGAGAATTATATGTCTTAGATAGGTATGTAACCCTCCTATATACTTGAGAAAAGTGTATTGGCTATGAAAATCTACTCCTAGTAAAAGAGCTCTTCTCCTAATTTCTTGAGTATACACTTGTACATTTTTTCCTTTCAATTGTTTAAAATTTTTCCAGTCCATTATGGATTTCTGCATGTGAGCTAATGGATAAAACTATTGTTTTATTGCAGAAATGAAATCAATCCATGATAAGATAATCTTACCATATTTATTTATCCCCTCCTTTGTCTTGGCTTCCCACCAAACAAGTGCTGCACCTTCAATTCTCAATGAAGCTAGTTGGATTTTGGTGTCATCATCATGAAGGTTCTGAATTCTCAAGTAAACCTCCAATTGTCTAATCCAATTATTAAGCTTTTCTACATTGACTTCACCATTAAACATTGGCAATTGAAACTTAACATCGAGTTTTATAAAAGTACTTTTACCAGTTTTCTTTGACTTGTGTGACTGGTGTACTAAAGGTGAAGTAGAGGATGATGATGATGAGGGTGAGGATGGTGAATTTCCATGTTCTCCATTTCCTCCATTTGCCTTCTTTGATTTATCTTCATCATTGTGTCCTCCTGATGATCTTTGACCTTCCTTGTGAAGTTTGGATCTTTCTCCTTGTAGTCTTTCATTCCTTTCTTGATAAAGGACTCTCACCATTTTAGTCATGTCAAGGAATTATTTCCTGAACACTCTTTATTCCCCCTTAGGATCCACCTATTCATGGGTTTATTCTTCTCTTGGAGGCATGCTTGATGCTGCTTTTTCTTCTCTTGGAGGTGAACTAGGTGGTGGAGAATGTGGAAATCTTTCCCTCCTTTTCTATGGCTCACTTTGAGAACCTATTGCTTCCACCAATTTTCCTTCCCCTCTCTTAAGCTTGAGCCTAGTAAGCATGAAAACCCTTGAAAATAGTTAAGAAATCCTCTCACACAAAAACACCAGAGATAAAAACTCTAGCTTAACTCAAGCTTTGATACCAACTTGATCTAAATGGAATGTATTAGTTTTGCTGTGATAAGTATCCAAAACGTAATTAAATTGTGTGCTTAAGGTTCCCTGAAGTCTGCAGGTGAGACAAACAGTTTTAACTTAGTTAAACAGATTTTTATGTGAGGTTAAATCATGTAAATTAGATTTTATAACACTATTCAGTAGTAAATGATAGAGAATAAAGCAACACATATGAGAATACTCAGCAAATTGATGAAGCAGTTCACCCCTCCTAGGCTACATCTACTGGTCCAACTTCCAATGGCATGTCCCTCATATATTATTGCTAAAAATTGTTAAGTACATGTGATAAAAAGTCTCAAATGGTTGTGATATCTGTAAAAATAGCCTCATAATGCTTTAATTAGTCAGGAATGACTATTCATTTGCAGAAAACAGAGAATGGATGCTCAATACACTGAAAACACCCTAGAGGCCCTAATGGCTCCTTGACCTCTCCTGAAGAAAAACCTACGTGAAATGACTTTTGATGGCCTTAAAACATGTTCCAATGAGTTCAGAATGTCAAAATTAGCCAAAAATGACTATTCATTCTCCAAAAATGGTCGAAATATCCAAGAGTTATGACCCAAATAGTAATTTGCCCAATCACACCTAAGAAAGCTCCACTAAATGTGGAGACTGGCAGTTAACTGCAGTTAAAATATAATTTTACCCCAAATTTTTGGGCACTCTCCAAAAATTCTGGGCGGATAAGTTTTAAAAATAAATGTGAATGGAGGGGTGGTCACATGCCACCCCCATTGTTACTTCCGGTTATGGTTTAAACTCTTGTCGTTTGAGGTTGGAACTCCGCATATCGCGGATCCACTACCCGCCACCTAGGTTGTCGCACTAACTATTTAAAATTCCGCATGTGATCATGTTTTTAGCAATTCCGCTGGAGGTTAGAACCTGGATTAGCAACATTCCAAACTTTGAAACTGTCGCATTAAATGTCGATACCCACCATGTGATGGCTTCATCAATTCCGTCGGTCTAAATGCTGTTACCACCAAATTTAAATGTTAGATATTGCGGCGATGTGAACTATGGCATGCGACCATATTGCTTAAATTTCTGGATTAAACTGCCCATCCAACCTTTGTCTTCAAGTTTAGTGTAACTTTCAGACATGTGAATGCGACCACAGAGAAGTTTTAAAGTTTGACGATTATTGTTTAAGGGCCACAGTTTTTAGCACCAGCTCATATGTGGAGGAGCTAACCCTTGTGGCTGGCCCCTCCGCTCCCTAATGTTTAAAGTAATAAAGCTTAAATTGATGCCACCCCATATACATGGTAAGTACTTCTTGTGGTGCAATGACACGCAGGCGAGCTGGAAGCTACGAGGTCGATGGTTCAAACTTCTAGAGCTCCATATGAAATTTTAGCACATCGTCCTGAGGACACTTGGTGGCATGTGGGCTTCCCACGTGTCTCTAAACAATTGGCCCATCTAGAAACTCATCAACGGCGCAAATTTTACCTTACCACCAACATCCAATGACCAAATCCATTCCGTACGATCTACATCTAATGGCCCACGATGTGCCACGTGGTGCCACCACATTGGCTTTGAAGAAAATGGAACATCCCTAGAATATTCCATTGACTGTACCTGCAATTTGACTGGGCATCTAGTCACCAAATTTTTGTTGTTTGAGAAAATGAATAGAATGTGATATCGTCCTCATACGACCTCAGTTTTTCGAACCAATCCTGGCGCCGAAATCACAACGACAAGACCTTTCTGATTGCTTAGGTTCGAACCTGTTTCAAGCACTTTCATTTTTTAGCATATGACTTGATCTCCTTATCACACCTCCCCACTAGGAAGCTTTTGGACAAAAAAATCTCCTTGGCCTACTAAACATGAAGATGAGGAGACTGTGTCCCCACTCTTCTAATCTTAATCCACTGAAATTTCCCTAATTTCATTAATTGGAGCTTTTCATGAAACAACAAATTTTTCCTTGATTCCGTTGACCAACCATTGTTGTTTTTGTCATTTTCATGTTGCACATTTACTGAAATTTTAGAACAACAACTTAAATTTGTAGTAAACATCATGTTTCTACATTGGTCTATAATCAAAGGAAACTTGAAATTACTCTCACCTTGCATCCTATCCTTATGGCAATTTTTTGTTGAATTTTTTTTGAGCTTGTATCGATTCCTGACCAAGTTTCTTCGCCATTATACCATGCCTTTTTGAAACCAACAATGAACATTTTTGAATCTTGTGCCTTCTTTGTCAAGTTTCTTTGCCCTCTCTTGAACCTTTGCAACTTCTTGCATTGACACTTGGTTTTCAGCACCAGTCAACACCAAAGTCGACTGCTACAACTACTTGTCATCTTCTTTCAAAGAAAACCTTCTTCCAAACTGAAAAAACTTATTATATACATCATTATTTTCATGAAAAGGATTATGTAAAACTTCTCTTTGCTTAATCATCATCGATGTTAAGTTTTTACTTGCATTGAAGAGCCTCTTCATCTGCCCTGCATTAACTAAAGAAGAGTCTATTGTTTGCGATGAGCTCTCACAATTTACTCCTTGCCATCTTTGAATAAATGGTATCTATTTTCATGGCGATGAAAGATAGCTTTCCTGTCATACAAGTAAGGACTTCCCAACACCATACCTATTATATCAAGAAGAACAACATCTAATTCAACTGTGTCAATGAAATGTGCAGTTATTGCAAAGCGCAACATGCACTTCTTTGAAACCTGTAAATTTGCATCCTTACAAATACAACCAAGTGGATATGGTTTCGGATGTGGAATGGTCTCAAGATTAAGTTTCTTGTCCAAGTATTCAAAGATTAAATTCACTTGTGACCCACTGTCAAACAATGTGTCAACCTTGGTATGTTTGGAAATGAACCTCACATGAAACAGTTCAATTCTCTTTTCTTTACTTGGAGCTTCTATGTGACATTTTGAAATACTAGAACTAGGTTTATTTTCCATCTCTTTCCCCTTCAAGTTCTTTAGTCCCATAACTATGATTTTTGTTTCATCTCGTGAATCTGACCCTAGGTCTTGTTCAAATATTGCAATAGTTTTTCCATTCTCGTTGGCTTTCTCTTTGGCTTTAAAACTTTCTGGTTTCAACTCTGTATGAAGTTTCCAACAATGGTCCTCATCATGGCTAGTTTTAGAATAGTGTTTGAAAAAGAACTTTCCCTTCCCTTTTCTAGTATTTTCATTTCTCTTTTTCTTCCATTTTCCTTTAAACTCACTTTCCTCATTCCCATCTAAGTTTTGTTTTCCCCTTGCCTCTAAATGTGTGGCTTGAACACAAACCTCATCTAGGCTTGTAGCGTTAAACATGAGAATTGTATGTCTTAGATAGGTATGTAACCCTCCTATATACTTGAGAAAAGTGTCTTGGCTATGAAAATCTACTCCTATTAAAAGAGTTCTTCTCCTAAATTCTTGAGTATACACTTGTAAATTTTGTCCTTTCAATTGTTTAGAATTTTTCCAGTCCATTATGGCTTTTTGCATGTGAGATCATGGACAAAACTGTTGTTTTATTGCAGAAATGAAATCAGTCCATGATATGATAATATTACCATATTTCTTAATCTCCTCCCTTGTCTTGGATTCCCACCAAACAAGTGTTGCACCTTCCATTCTCAATGAAGCTAGTTGGATTTTGGTGTCATCATCATGAAGGTTTTCAATTCTCAAGTAAACCTCCAATTGCCTAATCCAATTATCAAGCTTTTCTGCATTGACGTCACCATTAAACATTGGAAATTCAAACTTAACATCACGTTTTAGAAAGGGACTTTTACCAGTGTTATTTGACTTGTGTGACTGGTGTACTAAAGATGAAGTAGAGGATGATGATGATGAGGGTGAAGATGGTGAATTTCCATTGTATCCATTTCCTCCATTGACCTTCTTTGATTTATCTTCATCATTGTGTCCTCTAGAAGATCCCTGACCTTCCTTATGAATTTTTGATCCTTCTCCTTCCAGTATTTAATTCCTTTCTTGATAAAGGACTCTCACCGTTTCAGGCATGTCAAGGAATGCTTTCCTAAACACTCTTTCTTCCTCTTTAGGATCCACCTCTTCATGGATTTATTCTTCTCTTGGAGGCATTCTTGATGTTGCTTTTGCTTCTCTTAGAGGTGAACTAGGTGGTGGAGAATGTGGCAATCTTGCCCTCCTTTTCTGTGGCTCACTTTAAGAACCTCTTTCTTCCACCAATTTTCCTTCTCCTCTCTTAATCTTGAGCCTAGTAAGCATGAAAACCCTTGCAAACAGTTAACAAATTCTTTCACATAAAAACACCAGAGATAAAAAATGTAGCTTAACTCAAGCTCTGATACCAACTTGATCTGAATGGAATGTATTATTTTTGCTATGCTAATTATCGAAATAGTAATTAAATTGTGTGCATAAGGTTCATTGAAGTTTGCAGGTGAAACAAATCGTTTTAACTTAGTTAAATAGATTTTTATGTGAGGTTAAAGCTTGTAAATTAGCTTGTATAACATTTTTCAACAGTAAATGATAGAGAATAAAGCATCACATATGAAAATACTCAGCAAATTGATGAAGCAGTTCACCCCTCCTGGGCTACATCTACTGGTCCAGCTCCCAATGACATGTCCCTCATATCTTATTACTAAAAAATGGTAAGTACATGTGATAAAAAGCCTAAAATGGTTGTGATCTCTATAAAAAAAGCTTCAGAATGCTTTAATTAGTTAGGAATAACTATTCATTTGCAGAAAATAGAGAATGGATGCTCAATACACTAAAAACACCCTAGTGGCCCTAGTGGATCCTTGATCTCTCCTAAAGAAACCTGCGTGAAATTACATTTTATGGCTCTGAAACCTGTTCCAATGAGTTTAGAATGTCAAAACTAGCCAAAAATGCCTATTCATTATCCAAAAATGGTCGAAATATCCAAGAGTTATGACCCAAATAGTAATTTGACCAATCACACCTAGGAAAGCTCCACTAAATGTGGAGACTGGCAGTTAAGTGCAGTTAAAATAAAAGTTTACCCTAAATTTGGGGGCGCTCTCCAAAAATGGTGGGTGAATAAGGTTTAACAATAAATGTGAGTGGCGGGGTGGTCACATGCCACCCCCGCCGTTACTTCTAGTTACGGTTTAAACTCCCACCGTTTGAGGTTGGAACTTCGCATATCGTGCTTCCACTACCTGCCACCTAAGTCATTGCACTTAACTGTTTAAAATTTCGTATGTGATCATTTTTGCAGTAATTCCACCAGAGGTCAGAACTTGGATTAGCAAGGTTCCAAACTTTGTAACCGTCGCATTGAATGTCGATTCCCTCCATGTGATCACTTCATCACTTCCGCCAGTTTAAATGTTGTTACCAACAGCTTTAAATGTTAGATGTCACGGTGATGTGAACTGTGGCGTGTGACCTTATTTCTTAAACCATCAGATTAAACCACCCATCAAACCTTCTTCTACAAGTTTAATGTAATTTTCAGACATGTAAATGCGACCACGAAGAAGTTTTAAGGTTTGACGGTTATTGTTTAAGGGCCACGGTTTTTAGCACCGAGTCATATGTGGAGGGGTTGGCCCTCGTGGCTGGCCCCTCCACTCCCCAACATTTAAACAACTAAACCTTAAATTGATGCTACCCCATATACATGGTAATTACTTCTTGTGTCACAATGGAACGCGAGTGGGCTGGCGGCTACGAGGTTGATGGTACAAACCTCTGGAGCTCCATAAGAAATTTTATCACATCGTCCTAAGGACACGTGGTGGCCTGCAGGCTTGCCACATGTCGCTCAACCATTGGCCCATCGAGAAACTAATCAACAACCCAGATTAAACCGTACCACCAACATCTAATGGCTAGATCTCTTCCGTACCATCTACATCCAATGGCCCACGATGTGCCATGTGGCGCCACCCATTGATTCTGAAGAAAATGGAATATTCCCAGAATATTCCACTACTGTACCCTCAATCTGATTGGTATCTAGTCACCAAAATTTTGGTGTTTGGGAAAACTAACAGAACACGATATCCTCCTCATATGACATCAATTTTTTGAACCATCATTGCATTATAATCACAACGACAAGACATTTCTGGCCACTCAGGTTTGAACCTATTTCGAGCACTTTCATTTTTTATCATATGACTTGATCTCCTGATTAGAAACAATTCATCCAGAGTCGAAAAAGTTGAATGTGAGGTAGAGGCCTGGTCGACATACCTGTTTAGTCAATTTAATGTCTTAAATTTCTTAACATAAATCATATATCGAGATTAGTAATCTGATGAAGTTTCGTGCACTATATATGCTTACTTAACATTCTTCTTACTTTGTTGTGTATACTTTTATGTTGTTTTGGGGGGTTTTGTTATTTATGTCTAAAGGTTAATATTAAGAGATGAGAACTATGAAATGAATCAACTGAATCTAATGAAGTTTAAATGCTAAAACTAATTTTGAAAGAAGGAAGAAAAGGAAGTGTCCTTTGCTATTCTTAATTTTTATAAAAATGAATCAAACATTAAATGGTTAGAATTTGATCTAAAAATAGAGTATCTATTTTAATGACCTTGAGCTTAAAGTTAATTCTAATCTACCTTAGTTCAGTTCTACTTCATGGATTGAAATATGAATCTTCTGACTAAGAATTGAAATGACAATGCTAATCTAAATGAAAGCATATTCAAAGGAAAACCAACTATTGTATGACTAACTACTCAATAATTCAATATGGAAGCATGACAGAGTCACCCTCTTGACATGATTTACAATAAATTGATTACACTTTCGTTTAAAATTTTAATCTATGAAAGCATTTTAAAAATAATATAAAGGAAGGCTCAATTATTATATATTTTAAATACTCAAGCATTCAATATGGAAGTATGACAAATTCACGCTCTTGAGATGATTTACAAGCTTCTAATTATACATTTAATTGAGGATTTGATCTAAGAAAGCAGTGTAAAGGCATGTAAAGGAAAACTCAATTACTGTATTTTTTAAATACTCAAGAATCCAATTTGGAAGTATGACAAAGTCATCTTCTTGGAATGATTTACAATAATATAACTATACACCTAATTGAGGTTTTAATCTAAGAAAGCAGTGTGAAAGCATGTAAAGAAAATAAAACAACTGTGTGCTCTAATGCCTCAAACATAATCCAATTTTGAAAATAGAAGAATATAATTTATTGAGATGTTCTTGGTAAGAAAAAGGTTACACAGCCATTCTAAAACTAATATTAGGAAAGAACACATAAATTTAATCTATGAAATTAATATAAAAGCTACAACACAATGTAAATTTACATGTGAATTGACAAAACAAAGCTATTGAAATTAACCAAAACAACTAATGAAAAACTCCCTCCTGTGCAGGGGCCCTTTGCGACATAATAGGTTGAGATCATATAGGACTATACACACATTAAGAAGAAACTAGAACCACGAACACGATCTTCGTATTATAAAAAATAAAGAGTCTCAAAGCAAACACGTCATTTACAAAAATGAAGACTGTCTTCGGTTTTCAAACAACCAATATTTAAACAAAATTAAAATGTAATTGGCAGGAGCTAATTTTATCTACAGATGGAGATTACAACTGTAACATAGAGGAAAAATATAAGTGGTTAAATCTCGATTTTCTACATGAGAGAAAATCGAGAGTTCTTCGTTCTCGTATCAATTCCATTGACTGCACTTTGACCTCGATCATAGGAACCTTTTCTTGTTGAATTCGACTAGGTGGATAGGATGAGATCCATATATGAATCATTCTAAATATTATCATGTGACTCATTCCTTTATTCACTCCTTGGAACCTATCAAACCATTAAATTAGCTACAAAAAAAATAATTAGCTGCAAAATAGGATGCGTTCTGTAGCTGAGTTACAAAAATCCATTCAAATAATAAGAACATAAAAATATAAAATAGAGATAATTCAAATGCATTCTCTAAGATAAAATATCTCACTTATCATCGATTTGAGTTTATGGATTTATGGATAAGTAAGGAAAAGTGATGAGAAAATATGTAAGAGAAAGGACAATTCTGAGGTTCAATGTATCCCCACTAAGAAGCAATTGCATGTCCTCATGCAATAATTTATCAAAAATGTCAACTTCCTTCTCCTATTTCATTTGTTCAAACACTTCTGCTAATACATCCAATTTTCTCTTCTTTCTTTTCATTGAGGTGACTATCAATCTGGGCTTCCTCATAAGTAGTTTTTATTTGAGATTGATGACTGTCTTGTTCGGTGATTTGTTCTTTCTTTTTAACTTTCTATTCTTTTTCTACCACAGTCCAAAATTTTGGATGGTGTTATCACTAATGACTTTATCCAATTGGTTCTGCTTCTTTAAATCTTCATTCTAGCTCATAGATTTCTTGTTTAAGGGTGTCAACCAAAGGTTCTTGTGGATTGATAGGTGGTTCTGGATTCACTGTTGCATTCCTTTTGTCAAATGACTCTATATAATCATACATCTCTTGTTGTGTTAGGTCTATGCCTAGAGATATTTTGTTGGGACAGCCTTCAAAATTATGTACAGGAGAATTTACAAGGCTATGTGGAGGAGGGACATTGATGGGTGATGTCACTAGTGGTTCCTCCTCTAAATTCACAAAATTTGTTTCTTGTGATGGTGTTTTATTCATTGACCCTTGGAGTCTAGATATTCTCCTAGGTTGTAGAGGTTTTAAGTTTCCTTCACCTGTAATCGTGCTCTTATTTCATGTTTTACCTCTTGTCTTAACTCTACCCTGCTTCTTGTTTTTCATCAACTCCGCAAGGGTAAGTTCGTCTTCATTTTTCTGTAGTGGAGGATAAGGTATGTCTTCAATTTTTGTATCAATATTATTTATTTTACTTTTCCTAGTATTTTCTTCCTTAGGCTACTCTGGCTCATATTGGAAATGGTTTATGACCAGAAAATTCTCCCATGAATCTCCTATAATTTTCAAATGGAATTCAAAAAGTATTTTTACCAATACATCCAGCATAGTGTTTTCTATAAACTGAATTCTCTTTTGTAAATTTGTAGACATTATTTTTAAACTATTCAATAAAAAGAAAGGGAGATTTATTTCACCATCCTCCAAAAAGTTCATCAACAAGCAAATATGGTACACAAACATGCAACCAATTCTGCCTTCACAAGTGATAAACTTCTGTAAAATTAAAAACATGTTTCTCCATTTGCTCGTGAGTGCTGAGATAGGGATGCCCTTTTTAGAAACAAAAGTATCCATACCTAGACTTTTTAGGACAACTCTCCATTATTTGTTGTGAAATTATTTGGGATCTTTGTAGCTCCATCTATGAATGCCTCGGTCACTGAAAATTTTGTGTATCTTATTTCGACTTTTGTTCCATCAAAAGACCTCACAAAATACTTGGTGATATCCTTGTGGAAACCATCAAATTTTTCTATAAACTTGAGCCACTTATCCTTCTGTAGCATCTCTTTGATCTAAGGATAACCATCCACGTATTTACCTCCCACTCGTTCAGTCCTGACTATCAAAACCATGTATTTTTTCGTGAAGAGTCTAGCCTTCAAAATTGTCCTTCTCTGTATGAAGTGAATTGGGTTACAGATCTGATGAAGGACATTCAAGGGTTTGTAGGAAAATATGAATGAGATGGATATTTGATGGGGTTTTTAAGAAACATAGATGAATAGGTTACGATAATAGGACATGACTGTTTAATCATAAATGGGGGAGTCTATTATGGACCATTATGAAACATGATGCAGATGATGTGGTCGATCTATGACATGATCTGAGTCCAAATCAAATCAAATGATGACATATTGAGGCAGCATGTGATCATCTATGTTATACATGCTAATTTTTTTGACCTTGTTATTTAAACAAATTTATCTAAATTACCTTTAGAAATAACCTTTTTTTGCTATTTTCATGGTGTTGATTCTTTTGGTATCCTTTAGCATGGTGATCTTCAAATGGAGTTCTCAATTTCATGTGCTCAATATTCTTGCTTTAGTAGGCTGTAAAAATGTGACAGAACTGAAGAATGTGGTATCAGCTGCAGAATGGAATGTCAATTGTAGAATGGAAGTAGTCTTATGTTACTTTTTATTGAAATAAAAAGAAAGGGAAAAAATATTTTTGGGATTTTTAGAAATGAAATGGAAAATATAAGATGTCAGAAC
Source organism: Pinus albicaulis (assembly GCA_034641835.2). NCBI lineage: Eukaryota > Viridiplantae > Streptophyta > Pinopsida > Pinales > Pinaceae > Pinus > Pinus albicaulis. The sequence goes on from CM076584.1 coordinate 553,165,099, forward strand.
TCTGATTTTTATCCTATATTTTTCTATATAAGGATGCCAATCATTGATTGGTTTTCACACTTATACAATTATTTTATTATTATTATTTAGATATAAAAATAAAAAGACTAAGCAAGGGAAGAAGAAGGATTATTCTTTTCTAACTTCATATAAGTATTATCTTCGAAAATTCTGATAGACTCTTCTCTTGAAATTGGCATATGATAGACTTTTAATCGATGTCCATTTAGAAGAAGAGGTACCTTTTCTTCATCAATTTTCCTTATCCTAACTGCTCCATTGTCAAAGATTTTTTCAATCTCATAAGGCCCAAGCCAATGAGTCTTAAACTTTCCTTTAAAATATTTGAACTTTAAATCGAACAAAAATGCCCAATCCCCTACTTGAAACTTTTTCTCCTTTATATATTTATCATGCCATTTGGACCTTTGATGCTAAAATAGACTGGTTCTTTGAACTACATCTTATTTGATTTCATCAAGCTCAATAATTTGCTCCAATATATGCTTCTATGCTTCTGATAAGTCAAGCCCCAATTGGACTGCCATCTTGAAGGTTTGGATATGAAATTCTATAGGAAATAGGACTTGCTTCCCATAAAAAATTTCATAGGGAGTATGTCCTATTGCATTCCTCCATGTGGTCCGGTAGGCCCATAAGGCTTCAAGAAGCCTATTTACCCAATCCTTCCTATGTATATGTACAATCTTAGTGAGAATTCCTTCAATCACTTTATTGGTAGACTCCACTTTACCATTTTCTTGTGGATGATAAGGAGTGGATTTTCTATGCTTGATCTTGTAGTTCTCCATGAGCTTCTCCACTAAATTGGATGTAAACTGGGATCCCTGATTTGTCACAATTTCTCTTGGGACACCAAAACGAGTGAAGATATCCTCAAAAATAACTTTAACTACAATATTTTTATTAGCTAAATAAAGTTCTTTAGCCTCTACCCATTTAGTGACATAATAAGTACATACCAAAATATATTTATTTTGATTAGATGGTGGATTGATTGGTCCAACAAAATCCAGGGCCCATTTTTCAAATGGTTTGTTGAGTACCTGAGGTTGTAATGGAATTTCATCTGTAGGAACATGTTTCCCTATTCTTTGATAGTTGTCACAACTTTTGTAATATTCTCTGGTATCTTTAAATATGGATGGCCAAAAATATCCTAAATGAAGGATTTTTTAGGTTGTCCTCTTATCAAAAAAGTGTCCACCATAGGGTTCATCATGACATGCCTTGAGAATCTCAGACATTCCATATTCTTGAACACACCTTCTGATTATGAGATTTGGACTTGTTTAATACAATTCATCATTAATCCATGAGTAAAGTGCACTTGTTTGAATAATTCTTCTTTTCTCTCTAGGAAACAAGTGTATAGGTAACTTTCCTATGATTAAGTAATTAGAAATATCTGCAAACCAAAGAGTTTTAGTAGTTATTGCAAAAATATATTCATTAGGAAAATTATCCTCTACTGGAGTATCATTTTTGACATTTTCAATTCTAGACAAAAAATCAGCAACTGTGTTTTGTTTTCCAGGTTGGTCTAGAATGGTGATATTGAATTCTTACAGGAGAAATAACCATCTTGTGACTCTGCTAGTAGTAATATATTTATTTATTAAATATCTAATTGAAGAGTGATATTTATGAATAAAGGTTTCATAGCCGGTGATATAATGTCTAAATTCATTGATAGCATGAACAAAAGATTGGAATTATTTTTCAGTTACAGTGTAATTTAAATTAGCAAGAGTCAAATTTTTGGTCGTGTAATAGATGGCATAGGAGATAAAATATTTTTGTGCTAATACAGTTCCGAGAGTTGTATCTGAAGCATCTGTTGAAATGTAAAAAGGTAGTTTCCAATTTGGATCTCTTAAGATGGGTGCTTCAGAAATTTTTGTTTTTAAAGTTTCAAATGCCAATTGGAAATCAGGATTCCAACTGAATTCACAATATGTTGTAAGAAATTTGAAGAGTGGGGATGTTATTTTAGTGAAGTTTTCTATAAATCTTCTATAATACCCTGTGAACCCTAGAAAACTTCTAACATATTTTTTACAACTTGGAATTAATAACTTGGAGATGACTTCAACTTTAGTTGAATCAAATTATTCCATCTCCTGAAATGTGATGTTTTAAAACAATTCCTTCAGTAAACATCATAAAAAAATTTTATGACTTAATGAAAGATTTGCTTCTTTACATCTTTTAAACTTTTCCAAATTTTCTAAAGCTTCTTCAAATGAATTCCCGTAAATTGTAAAATCATCCATATATACCTCCACACAATAATGCAATAGATCAGAAAAAAATCCTAGTACTGTGCTTTGGAATGTTGCAGGTGCATTGCACAAACCAAAAGGAAGCACTAGGTAGGTATAGGTTCCCCATGGACAGGTGAATTAGGGGAATTTTGAGGTCTCAAATGGGCCTCCTAAGAAAAATGTACAACAAAAATAAAATTTATAAGAACCAATAGGATTCAAGATGATGATGTCAACCATGGGGGATGATTCACCATTTGTTAATTAAAAGGGTAAAAATATTAAAAAATAATAAAATAATAAAACTACTTTTTCAACTCGTATTTTCAACATATCTCCCAAATTGTTTACTCAAATTTCGAGCAGGAGTACTCATTGGATGAAAAATTTAATTCGTCATCCAAGGAGTATCCATGTTGCATACTTTCGATGGACCCTGCTACACGAAAAATGAGAAATACATAAAAAACGTGATTGCTATCACAGTTTTCTATGTATTTCTCATTTTTCGTGTAGCAGGGTCCATCGAAAGTATGAAACATGGATACTCCTTGGATGAGGAATTAAATTTTGCATCCAACAAGTGCTCCCACTCGAAATTTGAGTAAAAATTTTGGAAGATAAGTTGATAATATGAGTTTAAAAAGTAGATTTTTCTTTTTTCCCTCAAAAATTTGATGATGTAATCAAATATTATTTTATTATTTCCACTATTGTTTAATAATTTCCTTGGGAGACCCATTTTAGACCTCAAAATTAACCTAATGGAATGAAGTTTTATCTTGGTCTTCAGGTGCTACCTGAATTTGATTGTAGCCACTAAAACCATGCAAGAATGAGAAATACTTCTTTCTTGCTAATGTATCCAATACTAATCTATAAAAGGTAAAGGAAAATGATCTTTTAGGGTAGCTTTATTCAACTCTCGATAGTCAATTCATACCCTCCACTTAACACTCTTTTTAAGTACAATCACTAGGGGAGAAACCCACTGATTATCTGAAATTGGGTAAATGAAGTTTATATTCAGCAAATTCTTCTTTCACAGTTTCCCTAAGATTTGCATTCATCCTTCTTTGAGGTTTTCTGATAGGTTTATAATTTTCCTCAATGTAGATGTTATGTATACAAGTCTTAGGACTAATTCCTTTCATGTTAATGTATTCCCATGCATATGCAGAAGAATTTTTTTGTAATGTTTTGATTAAATTTTCCTATTGTAATCTTTCCCAATTTTTGTTTATGTTCAAGGATTTTTCTCGGAAATATTTCAACTGTAGAGTTACGAAATTGTTCCATAGAGTATAGATACATCTTCCTAGATGAAAAATATTCAATATTACATTGTTTTTGAAAATGATCATGTTCATATTCTGAAGATGTTTCAAATTTTTCTATTTAATTTAAGATTTGACTATCTTCACTAATACTTGAAATAGTAAAAATAAGTTGTATATCATTGTCACCATCAATCCATTCTTCATCTTATAATTCTGTGATGGTTTTTTATGGAGGATATAGAGTGAATTTCTTTGTTGAATTACCATCAGAGATATACATGTCACCAAATCTACAACTAATGAAAGCATTAGTTGTAGCCAACCAAGGTCTTCCTAATATTAGTGGATTTCCTCCTAGATTGTTCTTGGGAGTTAAAATCATAAAATCAACTGGATACTCCCAAGATTCTAAGGAACTGAAATTCCTTCTAATACACCATATGTCTTGATTACTAATATGTCTGCTAACTGAAGTAATGTAGGTGTATATTAAATATTTGGAAGCTTGTGTTGTGCCATAGTTTGTTTACTCATGATGTTTATAGTTTCTCCTAAATAAATCAATGTATTTGGAATTTAAATACCATTGATATGTGTTTTTACAGTTGGACTTCCTGGATCTTTTCCCATCATAATGTCTGTAATTTTTCCTACTAGTTTAATTGTTTTTATTTCTTTTGTTTTTCTTCCTGGTTTCTTCATGCTTAACTCTCTTATTGTTTTGTATAGAATTGGGATCTCTTTAATGGCCTATAGCAAATGAATTTTCATAGAGACATTTTTCAATTCATCTAGAAAACCATAATTGGGAAACATTATATGCTTTTCTACCCCTCTATCAACTTGTAATCTTTCAGGAAAAGGAGGGTTAGAAATAGATACTGATCTTTTCTCTATGATAGGAGTTGATTTTGTTGGTTCTTTTTGTTATTCATTTTTAGAAATCTAGTTTTGAAGAGATCTTCCATCTTCAAAAAATTTATTTGGATATAAAGAAACTCCTTCAAAATTATCTTGTTCTTGAATAAAAACTGAAGGCCTTTTCCTCTCTAATAGTCTACCAGATCTAAGTTGAACATCATTAAGATCTAGTGGAGTAATCATGTAAGTTGGAAATCAATGTCCTTCTATAATGTAAGAATTTGAGGATATTTATTATTGGGGTTTGGAAATGGTTGGGAAAGTACCCAGCGAATGTTATGATCAACCATGTGTTGACTCAAAGTGTTCACTGCACAAAATACGTCTGGAGAACTGTTCACTAAGAACATCAGAGCCCCTACGAGTTGACGATACTTAGTAGGATTTGCTAACACGGGCCCAGTAGCGCTGCCACTCAACTTATTAAAGTTGAGCTCCATCAGTGTTGACACGGAGTTACAGTCCACCGTACCAAATCTTTCCAGAAGCTTCACAATGTATTTTCCTTGAGAAAGGAAAATCTTACTAGGTCTCTGCCAGACCTCTAGGCCTAGGAAATAGTGCATCAGTCCTAGGTCCTTCATTTCGAGCTCAGCAGCGAGCTCCCTCTTGCACTAATGAATGAGAGGGTCAACATCCGTTAGGAAGAGGTCGTCCACATGTTGGGTCCCTGTAATTTAGTAGAGTGGCAAGACTAAATGCTGCAGAGACTACATCAAAAACCACTTTGGGATTCTAGGATCTAGCCCTCTTGAATCCAGAGAGGGATCTCTCTATTAGTGCAAATATTGATTTATCTTTTAAGGTTTTAGTATGATATTAGGCTAGTTATTAAGAACAAGGGTTTTTGTTTTTTTGGTTGGTCAGGTATGATATTTAATTGAATGGAATAACACAAAATGAAAGAGTTTCAAAGGGTGAAGATGCAAGTATATTGAGAAGTGTTTAGCAGATAGTATTAGTGTGAAGCAGCTTTAATCAATTGGGAAATGGATTCACAAAAGGGTTTAATTGTACAACAATTTCAAGAGTGGTCCAAGGGGAAATTCATCTATATCAAAATATCCTTTAGATTAAATGATGGAGTGGAACATTAAAATTGTTGAGAAAGTGGAAAAAGCCAATAATTTCAATAAGGATTTATCAACTTTCCATACAAGAAAATCCTTTTTAAGAAACTGTTTGAAACCAACCAAAGGACAGGGCTAACCATAGACTTCTTTGGCCAAGATTTTATTAAAGCTAACTTATCAGACAACAATACAGTAATCTCACTAGACTACTTTCAGAATGGATGAAAACAGATAAGAAAACAAAGTGCAGCTTAAGATCAGGTCAGATATTATTAAAATCCAGGTTTGCTTTCAGCATACTCTTAGGGAAAATTTCAAACAACCTTTGGAGAAAGAACTAGAAGATAGGGCAAACCATAGACTTTCCTAGTTTAAATCTACTTAGCATGTAATGAAAATATCATTCAAGAATTTCCTTTCAAGTTTTGCACCTCAAGACATGGACTAACCAACATTCCCTGATAATGTTTATACTTAATTTAATTCATTCTCAAATATCACAACTAGCAGAAAGCATATAGATAAAGCTTATCAGTGAGAGTAGGGTACTTTAGAAGTAAATCCTAGCTCTATGCTTGTTGTTCTTTATCAGAGAAAAGTGAACAAAATGGCATACATGAAAGGAAAACAATAACAGTAAGAGGTACTTCACCAATGATATAGACCAGGATCCCAAGAATCAGCTTGTATATTGATGTCAATCCAGTTACAAACCACATTTCCAATGTTTCATCACAGCTTCAAACTTCTCTTCTCAGCCTATCTTCTTCAATAACTTAACAGAGCTTCAGAGCTTCAGACCTTATTTACATTCAACAATGATTCGATACAACAACTATTACATCAAATTCCAACAACCAACAACATCTCATCTTCTTCAGAAGTATTTATAGAAGAAAGAGGAGGTGGAATGAAAGGAAGAGTAATTTGTCAATTAATACAAGTTTTAATGCTTCTTTGTCTTTGAGGGGCTCAATAGAGAATTTTTCTGATATTTTCTCTGTATTAATTGGTTTTCATTAATTATAAATCTACTTGGAAGATTTTTGTGACTTTAAAACTCTTTAGGCAGGCTGGCAATAACTCTGGCTTGTCTTTAACAAAATATGACTGACTAGGCAATAACTATGCCTTCTTCAATTTATGAAAGCTTGTAGGTGGCACTTTTAGTAGCTAAAAGGATATTTGACCTCTGATGTGGCAGTGGAGACCTGTTTTACTGATATAACTCTTTGTTTTTCCTTAAAACACCTTTAATTTTCTTTTGGCCTGTGTTTAGGCTAAATTGGCCTTAATATTCGTCTTCGAGGCTTTGTTCTTTAACACTGTCTTTATCTCTTATTTGGTGGATTAAAACCCTGATCTTCAGGCTCTGGCTTTAATCTCTTTATCGTTAATTTGTTCACTGCTGATACACTTTTTTTGTTTTATTTCTACAGGTGGCTTTCTGTTATTTGAGGGTCTCTGTTAAATCTTGGATCATGATCCAATTGATTTAAACTAGGATTTCAGAACCCGCAGCTCCTTTTCTTCTTTGATAAAAACCACATAATCGTCATTCTGGGCCGAAAATGTCACCTGTTTGTGATTGTATAAATTCTCAGAACAACCACCATTAAAGCCTATAAAACACAAAAAATTGTTAAGAAACCTTGCGGATGTGGGAAATACTACTTCAAAGGCTCATGAGGGTGGAGGAGAAGTGAGGAAAAAATGTGGATGCAATGGAAAAAGGGAGAAAAACCTTGGCAGAACAGCTAACCAGGTGCAAATGGAGGTTTGGGCGCGACGGTGAACAAGATTCATTGGATTAGGACAATCAATGGTCGAGATCTTTTGATGGAGTCATTTAGGAGATTATATGGATGGTAGACGAATGAAAATGAGATATAATGTGGGCCGTTCGATCTCAGAGATCGACGGCTAGGAAAAAACGCGAAAGGAAATGTTGTGGAGGGCAGCGGTTTGGCGGAAAACCGGGAATGGTTTTCGCGAGGAAAAATGCGGGGGAGGTGGTATTGCCCAAAAAAACGTGATTCCATACATCGCTTGACACCTATCCCTTTCAAAAATTACGCGATATTGCTCGTCGTCCGTTGGATTAGAGGCTCCAGATCCAGTGGCGCGGGTTGAGCGCGATGGATGAAGAGCTGCGCGGGCGGATGAAGAAGTGGGCCCAACATTTGTTTTGTTGTGTAGTGGAAAGAGTAAGTAGCAGGGTAGAAATTTAAGTGAAAATTTAGTTTTTTCGGGATAAATCCCAATCGTCAGATCTTTGGAATGAATGGTTGAGATCTAAAGAAAAGGCGGAGATTTGGAATGGGGAGAAGGGACGAGACATGAATGGGTGGAGCGCAACGCAATCTCAGCAGTTGGTTTTATAGAATGGACAGTGGTGATTTTAATCGGGGATCACAAATCAGAGGAGAAAAGGGGATCGAATTTTGAAATTTACGCAATGCGACGGAGCAATGTCTGTCAGATCTGGGAGTAAGATCGATGGTTGAGACTCAATAAGAGGGGCAATGGCAAAGGATTATTGGTGGAGTGCGACGCAATATTGGCCATTGGTTCTTTTGGATTCAACGGCTGAGATCAAATCGGAGGATCGGGCCATCGGAGGACCAACGATTTTTGGAAAGAAGATTTATGTTTTTTGCGATGCGATGAAGGGGTGTGGTCCCATGAAAAAGGTAAGGAGACCGGGGCCAAAAAGAAAGGGCTTATCACATTGGAGTTTTTTTAAGTAAAAGGGTAACAAAGAAACAGGAAACCCCGATTGCGAGTGCATGATGGGGGTTAGCTCCAGGTTATGGCTCTTGGTCACATGCGGGGAAAAGGAGCTGGGGCTAAGGCCAAAAGGGCCTTAAGGTCTTAATGCAAAAATGGAGATTTTTAAGGATTTTGAAGGATTTTTTGAGGAATTTGGAGGTTCCGATAGATGAAAGAAGGGAAATTAAAACCAAATAAAGGGGAGATATAAGGTTTTAAGGGGGGTTTTTATGATTTAGAAGCCAAATGAAGGTAATTTGAGGGATTTTATGGAAGGAAAAAATGGGTGAAATTGGAATTATTTATAAGTGAAAGGAGGAGTGAAATGATAGAAAATGGAGCTTCTAAGTAGTATTTCTCTTGGTAATCAACAGGTACTTTAGGACTAATAGTGAAACAGCAGTGAAGATTAACTCAAAGGGTAATTATCATCATAATGCTTCAAGAACTCACAATTTGGACATGAAATTGTTTCTTGAAGGCCTAAAAAAGATTTAGCCACCATTTGGTATGACAAATTTTTATAGGTGGCTAACAGTGGCTCCACATGGGGATGGAATATTCTTGAAGGTGTCAAGAACCTCAGTTATTGATCTATAGCTTTTCAGTAAACCAGTGCCTTCATCCATTGGGAATCAACTTTCTTCTCCTTTAGCTGACCTTTCTTTGATCTGATAACCTCTGCAATAATTTTGAAAAAATGGAATTCTATCAAAACAACATCTCTACCTACCCACATCTAATGATCCTAACATTTTTTCTTCTTTCAGAGTGCATTTGGATTGGCAAACTCTTTTCATAAGCATTTTATTCTTTTGAAAAAACATAAAACTAGTCTAAGTCTACTCTTATTTCTCCATGAATTCAGATTAAGCAATTTGAACTCATAAGTTTCTCTACCTAACTACTATCTGTCAGGATTAGACTGTCTAACAGATCTTTATTCTCTATTTTCTAAAACAGTAATTTTAAAAGAAGCCATGCCAGGATTAAGCAGTCTGACTTGCTACAGATCTATGGCATAAAAACAAGCTACACATAGACTGTTATTTGCAGAAAATTACAAAAAAATTGTGAAGGCTTAAGATCTAAAAATTAAAACATCCTTCATTATTTATTCAGCTCTTATTTTAGTCTTGTTTGAGTTTCTTCCTCTTTCTTTTCTGGTTCAAGTTTTGAGCATATTGGAACTAGTTTTTTTTCTATTTTTGGCTCAAGATTTAATCTAATTAGAGCCATTCTTCTTTTGAGATTCATAGGTTCAAATATTGAATTTGTTTAAACCTTTGTTTCCTCTATCCTAATCTACCTTACTGATAAGCCAAGATTTTTTTGTTTGGCTAATCTAATTCACTAACCTATTAGTAGTAAATTGAAAAGCCAATTAGTCATGATTAGGCTGTATGACTAACTAGAAGTGTGCTTTAGGAGTGGCATTCAAGCTTGCACACTTTCAGAATTTGTCTCTCTTTTTTGGTATGGGGCTATACCTTTCTTGTTTTCATTTCTCCCCTCTTTTCTTCTCTATTGTTTTTGTATTTTTATTTTTCTAATTTTGAATGCAATGTCAGACAATGATAATTTACAATGGAAAGTAAAAAAGACTTGAAACTTATGACTCTTGATAGAAATAATGCTTGAGCATCCTACCATTGACAGGACCTCCAAGAAGTTCAGTTCCATTCAATTCCTGCAAGAAATAAGCATTGTTACCAGCATTAGAATGAATGAGATAAGGTGCTAGCCATAAGTTATAAAATTTTCCATGTTTTCCCTTATCTTCTCTCCTGGAATTCCACTTCAAAACTTTGTCACCAATGCTGAAATCACTGGCCTTGGTTCTTTTATCAAACAATTTCTTGATGTTTTCTTGCTTGTGTAGTGCTCTGTTGTAGACTTCCTCCCTGGTTTGTTGAAGATGTATAGTCTGATTGATTCTTCTTGTCATATCATTATCCTCAAATTGTAATTCTTGGATCAGCTTCATGACCGGCTCTCCTAGACTGGTTGGAAAAATTGCATCTACTCCATAAACTAGTTGGTAGAGAGACATTCTAATTGATTTATTAAGTGTTAATCTGTTTGCCCATAGTCTATGTACTAGCTTTGTGTGCCATGATTTCTTATTGTCTTCTAGGAACTTTTTGATTATATTCACCAAACTCTTGTTTGAGGATTCTGCCAACCCATTACCTTGAGGGTAATAAGTAGTAGAATGGCCCAATGTAATCTGATATTTATGAAAAAATTCAACCATATTTTTAGATCTAAATGCAGCAGAATTGTCAGTGATAATATTTCTAGGACAACCAAATCTGGATAGGATATGATTTTCAAGGAATTTTATGATGACAGAGTCATTGTCTTGCCTAGAAGGGATGGCTTCTATCCATTTGGTGAAGTAGTCTGTTGCAATGAGGATCCATCTATGTTGGGCAGATGAGGCTGGATGGATTTCCCAATGAAGTATAGACCCCACTGTTGAAAAGGAGCTTCAACAATGATTACTTGCAGAGGTAAGGGAAGCAATTTTCTTTTTCCTTGAAAGAGTTGGCATTTGTGACAGGCAATAGTCATTTTGTGGACATCTTGAAAGAAGGTGGGCTAGTAGTAACCAGCTCTAAGGATTTTATTGGCAGTTGTCTTCCAATAGAGGCGGCCTCCACATTCTCCTTCATGTAATTCATGCTTGATCTTATCTGCATCATTCTTAGGCAAACATTTAAGCAATAATCCACTAGCATTTTTCCAATATAGACATTTATCCAAAATGCATTAATTAACAACTTTCAACTTTAAAAATATTTCCTTCATTTTAGATAAACCAAGAGGTGTATTCAAGTTGATAAAAACATATGAAATATCATCATACCAAGATAAAAACAGAAAACGATCTTCAATAATGGGAGTTGACAACTCCTCATGTTCATCTATTGCATCTAACATGTTTATATCAAGAGATTCCAAATTGGACTTAGCCATTAATCTTGCTAGTCCTTGGCCTTTTATGAGATTAGTGGGATTGATTTCTAAATCATATTCAAGTATCACAGCAATCCACTTTCCTCTTTTTCCATCTGGATCCTGGGTTAAAATGTCTTTTACAACTGAATTTGGCACAAATGAAATTATGCGAGAATGTAAAATGTAAACTCTGAAGTATTTCAAGGCTTTGACTAAGGCAAAGGCTTGTTTTTCCATAATATTGTACTTCAGAGGTGCATCTCTCAATGCCTTACTAAAGAATGCAATTGGCTACTCTTGTCCCTTCAAATTTTTTTGTAATAGGACAACAGCTACTGTGTGTTCTGATGCAAATGAAAAAATGAAGAAATCCTTTGTAAAATCAAGACTAATGAGAACTGGTGTTTTGGTTAATGCTTTTTTTACCAGTTCAAATGATTTCTTTGCTTCTAAGGTCCATTTAACTCCTTCTTCTCTTTTAAGCATATTGGTCATGTTTCTAAGTAGTTCAGCTAGATTGGGTATGAACCTTCTCAAGAAATTAATCTTCCCAATGAAAGATTGAAGTTCCTTGATGTTTCTAGGATGGTTGATTTGCAATATGCCATCAATCCTCTTTGGGTTTATCTTTATCCCTTCTTCTGATATGATGTGTCCAAGTAGTTTGCCTTCTTGGAGACCAAACATTGTTTTCTTTGGATTTAAAGATAACCCATATTTTCTGCATTTATCAAAGACTTTTCTCAAGTGTTCTAGGTGTTCTTCATCTATTTTGGAAAAAATAGTGATGTCATCAAGGTCAATAATGATGAAGAGGCCTAATTCTTCTGAGAATGCAATATCCATGGCTCTCTGAAATGTAGCACCAACATTCATTAAACCAAAGGGCATTTTCACATACATGAAAGTACCCCAAGGTGTGGTAAAGGCTATTTTGATTTTATCATCAGGATGTACTAATATCTGGTTGTAACCTAAGAAGCCATCTAGCAAAGAAATTATTTTAGAACCAACTACCTTTTGTAAAATATGATCCATATTGGGTAAAGGGTAGTTGTCCTTCAGAGAGGCTTTGTTTAAGTTTCTAAAATCAATACAAAGCCTAATATCTCATGTCTTCTTCCTAACTGACACAATATTAGACACCCACTCTGAGTATCTAATAGGGACAATAATTCCAGCTTCATACATTTTTTTAATTTCTTTTTCTACCAGAGGTAATTGAACAGGGTTAATTCTATGCAATTTTTGTTTAAAAGGTTTTTGGTTTTCCTTAAGGGGTATCTTATACTGAATTATTTTGTGTCATATGATTTTATATCTTCATAACTCCATGAAAATACATTAGAAAATTCCTTAAAGAGATCAATGTATTTCAGTTTTATGTGAGCTAGTAAGGTTTTAGATAGTTTGATCATTTTTTGTTTTTGTTTACTGCCTATGTTACATTCTTCTACTTCAGTTTCAACAGGTCCCAGTTTTGGTTTTTTGGCAACATCATTGAAATCAAACAATTCTTCTAATGGGACTAGTCCTTTTGGCAAGCTTGGAGTATTAGATTGCAGCATTTCTAAGCCCTCTTTTTCTAAATCTGCACTAATTTCTGTTGTATATTCAAGTTTATTAGATAACAGATTTACATCAGCAATCTCTGGAGACTTTTCTTCTTCATCAAGTAGATTTTTTTCAATAAGACAGTCTTGGTTATACTCTGAATCTGAAATTGGTGGCTCAAATTCATTTCTGGACTGCAGGAAGTCTTCTATTTGTTTATCGATCCATAAAAAACTTGCCAGTATTTTTCATTGTCTGGGACAGCTGGTCTAAATTTGACTTGGGTGGTGCATTGCTTGGTTTCATAAGGTGTTAGACAAGTTCTAGCAGCAAAGGCTAAACCATTGGCAAGGACATTTTGGTTTCTTGGGACAAAGATAAGTTGGAATTCATAAAAAAATTTCTATAAGTCCATGACATCATTTTTATAAGTTCTAAGTCTGGGGTGTTTGGCACTATATTCCCCATTCACCTGCCTAATAATCAACTCTGAATCCCCATGAAATTTTATCCTTTTGGCCCCTAATTTCTTCAATAAGTGTAGGCCTAAAAGGAGGGCTTCGTACTCAGCTATGTTATTTGTACATTGAAAAATTAACCTGTAAGAATGCCCTTCAGCATGATTGTTTTCAGTGTTGTGTATCCATATGCCTACTCCTGCATCATTTCTAGTGCAAGACCCATCAAAGTTCATACTCCAAAGAGGACTAGTTTCAGATTTACTAGTTTGACTACTACCCTCTTTATCTTGTGTGCTTTTATATTTCTTTTGTAAATTAGCACTATGTTGAATTTGGTTTAGTTCCTCATGTTCTTCATTATGTTGAGGAATATTCTCTTGACTCTCAAGGTTGACAAACAATGGATGACTATTTTGTAGCTCTAGACCTGTGATTTGTTTGCTGTGATTTTCTAATTTGGCAAACTGTCTTGATGCTTTTGTCTTGTCTTCCTCCTTTTTTGTCTCTACCACTATGTTACAATGAGGGATGGCCATTAAGTCAGCTAAGGTTTATTGTTCATTAAATGTTTCATTATTAAAGAGAATAAATGAGTCAAGGCCTGTGTGCACAGAATAAAGAGGAGAGTTTTCCGGTCTCTCTTGGCTATTGATCATGTATTGCATGTGAGTTTCCCTATAAAGTCTTATAGTTTGATTAAATACAGGGATAGTAGCATATGTCATATCCATTTGCATTGTTCCTTGTAACTTAGCTCCCCATGATCTTGATAAAAGCATACCATACTTGGGGGTTACATCAGCCACTACAATATCCATCACTAAACACTTGGTTGGAATTTGTGCTAATTTTACATAGAGGTCTTTGATCAAACCTAAACATTTCACTCTACTAGAGTCAAAGGAATATAGATCTTTGTATGGTCTAGTAATTTCAAGGCCTAGACTCTCCATTACTTCTTTGGGCATTAAGTTATCAGAGGCCCCTGAATCATGCATAGCATTGTGTAAAATTTTGTCATGAATTTTCAAACTAACATAAAATGGTGGAACTAGCCCTTCTTGGTATCTTCCCTCAATATTAGGACCAAATAAGAGCTCTGGTTGGTCATCATTGAGGCTAACAGTGTCATTATTTTCTGCTATGTTGAAAGCTTTCAAAATTTGTGATCTATATACATCTTGGGTGACTAATTCAGTAAGGGGAACAAAGATTTTAATCTTGGCAATATCCTGTTCCAAACTAAAAGGAAACTAATTTTTTACAATGTTTGTTTCAGCCTTGTTAATCACTACTTTATCAGCAAAATCAGTTTTTTTATTTCCTCTATTTACATTGGTCAAAATTGTTTTAATAGGAGCGCTAGCTGAGGTGCTAACGCTGCTAATATTTGCACTATGTTTTTCATTAATTTGAGTGCCTTTCTCTTTGTTTTGATCAGAATTGACAGCCACTATTTTGTCCTTTTGTTTAATGTTTTTGTGTTTTCTTATAGGGCTGTTTTTTGTAGAATTGTCAGAGGTTTTGTTCTTGTGAGCTTCTGGATTCTTTTTACTCCTAAGGTCATATTATTTTGGGGTCTCTATGATGACATTTTCAAGCTCTTGATAATAATGTTCATCCTATGTTCTTTTATCATCATAGGGTGTGTACAGACCTTGTTTTCTATTAATAGGAACATTAAATGGTCACTACCTACTCCCAACATGTTTATGTCATCTTCCTCTATTTGTTCAATTGTTTCTTCAACCTCCCTTACATAGTTTTCTTGGAAGGGAGGTCTAATTTGTTGATCATCCTCTCTTTGTCTGTTTTGAGGTTGATTTCTCCTGAAGTTATGATTTTGATTTTGAGATTGATTTCTGCTTTGGGGAGCTGATTGGTTTTCTCTAGCTTGTGATTTCTCAAGTATGCTCATATTTTTCATTATCTCTTCCATCATCCTTTCCATTTTTGAGCCAGATGTGGAGGGTGCAGATTCCTCCCTAAATGATACTTTCTTTTCATTCCTCATCCTAGCTCTTTTCTCAATCAGATTTACCTCCACAGAAATATCTCCCTTCTGCATGTCTTCTAAAGTCAAGGGGTCTCGTTCTCTTAGCTTATAGGCCATTTCAGGATCAAATCCTTTAGGAAACTTGGCCAAGGCTAAACCTTGTGGAGGTTTAAAGTCTGGGGGCAGTACAATATAAACACTATTGAATCTAGTGCAATAATTTTGAACACTTTCCCCAATGTTTCTTTTGAGATTGTTGTATTCTGAAAGTATTTGGAGATGGTTTTTCTAACTTCCCACTTGTTTAGGAATAACTGATGGAAGGCTTGGAGGTCATTAATACTATTAGGGGTTAATATTTTGAACCATTTTCTTGCTTCTCCGCCTAGACTTTGAGCAAACAATCTAAGTTTGATAGTTTCATCATCAATCTCATTTATATAAAAATAATCATTCATCTTGTCCACATGTTGTGAAGTAGTAGTATTACCACTGGCATCATATAATGGTATCTTGGACTGATATTCCTATGGAAGTTTGACTAAAGGTAAAGGAAAGACTAGGGGAGCATACCATGTTGCCATGATAGGAGGTTGTGGAAAAAGTGGGGGGTTTATAGGTGGGGGATGTAAGATAGGAGGGGGTTGATGGAATGGTGTAGTTTGAATAGTAGGTGTATGGATAACAGAAGTGGATGGACCAGTAAGAGATTTGTTAGCAGATCTAGGATGAGAGAAACCAAAATTATGAAGGAAATGCAAATCAGGTGGGGTAGTTTCTCTGCTACCAGGATGTTTACTTCTATCTTGGGATGAAGGTGAAGGCTCAAAGTCTGTCTGATCTATATCATCAAGTGACCTAGTTTCTGAATGAGTTTCTTAAGTCAGCTTGTGAATCTTGTAGAGGTGTAAGGTTTTCAGGAACAGAATTAGCTCTTTGGATTGGTCTGACAATAGTTGAATCTTGAGGCTTAGGAGACTTCCTAAGTATTCTTTCAATATTATCAACTATCTCAAGAGGATTTGGGTCAGGATAGGCTCTAGTATGAACTCTTCTAGAAGCCACTATGCTATGTTTTCAGACCCAATAATTAAGAAATTTTTTAACCAAATATGACAATATTTAATAGGTTAACTGATATTTTAGCAAGAAAAATTTAATCCTTAAAGTCTTCTGTATTGAGTTTAAATGATATTGTGATAAAGGGTTTCCCAGTGGAGTCTTTGGAAAACCAAGGAAAATCAGCAAGCCTACCGATGTTCAGTGGAGTCACCAGGTGGAAATTTTTAGCTCTTTTGGAGGTAAAATGTTTTATGGTCCACCACCATATACCAATCTAAATTATTTTTGGTTTTTCTGAGTTTTTTGAGTCCTATAGATTAAGATAGTGTCCTAAATCTATTTCAACACTTACCTATGGTGATGAGACAAATAGAGTTTACTCTTATGGCTTAGCTAGTTGATTCCTTCAAGGTTTGATAAAGCTCTATGAGAATCCTAAGGGTTACTTAGTTTGTCACTGATTAAAATAAGTCCTATCATGATCACCATTTTCTTTGGTAGTGCTTGAAGAGAGCTACTTATACTTCACTGAATAGTGAGTGTTTCGTTTTAAGGATTTTACTCAGATGTCCCCAGTATGGTCACCAGAAATGTTGGGTCCCTGTAATTTAGTAGAGTGGCAAGACTAAACACTGCAGAGACTACATCAAAAACCACTTTGGGATTCTAGGATCTAGCCCTCCTGAATCCAGATAGGGATCTCTCTATTAGTGAAAATATTGATTTATCTTTCAAGGTTTTAGTATGATATTAGGCTAGTTATTAAGAGCAAGGGTTTTTGTTTGTTTGGTTGGTCGGGTATGATCTTTAATTGGATGTAATATCACAAAATGAAAGAGTTTCAAAGGGCGAAGATGAAAGTATATTGAGAAGTGTTCAGCAGATAGGATTAGCGTGAAGTAGCTTTAACCCATTGGGCAATGGAGTCACAAAAGGGTTTAATTGTACAAAAATTTCAAGAGTGGTCCAAGGGGCAAGTCATCTATATCAAAAGATCCTTTAGATTAAATGATGGAGTGGAACATTAAAAGTGTTGAGAAAGTGGAAAAAGCCAATAATTTCAAGAAGGATTTATCAACTTTCCATACAAGAAAATCCTTTTT
Organism: Pinus albicaulis; assembly: GCA_034641835.2. Taxonomy (NCBI): domain Eukaryota; kingdom Viridiplantae; phylum Streptophyta; class Pinopsida; order Pinales; family Pinaceae; genus Pinus; species Pinus albicaulis. Next base: position 553,182,573 of record CM076584.1, read on the forward strand.
AAGAAACTGTTTGAAACCAACCAAAGGACAGGGCTAACCATAGACTTCTTTGGACAAGCTTGTATTAAAGCTAACTTATCAGACAACAATCTAGTAATCTCACTAGACTACTTTCAAAAGGGATGAAAATAGATAAGAAAACAAAGTGCAGCTTAAGATCAGGTCAGATATCATTAAAATCCAGGCCTGCTTTCAACATACTCTTAGGGAAACTTTCAAACAACCTTTGGAGAAAGAACTAGAAGACAGGGCAAACCATAGACTTTCCTAGTTTAACTCTACTTAGCATGTAATGAAAATATCATTCAAGAACTTCCTTTCAATTTTTGCACCTCAAGACATGGACTAACCAACATTCCTTGATAATGTTTATACTTAATTTAAGTCATTCTCAAATATCACAATTAGCAGAAAACATATAGATAAAGCTTATCAGTGAGAGTAGGGTACTTTAGAAGTAAATCCTAGCTCTATGCTTGATGTTATTTATCAGATAAAAGTGAAAAAAATGGCATAAATGAAAGGAAAACAATAACAGTAAGAGGTACTTCACCAATGATATAGACCAGGATCCCAAGAATCAGATTGTATATTGATGTCAATCTAGTTACAAACTACATGTCCAATGTTTCATCACAGCTTCAAAATTCTCTTCTCAACCTATCTTCTTCAATAACTTAATAGAGCTTCAGAGATTTAGAAATTATTTACATTCAACAATGATTCGATACAACAACTATTACATCAAAGTCCAACAACCAACAACATCTCATCTTCTTCAGAAGTATTTATAGAAGAAAGAGGAGGTGGAATGAAAGGAAGAGTAATTTGTCAATTAATACAAGTTTTAATGCTTCTTTGTCTTTGAGGGGCTCAATAGAGAAGTTTTCTGATATTTTCTCTGTATTAATTGGTTTTCCTTAAGTATAAATCTACTTGGAAATTTTTTTTGACTTTAAAACTCTTTAGGTAGGCTGGAAATAACTCTGGCTTGTCTTTAACAAAATATCACTGACTAGGCAATAACTATGCCTTCTTCAATTTATGAAAGCTTGTAGGTGGCACTTTTAGTAGCTGAAAGGATATTTGGCCTCTCATGTGGCAGTGGAGGCCTCTTTTACTGATATAACTCTTTGTTTTTCCTTAAAACGCCTTTAATTTTCTTTTGGCCTATGTTTAGGCTAAATTGGCCTTAATCTTCGTCTTTGAGACTTTTTTCTTTAACACTGTCATTATCTCTTTATTTGGTGGATTAAAACCTTGATCTTCAGGCTCTGTCTTTAATCCCTTTATCGTTAATCTGTTCACTGCTGATACACTTTGTTTTTTTTATTTCTACAGGTGGCTTTCTGCTATTGGAGGGTCTCTGTTAAACTCTGGATCGTGATCCAATTGATTTAAACTTGGATTTCAGAACCCGCAGCTCCTTTTCTTCTTTGATAAAAACCACAATCTGTGCCGAAAATGTCACCTGTCTGTGACTGTAGAAATTCTCAGAACAACCACCATTAAACCCTATAAAACACAACAAATTTTTAAGAATCCCTACGGATGTGGTAAAGACTACTTCAGAGGCTCATGAGGGTGGAGGAGTAGTGAGGAAAAAAATGTGGATGCAGCGGAAAAAGGGAGAAAAACCTTGGCAGAACAGATAACTAGGTGCAAATGGAGGTTTTTGCGCGACGGTGAACAGGAGCTGTTGGATTAGGACAATCAACGGTCGAGATCTTTCGATGGAGTCATTCGGGAGATTAGATGGATGGTAGACGAATGAAAACGTGATATAATGTGGGCCATTCGATCTTAGAGATCGCCGACTAGGAAAAAATGCAAAAGGCAACGTTGCAGAGGGCAATAGTTTGGCGGAAATCTGAGAATGGTTTTCGCGCGGTGAAATGGGGGGGAGGCAGTATTGCCCAAAAAAACGCGATTCCATACATCGCTTGACACTTGTCCCTTTCAATACCACCTATTTCACGTGGAAGCAGCGCACTGGGAAGGGAGGTCAAAAATTACGCGATATTGATTGTCATCCGTCGGATTGGAGGCTTCAGATCCAACGACGTGGGTTGAGCGTGATGGATGAAGAGTTGCACGGGAGGATGAAGCAGTGGGCCTGACATTTTTTTTGTCGTGTAGTGTAAAGAGTAAGTAGCGGGGTAGAAAGTTAAGTGAAAATTTAGTTTTTTTGAGTTAAATCCCAATCGTCAGATCTCTGGAATGAACAATTAAGATCTAAAGAAAAGGCGGAGATTTGGAATGGGGTGAAGGGATGAGAAATGAATGGGCGAAGCACAACGCAACCTCGGCCGTTGGTTTTATAGAATAGATAGTGGTGATTTTAATCGAGGATTGAAAATCAGAGGAGAAAAGGGGATGGTATTTTGAAATTTACGTGATGCGACGGAGCGCTGTCCGTCGGATCTGGGAGTAAGATTGACGGTCGAGACTCAATCGGAGGGGCAATGGCGAAGGGTTATTGGTGGAGTGCGACGCAATCTTGGCCGTTGGTTCTTATGGATTCAACGGATGTGATCAAATTGGAGGATCTGGCCATCGGAGGACCAACACTTCTTGGAAAGAAGATTTATGTTTTTTGCGATGCGATGAAGGGGTGTGGTCCCATGAAAAAGGTAAGGAGACCGGGGTCAAAAAGAAAGGGCTTATCGCATTGGAGTTTTTTAAAGTAAAAGGGTAACAAAGAAACAGGAAACCCCGATTGCGATTACACGATGGGGGTTAGCTCCAGGTTATGGCTCCGGGTCACATGCAAGGAAAAGGAGCTGGGGCTAAGGCCAAAAGGGGCTTAAGACCTTAATGCGAAAATGGAGATTTTTAAGGATTTTGAAGGATTTTTTGAGGAATTTGGAGGTTCCGATAGATGAAAGAAGGGAAATTAAAACCAAATAAAGGGGAGATATAAGGTTTTAAGGGGGTTTTTGATTATTTAGAATCCAAATGCAGGTATTTTGAGGGATTTTATGGAAGGAAAAAATGGGTGAAAAAGGAATTATTTATAAGTGAAAGGAGGAGTGAAATGATAGAAAATGGAGCTTCTAAGTAGTCTTTCTCTTGGTAATCAGCAGGTACTTTAGGACTAACAGTGAAACAATGGTGAAGATTAAATCAAAGGGTTATTACCATCATAAGACTTCAAGAACTCACAATTTGGACATGAAATTCTTTCTTGAAGGCCTAAAAAAGATTTAGCCACCATTTGGTATGAAATTTTTTTATAGGTGGCTAACACCACATACGACACCAGAATGGGAGGCTTCTCTTTATCAACCTTGAAGTAAACGTTTGAATCAACATTACTACGAGTGAAGCCTAGCTTTATTAGATAGCTATCTATCCTTTCGTACCAAGCCCTGGGGGCTGGCCAACCTGCAAAATGGGTGTCTCGATCCTAGACTTCTAATCCTAGAGGTTTCTCTTCCTATACCTCTTCCTTTTTCACACCATGCCAAAAGGCAGTCTCCACATCCATGTGATGTAGATTTCGTCCTTGCGTAGCAACAAGGGTAATAATAATAATCAGTGCCTTCCTAGAGAAGTCTCAGGAAACACATTTTTCCATCAGATCCATGCTTGATATTATAACGGCGCGACAACAACTTTGTCCTGTGGTCTAGGGAGCATATCCCAGACATCATCCTCACATCCTTCTAGACTTGATGCTTTACAACATCTTCAAATGATCCAGGCTCATATTTGTTGGGTATGTCTTATATTCTTTCCATGACTAGCGCCACGAGCTGTACGTTGCGCCGGGCGCAGCAGGGGGGTCACAGGGGGGGCGGCAGCGCCCCGAATTTTTTTTTTTTGGTATGTGGTACCACTCATAGGTAGACCCACCCATGTTTTGTGCATGATTTTGCACATGGTTTTGGGGTACGATGATTTTCAGCCCCTAGTATTTTGTAGATCCGGTTAAGGGAACTACGGTTATGTTCTAATCCAGGGTTAATGGATTGGGGTTTATGTATGCTTCGGCATGTATATATATGTTTTGTAACACTAAAAGGAATATAATGAAAAATCAAGCTAGTCGTCTCGATTTGGGATCTAGGGGAAAATCTCTGTGTTTATCTGTTTTATGTTTTATGCTCTCGCTATTGTTTATTTTCTATTATAAGATTCGTGTGTAGATAATTTCTGTTCAGGTTAAAACCTACATTTGGTATCATAGTTATTTCTTCAGGGGGATGCCTTTGCTGCTGAGGGTTTTCTGCTTGGGCCTGAGGTAGACCCTTTTCAGTGGGAGATCTGTGGGATCGATTCTTGCTGTGAAAGAAGATGGCGAGCGGTAGAAAGATAGAGATCGAGAAATTTAATGGTCAGAGTTTTGAGTTGTGGAAGCTCAAGATGGAGGATCTGTTGGTGGATAAAAATCAGTGGATCACGATAGATCCAGGTACTAAACCAACGGAAATGTCACATGAAGACTGGAAGAAACTAGATCGGAAGGCTAAGAGCACAATATGGTTGTGTGTCTCATATTCAGTATTGTTGAATGTATCTGGGGAAGCTATGGCAAAGAATTTGTGGGAAAAAATTGGGACTTTGTACCAATGTAAGTCTCTGGTGAATAAGTTGTTCCTGCGAAAAAAGCTGTATAACCTGAGGATGAAGGATGGAGACTCAGTGACAGAGCATCTCAACGCCTTCAATATTGTGGTAAGTTAGCTGTCATTTGTTGATATTAAAATCTCATATGAAGATAAGTGCATCATTTTGTTGTGTTCTCTACCAGACTCGTGGGACAGTTTGGTTATTGCAATAGGTAGCAATACAACTACCTTGAATTTTGATGACATTGTCTCAGCCTTGCTATCGGAGGAAATGAGATAGAGAAATATGGAGGGTCAAAATGGAGATGCCTTATCTGTACAAGGAAGGTCCCAAAATAGAAACAAGAATAAGGTTTCGAGTGGGAGATCTAAATCTCCTGGAAAGTTTGTAAAGGTGTGTTGGAAATGAGGAAAGGAAGGACACTACAAAAAGGAATGCAGATCTAAAGCTCCTGAGAAAGGAAAGGGATCTGATGATGCTCCTTATTCAGAGGCAAAAACCACCTCAGATGAAGGTGGGGATGTGTATTTGGCTTCTTCTTCAAATACACATGTAGATCATGAATCATGGTTGATTGACTCAGGTGCATCTTTTCACTTCACTCCCCATAGGGAGTGGTTCTGCGAGTATGAGAAATATGATGGTGGTGATGTCTTCTGATGCAAAAATGCTACCGAAAGTCAGCCCCGATGGAGGGATGGTCAGCAACTACGTGGCCCTGTCAGCATTTCTCTTTATATGAACCCCGTTCTTCTACCCCCGCGGTCTTCTCTGTGCATTCACTTACTCGGTTTTATTTTTCAATTTCAGAGAAATTGATAAATAAACAATATTCACGACTTTCGCTATTATATAGTCGAACTTATATTAAGCTCCCCCTCCTTTTTAATATATAATTCCTTTGAATAGGTCTTCGGTTATATCTCTGACTTTGTATTGATAAACCAACATTTATAAACAAACGACTTTATAATAAGCCGTCACCTGGACCCCACATTATACCAACCGACCAATCAAATGTGTGTGTCGTACCTTGCTAAACATCGTGCATCTCCGTCGCGCGAAGACCGTCCGATGGCCTTCTCTCAAATCAATGGCCTGTACACATTTCGCTCGGCGACCTCGTACTGACGTTAACGCGCGAAATGTACGGGAAAGAGGTTTTGTTGAACGGTCCCCTCTGCCACGTGTCGATTCCTCTATGGAATCACTCCTCTACCCCAAAATATCGCCTCCGCACCAAAAGCGGTGCGAAATGGGGCAATCCACCTTTGTGATTCCGCTTTCGGTTTTTCTACAGTGATTTACCCAAGTTACAACGGGGTTGTGTTATCCTTCGGCTACCTTAACTCAGGGTTGCGACTCAGGTTAGGAATCCCAATAAGCGGAAAAACAAATATAATTCTCCTTATACAGGAATTCCACCAACATTAAACAGGATTCGATGACCACGATTCTCTACACAGGCCTCTTCAATGAAGGGAATTGATTCAACAGAGTTGTATGAACAAATTCAAGAGAGCTATAGACAGAGATGTGTAGAATTCATACAATAATTCAATTCAATAAATTATATGCACAGAGTCAGTCGCTCCACAACTAAACAACCTCTCCACAAATAAGGATTTAGACAATTTGATGGCCAAACGAGCACAGAAAGTGTTTAATTGGAAACAACTGCTCACACCGAGTTTTATTGCAGAAATCTCACTTCGTCCTCTCTCCTCCTCCTCCTCCTTTTTACCTCTGAAGGATACAATTATATACATTATAGCGTGACTCTTCAGTTCCTCTATGAGGACCATTTCAGAAACCTAAAAGCCCAATTACAATTTATTCAATAACTGAAATATGAAAGCTGGACTAACTGAGCTATTCGACTTCTATGACTCTAATTAATCTAAATAATTACAATCAGCTAAGGTATTGACATCTAGCTGTAACGATTCGAATGTTTTAAAGCCCTCCTGTCCACAACATGTGGACAAAACTTCCTACATTGCTGGCTAATGTCTAATGCCCCTGCATCAGACTCCCGAGCGCAATCTTCTTCATGGGCTCCTATCCATGAGCTCTTCCACTGATCTGCCTATCTTCTGCAACATTCCTTCAGTCATCCAAGTGGCATCTTCCTCTAGTTTTTCCTTCCATTTGATCAAGTACTGGAAGTACTCTTGTCCTCTGGTCCTTTTGAACATTCTCTTGTCCAATATCTTCTCTGGTTGCAAAGGCTGTGCTGGAGGTAGTTGTTCTTTCCACTCAATCTGTTCGTTGTCTGCTGACCTTTCTTCTGCACCACCATCTTCATATTTGTACAAATCTGCAACATTAAAAATGGGAGATATTCCAACATCAGGTGGAAATTCAATCTCATAAGCGTTTGCAGAAAACTTCCTAAGTATCTTGCATGGCCCAATATTTTTGAACTTCAGTTTATTATACTGCTTCCTAGGGAATCTCTCCTCTCTCAAGTGTGCAAAAACCTGATCTCCTACTTCAAAATGAACTTCTTTTCTTCTCAAGTCTGCTCTAGTTTTATATTTGATGCTGCTGCCTTTTAGTTGCTATTTCACTTGGTCATGTATGGGCTGGATCTCTGAAGCAAATTCCTCACCATCTGCACTCCTTAGCTCTTCTCTTCCCAGATTTCTTAACTCTGATATTCCTATGGGGCGCATTCCATAAAAAATATGGAATGGACTCTGTCCTGTGCTCCTATTTGGTGAATCATTATATGCATATTCTGCCTGGGGAAAAATATGATCCCACTGCTTGGGATGCCCTCCTGCAAGACTCCTCAATAAATTTCCCAGACTTCTATTCACTACCTCAGTCTGTCCATCAGTCTGGGGATGATAAGCTGAGATGAAACTTAATTTGGTGCCAATCTTCTTCCACGGTATCCTCCAAAAATGACCTACAAATCTGGTGTCTCTATCTAAAACGATACTCTTGGGAAACCCATGCAATCTAACAACTTCTTTGAAAAACAAGTTAGCAACATGGGTGGCATCGCTAGTTTTATAACATGGAATAAAATGTGCCATTTTGGAGAATCTGTCCACCACAACAAAGACTGCATCATTCCCTCTCTGAGTCTTGGGCAATCCTAGAACAAAATCCATGCTCACCATGTCCCAAGGCCTGTCTGGAATAGGCAAGGGAGTGTACAATCCTGCATTCTGGCTCCTTCCTTTAGCATACTGACAGATTTTTCAATTCTTCACAAACTTGTCCACTTCTGCTCTCATCTTGGGCCAGTAATAGAAGTGACTCAGCTGCTCATAAGTCTTATCAGTACCAAAGTGTCCAGCAAGTCCACCACTATGCTTCTCTTTGATCAAATTTTCTCTCATGGAACATTTTGGTACACACAGTTGGTTCTTTCTGAATAACAAGTCTTCCTGCAGAAAACAATCCAGCCATTGGCTTCTATCTATTAAAACAGGGTTACTGCATGCCTCAAATGCTTCTTTAAAATCAAGATCTGTTTTATACAATTCTTTGAGAAAATCAAATCCTACAACCTCAAAATTATTTTCTTGAACAAGCACGTGTCTCCTACTCAAAGCATCAGCTACTTTATTGGCTTGGCCACTTATATGTTTCAAAACAAAATTAAAACCTTGGAGATATTCAACCCATTTAGCATGCTTATGTTTCAACTTGGGCTGCTGCACAATATACTGCAAAGCATGATTGTAAGAATATAACACAAATTCCCTGGACATCAAGTAATGTCTCCACTTCTTCAGTGCCTCAACAATTGCATAGAATTCCTTCTCATAAGAGGAATAATTTCTTCTGGTATGATTCAAATTTTCACTGAAATAGGCTACAGGCCTATCATCCTGACTCAACACAGCTCCAATGGCCTCTCCACTGGCATCACATTTTACTTGAAATGGTTTAGTAAAATCAGGCAGAATCAAAACAGGCTTCTCTGTTATCCTTTGCTTCAAAATTTTAAAATTTCTTTCTGCTTCAGCAGTCCACTTAAATGGCTGTTTTCTCTTCTTTATTGTTTCAATTATGGGTGCATTAATCTTACTGAAGTTTCTTATAAACTTCCTGTAAAAACTAGCAAGTCCATGGAAACTTCTTACCTCAAAGACATTCCTGGGTGAAGGCCACTCCACAATTGCCTTAACCTTTTCTGGGTCCATCTTCAATCCTTTTGCAGAAACAACAAAACCAAAATACACCAACTCTTCCTTCATGAATGAGCATTTCTTCAAATTTATCAGCAGTTTATCTTGGTGCAGCTTCTTCAAGACATGATTAAGGTGCCTTAAATGTTATTCTTTAGTTCTGTTGAAAACTAATATATCATCTAAATATACTATCACAAATTTCCCAATAAATTATTTCAACACTTCATTCATAAGTCTCATAAAAGTGCTTGGTTCATTTGACAACCCAAAAGGCATTACCATACATTCATACAGTCCTTCATTTGTTTTAAAGGTAGTTTTCCACTCATCACCCTCTCTTATTCTAATCTGATGGTATCCACTCTTCAAATCTATCTTTGAGAAATATTTAGCACCACTCAAACAGTCCATTAAATATTCAATTCTGGGCAAAGGGAATCTATACCTGATTGTGATATTATTAATTGCTCTGGAATCAGTACACATCCTCCAGCCTCCATCTTTCTTTGGGCTCAAAACTGCTGGTACTGCACATGGACTCAGACTTTCTCTAATCAGTCCTTTTTCCACCAACTCCTGTACTTGTCTCCTGATTTCCTCATTTTCCTTGGGATTCATTCTGTAGGCTGCCTTATTTGGCAGATTTGAACCAGGGATAAAATCTATCTGATGGCTGATATTTCTCACAGGTGGCAGCTCATCAGGTAAATCATCCACAACAATATCACAGTAATCATCTAACATCTCTTGGATTTCTATTGGAAAATCAGAAATCTTTGTAGAAGTAAGAACTAATTTAGGTTTGCAAAATAAAGCAAAGCTTACCTGTTCTTCTTCTATCTGCTGCAGATATTCCTTCCCGCTCAGCAACAAGGTCTTTGGATCAATCACTCTACTAGATGGTTCTCCTTCTTCCATGGGTATCAATGTATGATGTACCCCATCTTTGAAGAACTTGTAAGTGTTCTTCTTTCCATCATGCACTGCTGCTCTGTCAAAATGCCAAGGTCTACCTAGCAGTATATGACACACATCCATGGGCATTACATCACACAGGACCTTATCTTTGTATTTGCCCATTTGCAGCTCTATCTCACACTGTTCTTTCACAACCAGCTGGTGTCCTTTATGTAGCCAGGACACCCTGTAGGGAGTTGGATGCTCCCTTGTCTTCAGCTTCAAATTTTCTATTACCTCAGTGGAAACCAGAGTCTCTGTGCTGCCACTATCAATGACTAGCTGACAACATTTCCCTTGGACTTTGCATATGCTCCTAAACAAATTCTTCCTTTGTGCAGGCTCAGTGACTTCTTTAGCTTGCTTCAATAGGACCTTGTTTACCACCAAGGGTTCTCCCCTCTCTGGAAGAATTTCTTCTTCAATTTATGCCTCTTCTCGAGCCTGGGCAACAACAACATTTCTTGGACCAGCACCTACATTCTCTAGACATTCATAGTGCTTGTGTCCCACCTGCTGGCATCTATAACACCTCAATTCTCTACCTCTGCCTCTGTCTCTGCCTCCTCTTCCCCTTCCTATGTAAGAACCCCTTCTGACCTTTGCATCATCCTCTGTAGATGCATTCTGAGGTGAGCTACTGTCAGCTCTATTCCTGGGTGTAGGCTTTCCTCTACCACCCTGACTTCCCTTCCCATGGAAAGTACCTCTCTTCTTGCCAGACTATTTTCTCAGGAGTTTCTCCTCTACTTTCAAGGCCATCAGATAAGCCTCTTCCACTGTCCTAGGAGACAGATTACCAATCTCATCTTGGATCTCCAGTCTGAGACCATTCACATATCTGACAGTCTTCTCTAGTGTGTCCTGAAATTTCCCAGCCCTTATGCTTACTCTGTAGAATTCCTCTGTGTAATCTTTTACTGTCAGCAACCTCTGTCTCGGGTTCTGCATTTTCCTATACAATGTCAGCTGGTAATCACTAGGTAAAAATTTACCTTTCAATTTAGTCATCATTCTGGTCCAGCTCTTGATAGGTTGCTTGCCAACTCTCCTCCTTTCCTCCTGCACTCCATCCCACCAAAGTGCAGCATGTCCTTTCAGCTTTGTCACTGTAAACTTGACCTTTTTATCTTCACTTATTTCTTCATAATCGAAGCACTTGTTCAATTCATTTATCCAGTCCACCAGCTCCTCTGGATTCAGTCCCCCTGCATAACTCGACACTTCAATTCTGGGCCTAACTGCAGACCCCAGAACAGTTCTAAGGAGCCTCATATTGTCAGGAGGAATTTCCACATTTTCTTCATCTTCTTCTGTTTCAGGTTCACTGGTGTCTTCAGGATCTCTGGTCTGTCTTCGCTCCATGGCATCCATCCTGGCCTCAACCCTCTGCAACATCTCCAACACCTCTGCGTTGGCTACAGGTCTTCTTCTGCCAGCACCTCTTCCAACTCAGACTGCCATGTCAACAGACAACTTTAGACAACGGCTCTGATACCACAAATGACGCAGCAACGCCACCGAAATTCAGCCCCAATGGAGGGATGGTCAACAACTATGTGGCCCTGTCATCATTTTTCTTTATATGAACCCTGTTCTTCTGCCCCCGCAGTCTTCTCTGTGCATTCACTTACACGGTTTATTTGTCAATTTCATAGAAATTGATAAATAAACAATATTCACGACTTTCACTATTATATAGTCAAACTTATATTAAGCTCCCCCTCCTTTTTAATATATAATTCCTTTGAATAGGTCTTCGGTTATATCTCTGACTTTGTATTAATAAACCAACATTTATAAAAAAATGACTTTATAATAACCCGTCACCTGGACCCCACATTATACTGACCGACCAATCAAATGTGTGTGTCGTACCTTGTTAAACGTCGTGCATCTCTGTCGCGCGAAGACCATCCAATGGCCTTCTCTCAAATCAATGGCCTATACACATTTCGCTCGGCAACCTCGTACTGACATTAATGCGCGAAATGTACGGGAAAACGGTTTTTTTGAACGGTCCCCTCTGTTGTGTAACCAACTCCAAAAATAGAAGAAAAGAGATATCAACGCCTTAGAAATGAGCCACTTCGAGGGGGCAACCTCCAATACATTACATAAATGAACAATTCTTGGATGATACAAATGAAAAAAACCTCCTTCTATATATAGGAGTCCATGGAGCCACAATATAATCCTAGTGGGGCCATAATGTAATCCTAGCCGAACTAACAATAATAATGTAAGGGCACAATAATAACAATATGGGGGTTACAGGGGTACAACAATAACAATAAGTGGGGCTACACTAACATAATAAGAGACTACACTATTAATATAGGGACTTAACATGCCCCTCTCCTTCAAACAAGTGTTGTCCTCAACGCTTGATTATTTCTTGATTCTTCTGTATAAAATGCTCATCCTCCCATGTGGAATATTTTACAGGAAAGTTCTTCCACTTGATGAGATACTCTAAAATTGATCGTACTTGTCGAGTTCCTTTTTTTGTGACCGCTTCAGAACTTCTTTCGATGTGATGTTGATATTCCTGTTGTTTCATTAGATTCTGCACCAAAGTTAGGTTATCCTTTGAGAGTTGGAGAACTTGTTGTTGATGCTCGATGTCATCTTCCACTAATTTATCATCCATATTAGCTATTATTTTATCCTTCAAACCATCAAACTTAGCCTCCATGTCTTCTTTTAAACCATCTATGTCATCTTCAATTGCTCTTCGTAAGATCGAAATTTGTTGCACTTGGTACCGTAATTTTGATATCTCATACTGCAATTCTTCCACTTCATGCATCATAGTATAGATTTCTGAGGGCTTAATGGGTGTTGAATTATTTTTAGGAGGAATTTCAGAATGCAATACTAAAATATATGCTCAATAGGCCCTTGGAATCACTTCAAACTGATTCTTCAAACATGACTTATGCAATTCGGAAAAAAATACACACCTTTTACTTGCTTTGAGGAGCTCGATATTGAAATTGAATTATATCTGTAATTGAAAATATTCGATATCTAAAATTCAGCAATGAAATATCTCTCTGAATTATATTTTGAATGCCACATGTCTGACCTGATTTGGATTCTCCAAGACAAAGTTGTGTCCAATCTCCCACAATGACCTAATTCTGGACTGGTTCAGTAGAGCGAACTTGTACGACTTTCCACGTGTCACTGTTTCATATTTTGTCTCTGAAATTAATAGCCAAGAAACTACAGTCCGTGTACTTGCGACCAATTTTTATGGCACTCAAATCCAATGCCCAAAGAGAGAGTTATTGAAATTTTCCCACGATCACCTCTTTGAGATGAAATTCAGGAGCCTGAAAAAGCACTACCTTTCACATATCATATCTCCAAAAATAATACGACCCAAGCTCTGAAATTTTTTGACGAATTTCCTTAGGATTTTAGATTGACACCAAACAAATTTCAGATTCTGAACCTTCGTAGAAAAAAAATTATAGGGAAAATGCCACGATGACCTATTTATGAGCTTGAAAAAAGACCTAACTTCCACAGATGATATCTTCGAAAATATTGTGAACCAAGCTCTGAAATTTTTAGAAAATATTCCTCAGGATTTAGGCTTCGCACTCTAAAAATTTTAGCTTCTGAAACTTCGTAGAAAAAACGTTATAGCGAAAATGCCACGATGACCTGTTTGGAGCAGCGAAACCCTAGAATCCAAAGCTCTCATAACAAATGTTGTGTAACCAGCTCCAAAAATAGAAGAAAAGAGATATAAACGCCTTATAAATGAGCCACTTTGATGGGGAAACCTCCAATACATTACATAAATGAACAATTCTTGGATGATGCAAATGAACAAAACCTCCTTCTATATATAGGAGTCCATGGGGCCACAATATAATCCTAGTGGGGCCATAATATAATCCTAGCCGACCTAACAATAATAATGTAAGGGCACAATAATAACAATATGGGGGTTACAGGGGTACAACAATAACAATAAGTGGGGCTACACTAACATAATAAGAGACTACACTATTAATATAGGGACTTAACACCCTCCGCCACGCATCGATTCCTCTATGGAATCGCTCCTCTACCCCAAAATACCGCCTCCGTGCCAAAAGCGGTGCGAAATGGGGCAATCCACCTTCGTGATTCCGCTTCCGCGTTTTCTACAGTGATTTACCCAAGTTACGATGGGGTTGTGTTATCCTTCGGCTACCTTAACTCAGGGTTGCGACTCAGGTTAGGAATTCCAATAAGTAGAAAAAAAATATAATTCTCCTTATACAGGAATTCCACCAACATTAAATAGGATTCGACGATCACGATTTCTCTACACAGGCCTCTTCAATGAAGGGAATTGATTCAACAGAGTTGTATGACAAATTTGAGAGAGCTATAGACAGAGATGTGTGGAATTCATACAATAATTCAATTCAATAAATTATATGCACAGAGTCAGTCGCTCCACAACTAAACAACCTCTCCACAAATAAGGATTTAGACAGTTCGATGGCCAAACAAGCAAAGAAAGTGTTTAATTGGAAACAACTGCCAACATTGAGTTTTATTGCAGAAATCTCACTTCGTCCTCTCTCCTCCTCCTCCTCCTTTTTACCTCTGAAGGATACAATTATATACATTTTAGCGTGACTCTTCGGTTCCTCTATGAGGACCATTTCAGAAACCTAAAAGCCCAATTACAATTTATTCAATAACTGAAATATGAAAGCTGGACTAACTGAGATATTCGACTTCTATGACTCTAATTAATATAAATAATTACAATCAACTAAGGTATTGACACCTAGCTGTAACAATTCGAATGTTTTCAAGCCCTCCTGTCCACAACATGTAGACAAAACTTCCTACATTGCTGGCTAATGTCTAATGCCCCTGCATCATCTTCCTAGGGGATAATAGGAAGGCCAAAATCATCGGACGTGGAAAGGTTAAGCTGAAGCTACAAGGTGGAAGGATTAGAACACTTCCTGGTGTTCTGCATATTCCTACATTGGCTAGAAATCTGGTTTATGTAAGCAAGATGGATGATGCAGGTGTAAAAATAGTGTTCAAGAAAGATGTCTGAAAGATGGTACAGGGAGCACTGGTATTAATGTGGGGAGTTCGGATTGGAACTCTGTTGAAGCTACAAGGTAGCACTGTTATTGATGGGTGTAACAGTTATATGGTTCCTGAAAGAGGAGCAGAAAGCCTAGCTGTCTCTGGAGAAAAGACCATGCTATGGCATCAAAGGCTTGGACATATTGGAGAGAAGGGCCTTCGGATCCTACATAGAAATGGTATGGTAGGAGGTATGTCTAATTTCTCTCTAGATTTTGATTTCTGTGAACATTGTGTATATGGGAAGCAGAATCAGGTGATTTTTCCTTCTGGTGCTAAGAGGGCGAACAAGATATTAGAGCTTGTGCATAGTGATGTGTTTGGACCTGTGTCAATTCCATCACTGGGAAAGTCTGTGTACTATGTTTCATTCATAGATGACTTCTCAAGGAATACATGAATATATTTCTTGAGGAATAAATCTGAAGTCTTTGACAAATTTAAATAATTTAAGGCTCTGGTGGAAAACCAATTAGAGAAGAAGATAAAGGCGCTAAGGATAGATAATGGTGGGGAGTTCTGCAAGAAGGAATTTGAAGAGTTCTGTAAGAAGTGTGGTATAGCATGGAAGAAGACTACTCCATATACACCTCAGCAAAACGGAGTTGCAAAAAGAATGAACAGAACGCTGATGGAAAATGCAAGAAGCATGCTCAGTGGTACTGGGTTAGGACAAGAATTCTGGGCAGAGGTAGTGGAGACTGCATGTTACTTAGTTAACATATCACCTTCATCAGCGTTGGAGGATAAGACTCCACATGAGGTATGGACTGGTAAGAAACCCTCTCTTTCACATCTAAGGTTATTTGTATGTGATGCATATGTACATGTTCCAAAGGAGAAAAGGACCAAGTTGGATAATAAATCTGAAAGGTGCATCTTTATTGGGTATAAGGATGGTTTAAAGGGTTACAAGCTTTGGAACCCAGAAACAAGAAAGTTGTGTATAGCTGAGATGTGGTGTTTAGAGAGGTGAAAGATGTTGTTACACATGAAGTCCTACCAAAGGAACCTGAGAAGATAGAGTTTGAGCTAAAGGAGGATGAATCAGACTCTACAATAGAAGAAGACTCAAAAGAGGAAGAGTCACAAACTCCAGCTTTGAGAAGATCAGCTCGGGAAAGAAGACAACCAAAAAGGTATAGTCCATCTGTTTTCTGTTCAAATTTTTCCTTAACTATAACTAATGATGATCCCAGAACTGTCAGGGAGGCAGTAGATTCAGAGGATGAAAAACTCTGGAAGGAGGCCATGGTTGATGAAATGGCATCCTTGCACAAAAATGAGGCATGGGATCTGGTGGAATTGCTGGCTGGAAGGAAGCCCATCGGGAGAAAATGGGTGTTTAAGAAGAAGAAGAATGTAAAAGGCAAGGTGGAGAAATACAAAGATCGTTTGGTAGCAAAAGGTTATTCCCAAGTGCCGAGAATTGATTTTGGTGATATTTTTTCTCCTCTTGCCAAGGTTACTTCTATTAGATTACTTTTATCTGTTGCTACTACATTTGATTTTGAGATAGAATAGATGGATGTGAAGACAACATTTCTTCATGGGGATCTAGAAGAGGAGATCTACATGAAGCAACCTGAAGGCTTCATGGTGAAGGGTAAGAAAGAACTGGTATGCAGGTTGAAGAAGTCTCTGTATGGGTTAAAACAGTCACCAAGGATGTGGTATCAGAAATTTGATACCTATATACGGGGACTTGGCTTCATGAGAAGCAAGGAGGATCACTGTGTTTATTTTAAATTAATTGGTGACCGTGTTATTTATTTGGTCTTGTATGTGGATGATATGTTGTTGATTGGAAATGACAAAGAAATTATCCAAGATTTGAAGACCCAATTGTTCTCCAAATTTGACATGAAGGATCTTGGTGCTGCAAACTATATTTTGGGCATGGAAATTAAGAGAGATCGGGCAAAGAGGAAGCTTTGGTTAAACCAGAGGAAGTATGTCGAGACTATATTGTAGAGGTTTAATATGCAGGATAGTAAACCGGTGAATGTTCCTATTCCTATAGGTGTAAAGCTGTCTGCTGAACAGTGTCCCAAGACACAAGAAGAAGAGGAGGATATGTCACGTGTTCCATATGCAAGTGCAGTGGGTAGCCTGATGTATGCAATGGTCTGTACTAGACCAGACATTGCACATGCAGTGGGAGTATTGAGCAGGTTTATGTCAAACCCAGGGAAGGAGCATTGGACAGCAGTGAAGCGGGTTTTCAGATATTTACGTGGCACTAGTGGTTATGGCTTCTGCTACCAAGGAAGACCAGGATTGGAAATAATGTTGGACATTCAAGGTTTTTTTGATGCATACTGAGCTGGAGATCTGGACCAAAGAATATCTACAAGTGGGTATGTGTTTAGCCTATTTGGAGGTGCATTTAGTTGGATGAGTAAAAGACAGTCTGTAGTGGCGCTTTCAACTACAGAGGCAGAATACATAGCAGCCACTCATGCAAGCAAGGAAGCAGTTTGGTTGCAGTGATTGTGTTCAAGTATGGGGTTGGTACAGCAAGCTATAAGGATAGACTGTGATAGCCAAAGTGAAATTTTCTTGGCTAAGAACCCTGCTTATCATTCAAAGACAAAGCACATTGATGTTTAATATCACTTTGTTAGAGATATGGTTGAAGCTAAAAGGGTGTTGCTGGTAAAGGTGGACACTTTGAAGAATTTTGTAGATGCATTGACGAAGTCTTTAAGCACTCAAAATTTCTCTTGGTGTAGAGAAATAATGGGTGTTGAAGAATTGGCCAAATGACTAAGCTCTCCTGTGCCCCCCTGTGGAAAGAAAACAAAAAGTGGGAGAATGTTGGGTATGTGTTATATTCTTTCCACGACTAGCCCCATGTGCTATACGTTGCACCGGGCACAGCAGGGGGGTCACAAGGGTGGCGGAAGCCCCCCCTGTCGGGGTCCGAGGCAGCGCCCCTGAAAAAGTTTTTTTGGTATGTGGTCCCACTCATAGGCGGACCCACCCATGTTTTGTGCATGAGTTTGCACATGGTTTTGGGGTACGATGGTTTTCGGCCCCTGGTATTTTGTAGATCCGGTCAAGGGAACTACGGTTATGTTCTAATCCAGGGTTAATGGATTGGGTTTTATGTATGCTTCGGCATGTATATATATGTGTTTTAACACTAAAAGGAATATAATGAAAAATCAAGCTGGTCATCCCGATTTGGGATCGAGGGGAAAATCTCTGTGTTTATCTGTTTTATGTTTTATGCTCTCGCTATTTTTTATTTTCTGTTATAATATTCGTGTGTAGATAATTTCTGTTCAGGGTTAAAACCTACAATATTGTACTCATGGCAGCTAGATACCCATGGTATTTATATGGCTTCTTGTTATTTTTTTCTACCAGAATTCCCCCCCTAAAGCCATATATCTTTAAGCCATGAGGGTCTTCTTTCAGCAATGATATTAACTCAGGAGCATATACAGTTGTATTCTCCCTCTTAATTCCAGCTTCTCTTGTGAGAGAAGACATCTATTTCAAATGAGGGAATCCCAGACATCAACTTGGAAAGGAGTTTTGTACTCAGGGGCCTGAATCTTATTCTCCCACTGTCAAAGCCATCCAAGAATCATAGCCATACATAGTCATATAGCTGTCATGCATCTTGTCATATCATTTATTTCAGTGTTTCCATGATTTTATCATATACATCATTTTTCCAAAAACTTCACAGGCTTTGTTGACCATGATTTCAAATACTTGACGGTACGTGACTGTCCAAGGCTACAGAAACTTCACAGTTTATACTTTCAAGTTTACCATTACACTCCAATGTAAGACTGATACTGTCACAAGCTTACTACTGTTATGAATTTTTTAAACATGGGTGTCTATCTATGTCATTGTCATAATGACAGTGACATAGAATCACATTTTTTTTTCCTCAAATTTGCAACTACAGAACTGTCATCCTTGTCATATCGCTAATTACTATGTTGCCATAATTTTATCATACCCATCACTACAGTACTGAAGATTTCAAACTTCATGGTCATACATATTATGTCATATGTCACTGTTCAGGTTAGGGCACCCACAGGTTTTGTTACAACCCTAAACACTCCAAAAACTACCTAGAAGACTGCAGCTTCTCCTCCACAAGATGGTACTTGGTTTCTACTTTGAAATGTACATGGTTGTGAGCAAGACTTCATTCAGAGATTAGTGTTGCTGCACACTTAGCTGCTCACAAAAATCCTTGCATACTTTCACTTCAATACATTTTCCTTCTTACAGTAGATTTCCAAAGTACTGTACTTAAGGCTCAAATATCAACCCTTTTTACCTTCTTTCCATATTTGTATGACCATCCTCTTATATTTCATGCATATTTCATGACCCATTTTCCATGTGGCTCATCACATTTCTTGCCAGTGCTTGTT
The DNA here is from genome assembly GCA_034641835.2 of Pinus albicaulis. Lineage (NCBI taxonomy): Eukaryota > Viridiplantae > Streptophyta > Pinopsida > Pinales > Pinaceae > Pinus > Pinus albicaulis. Next base: position 553,201,792 of record CM076584.1, read on the forward strand.
GGAGGCCTCAACAATGATGAAACAAATAAACTTAGACACAAGCTATTGCATAGTATTCCTTTTAATTTCTCTTGATAAATTTCACATCTATAGATCCAACGTCCCTAAAACCACCTGTAGTATGCCATTTCCAACATTCATGTCATAGGTCCCTTCATGACTTTTTTGACCTCCACATAGGAGCACTCTTCTTCAAACAATTAGGCTCATCTCAGTGCAGTCTTTGTCACTAACCAGACCTTCAGGAAACCTAATTGCAGTATGCTTGGACACAATTCATCCTCTCCTCATGTCTTGTGATGTGGATTTCTCAATTCTGACATGTCGACAGAGAAAATCAAAATTACTTCTCGTTCCCTATCCAGTGTACTCTCATTCCCATGTTCACTACCATATTCGACCAAGTGGGAATTTATCTTCATCTAGGCTTTATAAAACCCTTAATTCGGGAGCTTTCAACCCTATGGGCATGTGGTATTTTGGGTATTTTTAGGTTACCATGATTTGAAGAACATTTTCCCTCAGATTCAACTTCAACTTCGGTGTTGAGATTTCGTCTGCCATAAACATGAATAATTTCCATATCCCTGATATCTCTTTTGCAAACGTACACGCCTTCATTTTCTGATCGAGTTCTTTCTTTACACATATGCATAGACACCACATTCAAAATTATATCTAGATCGACACCATATCTGACAGGATCTAACTCTTTCACAAGAGAGAAGAGAATCCTCCACACATCCGCAATACATGACGTCAATACATATTCCCAAAAAATGATTTGTGACACCTCAGCCACCAACCTCCATCATCACCAAGACAAGTGTTCTTTAAACATAAATTCTGCATCCGACCCAGCCAAAGGAAATTTTACGGTGACAAAAACACTATTTTCTGTGGATTTTGGTGGAGCCAAGAAAGAACATGCAGTACTGTTATTCCAAAAAAAAACACAATATGGGCTCTAGGGCACTCGTTACCAGTTTTACTGTATCAGAGGCTTTAAGGAATGCCAGCAATTCGTTCCGCATGGTTTTCGAGTCTTACATGTGGTGCATTATGTAATTTCTAAGGCCATGACTGTCGACTTTATCGTGGAGGATTTTGATCTCTTAGCGGTGCCAACGGATGATGCCATACATACCATATACTTATCGCATAGAACCATGCCATATGACTGTGCAACAATTGATATATATCACAACCACACATACTCATTATAGAGATGTTGAGACCAATACGTATAACAATGTCATGACAAACCATGTTGAGATAAACCATTGCATTGTGCTAGAGGTGCGATGACCATCTCAAAGGACCGAGCTTAATACCATACACTCGCATATAAGTCTTGGCCGCAGATAGATTGATAATTAGGGCCGAATATTTAGGCTTATTATATCTCTGCACTAGATGTCTAACAGGCTCCAAATCATGCCTAAACTCCTCACTGTCCTTTGCTTAAAGTCAGCCACAGAAGATTAATACAATCATATCTCAACAGTTCCAAAAGGAGGAACGAATGACCTTGGAAACTTTTCAATTCAATCTACAATCAATTTCAGAATACGCTCTCCACAAAATGCCAATAATAATAGTCCAACAAGGTTCAAAGCCACGATTCTCTTCCTTCTTGATGAACCACAGAGATAAATGACCAAATCTTTATGCACAAAGATGACGCCTAAAACAAGGTCGAGAGCCACAGTAGAGAAGGAAACAAGGCTTCTTAGGATTGCGGCTAAGTTTGTCTTTGATCACCTGCAATATAGAGCCCAACGTAAACCTTGAAAGTTCATTACCAAATCAAGCCTCGCATTGGATCTAGCAATATTCCACGGGGCCAAAGATCAAATTCAGATCCTATAAATTATAACAATGCCTATGTAGAAATATGATGCCCATTCAAACTGTACAAAGCCCATAAGATTTGTGTGATGCCTCAGTCCAACGACATTCAAAGGTAGATATGAATAGCCCTCTTCCACTGCCCTAGATTCTTGACATAAGCTTGGCGTTGTCTTCTCCTAGCTTCGATACCATGTTAATTTGAGAACATGTTCTATCCCATTTCAGATTAGGGAAAAATATTGAAGTAGATAGAACATACCAATAGATCGATGGAAGACAAGCCAAAACAGAGATAATGAATTGTGGCATTATGGTGATCAACAAGATGATTCTACCAGAAAAGTCTCTAATAGGTCATTCAACCAAGTGTGTCACACAAAACCCCAGGACAATTCAGAAAAGGAATACTCCACAAATACGTAGCACCAAGAACACAGCTCCATCGCCATCAAGAGAGAGGAAATCCTCCACACATTGTGTGTATAATGAACTCTAAGTCTCTCCAATATATAAACATCTTTGGGGGTGTGTGACACGTCCTTTAAGACATTTAAGTCTATATTATATTCCAGGCCAACCTACCACATACATTAGGGGAATTTTGAGGTCTAAAATGGACCTCTTAAGGAAATAATGAAATAATAGTTAAACCAATAAAATAATATTTATTAATTTGAATTTTACTTTTTGCATCACAATCCATGTAGCCATGGTTAAATTCAATTGAAAATGTGTATGAAAATTAAATTATTAAAAAAATTGTATTGATGTGACTATAAATAAGAATGAGTTTTTCAATAAAATGTCATTATCATTGAACAACTAATGAATTTGTACTTTGTATTTAAATAATTTAAAATAGATTACAAATATAAATCCATAATTTCTTAATTGTATAATATACTATTAATTAAAATTTATATTATTTAAATTATATAATAACATTGAAAATGTGTACCAAAATAAAATTAATAAAAAAATTGTATTGATGTGACTATAAATAAGAATGAGTTTTTCAATAAAATGTCATTATCATTGAACAAATAATGAATTTGTACTTTTTACATAAATAACTTAAAATTAATTATAAATATAAATTCATAAATTCTTAATTGTATAATATATTATTAATTAAAATTTATATTATTTAAATTATATAATAACATGTAATTAATATACTATACAAAAATAAAATAAAATAATATAATAAATGTAATATATTTTTTTATATTACATATTGAATTGATTTGATTAATAACATAAGAAAAAATAATATATAATATAAAAAGAAATATAAAATATATTCTAAAATATGACATAATATAATATTTATTGAAAAATGTGTAAATACATGAAGATTATGTAAGGATATGCATTGTTTCTTTCAAAAAATATGAAATGACAATAATAATATTTTATTAAAAAAATGTGAAATGACATTTATTATAAGTACTCTACTTTATGACTTTAAAAGTATTTAGAGCACTACCATGGTTAACCATGAGTTTTTATCCACTATTGAGAATGTAACAAGTAAGTACCTTTAACTCAAGCAATGCCACTTCAACCATTGGGGATGATGTCATCCCCTAAAATGTGATTGGTTCTCATAAAATGAATTTTGATTGTACATTTTCCTCAAGAGGCCCATTTTAGACCTCAAAATTCCTGTAATGAGTGGAATAAATTCAAGGTACATGTTCTTCTCATCCGATCGATATGATCTTTAGATCAATCTTACACCTATCCGAAAGAGGAATCCAATAAAAATATTGGGATGGTCATCTGAGCAACACAACCCAAAGTTTGGACCTATTTGTCCAAATTTAAAAGCTTGTCTTTCCTCGATCTGTTGGTATGTTCTATCAACATTTTACTTTCTTGTTTATGTGATTTTTGTTTGATATTGGGTATAAAAGTAAAGTTGCATCAAGTATAGAACATCTACGAAAATTTACATGGTATCAGAGCTGAGGTGAAGAAAAATCCCAAGTTTGTATTAAGAGCAATCACCGAAGAAGGTGCATTTGTCAAGGACCCATGGGTACCTAAAATTATAATGGCTTCAAAGCTGATGAAAAGTTGACTGGGAAGGAAGAATTCCATGCCTACAAGATGACTTTGGATCTAATGTTGGAAGACCAAGATGTCATGGACTGTGCGTAGGGTAAAATCCAAGAGCTTTTATCATCTGCACATGTTGCCACCAAGTCAAAATATAAGAAGGGGGAAATCAAATCAAATTTGATGATCCGAGATTCAGTTCATAAGAGTCTAGTTGTCTACATCTCTGAGCTACACACATCTAAATAAATGTATGATAAGGTGGTAAACATGTTCAAGGCCAACAATGCAAATCAAGTCCTTTTCTTTAAGAACCAACTAAATAATCTGAAGAAAGGCAGGGATGAATCCGTTCAATATTATTTCCTGAAGTTGATCGAAATTAGAAATAATCTTCTAGCCATTGGGGAGACAATAGCTGATCGAGAAATGGTTCTCACTGCACTTGGAGGTCTCTCCTCTGAATGTCATGTATTCAATACTACCATTCTCAATAACAATATGATACCTGATTTTGACGAAGTATTATCGAGATGCATACAAGAGGAAACAAGAATGGAGGAATATGAAAATGAAGGTAATGCTGCCTTCACTGCCATGATAAGGAGAAGAACAATGGTGGTCCAAGGAACAATGGAAGAGCAGGGGCCCAAGGAAAGAAAGGAAGACGTTACACATGTAACAAGGTTGGCCAGTATGCTAGAGAATTCCTTAATAAGAAGGATTCTCCTGGGGATGATGACAACAACAACAACCGAAGGAATGGAAATCAAAGGAACAAAAGGTTCAAAGGAAAGAGGAAGGCTCCCTCTGGTCGCAATGGAAATGGGAAATCTTTCAAAAGGTCGAGAAATTCCAAGTATGAGGAATATAATGTTGTTGATGATAAAAGAAATGAATTCATTATTGTATCTGCCCTCTCTGTTGCATCTCCACCCAACACTATGGATGTCTGGGTGATTGATAGTGGTGCCTCAAGGCATATCACTGGGTTTAAGGAAGCACTTTTTGAGTTGGTGGAGAAGGAAGTTAATCTGAAAATTATCCTTGGAGATAATGCCACATATCCCGTGAAAGGGAATGGGACTGTGACCCTCCACTTGTCTCAAGGTTAAGTCCTCCATTTGCAAGATGTACTATATGTACATGATTTGAAGAAGAACCTTGCGTCTATTTCGGCCATGAAAGACAAAGGTTTCAATGTGGCATTCGTTGATGGGAAGGTACGCATCTGGAAGAAGAGCTTCAAGGAAGCTATCACGATTGGGTTTAGAGTTGATACACTCTACCAGGTTGGAGGAAGTCCACTGGGAGTGATGACATGTGATATTATCTGACATACTAAACTATGGTACTGGAGGTTTGGACGCCTTCACTACAAAGCCCTTCCCAAAGCTAGAAAGGTGGTGATAGGAATGCCAGAATTCAAAAATTATTATGAAGGTGTATGTGAGGGTTGTGCCGAAGGAAAGCATACAAGGGGACCTTTCCCCTCAAGTGTCACAAAGACATATGATGTCTTGAAATTGATACATTCTGATTTTTCTGGTATGCTATCTGTGACATCCTTGGGAGGATGTTCTTATTATATGATGTTCATATATGACTTCTCTCACAAAACCTAGATATACTTCTTGAAGAAGAAGGATGAGGCTTTCATGTGGTTCTGTACTTTCAAATCTTTGGTGGAAAATAAAACAGGGAAGAAGATCAAGATTTTGAGGACTAATAATGGCACTAAATATGAGACGAATGAGTTCAATAACTTTTGTAGAGAAGCGAGCATCAAGAGGGAGACCACAACTGTATATACTCCTGAGAAAAATGGCACTGTTGAAAGAAAGAACATGATCATTTTGGAAGCTTCCCGTGCCATGCTATGTGACCTGTTGTCAACCCTAGAGACAGCCTTGAGTTGTGAAAGACTAGTGCCTAGGACATCTTATATAGCAAGGAGCATATGATATAACATAGGAATTTATCATAGAAAGACTCTCATGCTATCTCTTGTAAACAGGAAGGTTAATTTGAATGGGACCAAAACCTTCAGAAAATTGACACAGGGAAAGCAATACTGTAGAGGCAAGATGTGAACCTCTAATATAAATGTATCAGAAAATTCAAAGGCAGCTTACTGTAAAGAGGGATGGGTTCTAAAATACCTCAGAGAGATAAATAATCAGAAGGTGTTTACTGCATATGAAATATTGAGATAATACTAACTATCATTTAGATGATATCCAGAAACAAATATCAACATGTAATGGGCTTAGAAAATTAAGAATCCATACATGACAATAGCATTTTAAGAATAACATCCCATAGAAGCTAATATAATAGAATTATGGCTGAAGTGGAAAATGAAACAACATATCACGCCTTAGCCATATTTAAAGTGCTTGACCGGTTCTAGCATAAGTATCAATTAGGATAAATTCATACCAAAAACCAGTGAGCCACTCGCATTCCAGAACATGTTACCATAGAAATGGATGAAAACGAGATGAACAATTAAACTATCACATGTAAGGGAGAGTTACAAACTGTGAAACACAAAGACCAGAATCCCCATTGAATATGGAACTCCTCATCACTGAAACCTAATGGGCTCTTTGCATTCATATAAAATTTCAACAAAATGCATACAAATTATCTCATAGCATATTTTTCTGAAAATATGGAACCTTTTACAATTTTTTCTTGGGGATTTTTATAGGAGAAAAACGAGTAACAGGGGTGGATGATGTACATTAAATTGATTCATTAAGACAACATGGAGGAAGCGTCCACGCCCATACTACTTAATGGCACTGCATTGTTGTATTTACTTTATAGTATGGCTGAGGGGTCTTTGTCAGGTCGATATTTGACCTCTAATGTTTCTTTGGAGTCCTTTCTAACTGTAAAGCTCTCTGTTCTGCCTTCTGGAATTGGTGAACTGGATGGAAATTCCGCAGGCCTCCATACTCCATAACTTCTGGTTCTAACAGTCTTTAAGAATCTTTTGTCAGTGTAATTAATTGTTTCTGGGCTCGAGGAGGTATGGAGGCTTTAGTGGGAAGGTGTACTGTCTGAAGAAAAACGTCCCACTGATATTAAACACATATATGGATGTTTCGTGTGATATTTAGTCTTCCAACCGCATCCTTTCCTTTTGAATAAGGATTAAATAATTTAATCTTCAATTTCGGGCTTAAATCAACCTTTAAATATTTGCTGCTGTTACACTGGCTGCGGCTGTAATGGCCTCTTTTCATTCTGAATCACAACGGTTGTGATTGCAGAGAAAGAGTGAACTAACCCCTCTGTAACAACCTTGCAAAATGCAATAAACTAATTATAAAACCCAGGGAGTGGCGGAAGGAATGTTGTGGAGGCCTGTGGAAGCAGTGGCGAAGCAGTGGAAAACTGATGAAAAATATGCGGAATGGGAAGAAACTAATGAAAATGAATGAAAGCGGGACCTTTGGATGGTGGGACCCGGCGGGTGGAGGGCGATTAGATGTGGACCGTCAGATCTCAGGAGGAAATCGACGGTTGAGATGTTGTGATGAAGTTAAATGGTCGTGCGATGAACAAATATGCATGGAGGATGTGATGCAACATAGACCATCGATCTGGATCTAATGGACGGTCACGACTGGATCAGGGGATCGCAATCGGGGGGGAATGGAGGGGACACCTTTAAGAACTTGCGATTGGCGACGTGCGATTAAGCACCATCTGTCAGATCGTGAAAGGGGATCAATGATGGAGATTCAATCGGCGGGGAGATGAGCGGGGACAAAGGAGCGGAGTGGGGTAAATCTAAACCGTTGAATCCGAACGGATAGACGACTAGGATTAGATCAGGGAGTCGCAATCGGGAGATACCACGGCGGCACATCAAACTTCTTGCGATTGCGATTGGAGCAGTGGTGCGATGGTCGTCCGATCCAACAGCGAATCGATGGTGGAGATGAGCGTTAGGGGGTTTTACACAACAGAGAGGCGGGGTGCGATAAGAATTGCGCGGACTGTCGGATATGTATAGATCGATGGTGGGTATTACACCCAGGCTCCATAGAACATAACGCCATCACATTGGAGCCTTTTCGGTTTACCAAGGGTTGCGCCCACATTGATCGCTCCGATTGCGATAAGCACCCGAGGCTTAAGCGCTTGGTCTTGAGTGCAGGGCATATGTGGGGAAGTGGTTAAGGGGCTGGCCGAAAGGGGCTAAAGCCTGTTACGTCAAATGGATGATTTCAAGCCAAAAATAGGGCTTTTTAAGGCTTAAAAGGGGTTTCGATAGAGGGAATAAAGAGTGTTTAAGACCGAATAAAGGTATTATAAGGCTTAAAGGGGAGTTAGGGTGATTTTAAGGGGTTAATGAGGAATTAAGGGAGGGAAAAATGGTGAAGAAACATAGGTTAAGTGGGGATGAAATAAGAGGGAAAAGGCCATTTTGGGCATTCTTCTTCACAAACAGAGAGGCTTCAAAACTGGGAACAACAGTGAATGTTAAGCATATGATAAACATTGGCTCCACTTGGGGACGACACGTTCATCCTTGGGTGTGTCGAGAACTTCGTAGACCACCTGTTAATCTTCTGTGTGGACTCCACTCTTCAACACTTTTTATTTTTCTCTTCATGATTCATCACGACACACACACCATTCAAACAAAGATGAAAATAGAAAACTAATGTACAGTATAATACATCGGACTCTCTCGACCTGAATTAGAACTGGAAGTAAGGCTTGAGGAACTGACCGTTTACAAGGGCATCGAGCAAGTCTCCCTGTAAATTTTGCAACCTGAAAGTGTTATCGCCCCCTTGTTCCACAATTTTAAAAGGGTCGAACCAGAGTGGGTCGAATTTACCATGTTTCCCCTTTTCAGCTCTTCGAATATCCCATCTAAGCACTAAATCCCCAACCTGAAACTTCCTGTCCTTGGCATGCTGATCAAAAAGATCCTTCATCTTCTCTTGATATTCAGTTAGCCTCTGACTTACCTGGTTCAGTGTTTCTTCTAACTCCACCAGTTGATTGATTCTCCTGGTCATATCATCGGGTTCTTCTTGAATTTCTTGCATGAATCGGGCTACTGGTAAGGCTAACTGTATAGGGAATACTGCTGCCCTCCCATATACTAATTCATACGGGGACTTCCCGGTTGCTCTCTTGCTGGTAATCCTGTTGGCCCACAGAGCGAACTTCAACTAGGAATCCCAATTTTTCTGATTTTCATTGATAGCATTCTTCAGTGCCCTCACCAGGGTTTTATTTGAAGACTCTGCTAGGCCATTTCCTTATGGGTAATATGCCATCGAGTGACCTAGTGCAATGTTCACTACTGGAAAAAACTAACAAACTTTGTAGAATTAAAGTCCTGTGCATTGTCAGTCACTATCTTGGCAGGGAAGCCAAATCTGGATATGATATTTTCTTCCATAAATTTCATTACCACAGCATCTGTTGTATTCCTTGCTGGTATAGCTTCCACCCACTTCGTGAAATAATCTGTGGTAGTTAGTATCCACTTATGTTGACCACTTGATGGAGGATGTATTTCACCGATAAAGTCAATTCCCCATTGCTGGAATGGTTCATCCACGTGAATAGGGATCATGGGCAGAGGTGCCAGCTTCTTTCTTTTAGCGAATCTTTGGCATTTCTCACAAGTTCTGACATGGGAAAACACATCTCCAAAGAGTTTGGGCCAGAAGAAACCAACCTTCAGGATTTTGTGGGAAATGGCCCTCCAACTATAACGACCCCCACAGATACCTTCATGAAATTCGGCCGTTATACTCTCAAGCTCGTTTTCTGTGAGACACAGGAGCATGATGCCTGAGGGATCTCGCTAGTATAGCCAGCCATTGGAAACTATGTACTTCTGTGATATCAACCTTAGTGTTCTGTATTTATCTTTATTATAGCTAGAAGGGCAACTGAGTGTTAGAAGATATTCCACTATCCCTTTGCACCACGGGCTGATGAGGTACTTCATATGTGTCTTCTGAGTAGCTATCTCTACTCCCTATTGCTCTTCTTTCTTCTCAGACTCCTCATTTTCTATCATGGACAGATTTATACCCAGAGCCTGACAGTTTGATTCAGACAATATTTTGGCTAACCCTTGTCCCTGGATCAGTTTGGTAGGACAGATGTCTAGCTCGTACTCTTGTATTTTGGCAATCCATTTCCATGTTTTTCCTTCGCTATCTCCTTGGATAAGAATATATTTTACAGTTGTTGTAGGCACAAACGCAGTGATATGGGACTGCAAGAAATACATGCGAAATTATTTAAGAGACTTCACCAGAGCATATGCCTGATTTTATAATATGTTATATTTCAGCTCAGCATCATGGAACACCTGACTGAAGAAAGCGATGGGCTGCTCATACCCTTCTTCGTTTTTCTGTAATAAAACTCCTGCCACTGTATGAGGTGATGCAAATGAAAATATCATGAAAGGTTTGGCATAGTCTAGTCCTACTAGCACAGGGGCTTCTACAAAGGCATTTTTTTAATCCTGGAAAAGGCCTCTCGTGATTCCTGGGACCACTTTACCTCGTTATTTTTCTTCAGCATGTCAGTTATATGTCTAACTATCTCAACATAGTTATGGATAAACCTCCTCAGAAATTTAATGCGCCCTAGGAACACCTGCACCTCCTTCTTATTTCTGGGAAGAGAAATGCCATTTATAACTTCTACTCTCTTAGGATTTATTTTTACCCCATCTTTGGTCACAATATGTCCCAAAAGCTTACCCTCTTCTAATGCAAAAAATGACTTCTGTGGATTAAGAGAGAGACCATACCTCCTGCATTTCTCAAAATTTCTACGCAAATGCTCAATGTGCTCAATATCATCCCTTGAAAACACGGTGATATCATCGAGATATATGACCACAAACTTATCTTTCTCCCCAACAAAGGCAATGTCCATGGCCCTTTGGAAAGTGTCCCCTACATTAATCAACCCGAAAGGCATCCTGACATACATAAATGTACCCCATGGCATGGTGAAAGTAGTATTTTTCTAATATTCTAGAAGTATAGCCACCTAATTGTAACCAGAGAAACCATCCATCATCGACATCCGAGAAGCTCCCACCACTCTCTGCAGGATATGATCCATTTTGGGCAGAGGGTAATTATTCTTCAAGGATGCTCGATTTAGATTTTTGAAATCAACACACAGCCTTATTTCTCCATTCTTTTTCTGAACAGGGACTAAATTTGCCACCCACTCAGAGTACCTCAATGGCACAATTATTTTGGCCTTCAATAGCTTCTTAATTTCTTTCTCTATGGAGGGGAGTAGCAGAGGGTTAATTTGTCTAAGCTTCTACTTGTGCGGCTTCACATCTCCTGTCAGAGGAATTTTGTTTTGCATGATGCTAATATCAAAAGTTTTCAGGTCCTGATAAGACCACGTAAACACATCTTTGTAAGACTGAAACAGTTTCTAGTAGAGCTCTTTATATTCTCCTGGGACTTTCTTGGACAGCTTCACAATTTTGGGGTCAACATCAGTACCAAGATTCAGGTCTTCTACTTGATTTTCTTGTACGACTTTGTTTGGCTGTAGTGGGACATCGTTCTTATCAAACAATATTTCTAGAGGCACCATCCCTCTAGGGATAACATTTCCCTTCAATTGCAACACTTTATGACCTGCCACCTTTCCCTCCCATTTGTTTTCTGAAAAGTCTTCAGCTTCTTCTTCCTCGCAAACATCTATCTCCATGTTTGAGAATTATTCGATTGTTTCCATAAATATTTTCACTTGCTCTTCATCCTCAAACACATGCTAGTGCTTGATGTTATCTGGGATTGATGGCCGATAATGCACCTCAATTTCATATCTTAAGAGAGGGTTCTAAGGTGGATGGAAAGTACTAGCAGCCACTGCAAGGGAATCAGCAATCTTGTTCTGTTCTCTAGGCATAAATTGAATGTTAAATGCCAAGAAAAAATTTTCCACCAGGTCCCACACTTCGATCCTATAAGCCCTTAGCCTAGGATGTTTGGTTTGACACTGATTCTTCACTTGTCCAACCACTAGTTCTGAATCTCCTAGAACCTTTAAACTCCATATATTCATGCTTTTGGCTATCTGTAACCCTAACATGAGTTCTTCATATTCGGCCACATTATTAGTGGCTTCATATTCTAGCTTGAAAGACAATGGGACCCATTTTCCTGTAGGAGAAATCAATAATACTCCAGCCCCATTACCTTCTCTTGAATTTTCTCCATCAAAATGAAGTGTCCAGATTCCTGCTTCATGGCTCTCTAAGGACTGCTCAATCTTGATCTGGCAGAAGGATGGTTCATGAGCATAATCTTGATCTTATTCCAGCATCAAGCATGAGAAATATCCCTCTTTACTATAGACTAGGGAATTAACTGAGTTGTCAGCTTTGGTAACTGTCTTGACAAATCTAGTTTCCCTGTACAATCTCCTCTCCTGGCCACAAAAAACTGGGATAGCTGCATAGTTCAAGTCCAACTTGATTGACCCACCGATTTTACTTCCCCAGGACCTAGACAACAACATGCCGAAGTGAGCTAGGATGTCAGCCACCACGATGTCCATCACCACACTTTTTGCTGGGATTTGGGCCAAATTGACCACCAAATCCTTGATCATACCCAGGCATTTAACTCTTTTGGAATCAAATGAATAGAGGTCCTTGTATGGATAGGTGATTTGTAATCCTAGTTGTTCCATGACTGACAGAGGCAATAGATTATGGGAAGCTCCCGAATCTAACATACAGTTATGTAATAGCAGGTCATGAATCACTAGTGACACATAAAAAGGAGGAGTAGAAGCATCTAATTCGTCAATGTGGGGGCCAAATACGACCATGGGTCTTTCTTCTTGAAGGTTGAGACTATCTGGGATGTGTGCTGCTTCTGGAGCGAGCATGAAAGAGGTGACCTGGGATTGATATGCAAGCTGCTTCAACAATTTAGTCAAGGGAACTAGGATTTTGACCTTCTCAAGCTCTTTTTGTAGACTAAAGGCAGGAGAGGACTTTTATGTTGTGACCTCCTTTGACTCTCTATTTTCGGCCAAGGGTTTGGCTTCTTTTGACACATACTTGGTATTAGGGGGAATGACTACTTTTGAAGAGGAAGGAATTTGATAATTAGGCTGCAAAGGTTTGTTTAGAGGCCTCTTACCTTTGTCTATGACCTTTTGCATTGTTGACTCCTTCTTAGCAGGTGCTTCTTTCTGGGGTGGCTCTTCTTCCTGATCTTGAGTACGAGTCATTTTCCTGGAAGGTCTGAGGTCATATCTTCTATTGAAATGTGCTTGGATGAAATCAACAAACTGCTTGCAATAGTCATCAATCTCTGGGTCTTCTTCGCCTTTAGCCTTCTCTTCTTCTTGTAATGGAATCTTTGTTTCATTACTCCCTTGCAAGGGGCATTCTACCTCATCACTATTTGAAAAAGCAAGATATGCATCTTCTTGTTCATAGGCAGTACCTTTAGTGGGACCATTTACCGAACCTTCCAAATACAGTGGTTGTGGTACCTGATCTTGCTACTCTTTCCGTTCCCTTTGCAATATTTGCAGGGGTGGTTTCCTATACTGAGGATTGTAACCCCTATTTGGAGCATTCTGGAAATTCTTGGAGGATGAATTCTTGGCCTCCAGTTCAAGTTTGACTAGTTTACTATAAAGGATCTTAATCATTTTGTTCATTTCTTCAATTTTGTTATCAGTTGAGTCTCTATCTTGGCTAGAAGTAGAAACCTCCTCTTTTCGCTTCCTTCTAGCATCTTGGTCTGGTTTTCCTTTTGATTTACCATTGGAGGAAAAATTTTCCTCCAACTCTAGCACATCTTTCTGAGCATCATCCAGGGTGGCAGGCTTTCTTTCTCTAAGAGGGAAATCAAATTCTGAGTCAAAATCTGCTACGAAATCAACTTTAGCAGTAGTTTGATGAATTTTCATACCAGCAGGAAGGCTCAAATAAAATTTGTTAAACCTCTTGATGAACTCTGACACCACTTTGTTATGCCTTTTATTGAGTGTTTTAAACTTAGTAAGACAATGTCCATGATCTTTCCTCTCCCCCCATTCTCTAAGAAAAGTATCTTCCATTCCTTCCCAAGTGGTGATAGAATGGTCTCCCAATGTCTTCAACCATTTTCTGGCTTCACCATCAAGAGATTTCACAAACAGTCTTAAGACTACATCTAGGTGTTCCACATTAAAGTTCTCTGCAAAAGAACAGAAGACCTCAAGATGTTTTTGAGCTTCAATCTCATTTTCCCCATTAAATCGGGGTAAGATCTTCAGATAGTCCTGTGGCATATAATTCAACACTTGAGGTAATGCCAGGGGGGCATATTTATTCCAAAATAAGCCAGGAACATTGGCCATTGGGGGAGGTGGAAGTAGTGCAAGGGTTTGGTGTGTAAAAGGAGGAGGAGGAGGTGGAAGTGAAGTATGAATGACAATAGGAATGTATTGGACAGTAGCTTGAGGTGTTGATGGGAACAACGGGCTGTTAATAGCAGATACTATAGTGACTTCTTTGACCTCTTCGACTTCAGGAGTAGGGTGAAAGGTGTAATATGTGGTATCCCTTGACTCAGATTTGTATTTAATTCGAATACTTGCTCGAGGTGGACTATCAGAGTAGTAATCGGTATCTCACACAGTGGAGTCGGGACCTTGCACTTGGGCTACTTGAGAAGAGGAGGATGGAAAGTCTTCTAAAGAAAATTCAGGGATCTCAGTGTGGATGGATTGTCTTTCCCTCTAACTTCTCCTATGTAGGATCTTCTCCGGGTCAGACACAGAGGGTGTATTTGGCTGAGACGTATCTGACCTCAGGTGTGGCTTCCAAGGAGCCAGGAATGCAAGTAATTTTATCTGATAAATGACTGTGGAGTCACCAAGGTGAGGGATCTACAACTCTCAACTCTTCATGCTCACCTTTCTGAAGAGTGAATAAAGATTCTGTCGAGGCCCAGGGATTTAATTTTTCTCAACTTTGATTCCCCGACAACAGTGCCAAAAAGATGTTGTCAACCCTAGAGACAGTCTTGAGTTGTGAAAGACCAATGCCTAGGACATCTTATATAGCAAGGATCATATGATATAACATAGGAAGTTATCATAGAAAGGCTCTCATGCTATCTCTTGTAAACAGGAAGGTTAATTTGAATGGGACCAAAACCTTCAGAAACTTGACAGAGGGAAAGCAATACTGCAGAGGAAAGATGTGAAACTCTAATAAAAATGTATCAGACAATTCAAAGGCAGCTTACTGTAAAGAGGGTTAGGTTCTAAAATACTTCACAAAGATAAATAATCAGAAGGTGTTTACTGCGTATGAAAGATTGAGATAATACTAACTGTCATTGAGATGATATCTAGAAACAAATATCAACATGTAATGGGCTTACAAAATTAAGAATCAATACATGACAATATCATTTTAAGAATAACATCCCATAGAAGCTAATATAACAGAAGTATGGTTGAATTGGAAATTGAAACAACATATCACGCCTCAACCATATTTAAAGCGCTTGACAGGTTCTAGCATAAGTATCGATTAGGATAAATTCATACCAAAAACCAGTGAGCCACTCGCATTCCAGAACATGATACCAGAGAAATGGATGAAAATGAGATGAATAATTAAACTATCACATGTAAGGGAGAGTTACAAACTATGAAAAAAAAAGACCAGAATCCTTATTAAAGATGGAACTCCTCATCACTGAAACCCGACGGGCTCTTTGAATTCATATAGAAGTTCAACAAAATGCATACAAAATTCTCTCACAGCATATTTTTCTGAAAATACGGAACCTTTTACAATCTGTTCTTGGGGATTCTTATAGGAGAAAAACGAGTAACAGGGGTGGATGATGTACATTAAATTGATTCATTAAGACAACATGGAGGAAGCGTCCACGCCCATGCTGCTTAATGGCACTGCATTGTTGTATTTACTTTATAGTATGGCTGAGGGGTCTTTGTCAGGTCGATATCTGACCTCTGATGTTTATTTGGAGTCATTTCTGGCTATAAAGCTCTCTGTTCTGCCTTCTGGAATTGGTGAACTGGATAGAATTTCCACGAGCCTCCATACTCCATAGCTTCTGGTTCTAACAGTATTTAAGAAGCTTCTGTCAGTGTAATTAACTGTTTCTGGGCTCGAGGAGGCATGGAGGTTTAGTGGGAAGCTGTATTGTCTGAAGAAAAACGTCCCGCTGATATTAAACACAGATATGGTTGTTTCATGTGCTCTTTAGTCTTCCAACCACGTCCTTTCCTTTTGAATAAGGATTAAAGTGTTTAATCTTTAATTTCGGGCTTTAATCAACCTTTAAATCTCTGTTGCTGTTACACTGGCCGCAACTATAATGGCCTTTCTGCGTTCCGAATCACAATGGTTGTGATTGCAGAGACAGAGTGAATTAACCCCTCTGTAACAACCCTGCACAATGCAATAAAATCATTATAAAACCCGGAGAGTGGCGGAAGGAATTCTGTGGAGGCCTATGGAAGCAGTGGCAGAGCAGTGGAAAACTGATGAAAAATATGCGGAATGGGAAGAAACTAATGAAAATGAATGAAAGCGGGACCTTTGGATGGTGGGACCCGGCGGGTGGAGGGTGATTAGATGTGCGCCGTCAGATCTCAGGAGGAAATCAACGGTTGAGATGCCGTGATGAAGTTAAATGGCCGCACAATGAACAAATATGCATGGAGGATGCGATGCAATGCAAACTGTTGATCTGGATCGAATGGATGGTCACGATTGGATCGGGGGATGGCAATCGGGGGGGGGAACGGAGGGGACACTTTTAAGAACTTTCGATTAGCGACGTGTGATTGAGCGCCAGCCATCAGATCATGAAAGGGGATCAATGGTGGAGATTCAATCGGTGGGGAGACAGGCGGGGACAAAGGAGAAGAGCGGGGTAAAGCTGAACCGTTGAATCCGAACGGATAGACGGCTAGGATTGGATTGAGGAGTCGCAATCGGGAGATGCCACAGCGACACATCAAACTTCTTGCAATTTCGATTGGAGCGGTGGTGCGATGGCCATCCAATCCAACAGCGAATCGACGATGTAGATGAGCATCAGGGGTTTTACATAGGAGAGAGGCAGGGTGCGATAAGACTTGCGCGGACCATTGGATCTGTATAGATCGATGGCAGGTATTACACCCGTGCTCTATAGAACATAACGCCATCGCATTAGAGCCTTTTTGGTTTACCAAGGGTTGCACCCACATTGATTGCTCCAATTGCGATAAGCACCCGAGGCTTAAGCACTTGGTCTTGAGTGCAGGGCATATGTGGGGAAGTGGTTAAGGGGCTGACCGAAAGGGGATAAAGCCTGTTACGTCAAATGGATGATTTTAAGCCGAAAAGAGGGCTTTTTAAGGCTTAAAATGGGTTTCGATAGAAGGAATAAAGAGTGTTTAAGACCAAATAAAGGTATTACAAGGCTTAAAGGGGAGTTAGGGTGATTTTAAGGGGTTAATGAGGAATTAAGGGAGGGAAAAAAGGTGAAGAAATAGAGGTTAAGTGGGGATGAAATAAGAGGGAAAAGGCCTTTTTGGGAATTCTTCTTCACAAACAGAGAGGCTTCAAAACTGGGAACAACAGTGAATGTTAACCATATGATCAACATGACCAAGGTCTTCCAAAGTTTATGTGGGGAGAAGCTGTGAACACTGCTATATACATACAAAATCGATGCTCGGATTCCACTCTAGACTCCAAAACTCTCGAAGAGGTTTTCTTTGGTAAGAAACCTGACGTCTCACATTCTAGAGTTTTTGGTTGTCCCATTTATTTTCATGTGCGGAAAAAGAAGAGGAGGAATATGGATGCTCTGGGAAGAAGGGAATGTTTGTGGGCTACAGTGAAACTTCGAAGGCTTATAGATTCTATGTGCTTGGTCAAAGAAAATTGGATATATGCCACGATGTTACCTTTGATGAAGATGCTTCCCTCAAGAAAGTAATCAATCTTCCGAGCTCTAAGGAAGATCATGAAATAAGGTCTGGAAATCAGGAAGAACCAAAGGATGAGAGGATGCCCAATGTTGAAGGATTGATGGACCCCATTGATTCACCTCCTTCAATGAAGAGAAGACCATCATGGCTCCAGGATACTCTCGAAGATGTCGAGAAACATATGGCCCCAAGGGGGAAATTTCATGAAAGTAAGAAGCCAAATAGATACCAAGGGTATCTAGCAGCCATGAGTACAATCGTACAATCTAAGCTTGGATCTTTTGAAGAAGTTGTAAAGTATCAAGTCTGGAAGGATGCTATGCATGAAGAGTATGAGTCCATTATGAAGAATGATGTCTGGGATGTGGTTCCGAGACCGGAGGACAAAGAAATTGTCACCTCCAAATGGCTCTATAAGATCAAGCATGGATTTGATGGTAGTGCTAAAAAGTTTAAGGCAAGATTCATTGCCTGAGGCTTCTCTCAAAAGGAAGGCGTATAATATGATGATACATTTGCACCTGTGGCTCCATATACCACCATCTGACCTATTATAGCCCTTGCTTCTATGCAAGGATGGAATCTTCATCAGATGGATTTGAAGACCGCATTTCTGCATGGTGCGATAAAGGAAGAGGTGTATGTGGATCAACCTCTAGGGTTTGAAGTCTAGGATCGAGACAACCATGCTTGCAAGTTGAAGAAAGCCCTCTATGGGTTGAATCAAGCCCCTAGGGCTTGGTACGAGAGGATAGATAGCTACCTGATGAAGCTGGGTTTCACTCGTAATAATTTTTACCTGAACCTTTACTTCAAGGTTGATAAAGAAAAACCTCTCATTCTAATGTTGTATGTGCATGATATCTTCCTGACAGGTGGAGACCCTCTCATTCATCAGTGTAAGAGGGAAATCACTTTTGAGTTTGAGATGAAGGACCTAGGACTGATGCATTACTTCATAGGCGTGGAGTTCTGGCAGAGACATGGCGAGATTTTCCTTTCTCAAGGAAAATATATTGCGAAGTTGTTGGAAAGATTTGGAATGGTGGACTGTAAGTCCATATCGACACCGATGGAGCTCAAATTTAAGATGTTGATTGGCAGCTCTGCTAGGCCCATGCTAGCAAATCCTACCAAGTATCATCAACTTGTAAGGGCCCTAATGTTCTTAGTGAAAACTCGTCTGGACATATGTTTTTCAGTGAACACTTTGAGTCAACACATGGTTGATTCTCATCACATTCACTGGGTTGGTGCCAAGAATCTGTTGAGATATCTTCGGGGCATGATAAACCATGGGCTGAGATATAATACTGGGAGTGTGACACTCCATGGATATATTGATGTTGATTAGGATGGAAGTGTGATGGATTGCAAGAGCACATCTGTATGCTGCTTGACACTTGGGTTTTCTTCAATATCTTGGATGAGAAGGAAGCAGAAGTCAGTGGCTTTAAGCACCGCTGAGGCCAAATACATTGCAGGGAGTATGGCCTATTGTGAAGTAGTTTGGTTGTGAAAGCTCTTCAGTTAGTTGTTCGAGCATGTGCTAGATACCACCGTTATCCTTTGTGATGACCAGAGTGGGATTCGGTTGTCCGAGAATCCCGTGTTCCATGATCGATCCAATCATATTGATATCAGGTACCAATTTATCTGGGATATGGTATAGCGAGGAGCCATAAGGCTCAATCATATAGGAACTGATGAGCAATTTGTGGATATTCTCACAAATCCCTTGGGGAAGGTCAAGTTCCTAACCTTCCATGAGAATCTTGGTATCGTGGAATGACCCTATTGTGAGGGTCCTATTGGATGATGAGCTCTGGGAGCTCCAAGGGGCTTTTGGGATAGCCTCTTGGAGCTATAAGCAACCACAGGGCTAGGCTTTCCAAACCTTGTTGGTGTGCTTCTGCCCCACCGTTATGATATTGAGTTGGTTCACCTCTCTTTGATATGTTCCCCATATGCATCCTACCCATGGAGTCTTGGATTCATGGGAAGTACCTCTCATTTGGCCAATGAGGTGGGAAAATCTAGAGACCAGTAGCAATGATTGATGGACGCATTAGAGATTTCCATAATCTCTATGTCTAGGATGGCACGTGTCCAACCACTTGATCTGGGATCAAGTGTAGTGAGGTTTTGAACCTCCAACTGACTTCGGGTCAGTTAAAGAAACTTTGGGTTGGTATGTGACTCCTTTGAGTCCTATAGAGGTTTCAGACCTTTGAGTTGATTTTGTCAGCTGGGAGTGATGTCTTTGTGACTCACCTTTTTGTTCTAAAATAAAGTAGCCAACAAAGCGAGTTATGACGGGATGACACACGATGTTTGGATGGCACAGGTGGCTGGAGTTATCCCTAGTTGAGAGGGAGTGCTAATTTTGGACAACTAGGTCCAAACTCCATGTTGTGATGCTTAGATGAAGATGCCAATATTTTTAATGGATTCATCTTTCAGAGAG
Organism: Pinus albicaulis; assembly: GCA_034641835.2. Lineage (NCBI taxonomy): Eukaryota > Viridiplantae > Streptophyta > Pinopsida > Pinales > Pinaceae > Pinus > Pinus albicaulis. The sequence continues at coordinate 553,222,193 of CM076584.1, forward strand.
GTGCAAGATCGATCTAAATATCATCTCGATCCAACAAGCAGAACATTTATTTTGAATTAATTCCACTTATGTGCAAGGTCGGCCAAAATTTTAATGTAGGGTTGAAGCCCCATCAGATGTGTCACAGACCCTCACTGATGGATATATATAGGTCAACGTTGGAGGTCATTTTCACCATCACTCATCCCACATTCTCTCTCTGCATCTGATTGGTTCGATCATCATCTTGGAGGCTCTTCTTCTCTTACACGTGGGAAAACACAACAAGGGTTTTTTTTTTCTGATCTAGGGTTTCACCACAGCTTTGACCAGTGTTGACTTTGGTCAACACATGGTGAAATTGACCTCAAACTCCCCATACATTCCGTTTTCTGTAGTCCGCATTTTTTGGCACAAAAATTGAGGCTGGATGTTGACTTTGACTTGGCTACGTTGAATTTTTGCTATTGTTTTGCGTTGACCTTTGACTGGAAAGCATTGAATTTTGTTGACTTTGGGTTGACTGTTGTAGAGTTGTCTGAGAGGGTTGTGTGGCACATTTGGGTTGGCTGACCGTGTAGAGACTTTGTTGGTTGAAGCATCATGTTGACCTTCGTAACACACCACAACACATATATTTTGTTGATCAAGTTAAGTGTATTTTTGGCTTGTCTTCCGTCGATCTATTAGTATGTTCTATCAACATTTTACTTTTTTGTTTATGTAATTGTTGTTTGATATTGGGTATAGAAGAAAATTTTCATCAAGCATAAAACATCTACGAAAATTTACATATATGACCACTTCATGGAGCTTTGTGAGTGGTTGTAGTCTTAATGGAACTTCGTTTGGTTGTATAACCTTGTTTTCCTTATGAATTTATGTGTCTAAAATATTGGACTCCAAATTCATTTACACTTTATTTTTAATTTTTTAGGTTCACTAGGTCAAAATAAATCTGAGTCCTTTGTTTCTCCAAGTTTCACAACTCCCTTCATGGATCTATTGTATTGTTGAATGAAATTCAATAACCCATTTAAGTGTGTGGATCGAGGTGTATCCCAATACTTTATCACTTCAAATTACACAGCTTACTTCATGGACCTACTATTTAACATATTTTATACTTGAGCCATTATTTAATCTATTTTAGACTAAAAAATAAACATAAGGGCCTACATGGAAAGAGTATTAAAGGATGCTAATTAAGTACTTTGTGTATGTTTAAATATATGGTAGCTATGGTCAGCATTTTTCATCAAAAACATGGAGAAGAACTAAGTATTTGTCACCTCAAGTCGGCTCATAACCAACCCTATAAGTCGGTTCATAACCAATCCTACAAGTCAGCTCATTGGAAGTGTAATGACCCACCTACAATTACAAACATAATGTGAATATTAGCATGCATACGAGGCATGCATATGATAGTTACATATGCATGCAACACATGAACTGCACTAGTATGCATACTAGTTGATATTGAAAATGTCTAAGTATAAGGAAATGAATTGATTTGTGAAGTAAATACCTAACTCACCAAAATATGATGAATATGTCAGGTGGGATACTTAATATACCACCATTATAATATTTAATTAATACATTAATTAATAATAAATAAAACATAAAAGATGGTGAACTAAATTAAATTAAAGTTATAAAATTAAAATAATCAAATAAGAATTATATTAAAATCTTAATAATTTTTTTAATAAAAATATAGAATTAAATTAAAGTTATAAAAATAAAGAGTTAAATTAAAAAGTATAAAGAAAATTTTCTAACACCCTTTTTAGGTTGAAAATTTCGATTAATTCATGAACTTATGTAAGGAACCCATTATTTAGAATGATTATAAAAATATGATTGCCTCTTTAGAATTTTGGAGAATGCAAATGACTAAGTTAGGTTTCCATGTGTTGGAAGGCAAAGGAGACAAAAGGCCTTGTTGGAGGCTAAGACGATGGTGTAGAGAAGGTATAAGGAGAAGGTGTAACACACATAGAAAGGGGAAGTCTTTTTTCAGAGAGACCAAGGAGGAATTTCAACAGAGAGCTACAGACAAAGTGAGGATTGAGCCTTGATTTTTCTTAAAGATTTTGGGCACAAGGGCCAGAGTGCTTTAATTTTGAAGTATTTTGGAGTTGAGTACCAAGATTGTGCCCGATTTGGCAGGCAAGATTTGGTTCATTTGGTAAGGGGAGAAAATTTTGGAGCTACAACAACTCAGGATAGACTTCAAACGCAAAAGTCATGTATGTATTTTTGTTATTTAATTGATAGATTCAAGTTTAATTTAAAACAGTTAGAATTTAGGGATTTTAATTTGGTGAGGTCATCACAAGAAGGGTATCATGTCAGCCCAACTAGGGCTAATTAGCCCTCTCACATATCCTATAAATTGGGCATCATTCATCCTCATTTCGGCTATTATCACAAGCTTCATTTGGTCTCAAATATTAAGTGAATTTGACCTTCCATTTTAGGAGTATATCTACAAAGACAAGCTTTCTCTCCTTTGTGACATGATTATGAACTTGATCGAGGTCTCTTTTTCTATATCTTCTTCATAGTTCGTTGATAATCACAGTGGGAATTTCAGTCCTTTATTGCATTGACCTTAGGCCTAGATTTAAGCCTCCTTGTGCAAATCATTTTATTGGAAATAAGTGACATGTCTATAATTATTTGATCAAACTTTGATAAGTATTTTATTGTTGATCATTTTGGAATTGTTGGAACAATTTGATGTGCTATTAATGGACAAAATCTCTCTCTTATAAGGAAATAATTTTGGGTTTTCCCCTGAGCAGGTTTTCCTTGCTTGTGAGCCTAATCTTGGTATCTCTTGTTGCTTGCTCATTGTCTACTGTGGTCTCTAAATTAGGGTTATTTTGTGGTATAAAATGGGCTTCCTAAGGAAATTATAAAATAATAGTGGAAATAATAAAATAAGATTAGATTACATCATCAAATTTTAGAGGGAAAAAAGAAAAAAACTATTTTTTCAACTCATATTTTCAACTTATCTCCCTATGGGTTTACTCAATTTTCGAGTGATAATACTCGTTGGATGCATAATTTTATTCCTCATCCAAGAAGTACCCATGTTGCATACTTTTGATGGACCCTACTACAAAAAAAATAAGAAATACATGAAAAATGTGATTGAAATCATGTTTTTTCATATATTTTTCATTTTTATGTATCAAGGTCCATGGAAAGTATGCAGCATGGGTACTCCTTGGATGAGAAATTAAATATTGCATCTAAAAATTATTCCAACATGAAATTTGAGTAAAAAATTAGGAAGATAAGTTGAAAATACAAGTTGAAAAAGTAGTTTTTATTATTTTATTATTTTTAATCTTTTTACCTTTTTACCCAAAAAATGGTAAATCATCCCCCATGGCTCACATCATCATCTTAAATCCTACTGGTTCTTATAAAGTTTATTTTGGTTGTACATTTTTCGGAGGCCCATTTTAGACCTCAAAATTTCTCTAATGTTTACTCCTCTTGTTGAAGAATCACTGATTGAAGTTTTTCATGTATATCAACTTATTAATGAAACGATAAAGTAATTATTTGTATCAGTATAAGTATCTATGAAATTGTGAAAAACTATTTTAGTCATCTCAACACTAGAATTTCAATAGTATAAAGCTCATGGGATGGCACATCACCATATTGATCAATGGGATCTCTCCATGCGACCATGATAACATGGACATATTTTGAGCCATTATGATAAGGAAAAGGTTCTAAATGTTTAATGTGGCATTCAAATATCTCAATAATATAAATGCTTCCTTTAAAAAAAATGACCGATTTATTGTGGATCAAGTTGAAATTCTATTGATCAGGTGAATTTACAGAGACCTATTGTTTTCAAACACTAGCTAACCGTCAAAATCCTATACTTGTGACTTTTGTTAGCCATGGTTGACGTTGTACGAGGGAGAGAAGCTCCCTCCTATATTCACTCCCTCCTATATCAAAGTAGTTGCATGGGATAAATGCCTCAAATAGGCTTTGAATCCTAACTCCCATAATTTTGTAAAAGAAGTGGACTTTAGCTAGCACAAAGGTGCATCAACCCCCACTTCAACCAACCAGAGACTTCTAGGAAGTTGTCATCCAAAAGCATCCACATATCCAAAGATTGAATTCCAATCAAATTGTATCGGAGAATATATTCAATACATGAGGGGATCACACCTTAATTAGTAATTTCCTAGGCATTTGGCCATCAAAAAAGGCCCTCTCCCATTGGATTTAACAAAAGTGGAAGCCAAATGGCTATATCAAACTAGAGTTACGATCTAGAGGATTCTTCACCACTATGTTTTCCAACATAGAAGATTGAATGAAAACATTTGAGAACAACCCATATTTATTTAACGCCGGAGGGCTCTACTTAAGGTTCTAGGTAGAGATATGTGACCTCGACAAAGAATATTTCTTAGCAGCCTTAGTATGGATTGAATGTACTCCCTACCTAGAGAATTCTGGGACGAAGAGATACTAGCTGGCATTGGAAATGCATTAGGGAACTTCGTCAAAGTATCAAATACTACAGAACATGATAGGTACACATAGTATGCCCACATTTATGTCTAAATGAATATTCCACAAACCTTACCTTATTCTATTGGCATCTACTATCAAGACAAACTCTAGAAAAAAACCCTGGAATATGAATAAATCTCATTCAAATGAAGAATATGTCACAAATACAAGCATCTCTATTGTAGTTTCCCCCTTCTTGCCACTAATGTATCTATGGATCATGCTGAGGTCACAGATCAAGAAGGATTCTCAAGACTAGAAATTTAACTTCGTGGATCTAGGCCTATTGGCTTGAGGTTAAGGTTTGCCAAAAAACCCTTGTACTACTGTCCCTTTCGGCAATGACTCACTTTCATGGGCCAAGGTATCACCCGAAGTAGTATGGGAGGGTGCTGGAACTAGGTTTCCGCACCCTGGGAGAGAGTAGGTAATTAAGGCAGATCTGCGGTTGCAACTATCGGGTTCACACAGACTAAGTCTATTCGCAAGCTCTTAACAATATACTCATCACATAGCCATAAAGAAGATACTTTCATTAATAGATTTGATGAATACATTTGCATCCACGTGCACATCAGCAATTACCATTACAGAACATTCTAATCGCAACTAATTCCAGATTATAGATACATTCTCAGCTTAAATAAATAACACAGATGCAATTCAGTAATAAACACGATCAATCCAGATAGCATAAAGATACTTTCAAATATATTCTGAATTCATTAGTATCCAAAGACCCACTTACAACCCAAAAACAGTCTGCACACACATCCGAGCGGGGTCCACACACAACAAGACTGAGGATCTCTGCCCACACAGTCGGCAGGAGTCCTAACCCAAAACACCCAAAACAGATCTCAATAATTCGCATGCAACATCAATCTTACTTCTCTCTTCTTTTTCTAGACTCAAACTATCCATATATTTATATCATCGTAGCCTTCACTATCGTATGGCCTACAAACCGTGGTTTGCAGACTCTAGGTCTACCCTTTGACCCACCCTAAAGCCTCGTCGCTAGGCTAATTGGTACCAAAATATATCAAAAACAAATATTTAAAAGACATATCAAAATGCAGCTAGGGGACCTCATTCTAACAACCCCCTAGCACAATCTTGCGACTCATCCCGAGTCACAGTTGGGGCAAGATCTTCATCCTTTCTTTGAGCTATTCCATGGCGGTAGTAAGTAGAGGAAGCACTTGAAGGCTCTGCACGAAGGCTACTTGTGGGATCTCCACCAGTTTCTGAGATGTTGGTCCTTCCGAGGCAACAGTGACACTGTCAAGAGCCTGGTTCAACTAGCAGACTGCCCCATCTATGTCCTATGAGAGCTTGAGGGCGTCCTCCGACTAGGGTATCAAATGGTCACTGAGGATTTTCTTTTTCCATTAGAGCACAATGATGTCACTACGAAGTGCATGAGTGGTCTGGAGGCGTGCGATGCATTGAGCTGGAACAAGGGTGGACATCGTAACTTCCAACTGCTCAAAGTCCTACTCCTTCTAGGTCAATTCCTGATCGATCTCATGGAGGAGAGGATCTAGTTGCACCTGGGAAAAATTTTCCATAGAATTTTCAAGTAGAGAAACACCCTGAGTTATTTTCACAATGATAGTAGTAGTTTCCTATGTAACTAGTGCAGCTCGCTGGGCATGTTCCTCCGGGGGGGTTCCAGGCTGGAGCTTGGCCTGCAACAACGCAATCTAAAGTTTGAATTCGGTCCTAACAGTTGATACCTCAGACCAGGATGCCTTCAAAGTAGCTATGAGACCTTTAATATTGGCCTGTGGCCCAACAAAAGAAGGAATCACCCCAGGCATATCTTCGCATAGTCGATCAAGAAACTGTTCCAAGGTAGCTTGCTGTGCGATAATGGTGACATACGCAGCCTGTATTTGGGTAGATTTAGCAACATGGGTCGCAATAGTCCGTTCGGCCTCACTGAGGTGTTGTTGTGCGCGGAGTTCCCGGTGCTAAAATTCACTGGTGATGGTAGTAAATAGCTCACATAGCTTCTCGTTGGACAGTTGACTGAAATCAAGGTTGACCAGGCATTCTTGGATTTAGAGGCACAGGTTAGCAGGTTCCAATGTAAAGGTAACACCTACAAGCTGTCAGGTTCGGTTGTCCACAATGGTTAGGAGGGTTGTAACGGGGCCCTGCTGGCCCAACTGTCCTACTTGATACTCACTCACTTGATTCTGCCTCTCCTGATCAATGCTCACTTGAAAGATGTTCACTTTGAGCCGAAGGGCCCGTAGTTCCGTCTGCAACACTTCCATCACAACCTTGTTTTGATCTTCCCAAGTAATCCATTGCTCAACAGTCACGGTAGTGAAAACATCAGGAATTTTGTCCAGGTCATCCTCCGTTAGGGTACCCTCCATGTTGGGGCTGGTTTTAGTGTCTTTACGCTTCTTTTGAGGCCTGTGGGATGATTCATAGGGCCGTTTGAGACTCTGTAGGACCGGCGTACCTGCAGTTACTTCATTTTCGATGTTCTAGTCAGGTAGGGAGTCTGGTTCAGGCGGTATGGTAGGACTTCTGGGAGTCACCTATGGCGTGATGGTAGGAATCTCTAGTATTGTTGTTGAGCTGATTGGAATGGTGGGCTTGGATACTACAGGGGGGTCGAATGTACCTGCTGCATCGAGGGTGGTGAGTAGGGTGGTGACCTTCCACTCCACCGGCCAAGCATCTATGACTCGCTTAATTTCATCCTCAGTAGTCATGTATGGCATATTATGCCAAGTACGTTCCTTATGAGCCTAAATTTTCACATTGTGCATGGTGACCTGAAAGGAAGCAATGTGCTTGTACTTGTCATCGACTATTGGGGATAGGTGCAGTTGGGAATCAATGGCTGTAGAGATACTTCCCTTGTAGAGTGGCTAGAAGGTCTTATTTTCCTCAATACGCTAGGGGTACTTGAAGTCCCATAGGTTGGGAAACCGCGCCCCTTCACACATGCCGCGCTCTGGGGGGGGAAAGACTGCATCTTCAGGGAGTTCCTAGGAAATTAATACAATCAGTAGCACCAACCATGAGTAGTAGAATGCTTTTCCAGGCTCTTGAGCCTCGAGCACATTGTTGAGGAATTATTCTACCAGTTAAAGTAGACGCCCTTCTCACACCGACTCGTGACTTGAATGACATGGGTAGGGGTGGTTGCTGCCCAACATTTCCACATCACCTTACAGGCGAGGAACTGAGTACCCAGACGGGTGTCGGGGTCATTGATTTTCTCAATCAGGAATCCCCACTTGTTACGCTTGAACCCATACTTGTCCTGGATGTTTTTAGCGAGGTGATTTTTGAATTTCTTGCCTATGCCATCATGCGGATTAGGCCCATGCATAGGGAGGCCGGTAATGTGGTGAATGAGAGTAGCATCTATTGGTATGTGGCCTTGGAGCCATAAGAAGCCATTGTGAACTAGTGCCATCAATTGGCGAACAACCAGGCTAGTGATGTTGTAGCGGCCGAAGTGAGGAAGGCGTAGTAAGTTCAGGATTCTGATGCCAGCTAGTCCCTTGACCCAAACCATTGGCTCTACTTTGGGTACAACATCTTCGATGACTTGTTATAAGTAAAAGTATGGAGCTAACAAAGGAAAAATGTCTAAGTTACCCAAGTCATGATCATCAAACATGATGTGGGGGAGGTGGCCAACCATATCCCCCAGCTGAGGCACATCTTCAGGGACCAAAAACATCTGAAGACAGGAATGAACAACATCCACGTTGAGCATACGTGACGTTGTTCTATGCGGCTAAACATATGGTCGTAACTAGGTCAGTGGGGTTGCCTGTATACCCTATGTTGAGAGCACCATGGGGTTCAGAGGGGAAACTAGAGATTTATTTTTAGGCAATTTCTAAGGGGACTACCGAATCTGAGGGGAAGTGCGAGGCTTTCCCCCCGCCCACAGTGCCTATTTAACCTTCTCTTTGCCTTTCCGTGTGGCTAAGGTGGAAGCAACTTCTTCTGCTACAGGGGTTACTTCTCAGACTTAATCAGATTCCCCTTCTTCAGAGGTCATCTCAGGTGGGGGGCCAACGGTGTTGGTATCAGGAATCCTAGCCTGGAAGACAAACTCAGCAGAGCTACCGTCGGATGGTGTAGTTTCAGTAGTCATGCAGAAAACCAACAGATGATAGATATTAGGGTATTTGAAGACCAATAAGCTAGACCAAGGCATGAACCCCGTAGTCTGAACAGTCCCTATTTTATAGCCATCTCAAGGGAAAACCATCTCATAGATCCTTCATTTCCCTTCATCATTATGGAAACAGAAAATAGTCCTCATAGGTCGCCATATTAATTGCCTAAAATGGTAAACATTCCTCGTAAGTCACCATATTAATTGCCTGTAACCCGATCCCCCTAATGGGAAGCACGGTTTCCCAAGTGCTTGCCATGTTCCAACAACTATTTTTCGCAACTGTGTATGACCATTGCGCACCTAGTCCACCTCCCCGGGCTTCCAGACTTGCGATCGACCCCTGCGTTCCCAGTGCACATCTCCAGACTTCCAAACCTGCGATCGTCTCTTGCACGTACAACGGTCCTGCCTGCGCGTATTTCGCCCCATACAACTACTCTGACCATATAGTCATTTGATTTGGTACGGTTTGAGCCAGATGCCATTTACATATCCTGGTACCATATCACCACACAGTGTAGCTAACCGGAAAACTCCCCCATAAGTGATTTCCTTTACCATATAGGGACCCAGCTAGTGCTTTCGGAACTTCCCCGGGTGGTTCGCGAACTGGCTATTGTATCGTAGGACCAATTATCCCTCCGAAAACGGTATTTTGCCAAATATTTCTATCATGCCATTCTTTTTCTCGGCCCTTCTGAACATGATGATGAAAGTTGCTAATGAATCGATCTTCTTCCAAGGTGATTAGCTGCGCTATGCATTCTTCCATGATATCGAGCTCCACCATGTTCATAAAGGCTACGATGCTAAGGCTAGGAACAATGTACTCTATGGGCATAATGGCCTCCTTTCCATAAACCATCTGAAACGATGTTTTCCTTGTCAATTTCTTGCATGTGGTTCGATAGGCCCAAAGGATCGACGGGATGTGCACTTCCCAGTCACTTCGGTTGACATTACAAACCTTGGTCAGCGCCTGTTCCAAGATTTTATTAAAAGCTTCTATTGCTCCATTCACCCGCGCGTGATAAGGGGTAAATTTTGCGTGGTGGATCTGAAACTCTTCAGTCAAAGCTTGTATTGTTTCATTAACAAAATGCGCACCTCTATCTCTCATTAAGATCTTCGGACAACCAAACTTGGTTAGAATATGTTCAAAAAGAAAGTGTGCAATGGTGTCTGCAGTACAATCCTTCACAGATTGTGCCTGACCCCACCTAGTTACACAATCAGTTGCAGTAATGATGTAGCGAGCACTTGTCTTCTTCCCTAGTGGGTTGATGGGCCCCATGAAGTCTATGGCCCATTTTTCAAATGCTTGCAAGGCCATTTGTGGTTGCAAGGGAATTTCTTCCCTTCCTGACAATATTCCTGTCCTGGCATGTGTCGCAGGCTTTGCAATAGGAATGAGAGTCACTATGCAATGTGGGCCATCATAGCCTAGCTCTCAAGATCTTCTGTGTTGTCGCTTTCCCTACGTAGTGACCTTCTGCTATGCTTCCATGGGCTTCTGCTAATATGGCTTGTCTTTCATGCTCCAGAACGTATCTTCGTAGTACCTCATTAACTCCCAGCTTATATAAGAGGACCTCTATGATGGTAAAGTTCGTTTCACAGGTTACCATCTATTTTCTCTGTTGTACCAAATATTTTGCAGGTGACACCCTCATAGTTAAGAAATGAATGATATCGGTGAAGTGCACATCGACCACCTTCATAAAAAATAGCTGCGCATCAGGTAGCCCTTCTTCTAGGTTGGTTGGTTCTTCACCACTCTCGATTCAAGACAAATGGTCTGGCCAAACATTTCGTTTCCTCGGCTTCACGTTGATCTCAAAATCATATTCCTTGGAATAGTAGTAGCCATCGACGGATCTTCCCCCCCAACACAGGCTTATTCACTAGGTACTTCCAAGCTTAGTGGTTCGTTAACATCTTAAAGTGTCCTCCCAACAGATAATGCCAGTATTTTTGCAGGGAATATACCATGGCTAGCCCATCATGCTCAGTGGTGGAGTAGTTATGCCCCGTAGTTGAAAGTTTTCTACTAGCAAATGCAACTGGGTGGTCAATGTCCCCTTCCCCGGGCTGTGTAAGGACAACTTCCAGGGAAATTCCTGAAGCATCTACATGGATATGGAAAACCTTTGCCTAGTTAAAAAATATGAGGATAAGTTCAGAAACCATCTTTTCCTTGAGTAGCTCAAAGCTCTTTTGACACTTTGCGTCCCAAAAAAAGGAAACATCCTTCTTTGGCAACTTCTCCATGGGTGTTGTGATCAGTGCGTACCCTTGAATGAAATTCTTGTAGTAGCCTATATGTTCAAGAATAGAGTGCAGCGGTTTCTCAATTGTAGGGACTTCCAGGTTGATGATAACTGCCACCTTGTCAGGGTCAACCATTAGTCCCTGTCGACAGATTATGTGGCCTAACAGGATCCTGAACGATACATAGAACATGAAATTCTTAATATTTAGGGAAATCTATTGCTTTCTAGAGGCATCCAGCATCATGCGTAGGTTTGAGACATGCCTCTTTACCAACCCAAATATGGTCCAGTCATCAAAATATACCTCCAAAAACTTTTGGATGAACTCCTTGAATATTGCGGCCACCATTCACGAAAATATGGCAGGGGAATTCTTGAGCCCAAATGGCATGAAGGTGTACTGGAAGGATCCCCATTTAGTGGCGACCATAATTTTTCTACGATCTTCAGGTGTGATCCTGATATGATGGTAGCCCAAAAACCTGTCAGTGAACGAGTACGCTTCCTGCCCTCCCACACTATCAAGAATTTCATCAGAAAATGGTGTAGGGAAGGGATTGTGAATGCAGGAATCGTTCAATTTGCGCAGGTGAACACTTATTCTTATTTCTCCTTTGGTATTTTTCTCCTGGACCACCATAGGGCTTACCCAATTTGACTGTTATATTGGTTCGATGATACCTACAGTTATAATTTTGTCAAGTTCTTCCATGAAATTCTGCTTATACTTGGGGTTCAATCGATAAGGTCACTGCTTAACAGGGTGCACATCTGGTTTCAAAGTGATGCGCATGACCCCTAGGTCCCCTGTAATTCCCTTGAGTTCCAAAAATTTCGTAGGAAATAGGTCCTGGTACTCTAGGAGGAGTTCTGCGACTTTCCCAACAGTATCTTCATCCTAGTAGTCCCCAATTTTAGCTAGCTTAGGTTGCTCCTCTGTTCCAATGTTGAATTCCCTTAGCTTAAGAGTCTTGGTCACATAAACGGTCTACAACGGGGGTTCAACAACTGCGCACTCTTCCTCCGATTCCGGGATAGTGATATTTCACAGGTCTTCATCGCATTCCTCCATTGATAGATTGTGACAATTGACAATATCCTACATCTACGTATCCTAGGCTGGTGCCCCATATTCCATATGAGGGCATGATTCATCAAATACCAAGGCATCAATGCCTTTTAAAGCTTCGTCCAATGACTCAGTTCCACCTATCAACCCGAACGTCCCCACAAAATTGTACCGCATGATCTCCCATTGGTGGGTGCACTGGTGTAGTTCCGCATCTAGATACCATGCAGTGGGAATTGGCCCCAAGGCATGAATAAATAGGTGGTCCCATTCATCTGTGGTCCTTTCATACCAGACCTCCATTCATGTGGTCACATGCCTGCGTGGATCCCCTTCACCAAGGAAAGCCTCTACGTGTAGGTGAGCCGGAGGTTCGAACCGTAGGATCATAATTTTACAGCATTCCTCCCAATACTGGAATATCCTTTTATGAGTTTCCCACCATCGTGCAGGGGTTGCGTGCATGGCTAGGTTAAGCACCCAAATTATTCACTCCCTTTGGAATTCCGCTTCAAATGTTCACAAAAAATTTCGAATTCTACCAGAACCATCAAGGTAGGGTAGTTCTCTTACCTCTGAGGAGATACATCGAAAGCTCTTTGTGATCCTAAGACATCACAGTGAAGATACATCATGTAACCAATTCTGCCAATTTTCAATCTCCCCATCAAAGTCAGAGAGGCATTCACTATATTTCTCCTAGCAAAGCACACCATCACCTATAGGGTTAATCCAATCCTCATCCTGGGCAGTGAGTTTATAATTATGATCTACGTCGTATTCTTCATGCACAGGCTTTATATACCACTCTCCTTCTGTAGGGTCTAGAGGGACTATCACTCTCGTACCCTCATTCTCAAAAACCATGCTCCTTTTCTTTAAGCTGATAATGCCTCCCATGTCTATCGCCCAATACAGTCCCAGGAGTGAAAGATAAGGGTATGAATCTTCCATAGTCTGAATTACTTCAAATTCAATGCATACCTTAACTCCTGCGATATCTACCATAATCTTTGACAACCTCTCCAATGGTATGATATTCTATTGGTTAGCCATGCGCAACTGTATAGTAGACCATTCCAGAATGGGTTCTCCCATCCTCTTCCATGTCTATTTGGGTAGGATGTTTGCATCAGATCCTAGATCCAAAACGACCTGATCCATCTCATAGTCACCGATCTACACTGTTAGCCACATTTCCCGACCCATGCATTTCTTATGCTTGTATAGTTTTTGAACATATTTAATTTCTGTGGGAGGGTCAGTCCTTTCTGCACAGCTGTCTATCAGTGCTTGAATAGTTTCTACCACCTTCTGGTTCTGTAGCAGCTTCATACATGCCTATATGAATGGTATAACTTCGTCTTCCATTCTTAAGTTTGCTGGAGCCTTGGACGTAGATGCCTCATCCTTGGTAAAGTCTTTGCAAGCTTCGATGAAGGTTTCTTTCTCCTTATGTAGGTCTAAGCTTCCCTGTTTGATATCAGATTTTTGGATAAGGGGTTCAGCTGCAGCTTTCTCCTTAGCTCCTCTAGTAGCCATGCCATTGTGCATTATGACATTAATACTTTTTCCTTCATCACGCAGTTCTTCCTTAACCCTCTGCACATTCTGCGTTGGTGTCTATTGTTTTTTCTGCATTTTTTTTATCAGGACTAAACAGCCTTTGTTAAGCCCCTATATTAATAGTGTAGTCCCTTATTATGTTAGTCTAACCCCCCTTATTGTTATTTTTGTACCCCTGTAACCCCCGTATTGTTATTATTATGCCCTTACATTATTATTGTTAGGTCGGCTAGGATTACATTGTGGCCCCATGGACTCCTATATATAGAAAGGAGGTTTTTTCATTTGTATCATCCAAGAATTGTTCATTTATGTAATGTATTGGAGGTTTCCCCCTCAAAGTGGCTTATTTATAAGGTGTTGATATCTCTTTTCTTCTATTTTTTGGAGCTGGTTACACAACATTTGGTATCAGAGCTTTGGGTTCTAGGGTTTCGCTGCTCCAAACACGTCATCATGGAATTTTCACTATAAATTTTTTTCTACGGAGTTTCAGAAGCTGAAATTTTTAGGGTGCGAAGCTGAAATCCTGAGGAATAGTATCTAAACATTTCAAAGCTTGGTTCGCAATATTTTCGGAGATATGATCTGTGGAAGTTAGGTATTTTTTCAGGATCCTAAACAGGTCATCGTGGAATTTGCACTATAACGTTTTTTCTACGAAGGTTAAGAATCTAAAATTCATATGGTGAAAATCTGAAATCTTGAGAAAATTCGTCAAAACATTTCAGAGCTTGGTTCGCAATATTTTTGGAGATATGATTTGTGGAAGGTAGTGCTTGTTTAGGCTCCTGAATTTCATCTCAAAGAGGTGATCGTGGGAAAAGTTCAATAACTCTCTCTCTAGGCATCAGATTGGAGTTTTGGAAAAATTGGTCACAAGTACAAAAATTTTAGTTTCTTGGCTATCAATTTCAGATACAAAGGATGAAACAGTGACACGTCGCAAGTCCTACAAGTTCGCTCTACTGAACCAGTCTAGAATTAGGTCATTGTGGGAGATTGGACACAACTTTGTCTTGGAGAATCCAAATCAGGTCAGACCTGTTGCATTCAAAAGAGAATTCATAGGGCTAATTCAGTGCTGAATTTCAAATATTGAAGAGCCAAAATCACAGAGATAATCCAATTTCAATATCGAGCTCCTCAAAAGCAAGAAAAAGGTGTGTATTGTTTTTTCCGAATTGCGCAAGTCTTGTTTGAAGAATCAAGTTGAATTGATTACAAGAGCATATTGAAGAATTTTTGTCAGTAATGGGCTCTATTATGCCTCCAAAAAATAATTCCATACCCATTAAACCCTCAGAAAGCTATACTATGATGCATGAGGAGGAAGAATTGAAATATGAGATATCAAAATTACGGTACCAAGTGCAACAAATTTCGATCTTACGAAGAGAAACCGAAGATGAAATAGATGGTTTAAAAGCAAAAATGGAGGCTAATTTGAATGGTTTGAAGGATCAAATTAAATCTATTATGGATGATAAAGTAGTGGAATATCACAATGAGCATCAACAACAAGTTCTCCAACTCTCAAAGGATAACCTAACTTTGGTGCAAAATCAAATGAAACAACCAGAAGATCAACATCACATCGAAAGAAGTTCTGAAGCAGTCACAGTAACAAGAACTCAACAGGTACAATCGATTTCAAATTATCTTAGCAAGTGGAAGAACTTTCTTGTAGAAGATTCCACATAGGAGGATGAAAATTTTATACAGAAGCATCAAGAAATAATCAAGCGTTGAGGACAACACTTGTTTGAAGGAGAGGGGCATGTTAAGCCCTTATATTAATAGTGTAGTCCCTTATTATGTTATTCTAACCCCCCTTATCATTATTGTTGTACCCCTGTAACCCCCATATTTTTATTATTATGCCCTTACATTATTATTGTTAGGTCGGCTAGGATTACATTGTGGCCCACTAGGATTACATTGTGGCCCAATGGACTCCTATATATAGAAAGGAGGTTTTTTCATTTGTATCATCCAAGAATTGTTCATTTATGTAATGTATTGGAGGTTTCCCCCTCGAAGTGGCTTATTTCTAAGGCGTTGATATCTCTTTTCTTCTATTTTTTGGAGCTGGGTACATAACAGCCTTCGATCACATGGTCCAATTGTCGACAATATTGGCCAGATTGTTGTGCAGGGTTCAAACAGTCCCTTGCGAAGTGCCTTATTTTTCCACAGTTGTAACAAATCAATTTCCCTCTTCCCTCTTACCCGACCTGCACCTCCACCCCTTCCCCCTCCCCTACCTCTTACTGGGAAGCTTCCTTTGCCTAAGGGAGATAATGGTGAAGAAGGGTCAGCCTGCACCCTATATAAGTTTCCTCGGTCTATCATTAAGTCATATGTCTGACAGTTATGTTTGTCATGTCCCATATATGAGCAGAAGAGGCACCATTGTTGCTTTAATTATGGAACGTAAGCACCAAGTCGGGGATAGTGGTTGGTATCGTGTAGTCCAGAAATGCGAAATTCAGCGCACCATAATGTTGGACCACTTGGTCCCGTAACCTCTTTAGGATGCAATGGGTTGGGCCCCCCAGCCTGCATATATTCTGTCAACAGAGGGCACTGATCCTTGGTGTTGTCAGATACCCTACATCTTATGCACCATACATCCAGGCTAGCTTCTTTTCCTCATTATTTCCGCAGATTCTGGATTTCAAGGTGCATTTACTCCAGTTATCTCTGGATCTGTTGCACCCCAAACTGGGCATGGTCTCTTGGCACAACTTCTAGCTTCATGGAAATCTCCAAGGCTTTCTCTTACGTCTCAATCACTTGCTGACCCATAGGTCAGCACAGGTGAGGTAGTAACATGGCGATGAACCATTCCTTGTGATGTCTATCATCATACTGAAATTCCCCAGCTATGATAACCTTCTTTAACCATTGATGAGTCTCCCATACCAACTCAGTGGGTCCCTATTTAAAATCTTTCAAGTCAGTTACTAACTAAGAGTAGGACTTAGGCTTTCGGAATTATTTTTTTAACGCATTCTTAATATTTTGAATAGACGGGTCTACATGTTGTGGCCTACATACCCCATATACCAGTCCAGGGCCCTTCCTTCGAAGGTGAGGGATAGTTGCGCTCTCTTTACAACATTGCTAGCCACATTCTGCGCAGTCCATACTGATTCCACTACAAAAAAAAATCGGTCCATATATTCGTCTCCTACACCATTGAAGGTGGGTAGCTTCATGTGTGTGGCCATATCTTTTTCTGGTGGTGGCGGAGGTGTGGGGGAGTTATTTCCCTTATGCTAACTTGAAGGTGGTGTAACTGGAGGACTATTTCCTGCATGCGCAATTGACTCTCTTAATGGACTGTGGATGGATCTATCCCCTTCTCGGTTGGTTTGGTAGTACTTACCACTACGTTTTTTTCTTTCACTCTGATCTGAGGTCATTCATTTGGTGAGGCTGCAGAGAACGCATTTTTCGCATAGTAATATTTTAATTAGCAATGGAAATTTTTGCAAGAACTTACCTTAGAACCCTTTAAAGAACCTCTGCTCTATCTCAGAATAGGATATGAACTGATTGACTGTGAATTCCGTTACAAACCCTCCTAGCACGTTGTCCACCCAATGATCTACCATATGGGTGATTGTGTTGTAAGCTTTATCTAACTATTGAATCAATTCTGGAGTCCACTGTGTAATCTGATTGTCTTTCCAACATGTCTGAAATTATACCAGCCTTGCTAACCACTCCTGGAGCTTGTGTGCAAAAGTTACAAAGAAAATTTCATAGACTTCAATGAAAATATATTTGTTCTTCCACTTCTCAACTGTCAGCATCGTGCTGCGATTCTCCTTTACAGAAAATTCCTGAATCTGTTTTTCGAACCAATCTTCAAGTTCCAGTTTCTTAGGTCTCCAACGGCCTCGTGGAATTACCCAATCTCTCTCTCAAAATTCTCTCGGTCCTGGCAATGGGACCATTTGTTGGTTTGAGGGGTCCTGACCCAGGTTCAGAGGTTAAGGTTTGCCAACAAACCTCTATGCTACCGGCCCTTTCGGTAATGACCCATTTTCGCAGGCCAAGGTCTCACCCGAAGTAGTATGGGAGGGTGTTGGAACCAGGTTTCCGCACCCTAGGAGAGAGTAGGTAATTAAGGCAGATCTACGGTTGCAAATATCAGGTTCACATAGACTAAGTCTATTCGCAAGCTCTTAACAGTATACTCAACACATAATGATAAAAAAGATACTATCATTAACGGATAACCCAAACATAGCTCGCGCACACATCCTAGCAAGGTCTGCAAATAGTAGGACTGAGGATCTCCATGCACACAGCCGACAGGAGTCGTAACCCAAAACACCCAAAAAAAATCTCAAAAATTCGCACATAGCATCAATCTTACTTCTCTCTTCTTTTTCTAGACTCAAAATATCCATCTATTTATATCATCACAGCCTTCGCTATCCTATGGTCAGCAAGCCATGGTTTACAGACTCTAGGTCTACCCTTTGACCCATTCTACAAAACATTGGGGCTTTGACCCACCCCAAAGCCCCGTCGCTAGGCTAATTGGTACCAAAATATATAAAAAACACAACTTTAAAATATATATCAAAACACAACTAGGGTACCTCGTTCCAACAGGCCCCCAACACAATCTTGTGACTCATCCCGAGTCACAACTGGGGTGAGATCTTCATCCTTGCTTTGAGCTATTCCATGGCAGTAGTAAGTGGAGGCAACACCTAAAGGCTCTACATAGTGACTGCTTGTGCAATCTCCACCAGTTTTTGAGATGTTGGTACTTCTGAGGTAGCAGTGACATTGTCAAGAGCCTGGTTCAACTGCCGGACTACCCCATCTATGTCCTGTGAGAGCTTGAGGGCATCCTCCGACCAGGGTGTCAAATGGTCACTGAGGATTTTATTTTTTCGTTGGAGTGCGATGATGTCATTGCAAGGTGCATGGCTAGTCTGAAGGCGTGCGAAGTGCTGATTTGGAACAAGGGTGGACATCGTAGCTTTCAGCTACTCAAAGTCCTACTCCTTCTGGGTCAATTCTTGATCGATATCACAGAGGAGAGGATCATGCTGCACCTGGGACAAAATTTCCATAGCATTTTCAAGCAAAGCGACACCATGACTGATTTTCACGGTGATAGTAGTAGTGGGCTTTGTAACTAGTGCAACTCGCTGGGCACGTTCCTCCGAGGCAGGAGGGGGGTGGGGGGGGGGGCGTTCCAGGCTGGAGCTTGGCTTGCAACAATGCAATCTGAAGTTCAAATTCTATCCTCACAGTCGATTCCTCAGCGCCAGATGCCTTCAAAGCAACTATCAGACCTTCATTATTGGCATGGGGTGCAACAGAAGTAGGAATCATCCAAAACATATCTTCGCATAGTCAATCGAGCAGTTTTTCCAAGGTATCTTGTTGTGCGATAATGGCGACATGCGCGGCCTAGATTCGGGCAACTTCAGCAACATGGGTCGAAATATTTTGTTCATCCTCATTGAGGTGTTGCTGGGCACAGAGTTCTCGATGCTACAATTCACTCGTGATGGCAGTAAATAGCTCACGTAGCTTCTCATTGGGTAGTCGACTGATATCGAGGTTGACTGGACATTCCTGGATTTGGCGTCACAGGTCAGCAGGTTCCAATGTAAAGGCAGCACCTAGAAGCTGGCAGGGTCGACTGTCCACAGTGGTTGGGAGGGCTGTGATGGGGCCCTGCTGGCCTAGATGCCCTGATTAATCCTCACTCGCTTGATTCTGCTTCGCCTGCCCTATGCTGGCTTGATTTTGCCTCACCTAATCAATGCTCGCTTGAAGGGTGTCCGCTTTGAGCTGAAGGGCCCATAGTTCCGTCTGCAACACTTCCATCA
Source organism: Pinus albicaulis (assembly GCA_034641835.2). Taxonomy (NCBI): domain Eukaryota; kingdom Viridiplantae; phylum Streptophyta; class Pinopsida; order Pinales; family Pinaceae; genus Pinus; species Pinus albicaulis. Next base: position 553,241,699 of record CM076584.1, read on the forward strand.
CATCCTTGTTTTGATCTTCCCAAGTAGTCCATTGCTCAGTAGCTGCGGTAGTGACAACATCAATGATTTTGTCCTAATCATCCTCCGTTATTCTACCCTCTAGTTGGGGCTGGTTTTATTGGCTTTACGCTTCTTGCGAGGCCGTGGGACGATTCGCAGGGCCGTTTGAGACTCTGTAGGAATGGCTTACCTGCAGTTGCTTCATTTTTTATGTTCTGGTTAGGCGGGGATTCCGGTTCAGGTGGCACGATAGGACTGCTTGAAGTTGCCTGTGGCGTGATGGTAGGAATCTCTAGCGTCATTGCTGAGCTGAGTGGAATGGTGGGCTTGGATACTACAGGGGGTTTGGACATACTTGCTGCATTGAGTGTGGTGGACAGGGCGGCGACCTTTCGCTCCACCGGCCAAGCATCTATGACTCGCTTAATTTCATCCTCGGTAGTCATGTATGGGCGATTATTCCAAGTACGTTCCCTATGAGCCCAAATTTTCACATTGTTCATGGTGACCTGAAAGGAAATGATATTCTTGTACTTTTCATAGACCATTAGGGATAAGCGCATTTGGGAATCAACTACTACAGAGATACCACCCTCGTAGAGTATACAGAAGGTCTTATTTTCCTCAATATGCTGGGGGTCCTTGGAGTATTCCTGTCCTTTAGCATGTGTCGTAGGATTTTCAATAGGCATGAGAGTCATTATGAAGTGTGAGCCACCAAAGCCCAGCTCTCAAGATCTTCTTTGTCGTCACTTTCCCTGCGTAGTGACCTCCTGCTATGCCTCCATGGGCTTCTGCTAAGATGGCTTGTCTTTGAAGATCTAGAACGTATCTTTGCAGTACCTCATCAGCTCCTAGCTTCTATAAGTGGCCCGCTATGATGGTAAATTCCGCTACGTGGGTTACCAACTATTTTTCCCGCTATACCAAATATTTTGCAGGCGCCACCCCCGTATTAAAGAAATGAATGATAATGTTGAAGTGTGCATCAACCACCTTCATTGAAAATAGCTGTGCATCGGGAAAGCCTTCTTCTAGGTTGGTTGTTTCTTCACCACTCTTGATTTGAGACAAATGGTCCGGCCCAACATTTAGTTTCCTGGCTTCACGATGATCTCAAAATCATATTCCTGGAATAGTAGTAGCCATTGGTAGATATTCCCGCAAAACACAGGCTTATTCACTAGCTATTGCAAATTTGAGTGGTTCGTGAACATCTTAAAGTGTCCCCCCAATAGATAATGTTAGTATTTCTATAGGGCATATACCATGGCTAGCCCCTCGCACTCAGTGGTGGATTAGTTATGCTTCGCACTCAAAAGTTTTCTACTAGAAACTGCAACCAGGTAGTCAATGTCCGCTTCCCCGAGCTGCGTAAGGTCAGCTCCTAGGGAGATTCCTAAAGCATCTACATGGACATGGAAAACCTTCGCCCAGTAAGGAAATATGAGGATAGGTGCAAAAACCATATTTTCCTTGAGTAGCTCAAAGCTCTTCTGACACTCCGCGTCCCAAAAAAATGAAACGTCCTTCATTAGCAACTTCTCCATGGGTGTTGTGGTCAGTGCGTACCCTTGAATGAAATTCCTGTAGTAGCCTTTATGTCCGAGGAAAGAGTGTATTTTTTTATCAGTTGTAGGCACTACCAGGCTGATGATAACTGTCACCTTGGCAGGGTCAACCATTAGTCCCTATCGACAGACTATGTGGTCTAACAAAATCCCAAACGGTACGCAAAATATGCACTTCTTAATATTTTGGGAAATCTGGTGTTTTATATAGGCATCCAACATCATGAGTAGGTTTGAGATGTGCTTCTTTACCTACCCAAATACGGTCCAGTCATCAAAATATACCTCCAAAAACTTGTGGATGAACTCCTTGAATACTATGACCACCACCCGCGAAAAGATGGCAGGGGCAATCTTGAGCCCAAATGGCACGATGTTGTACTAGAAGGATCCCCATTCAGTGGTGAACATAGTTTTGTTGCGATCTTCAAGTGTGATCCTGATCTGATGGTAGCCCAAAAACCCATCAGTGAATGAGTGTGCTTCCTGCCCTCCCACACTATCAAGAATTTCATCAGAAAATGGCATAGGGAAGGGATCGTGAACGCAGACATCGTTCAATTTGCCCAGGTCAACACATATTCTTATTTCTCCTTTGGTGTTTTTCTCCTAGACCACCATAGGGCTTACCCAATCTGACTATTCTACCGGTTCAATGATGCCTGCGGTTATCATTTTGTCAAGTTCTTCCCTGACTTTCTGCTTATACTTGGGGTTCAATCGATAAGGTTGCTACTTAACAAGGCACACATCTAGTTTCAAAGTGATGATCATGACCCGTAGGTCCCCTGTAATTCCCTTGAGTTCCGAAAATTTCGTAGGAAATAGGTATTAGTACTCTATGAGGAGTTCTATGACTTTCCCAACAGTATCGTCTGTTGGGGTTCCTATGTTTAGGAAAATTTGGCAATACCAAAAGATAAGACAACATCAAACCACTTTGGGGCCCTAGGATCTAGCTCTCCTGGACCCAGAGAGGGATCTCTCCAATACAAACAAAGAATGATATATCTTTGAAAGCTCAAATGAGATGTTAGGCTAGTTATGAAGCACATAGGGGGAATTTAAATGATTTGGTTGGTTGGTTTCTGGGTTGGTCATGAGATCATAGACTGAGAAAGTGATGGGAGGAAAGGAACAAAGCAACAGGATGCTTCAAAAAAGAGGGTAGGTCAAGAAAATACCATCCATTGGGCTATGGAGTCATGAAAGGTGATTACATGCAACAACTAGCCAAGGCTTCCAAAGGGAAAGTCATCTAATAATAAAGGATATTTTTAGATTAGATGGTGGGATGGAACATTAAGGATTGAAAGTGAAAGAAGGAAAGCAACCCAGTTTCTGTCTATAGATCAGGCCAGAGGTCATTTAACTCCAGACCTGCTTAGACATACTCATAGGCAATTCTCAAAAGAGGGACAAAGGAGCAGCTTATAGATCGGACTAGAGGTCATTTAACTCCAGGTTAGCTTTGGCATGCTCCAAGGGAAAACAAAGATAAGTTTAACAAAGAGATCTTAGAAAGGCCAGCTGGTTGCACAAGGATCCTAGTGGACAGGGCTAAATCTAATCCCCAGTGTTCCTAAATCTTCCAGCTTTAACCCAACAAGAACAACTAAATACAGATTCCATTTAACTCATACATCAGCTAGAAGCATAAGGAACTACTACACTGTTTAAATTAACTGAGATCAGCCTTTAGATAGTCACATTTAGCAGAAAAAAATTGAAGGCAAGGAGAGCAGAGACATAGGGTACCTAACAAGGGTAAATCCTATGCCATGTTTCTGATGCAAGCCAGCAGAACAATGAACAACATGAAAATGTAATAAACAGAGTTAGAAAAAACATCACCAATAGTAATAGACCAGGATCCTGTGAAATGTGCTTGATTAATGATGCAAAACCAGTCATATACACTGATATCAAAGGTTAATATAGTCCAGACTTATCCTCCCAACCTACTACATACAAATACTCTGCTATTCCCTCCCAAGATTGTTCTAACAGTCAGAATGAACCCTCTAACAACAAACGACAGTAGCTGAACAACAACCGTCCCACAACAACCTTTACAATAATTTATTAGGGATTTTATATCATAAAGAGAGCAGAAGAGGTAGGTGAAGCACTGAATGCAATATTAACTCTCAGGAGAGGAAGAGAGCCGAGGCCCATTCTGTATTAACTCTAAGCAGCACTGTGCGTACTCTGTTGGCAGCTAGAGGAGCTTCTGTCAGGTTGATTTTGACCTTTGATATGTTCCTTGAAGTCTCTTCTGGTGTTTGGTGCTCTGTGGTAACCATTCTGAATAAGTGAACTGGATGAGAAGGTCTGCTGGTCTCTCCATACTTCCTTTATTGCAGCTCTAACAGTCTTAAGAAGATTTTTTCAGTGCCTTTTATATTTTTAAGGGCTTGAGGAAGCATGGAGAACACTGTCCGGCAGTCTCTCTGGAGAAAGCATTCTGCTGATATTAACACAGATACGACCTGTTGCGTGTGCATTTGATCTTCCAACTGCGCCTTCATTTCCTATGACCCTGCTTCTAAGTCTTCACTCCTTAGCCTTTTATACTTTCCATTCGCTATTTAATAAAACCAACCTTTTAATAAAAATTGCTTTGAATGAAATTTGTCTTTAGTGAAGGGAAAAGGTTTATTTGCATGGAAAAGGAGAAGGGGGAGAAGGCGGGACCCATATGAATCGCAATCGCAAATCGGGAGTGGAGCGGAATGGAATGACACAGAAAACTTCCGATGTGATTAGGATCAACCCTTTGTAAAACTGAAAATCATATGAATTTCCAATTTACAAAGGAAATGCCTCATATTATATGAATGGGGCGAAAGAGTGGTACGGTGGGCTCGGGGTCTAATCGCAATTGGAGATCGGGAGTTGGAGGCAATCGCATCGTCTGTTACAAAGGTTGTGATGTGATCAATCGGAGGGGAGACGTGATTGGAGGATCGGAGGGAATGGAGTGATCGAAGGTCGGAGGAAAGGACGTGCGATCGGGCGAATCAGAGGATGGTGAGATCGGAGCAATCGAAGGACGAGATTTGTGATTGTGCGATCGGGCGGATTTGCGATCGATCAATTGCATCGCAAATATTTGCGACGCGATCAATTGCATTGCAAATATTTACGATGGGTGATCGGACGTTGAACATAAAACATGCGATTGGAACACACTTGCGATTGCGATTGATAAGCGGCGGAGATATATATTAATATAAAGCTTTATAATAAAGTTTCACGAGTATGAAAGGGGAAGTGGTTAGGGGCGAGACTTTATAATATAAATTCTTTATTATAAAGTTCTATGGGTCACGGAGGGGAAGTGGTTTTTAATACAATCGCACAAGTATTAAAACGATTTATATGTGATTTGTAATCGGAAAAGGGAAAAAGGGACTTTATTAAAGAAATATAGAACTTTGATAAAACAAAGCTTGAAGAAAAATGGGAAGATAGGGAATATAAGGGGATATAAGGGCTTTTACTTCACTTAGGCATAGAATTCAATCCAGAAGTCAGTTTTGAGAGTGTAGCATACCGTTGGAAAGCTCTCTTCGGGCACTTTCGGATGGATCTATTTGGAGGATTCTTTGGTGCTGAACAAGCTGTGGAAAAATTCTCTGAAGGCAGGGACCAACAGAAGGCACAAGGAGGCTTCAAGGATGATGTGTTTTTGGAGGAAATGCATTCCTTGAAGGCTCAAAAACATTTTAGCCCCCTGTTTTCTTGTCAAAAAGTTATAGGGGGGCTAACATTGTCATCCCATTAGTCCCCAATTTTAGCTAGCTTAGGTTGATCCTCTCTTCCAATGTTGAATTCGCTTAGCTTAAGATTCTTGTTCACATCAATGGTATGCAACGGGGGTCCAGCAATTGTGCGCTTTCCCTCCGATTCCGGGATAGTGATATTTCACAGGTCTTCATCATATTCCTCCATTGATAGATTGTAGAAGTTTACAATATCCTGCATCTACGTATCCCAGGCTGGTGCCCCATACTCCATACGAGGGAGCGATTCATCAAATACCAAGGCATCAATGTCTTGTAAAGCTTCATCCAATGCCTGAGTTCCACCTATCAATCCAAAAATCCCCACAAAATAATTTTGCATGATATACCATTGGTGGGTGCGCTAGTGTAGCTCCACATCCAAATACCATGCAGTGGGAACTGGCCCCAAGGCATGGATAAATAGGTGGACCCATTCGTTCATGTTCCTTTCACACCATGCCTCAGTCCATGTGGTCACATGTCTGCATGGATCTCCTTGGCCAAGGAAATCCTCTACGCATAGGTGAGCCGGAGGTTCGAACAATAGGATCATCATTTCATGGCATTCCTCCCAATCCTGGAATGTCCTTTTATGAGTTTCCCATCATCGCGCAGGGGTTGCACGCATGGATAGGTTAAGCACTGAAGTTTTTCACTCCCTTGGGACTTTGGCTTCAAATGTTCACAAAAACTTCCTAATACTACTAGAACCATCAAATTAGGGTACTTCTCTTACGTCTAAGGAGATACACTGAAAGCTCTTTGTGATCCTAAGATAGCGTAGTGTAGATACATCATGTAACCGATTCTACCAATTTTCAATCTCCCCATCGGAGTTAGAGAGGCATTCACTGTCTTTCTCCCAAAAAAGCACACCATCACCTATAAGGTTAATCCAATCCTCGTCCTGGGCGGTGAGTTTATAAATATGATCTACGTCATCTTCTTGATGCATAGGCTTTGTATATCGCTCTCCTTCCGTAGGGCCTAGAGGGACTATCACTCTCATACCCTCATTCTCAAAAACCATGCTCCTTTTCTTTAAGTTGATAATGCCTCCCATGTCTATCGCCCAATTCGGTCCTAGGAGTGCAGGATAAGGGTCTGCATCTTCCACAATCTGAATTACTTCAAAGTCATCACGTACCTTAACTCCTGTGATATATACCATAATCTTTGACAACCTCCCAAATGTGTTTATCTTCTATTGGTTAGCCATGCGTAGCTGTATAGTAGACCATTCCAGCTTGGGTTCTCCCATCCTCCACCATGACTATTTGGGTAGGACGTTTGCATCAGATCCCAGATCCAAAATAACCTGATCCATCTCATTGTCGCCAATCTGCGCTATTAGGCGCTTTTTCCAACCCGTGCATTTCTTATGCTTGTATATTTTGTGAACATATTTAACGTCTGTGGGAGGGTCAGTCCTTTTTGCGCTGTTGATTATCAGTGCTTGAATATTTTCTATCGCCTTCTAGTTGCGTAGAAACTTCATACATGCCTGTAGGAAGGGTTTAACTTCGTCCTCTATTCTTAAGTTTGCTGGAGCCTTGGATGTAGATTCCTCATCCTCGGTAAATTCTTTGCGAGCTTCTAGCTTCATGAAAATCTCCAAGGATTTCTCTTGCGTCTCAATCGCTTGCTGACCCATAGGTCTGTGTAGGTGAGGTAGTAACATGGTGATGAACCATTCCTTGTGATGTCTATCATCATACTGAAATTCCCCATCTCTGATAACCTTCTTTAACCACCGATCAACCTCCCATACTGTCTTAGTGGGTCCCTGTTTAAAATATTTCAAGTGAGTTACTAACTGCGAGTAGGACTTAGGATTCTGGAACTATTGTTTTAACACATTCCTAATCTCTTGTATATATGGGTCTGCATTCTGGTCTACATACCCCATATACCAGTCCAGGGCCCTTCCTTCAAAGGTGAGGGATAGCTGCGCTTTATTTACAGCATCGCTAGCCACATTCTGCGCAATCCATACTGATTCCACTACAAACCAAAATCGGTCCATATCTTCTTCTCCTACACCCTTGAAGGTGGGTAGCTTCATATGTGTGGCCATATCTTATTCTAGTGGTGGCATAGGTGTGGGGGAGTTCTTTCACTTATGCTGACTCGAAGGTGGTGTAGTTGGAGGAATATTTCCTGTGTGCACAGTTGACTCTCTTAATGGAATGTAGATGGATCTATCCCCTTCTTGGTTGGTTTGCTAGTACTTACCACTCCGTGTTGTACTTTCACTCTGATTAGAGTTCATTCATTTGGTGTGGCTGCACATAATGCCTTTTTCGCACAGTAATATTTTAATTAGCAATGGAAATGTTCGCAAGAAATTACCTTGAAACCATTTAAAGAACCTATTCTCTGCCTCAGAATAGGATACGAACTGATTGACTACGAATTCCGTTACAAAACCTCCTCAAACGTTGTCCACCCAATGATCTACCATACAGGTGATTGTGTTGGTAGCTTTCTCTAACTGTTGAATCAATTTCGGAGTCCACTGCGTAACCTGATCGTCTTTGCAACACATCTGGAATTCTACCAGCCTCACTAACCACACCTGGAGAACGTGCACAAAAGTGACAAAGAAAATTTCATAGAATTCGGTGAAAATATATTTGTTCTTCCACTTCTCAGCTATCAGCGTCATGCTGTGATTCTCCTTTATAGAAAATTCCCAAATTTTTTTTCGAACCAATATTCAAGTTCCAGTTTCTCAAGTCTCCAATAGCCCTGTGGCATTACTCGATCTCTCTCTCAAAATGCTCCTGGTCCCGGCAACAGAACCATTTTTTGGCTTGAGGGGTCTTGACCTAGGTTCAGAGGTTAAGGTTTGCCAACAAACCCCTATACTATTGGCCCTTTCGGCAATGACCCACTTTCGCGAGTGAAGGTCTCACCCAAAGTATTATGGGAGGGTGATGGAACCAGGTTTCTGCACCTTGGGAGAGAGTAGGTAATTAAGGCAGATATAGGGTTGCAACTATCAAGTTCACACAAACTAAGTCTATTTGGAAGCTCTTAAAAATATACTGAGCACATAACCATAACAAAGCTACTATAATTAACAAATCTGATCAATACATTCGCATCCATGTGTGCATCGGCAATTACCATTACAAAACGTTCTAATCGCAGCTAATTCCAGATTACAGATACATTCAAAGCTTAAATAAATAACACAGATGCACTTTAGTAATAAACACGATCAATCCAGATAGCATAAAGATACTTTTAAATATATTCCGCATTCATTAGTATCCAACGACCCACTTACAACCTAAACACAGGCTGCGCACACAGCCTAGTGGGGTCCACACCCAACAGGACTGAGGATCTCTACGCACACAGCCAGCGGGAGTCCTAACCAAAAACACCTAAAACAGATCTCAACAATTTTCACACAGCATCAATCTTACTTCTCTCTTATTTTTCTAGACTCAAACTATCCATCTATTTATATCATCGCAGCCTTTGCTATCTTATGGTCTGCAAACTATGGTTTGTGAACTCTAGGTCTACCCTTTGACCCATTTTACAAAAAATTGGGGCTTTGACCCGCCCCAAAGCCCCGTCAATAGGCTAATTGGTACCAAAATATATCAAAAATGTAACTTTAAAATATATATCAAAATGCAGCTAGGGGACCTCATTCCAAGAAGGCCCCATCCATCGCATCCACACTCTTGAGAAACCCCAACTACTAGAAATAACTTTTATCCACTTCCTAATCCTAAACCATCGACCCCCTTGTATTATTCTCTCTTTTGAAAATAGATATCCTAGACTCAATTAATACTAAAGTCTCAAATGAAGTTCCCTCGACCCCCTCGACAAAGCTCTTGGACCCGAGGTCATAGGAATCTACATTAAAGGATTCAAAGACTATTATCACTAATGAGGAAAGTGAAGACATGGACCTAGATACTCTAGACCACCCCAACATATCAAAAACATTAAAAGGAAAAGACCCCAGTTCTATCTCGGAGCACCAAGTCAAAATTTTATTCAAAGCCATTCTTAAATCTCTGCAATAGGGTTAAAAAAAATTAATAGGTTAAAATAGTGCCAATATTCTTGGGGTTCATGTCCAATTCCTAAAGGAATCAACAAAGCCTCACAATAATAAGAGAAAAAAAATGGTAGAAAGAGAAACAAGCAAATCTTGGAGGAATTAGGGGAAATTATTCTTAACTCAAGAAAAATCAAGTTGATCTTGGAGGTTTATCCCTCCATCAACTCCTCTCCTCTATGAAGCTTATGAATTATCATTGCACACTTGCTTACATGTTGCTATATTTTTTGTGTGTATTTCTTGTTTATGCTAGGTCACATATTGGTCATGTTTGTGTGTTGTCTGTGTATTCTTGGTTATGTGATTCTATGTGTGGGACATGCATTGGTCGTTCATGGTTGGTTATACATGTCAAGTGGGTGGAAATGGTCAAGTTTGCATTGGTTTGGTGAAGGTTTTGGTGCATAAGGTAATTGTATGCAATTAGGTCATCATGATGTTTTCGGTATGTTATGATGCTGATGTGTTGGTTGAGATAGAGCAGGAGATGCATATCATAGTGTGAATTTGTAGCACTAGTCTTTTGATGAGAGCAGATCTTCATACAAGTTTGTATGTTTGGCATGCAAGTATGTGATTCATGGTTGTTATAAGCATTATGTTTACTTATATTATTATTATGATTACATATCTGATAAATGCTAGTTTATCAACGTAGTCATATGCATTATGGTTATGTTTATGCCTTTCATTCTATTCATTTTATGGTTACATACATGATAGATGTTAGTTAATTAGTGCCATCATATGTACATGTATCGGTTAGTCAAGCATGGTATTAACTTGATGTCTATGTTATATGTTGTTGATGAATATGCTATATATTAACTTGTATTTAGCTCGATGATTATGTTATATGTGTTTGATAAGTAGGTTATACATTAACTTGTTGATTGTTACATGTTAGTGTGACTTAACGATTATTTTACATGTTGTTGATGAACATGATATATAACTTATTTTTGTTACATGCTAGTGACTTGATGTTTAGGGTTATGACATTCAGATATGATTCGAATTATTTTTGATATTATGTCATACTAATCTATGTTGATTGTGCATATGTGATTGTTATGCATGAATGACATTTGTTTATGAGTATATGATGCGAACATGTTAGCTAGTTACTATTATGGATATCATGACCTTATTTAGGTTTGAGTTGATGTGTTGTGAATTTATATCATGATGACTAGATTGGTTGTGTAGGCAAGATAACCTCCCCTTAATATACATTAAGGTATGAGTTTTCTTATGTTGTCTACATGGTGCTTTATTGCTTGATTATGTCATATGTTTGGTGTTTGAGTGTTTCGTGTCTATTATATCATATGTACATTGTTTGAATGTTTTATAAGTTGTATAATATGAGTTTGTATATATAATATTACATGAAGGAATGATCATGTTTTGAGATGGTTACACTAACACACCATTAGAGGAAATTTCAGTCTAAAAGTGGCCTCCTAAGAAAAAATAATAAAATAATACTTAAAGTAATAAATAAGAGTTATACATTTTGGAGGGAAAAGAAGAAAACTACTTTTTTTAATTGTATTTTTGACATATCTCCCTATATTTTTTTTTTCTGAAATTTAAAGTGTATATTTTCATTGGATGCGGAATTAAATTCCACATCCAATGAGTACCCATTATGCTTACTTTTGAGAATACCCACATTGATAAAAAATTGCAGATACATTAAAAAAAGTGTTGATCACATTTTTTTAATGTATCTGCAATTTTTAATTAAATTGGGTCTTATCAAAAGTATGCATAATGGGTACTCATTGGATGTGGAATTTAATTCTGCATCCAACGAGCGTATACACTTGAAATTTGAGTAAACCTATTGTGAGATAAGCCAAAAATACAATTTAAAAAAAAAAAAATCATTTTTTTTCTTTTCCCTCCAAAATATTTACGTAACATCTTTTTAAATTTAAAGGATTGTGATTGGTTTACATATTATGACATGGAGATTACATCAAAATTTCATGGGAACTTTTAGGCTGAAATTTCCTTTAATGTATGTGTTTAGGTAGTTGATATGTACTTGAGTATAAGAACATGATAGTGGTAGCATTATGTCTTATGAATGTTAGTTAATTATGGCATCTTTGTTAGCCTTGGTAATTGTTTATTTTCGAAATGATAGATATTTTGTCTTGATGTTGACACATATGGCTTACATTTGTGTGTTTAGTTACAAGGAAACATGATTGGACCAACAAGGTAAGGTAATTTTCATATTGTATATCTATTTATGCACTGGAAATTATGTGTTTATGGCGGTATGATGTAGGGGATTGCATGGAAAGATACTGCCATGAAAATATTGATGAAGGCTTGACCTAAGCTTTCCTTTGGAAGTATTGGGAACCATGGGGATCGAGTCATAGTGTTGGTTTCTAGTCTTGTGCTTTCAACATTTTATGATTTTTTTGTGCTTTATTTAGAGCTTTGTTTATGTTTGGTGCAAGGACTTGCCACTTTCTTGTGGTGTCATATTGATTTTGGTTTCTCATGGTTTTCTTCTTGTTTATTTATTGTTCTTTCCTTTTATGTTTTGAGAGTCTTGGGGATTGGTTGGGAAAGAGGAAATTTAATGGATCTTGGGGAGAGTTGTGTGGTACCAAATATGTGATGTAAGACTCAGATGAAGCTAAGTGTATGAGTAACCACGATAGAAGGAAAGAATATGACAGTAGGCTAGACTGGTTGGGTTCATTGTGGTAAATGGAAAATGGCAATACATACATGCGAAACGTGATAGAAAAGGTAAGGAAAATGGATTGAAGCATCAAATTATTTGGCTAGGTTGGGAACTGTTTTTATCAATGTTGCGCATGGTGTGCACAGATGAAGGAGTTCTCTTAACCTTGACCTTATGATATATAGAAATTGTGTTGTGATCATGATTATGTTGATGTTTATATATCAGGGAAAATTTTAGGGGTGAATTTTAGCCCAAAGGCGAATTTTAAGGGGTTTTAGATTTTGGAGGGGCAAATTTTTTATATAAAACCCATTTTATATAGTTTTATATAGTTAGCCCTATAATTATTTTAAAAATAATTAATTATTCCCAGTTAGCCCAAAAAAATAAATGCGCATAAAAATTAAAGGATGGATTCGCCTCTCGATTTTATGGTTTGGAGCGGATTTGAATGGCATTCGCCCGCAATTTACTGGGTAGGAGGGGCATTGGATTTATATTTGCCCCATTTTTTACTGGTTGGGGATTTGGGGATTTACTGGTTGGGGATTCAATGCGTGGGTATTGACTCTTCTACAACCTCGCGTCGGAAATTTCAGCAGGGCAAGAATTATTTGAAACAATAACATATTCGGTTAATTTTCCTGCTGCACTAGGAATCACATGAAGAGGAAATCTATGCATTTAAGCTGTATGCTTGTTCAGAGTGGGCATATTTAAGGATTGGCATGGAGACCCATTATTGATTTTAAGCCTGGTTGGCTAGTTGGGATGGTTGTGTAGTCTTCTTTTTAGCAATACTTGGATTAATTGAAATGTTAATAGGCTGTTTAATTTTCATGCAATTTGTCAGCTTTTATCAAAATTTTAGTGAGGTGACGACTTCAGGTAGAGATTTGGGCTCCATCCTATTACAATGCCTTTCTTTAGAGTCCTCTTCACTCATAACCGAGATCTAAGAATGCAACATCATATCCAGTCTATTCTGGAATTCGAGCTAAGTTGATTGGACAAGGCTGTTGATTAGATATTTCAGGGCTAAATATTACTAATTCGGAGGAGTTAGAGTCATGGCTTAGGATGCCCAACAAAACTACATGGTGAAGAGCTGACAATGAATGGATCAGAATATGACAGTGCCTCCTTAATAGTGCCCAGGTTCAGAAAAATATTTCTCAAACTTGTGCTAAATTTTTGGTTTAGAGTAGACGAGATGGTTTCTCTGACCCTTTGGTAGTAAGAAGGGGAATAAGAGATGATGTTGTGGATAGTAAAGGAAATGGGTTTGCTGCCATGTGTTTCTACCAGAACTTTGGTTAATTTAATGGCCATAACACCGATGATTTCCATGTGTTGACTTTAAGAGGTACTCTTCTAGGGCTCAGAACCTTGTAGTTTAGTGGGTTGTGTAAACTTGATTAGCTCTATTGGTTGGGATGTGCTTATTTAAATGGTTTAGTATATATACCCCATCCCACCCTCTAAATCAAGATTTTCTGTGATAATGGAAGCCATTATTATTTGTTTGGGTATGGAAGCCTTTCATTAATATTTGGGTAGATTTCATTGTCAAAGAGAACCAAACCTCTTATGCTTTGGAGATAGTGTGCATTGTATCAAGTAGCGCAGTAGCAGGAAATTTGGGTATAAAATCTTTTGAAAGATGGTAATATGGTATTCTTCAGGGCCTGGTTTGGGTAAATTGAGAAATTGGTACATATCTTCTCTGTGAAAATTGTAAAACAAATTTGAGATTTTAAGAATGCATATGGGTGAATATGCGCTGTGTGTAAAATTGGTGAAATTGGTACATATGCGTTGTGTGTAAAATTTTCTCAAATTCATTCAAATATAAAAGATTAGGTTTAGAAGTTTTGTGTAGGGAAGTCACATTTTGGAATGCAGTAAATAGTTACTAGAAAAAGCCGTTGATTAGATCTTGCATATCTGAAGATAATCAAGGTCGATGCATTAGACTCATGACTTTGAATGGCCTAGATAATCACATGGCACAAAGCAAGGACTAAGGATCATATAAGTATTATAAAACAACATTGCCTCCTCAATAGTGTTAAGCTTCACACAAGCATTAGCCAACCTTATACTACATGGCTGGTTTGTGGATGGTCCTCTTGCTTTCTGGTACAAAGAAGGGCAATGAGAGAATATATTGTGGAGAGTTATGAAAGTGGGTTCTACTACCATTGAGTTCCTAACCAGAGCTTTGGTCAATTCTGATACCGATAAAATCCATGTATTATTAAGAGGTGTTGTTCCACACTTTAGAAACTTTTCCTCTATAGTCAGTTGTGTCAATTGATTTTCTCTATTATTTGAGTTGTGATTATTTCTTCTGCAGGAGGCACTGGCAAATGGGTTTTATGCTATAAACTCCAAGTCAACCTCCAAACCTAGTGTTGTTGTGATATTTGACAACCATTGGTATTGGTTTGGGCATGCAATATTTACAGTTGTATGTGGGGAGATTACATTGTCTAATTACTTTACGCTTGTTCCTCAGGCTAGTTTCTCTTAAGACTAAGAACAAGAGAATGAGTTTCAACATGCAATATAAGATTGTAGTTTGAATGGGATATATAGTTTATTTATATAGTCTCTATTCATTCTCACTTGATTGATATAATTTATCTTATGAGTGATTTTCTTTTCCATTTGAATCTGAGATCAGATGAATCAAATGCATTAAGAAATCGTCATTTAGGTAGTTCGACGTGTCAAAAATAGAGCAAAAAGGCTCTGCCTGAAGCTGTAATAGATGTAATATGATTTTATTTTGAAGAATATTTTGAGCGTAATACCTGTTATGAATGTAAACATTTATGCTAAATATATGGATAAGTCAAATTTGATATATTGCCCCGGGATGCCTTTGTTGAACATATCTAGCTGCAGTAACTGAGCATAGGAGTCAAACAGTGAAAAGTGAAAACAAGAAAAAATAAAGAAAGACTATTAAGGGGAAAGACATTCAAAAACCTTGGGGATGACCTCACAGTAATCTAAGCCTAACCTACTGCTATATGTTTATGATAATCTCGACTTCTCTAATGTTGTTTTCTTTGAATAAAATCATTGTTATTTTTTCACTATAAAGGTGTAGTGTATCATGTCTTTATGATTAGTATGAATATTATTTACTCTGGATGCTATGTTATCCACATATGCTAATAGTTAGTAGCAAGATATTTTATTCAGCATTTATTTCTTTCTGTTTATTATGATCGAACTGTTTCCTTACATATTCCATAAATTGGAGTTATGATACGATTTTCAATTCTTCATTTTACACAATTAATTGTGTTACAGAGATTTTTTATTGACCTCCTTTGTTACTAATTTAAATATTTTGTGTCTTCTAGGTGATATAGAAATGGAGCCATGTTGTCTATATAATAAATATGTATCAGACAACTCAATTACAAGCTGGTAATGCATACACGCCAATGATTATACACATGATCTTTTAACCCAAAAAAATCCTCTTAAGTAAAAAATTTGCTACTTTGTCTTTTGTTTCTTGTTCTTACATAATATACCTCTGTGAACTCCCTAGGAAAGAATTATTTTCCTACCTCCTCTGGAAGATGCTCAATGTTTATGTTTTTGACCCATGCACCCCTTCTTTTTTCTCCATCCTATTTGCCTTTGCAAACTCTCATGTTCCTTTTCAACAACTCTCTCTATTTTTCTCTGATGTCCAATTCGTTGGCTATTTGACTAGGTTTAGTTATTTCTATAGTACTTGATGGCTCTCATGAGAATTAATAATCTATTTTGGTGGATTATAAATTTGTAATTTATTATTTCATGAATATTTTATTTGGTCATGTTGTGGATCATCTGCATATTCTTTTACTTTTCAAATATTTGAAAATATAAAAATAAGAAATTGTTTGAAAATATGTTAAAGTATCAAAAGATTATACTTTAGCATGAAAAAAATATGTATGTTTGCCAAAATATGAGCTAAAGTTTAAACATTTAAACTTTATCATTGTGGGTTTAGGATTTGATGTTAAACATTGATCGGTTTGATTGGTAGAAGGCGTTGATAATTAAAATCCTTATCAAAAGTCCCAACCCGTGGGCACAACTAGCGCACCAGATACCGTGATGAGTGCCTCCGCAGTTGACCGGGTTGAATGTGGGGACAACAGAGATGAAAAATGGAGATTGAGTGCGGGGGCACCAACCAAAGTTTTCCTCCGTACCCTGAGAGCCCCCACAGTGACGTAAGACCCTGAGTTGGTCACAACAGTCTTCCACTTCGGGCAGAGTTAACAGCTTGTTGGCGCGTCTTGTCAGCATTAAATTTAAAACCTGTGCCACCTATTTAAAGAGTATTTTTATTTTTATTTCAAAATTACTTGTGATTTGTTACGCTGCACCCTGTTTTAAGCTTTCTGCCACCTGCAAATTTGACCAACCTGTAAACTGTTCTCACGTAAATTTTCAAACATGGATAAACGTTCATGCTTATCAGGTTCATCTAGCCATATCCCTCTCATGGATACTTAGAGGGATATCCAAGATACCCTCTGTTCAATAATTCATCTCCCTTTCTACCAGTAAGCTATCTTGAATGATAATGCTTCCCCAGTGTATTCTGCCATGGTAAAGTCTGGAGTTTTGCATGCATGCATACCAAAAACCCATACTTTCCATGAATTTATCTATTGGTTGGTAACTGTCATGTATCCAGGGAAGTGTTTCATCATGAATTCCCAGGGAGAGAATGTTCTGCAGGTGTCTACCCTGATAATCCGCCAAGCCCTTTGATATCCTGAGTCAGAGTCATCCATTCAATTTTCTGATGATTCGCTGGTAAAATATTATGATAATATTGCAGGAGAAGAATTCAATCAGTTCATGTTTTATTTGAAGCTTGACATGAAGCAGTTTCAGCCAGATTGCAAAGAATTTGCTATGGGCGTCTTTTATGCTGAGACTCATCCAGTATTGAGTAATATTGCAAAAATTCTGGGTAAACATGATGATAATACAGTGGATAAATCGGTCCTAGGGATGTTTTCCATGATGATGAAGCCTTGAATGGTGCTGGATATTCCATCATATTGGCATGAAGAAGTCAATTCACAACTGATGAGCCTTTCATTAAAAGGTTCTTTTAAATTTCCTTCATTGATTGTATATTTTTTCTTATATCAAAATGTGGAATAATTCATGCATTTAGGTCTAAATATTATGGATGTAAATAAAATAATGAAATCGGTGATATTCTGGAAAGATGTAGTTAGAAGGGAGAAAAATGAGGCTGGGTTGTTTGATTTTGCTAGCTATTACATGCCAACTGCATAAAAAATATTGAATAGAAGTCCTCCTCCCTGTTTCTTACCTAAAGCTCAGGAGTTTCTGCATTTAGGAAAAAATTGTAAATATGGAGATTGGTTTGTTTTTTAGGAATATTATGAAATAAGGCTATATGGAGCAAGTGTTGAGCCTTACAGACTCCCAAATTTTGTACCAATGAGGTTTTTTTCTTTAGATTTCATTAGAAAGAGTCTAAATGTTGATCAGGTTCATTTCGTGCCTATGAAGAAAGGACACATGTATAAATTACCCATGGTTGTAGGCCCTTTCATAGTAAATATGAGGCAGGCATTTGATGAAGTAACAAAAATGTTAGATGACATGCATATGCTACTAGGAGAAAGTTTGGCTTATGACCCATATAGTGTTATTTCAAATAGAAGAATTGAAAATGGGTACTCTGCTTTCATTCATGAAAGTAGGCTAGAACAAGAGAAGATAGCATGTAAAGGTGTGATGAGTTCAGTAGATGCAAACATTCAAACTCCCATCATAGCAGAAAAAACAACTAAAAGAACCAAGGAAGTAGTTATTGATCTAGATGATGAGGCACAGGGAGCCAAGAAGAGAACAAAACTTACTGAAGAGCCTACATCTAATGCACCTGGTTTTTCTTTACATTTGGGTGAAGAGAAAAATGCTACTGCTTCACCCAGGAATCATGAAGCTTCTCATGAACAAGTGACCTTGATCAAACATCTGTTTTCACAAATTGAAGAAAGAAATTAGATGATAAAGGCCAACATGGAGACCCAAGATGAACATCAAGTTACTGCTGAGAAAACAAGATTGTTAACTGTAATGGATCTTGAGAAAGATAAATTTAGAATTTCCCTGTCAAAACCTACAGATATGTCAATTGGTTCTTCCAGAAATTTCAACACTGTCAATGTGACTGTGGATGTAAAGAAAATTCCACTGATGGATAAAATGAACTTGCATATTCAAAAAGGTCAATTGATTGTAAATGACCTCACAAAGACTAATGCAATGGAAATTAAGGTAAATAATATGTTGGGCAAAGTAATTAAACAGCTGAAGTTAGAGAAGTTTAACTCAAGATCCTCAACAATTTAGAATGAGGAATTGAAGAAAATTATTATAGAAAATGGAGTAGACCCTAGTGATAAGGCTGTTGTGTAGAAATTCATGCAAAGTGATGAGGTATAAATATCCACATTAAGGAATAAGTTAAAGTTACCTACTGGAGAACATTCAATGGCCACAAAAGTTGTAGAGGTAGAGAAGGAAAAGGAAAAGTTGTTGCAGCAACTCATGCAGAAAGATGAAGAACTCTCCAAAATAAAGCAGATTGCAATTTCATTGCAAAATCATATTGATAATCATAATTGTACTTTTGTTTTTCCTATAGGTGATGAAGACCCTCAAGCACAAATTTTTCAATTAAATATTGAGTTGCAGATAACTGAAAGAGATCGAAAGAAGGCTCAAACAGATATGGAGACTGCAACAAAATTGATGAAAGTCATAGAAAATGAAGCTGATAAGTACAAAATGGATTTTCGAAATGCTGAAGCTGAGATTAAAAATCTCAAAGAAATACTGAAACGAAATCTCTCACTGATACAAGCTAAAGATATCATTTGGACTAATATCATCTCAGAAATGAAATCTAATGGTTGTTTCTTGATGATAATTGCAAAAGAGAAAAACCTTATTTTAGAATGTGAAGAACCAGTCATGTCTGATAAGAAAAAAGGAATTAATAGAGCCATTTGGGCCAGAATATTTATTGATTTTATTAATTCCAAGTCAAATCAGGAATTAGAGGAGAATGATATGCAGGACAAAAATTTTTATGCAGTAGAAATTAATAAAATAATTGTCAGAAATGATCTCAGAAAGGCTGCAGAAAAGAAGCTAATGGAAATCAAGGAAGCAGACAGTCAGTTTGATAAGTCTTTTGATAAAATGACAAGAGTAGGCTTTCCACCATGTTGGGGAGCTAAAGGAAATATTTTTCCATGGAGCTCTTATGATAACTTAATAGTGATGACAAAAAGAAAAGTTGATAACAGGCGTGAAAAGACTTAGGTGCTTAAAGGAGAGACAATGGTCAACTAATTGCAGAGACATTTTCAACTCTTATGGATGGTAAAGACTCTTTTCACAGAAAGGCCTTCTTATGATCGAATTACTGCATTCAGATTGGAATATCACAATCTGACACATTCATCCAAGATGAAGGTAGAAATATGGAAAAAGTGCAGAGCTTGGAAAATAGACCTGCCAAAAGGATCAGCACCAAATAAAGACAAATCAGTTGACCAAGGAAAAGAAGCCACATCATCAACAATCCCTATAGATTAGGATATTTATTTTATGTTATTTTCTGAAGACAACGTAATTGTAACAAGACGTTTCCAAGGCATGTAATAGAAAACCTTCGAAGTCTTAAAGTAGTTTTGGTAGTTAGGATTGGTTATAGTAGTTCCAAACTGCTTGTTACTGTGTTTAATGTAATTTTCAAGGGAAGGAAAGGTTCTGAGTTTCGGACCTTGTTTTAATGAATGATTAAGCAATTTTCTAGCATTCTGTTTATGTTGAAATGTATTCAAGTTTACATTATGTGTTTTCTATCTATGAATAAAACAAAGTTATGAGTAGCAGGTCTCTTTTTATGTCTGTATATAAGAGTTAAAAACCTTAATTGGCGCTCCTTTTTTTTAACTATTTCTTTCATATATTTCTTCTGGGGTTGGAAATGATATTTTATGTATAAAACAACATATTATTTTGGACTTCTTCTTTCATATTCTTCTAGTCACTTCCTTCAACATTAACAGATGATAGCATTGCAAAGCATTCATCATGTTTGACATTTAAGGGTTTAATTATAAATACATGAGGGTTTATATATATTCGTGACATAATCATATAAATGTATTAAGCACTCATTCCTTATCACAACTAAGGGATTGTCTCTTAAGGTACAACATTAATTGGCGTCGTTGCCGGGGAGTGAAGATTCGAAGTTTTCCCTGGGTTTTGTTCATATTTCCTCTGGTTGTTCAGAGAGGAGGAAATACTAAGTTGTGCTTTATTTTAAATAATTCTGGAGCCTCCTAAGAGGCCTCACACGAGGTCAGAAACCTCTCAGCAAAAAATCCCTATTCTGTCAGATCCAGAAAAGTTAGTTTCAAAGAAGGGCCAGAAAACAAAAATATTTTCTACACCTGATGCCACACTGATTGCACCAGGAAACAATTCTCATATCTTTCCATCCAAGGAAATTTCCCGGAAACTCATTTTCTCGGAAAAATAATTGTTATCCTCACCCATTCATTTCCAAGAACCAACATTATAAGAAATATCTTTTGAGTCTGTATCATTTCCATTCACAGAATCTCAACCTAATTCAGTTTCTAGTTCTTCTGCTATTGTTCATATACCCCTTCCCATATCAGTTGTTCCACCCCTTTTATCCCCGCTCAAAGAGAAGTCAATCAGGGCATAAACATGGCATCCCCTACTTTCTTAATGAATAGATATGCACCATTAAATCTACCCCAACCAATGAATGCAATGCCTCAAGAGTACCTTAAGTTGCTTCCTAGATTTACTGGTGAAGATGAAATAACTACAGAACAACAGTTGCCTTTGTTTTGCACTTTTGCTGAAAATTTTAATGTAGAGAATCTTGATGTTGTAATGAGACTTTTTGTGAAGTCTCTAAGTGGAAAGGCAAGAAAATGGTTCAAAGGATTACCAAATGGTTCAATCAATGATTGGGATGAATTAGAAAGACAATTCATCTAGAGATGGGGTGAAAAGGAGACCATGGTTATTCTTTAACAAAGTTTAATGCTATAAATAAAAAATCAAATGAAAGCATGAGTGATTTTAATAAAAAATTTAATAAATTTTACAATAGTTTTCCAGTGGAAATGAAACCTCCTCCTATTGGAGCAAGGGCCGTTTTTGCTGGGTCATTTGTATCAGATTTCAATTTTACCTTGAGAGAAAGAAGAGCCTCTACTCTTGAGCAGATTTAAACTGATGCCTTAGATATTGAGCAGAAAATTACTGCTACTGGAAAGGTTCAAGACAAAGGAAAAGCTAAAGAATAAGATTCATCACAAGATCATTGATAGATGACATGACTAAGGTCATTAAAAATTTGTCAAACAAATTAGTAAATATGGAATTAGATAAAAAGAAACCTGCACAACAAAACATAGGGGTTTTCAATCCCCAATTCAGAAAAAAACCCTTACAGATTCTACAGAGAGAAAGAAAATATCAAGATCAAGTCCAAGCTCCTTTATCTATAGAGGCAACACCATCACATTTTGTTGATAATAAGCAGAAAGAAGATGAATATCAAATTTCTGCTGTGTATATGGAAGATGGTGAGACAAAAGAAGAGAGTGAGAAAGAATATGAAGAAGAATGTAAAGAAGCTAATGTCTCATTTGATCAGGAAGAAATGGATGATTATTGCAAAAAAATTATTGATTTTATGCAAGAAGAGTTACATAAAAAAATATGATTTGAGGTCAAAAAAGAGGTTGAGAACCTAGGATGATGAAGAAGAGGAATCAGTACCTACTCCAATGGCGACTCCATAGAAAAATTTAATTAAAAAAACAGATAAGGGGAAGTAGCCCATGAATCAAGAAAAGGAAAAAAAGAAGCAGGAAGCTTAGGCTTCCCAAGTAAAGCCTAATGACCCTAATATGTTGGATAAAATTTTTACGGTTCCTGATCAACATATAAATTCAAAAAAAAACCAAGATGAATCTGAAAAGTTAATAAAACAAAATCAAAATTTCAGTTTGTCTAAAGAATTAGAAAAATTAAAGATCCAAGTACCACTTCCTGAGTTGGTTAAAACACCTGGTTATAAGAAAGAAATTGCAGATTTTATTAATTTATCTTAGTCTTATGAGGTGGGTGATATAGTGAATATACAAGAAGAGAAACCAATAATTACTTTTGGACCTCATGTTGAAGAGGTAGATTCTTCTGTTCCACCTTTTTATATATCAGTTATGTTGCATGATTTAATTTTACATAATTGTATGATAGATTTTGGTGCATCACAGAATCTAATGCCATTGTCTGTGATGAAAGAGTTAAATTTACAAATCACCAAACCATATAGCTACCTTTATTCCTTTGATTCAAAAAGGGTGAAGTGTGTAGGTCTTATCAAATATAAGGTTGTTTCCTTGGCTCAAATTCTAGCTAAGAGTATTATGATGGATGTGGTAGTAGAAAATATTCCAGCCAGATTTGGTATGTCGTTGTCTAGATCTTTGGGGGGAAATCTTGGAGGAGTTTTGAAATTGGATTTCACATATGCTATTATTCCTATTTTTAATGGGGAGGAAAGGAGGTTATACAGATAAACTAGATTTTGAAAACTACTACCAAGAAAGATGCAGGTAATTCCCCCATTTATGGTCAAGAGAAGGAGGATCTCTCTTGTTTCATGCTGCATGGAAATGTAGAATTTTCTGAATATTCACAAAAGAAACTCACTTCAGCCAATGTACATAAAGATCTGTGTTCAAATAAAATTTGGAAGTGTTATTTTTATGGTGCATTCTCTAAGGAGGGCACTGGAGCTGGATTCATATTTATATCTCCTGAAGATAACTTTTTACCTTTTTCCTTCAAATTGGAATTTGAATCTACTAATAATGTAGCTGAATATGAAGCATTGATTCTAAGTCTGCAAACAACTAAACAGATGGGAATTCAGTTTTTCTCTATTTTTGGTGACTCTGAATTAATCATAAGAGAAACTAAGAATTGGTGCCAGATTAAACATCCCAGATTGAGGTCTTATAGAAATGAGGTGCGGGATTTAGTTGAAAATTATTTTGAAGCTTTTAATTTACAGTTTATTCCAAGAGAAGAGAACATAATGGTAGATTCATTGGTAGTTACAGCCAGCACATCTAAGCCACCAATTAATCCAAGATTGAGATATGAAATTGAATTGAGATACAGGCCTTCAATCCCTGATAATGTAAAACATTGGCAGGTTTTTGAGAATGATGAGAAAATTAATCAGTTTTTAACAATGATTGGAAATTTTGAAGATAGTCAACTTGATTTAGAAGTTGATGAAAGTGGTGAAAGTGATATGTCTCAAAATCTGAAACATTCAATTGGTGATCAGAAGATAACTCAATTGAAAGATAATATTTTTCCCAGAGGTTTGGTACCTCTTGAAAGATTGTTTGATGTTAATGATGTGTCAATGAACCAGAAAAAGGTATCCCAAGATGGAGAAATGGAGGACTGTAATTTAGGAACACAACATGAGCCTAACTTAGTCAAATTGTTTAGAGGAGTTCCTAAGGAGTACAAAGAAAGGTATGTAGATATTTTTAAACAATTCATGGATGTATTTGCATGGTCATATAAATATTTGAAAACTTATGATTTAGATATTATTCAGCATAAAATACCACTGAAAGATGGGGTTAAGCCCCACAAGCAGAAGCTCAGACAAATTAACCCACTTTTTTTGGCTCCAATTGAAAAAGAGGTGAAGAAACTTTTGCAAGAAAAAATCATAGTTCCACTAAGATATTAAGATTGGGTTTCGAATCTGGTACCAGTCAGGAAGAAAAATGGAGAGACAAGATTATGTGTGGATTTCATAAATTTGAATAGATCTTCCCTAAAAGATAAATATCCTTTACCAAAGATGGATTTTGTTCTACAGAAAGTAACTGGAGCATTTAGGTTATCCATGGTTGATGGTTTTTTTGGGTATAATCAGGTGGCTTTGGAGAAGGAAGATCAAAGGAAAACTACTTTCACCACACCTTGGGGAACATTCATGTATGCCAGGATGCCATTTGGCCTCATGAATGTAGGAGATACTTTCCAAAGGGAAATGGATATTGCTTTTGTGGGTGATAAATTTGTAGTCATTTATCTTGATGATGTTACTATTTTTTCAGGTTCTGATGATGAGCACTTAGAACACCTGAGGAAAGCCTTCTTGAAATGCAGAAAATTTGGATTATCATTAAATCCCAAGAAATATTTGTTTTCTTTGGAGGAAGGTAAGTTTTTGGGTCACGTAGTTTCAAAACAAGGAGTGAATATTGACCCAGCAAGGGTTGAAGCTTTACAGACAATTCCACTACCTAGAAGCAAAAAAGATATCAAAAGGTTTCTGGGAAAATTCAATTTTCTAAGAAGATTTGTTCCAAGTTATGCTGATATTGTTAGGAGAATAACAGATATGTTAAAAAATAATGTTGAAGTAAAATGGGAAAAAGATGCAAGAGAATCATTCGGTAGAATTAAAGAAGCTCTCCAAGAAGCTCTTGTATTAATCAGTCCATATTACTTAAAGCATTTTCAAATCTTCTCATTTGCATCATCTTCTACTATTGCTGTTGTGTTATTACAAAAAAATGAAGAAGGAAGTGACCAACCTATAGCCTTTTTCAGAAAAGTCCTTAGGGATGCAGAGCTGAGTTATAATATCCTGGAGAAGCAGGTATATGCTTTAGTTAAATCATTAAAGGCTTTCAGAACTTATGTACTTCATTCTCAAATAGTAGCATATGTGCCTAATTCTGTTGTAAAGGATGTGCTAGTACAGAGTGATGTAGAAGGAAAAGGAGGAAAATGGATTGCCAAAATCCAAGAATATGACTTGGATATCAAACCAACAAACTTAGTCAAAGGACAGGGACTAGCCAAATTGTTGAAAGAATCTAATTTCCAAGCTTTGGGAATTAGCTTACTTGCACTGGTAGATGAAGTGACTGAAGAAACAGATCAGATTAAGACAAAGTTAGAAATTAAGTACAAATTTCTCTGTTCAGACTAGTATAAGGATATCATTCATTATCTATGTATCTTTTCTTGTCCTCCTTCAATAAACAGAGCTAAGTACAAAGCTCTGAAACTTAAAGCTCAACCTTATGTTATAATTGAAGCTAAGTTGTATTGGAAAGATCCTGGTGGTGTATTGTTGTTATGTTTGACAAAAGAGGAAACCATGGAGGTGATTAAAGAATATCATGAATGCTTGTGTGGAGGTCATTACAGCTGGAAATTAACTGCTCATAAGATTCTTAAATCAGGTTTTTATTGGCCCTCTTTATTTTCTGATGTATACAAGACTGTTAGAAGTTGCCAAAAATGCCAATTGTTTGCAGAAAAGAAAAGGTTAGCTCCTTTACCTCTCCTTCCTGTGTTTATTGAAGAACCTTTCAGACAATGGGGATTGGATTTCATTAGAGGGATTAATCCACCATCAAGTGGGTAGTTTAAATGGATTCTAACTACTACTGATTATTTTACAAAATGGGTAGAGGAAATTCCTACTTGCACTAGCACATTTGGCCCAATTTCCAATGGCCAATTCGTCGCTATTCTGACACATAGGCGTTGCAAGAGAGACACTTTGAGGCCGGGAAAAATGTGGTTAGCCATTACGTCACAATTCCGACACTTCAAGAAAGTATTGGAAGAGCAACACTAGTTCCGACATTTGCAGACTTTCGTCAGTCTTTTGACGTTATCCAAAGTGTCATTATTTCGACGTTTTATAAGTGTCGCAATACCGACGTTTTATAAGTGTCGCAATACCGAAGTTTTATAAGTGTCACAATACCAACGTTTTGCAAGTGTCTCAATACCGGCGTTTTATAAGTGTCACAATAATACTGACGTTCTATAAGTGTCACAATACCGACGTTTTATAATTGTCAAAATACTGACGTTTTGATAAGTGTCGAAATACAGACATTTTATATGTGTCGCAATACCGACGCTTATAAAGAAGCATCGAAAGACCGACTATTTAAAATATAAAAAAAAAAAAAAAAAAAAAAAAAAAAAAAAAAAAAAAAAAACTTTGCTTTATTGAAGGATCAACCAGGCATAATCAACTACACCTGTGGCCCTTTTGCTTAAATACCTGCAATACTCATTTATTTAATGGGACCATTTTATGGATGGTTTACGTTAATCCATTTATCCAGGTGACTTTATAAGTGTGTTTGAATTCTTCATGGCATGTGAAATTTCAATTCTTTGGATTTGAAACCCAGGATGAGGGTTTACTTAAGGGTTCAGAGTTGTTCACATCACATTAAGCCATGTGAATGGTCAATTCGTTAACGAGAATAGTAATTGGTTTTGTTGTGTATTTTTGTTAAGTTGGTTTTTCATTTTTGTTAAGTCATTTTTCATTTTATCATTGTTAAGTAAATTTGTAAAATACAACATGGATCTGTGACCTTTAAACACCCTGTGGCTTTGGTAGTTTCATATATTAGAGGTGGTGCTGGTATTCTCTCATTTCTTTTTAGATGCGGTATAGCTTCAGAACTGATGGTATTTCATTTTAGTGGATTGTGTACACTTCTGTCTGGTTCCATCAGATTTAGAAGTCATTTGTGAAGTTTGTATTCCAGCTTTTTGATGGCCTATATTAGCTCTATATTTTTCTCTACATGGGCCCAATATACTATAGATTTCAGGGTTTTTTTGGTTCTATTCTGAGGGAATATTTCCTCTAGAGTATCCAGTTTTTCTGGGAATTCATATTTTTGCAAATGTTATAACCTCCTTAAGACAGGCTGTTTATTCTCTTTGAAAAAAAGGTTCCTATAAGGATAAAGAGGAGTGTGTTTTTAAAGTTACACAGTCTCCTTCACTCTTCATCAACTGGAATGTAGCGTGCATGGCAACTTCAGCATGCAGAGTGACCCAAAGCTTTAATGAAGACTTCTTCATTAGTGCTTTGTTGCCATAGGTCAGTTCTCTTGGACCGCCGAGATTACAATTCTTCAAAGACAATAATAAACACACACTTTCAGGATTCTTTGCGTACTATAATTTTTTCCCAGATGAGAGAAAGTGCAATCTCTAGGATCATGGTATAAAATTTGGTATAGTAGTTTACATAGCTTTAGTATATGGGTATTGCAAGTGTTGAGTTATGACATTGTAGATTGGGCCATCTATGTAGAAACTAGTAGAGATGAGGAAAACTTGGTTATGGGTGGGATGTGGATTCATCATAAATTTTGCAGTAGTCTATAAATTACTTTTATGGCAAGAATCATTAGGACGATTCGTTAAAGATACCACAATCCATTTTAAAGGCAAGCATCATTAGGACAATTCCTTAAAGATACCACAATCCCTTTTAAAGGACTTCTTGAATTGATTCATATAGACAGCATCATATGTGAGCCACTGCAAACTATATGGCATGTTGGTGCAAGGTTCTTTGTAATATCCATTGATGATACATCTAGTAGAATGCCAACTTCTTTTCTTAAAAATAAATGAAAAGTTTAGATATATTAAAAATATCTCCATCTTTGCCGAGAATTAGACAACAAAATATCCTAGGAAGGTTAGTGTGAAAATTACAACGAAATATTTTTTCTACAATGTTTACTAAGTGATAAAGGAAAATATGAAGCAAGATGAGCAAACCGAAGATATAGATTTTAAAATGTAAAGGTGAAAAACTTGTTCAAAAAACACAAGATGATATTTTCATTAACTTTAAGTTTCTATGAATTTTCACTTGCTCGAAAGAATAGAAAGACCTTAAAGGTGAATACCTCTCTTAGAAGAATGACACTAAAATATGATGTCAATTATCTCTAAGCAAGTTACAAATCTAATGTGCCATATAGATATAGGAATTACAAACACACTAGATGTCAATGTCTACCAGAGCATCTCACTAGGGACAAACCACTACAAGAGAAACTGCTAAATTATACAATTGAGATATACAATAAAATTCATGAAGGAAATTTAAGGTCCTTACCATATAATCCTTGCTTAACATGAATTTTTCCTTGATTTCTGTAATAAATAGGGAAGCCAATGCTTAAATTTTTTATTGTAAGATCCAGTCAACCTGGAAAGACATGCTCGCTTTTATACAGAGTAGATGTATTGAAGTCTACCTATTTTTGGTGGTCCTTGTTTTGATATAATACATCTTCTCGAAGAGGAGGTTGGAAATATGGAATTTTACTCTGTCCCAAGACGGTCATTGTTGGCTCCAAAATAAGACCCCCAGTTGATCAACCAATGGCATGAGAGATAAATGCATTTAAATATTGGGAAAAAATAAAATAAAAAACTGATGCCTAATGTAACCCTCAGGGGAATTGGGCAGAATTTTTGGTCAATGCCCAAACTAATAGCAGTCAATGCAAATCAAATGCAATATAGCATGCCTTGAAGTAGATGTAATAAGAGCACAATGTGGTGAAGTAAACTTGAAATAACACAAATGTGCCATATACTAAACACTTAGAGGGGATTGATACCAAAAAACACGCTCACGAAATCTGAGCTAAACCTTGCAACAAGAGCTCTATGAATGCAGTGTATTTGTCTTACTCTATCTGCTCATGTGATGTGCAAGAGGAAAAGAGGGACACTAAAAGCTGATGTGATGCAAGGGGTTGAATCTTCTAAAAAAAACTAGTAGTTGAATGATCAATACAAACATGTGGTGTTCTAAAATAACTTTGACACAAAGGTATTTTTCCCAATGTTTGTTGGATGGATGATTTAATGATAAGTTGTGCACAATTTTCTTATTAATAATCTCAGTATGGTCGTCATTCTAAGACTAAAAAACATAGGGAGATAAGCAACCTGAAGTGTATCCAAATTTGTTGGAAGATTAGTATTGCAGATTTTGGTGCATCATTGTTATTGTTGTAGGGAATCGACAAACCATGTTGGAAAAAACAACACACTATTATGAAGATGTAATCATGATTATGTTGATTCGTAGGCTTTCCAGCAATGAAATTCATTTAACTAGATTTCGATGGTTAAGAAGGCATTGGTAGATGCTAACATATGCCAAGCTTTTGATTGGGAGGCATAGACAAGCTACAATGAGAGCACTGATATATATAATCATTAATATTCTTTAGCATGATTCGAAAATATTTTGCAGAGGGAATTGAAGAGCCTCATAAATTGAAAGGTGCCTTCCAAGGAGAAGGAATGAGATTCTTTGAGTAGTTTACTTAGCACCAACTAACACACATGAATAATTCAATTTGTACAATATATTATTGAAGAGTATAATTCAGGAAAGGTAAATTCTGTAAAATGAGTACAAAATATGGATAAGTAGGATAAACCAATTTTTCGTCATCATAATTACTGCATATGATGTCTAATGATTAATCTACTAACAAGTATCCCTACGGGGATGGCTGAGAAGGTATAGACTCTATTATCTCGTCCGTAGATTCATTCTGTTATTAGATAATGATGTAATTATTGTAGACATTATGCATGTTCTGTATGGATGTGTTTGAATTGACGAATTGTAGAATTTCAATGGTTGATGGTTTGTATATAGAATATTTTTCTTTTTTGAGGAAGAAGTGCCACCAATGTTTAATTGTTTAAACTATGAAAAAAAATTCCTTATCATAGGTAGCATAACCTAGCTTTGCATGAAAAATGTATTCAAAGTGATAAACCATTGGATGCTCTCCCTACTTAAGAATGATATCTATGGAAAATTATGAGGAATTTGTCTAAAATGAGACCAAGATATTTCAAACTTGGACCTTCAAGTATAAAAATAAAATGTCCTACTGAGTAGAATTAAACAAAATCTTGAAAATATAACCACATAAATGAATATTTTTCATTCGATAGAACAATAAATCAAAACGAAAAAAGAAATCTCCTAATTGAACCCAAAAAAACTGACAATTTTTTAAACTGGTAATCATATTTATAGGCATATAAATAGATTTAAAACATCTCCCTAGTAACTTCAATTTCATTAAGAAATAATAAATTCCATAAAAAAACCAAAATTACTAAGATCCCAA
The DNA here is from genome assembly GCA_034641835.2 of Pinus albicaulis. NCBI lineage: Eukaryota > Viridiplantae > Streptophyta > Pinopsida > Pinales > Pinaceae > Pinus > Pinus albicaulis. The sequence continues at coordinate 553,272,079 of CM076584.1, forward strand.
AACCAAGAGTACTTACAGCTAGGTGTGGTGAGGTTAAGAGTCCTGAAGCAAATATCATAGAGAGCCTCATTTTCAAGCACAATACATTCGTCTGCATTTTCTACCAGTTGATGAACAGAGAGTGTGGCATTGTAAGGCTCCACCACTGTGTCCGACACCTTGGGAGATGGGAAAATAGAGAATGTAAGCATCATTCTATCAGGTTATTCCTTCCTAATATTGGAGATCAAGAGGGTTCCCATTCCAGATCCAGTACCTCCTCCCAAAGAGTGACACACTTGAAACCTTGTACACAACAAAAAACCACATCATTTTAGCAAATGAAATCCTACATTTCAAAAACAAAAGGTCAAGGATTCGAATCTGAAAAAGACACATACCTTGAAGGCAATCACAGTTCTCAGCCTCCTTCCTAAATACATCAAGAAAAGAATCAATGAGCTCGGATCCTTTCGTGTAACGCCCCTTGGCCCAGTTTTTTCCAGCCTCGTATTGGCCAAAAACGAAGTTATTAGGTCTGAAGACCTATCCATAAGGCCCGATCCTCACACTGTCCATGGTGCCAGGCTCTAGATCCATGAGCACGGCTTAGGGCACAAATATCCCACAACTCACCTCATTGTAGTAAAAATTAACCCTTTCAAGCTGTAAATCTGAAGTGCCCTGATATCTCCCAGTAGGATCGATCCCGTGTTCTTCACAGACAACTTCCCAGAATTTGGAGCCGATCTGGTTGCCACATTGGCCCCCATAAATGTGAAGGATCTCTTGCATTTTTTCTATTGACCCAACTCATATTTGGATCAGATCTGAACTTCCCCTCTGTCGCCACTCAATACATCAAGAATTTTTGCAGAAGATCGCTCAGTGATTAAGGTAAGAAAAGCATCATTAGGTTGCTTCCTATTTAAATATATCTGTGTGTAACTCCTCTAGGATGCAATCAACGAATCTGAAGATCACTTATTGTGTTTTTGATGCAGGACATATGGATTCAGGTCAATGTTCCAGTATTTTTATTAAATACATATTTCCTCACAAAGATAATGCTAGTCTCCAAGATTATGGATGTGATCTGACTATTATAATTGAAGTGCCAAAGATATAGGTGCGATGCCTGTAGATGTGATGATGTTGTGTGCGATGCCTCAGAATTTATAACCTTCAAGAAAACTCAACGAAACCCACAAAAACCAAACCAAAAGAACAAAAAAACCCCAATATCAAATATGGCTCAGAAACCCTTTTGCAACTTCCGCTTATTTGAAAACCTTTGGCCGCAGAGCTAATAGATAGAGTGACTTTGTTTTAACCCTGAACTACCCCTCCAAATGGGATTTTCCACATCCTCCCTCCTTCCCTAGACAAACCATGAAACCGGAGGGAAATTTACGAGGGAAATTAAAACTTTTGATATTTGAAAATTTTTGACATTTTGAAATGAAATACGTGTGTTTTTTTAAGGCCACTCAAATTCCATTAAATAAAATGTGTGAGACTTTTCTTGGGGTTAATAAGGGGTTTGGTTAAATAAGTGGTACTTTTTATTATAAATAATTATTAATGAGATTATATCTAAGACATTTATTTAAATTATTAATTATATAAAGTTGTTGAATTTTTATTTCATAAACTAGGGATTTTGGTTGATTTTTTAATCTAATTATGTGATATTAAAGATGAATTATGGTAACTTAAAAATAATTTTTGTGTGGTTAAAAGGGAATTAGTAATGTTATGGTATGAATGATTATTTTCAATGAAATTTTTGGTTTAGTAAGGATAATCAGGCGAACGATGCCACAGGGGAGAAAACGGCAAATTGGCCGCCCCAATGTGCACAAGGCACCCGAGCGGTCACAACTTAGCAAAATTGATACAAGTGCCCTCGAACGAAACGGCCCAACCCGAACACGCCCGGTTGGGCGACCTCACATGGCACGATACAACACGTCCGACCGAATGATTCCACAAGGGAGCAAACGACAAACGGGCCGCCCGAACATGCACAAGGCACCTAGGCGGTCACAACTTAGAAAAACTGATATGGGCACCCTCGAACGAAACGGTCCGACCTGAACGTGCCCGGTTGGGCAACCTCACACGGCACACCCGACCAAACGATGCCATAAGGGAGAAAACATCAAATGGGCCCCTTGAACGTGCACAAGGCACCCGAGCGGTCACAACTTAGCAAAACTGATACGGGCACCCTCGAACGAAACGGCCCGGCCCGAACGCACCCGGTCAGGCGACCTCACACATCACGAAACGAAAAATGATGTCACGGGGGAGAAAATGGAAAACGGGCTACCCGAAAATGCACAAGGCACCCGGGCGGTCACAACTTAGAAAAACTGATACGGGCGCCCTCGAACGAAACGACTCAACCCGAACGCGCCCGGTCGGGCGACCTCACATGGTGTGACATGGCGCGCTCGACCAAATGATGCAACAAGGGAGAAAATGGCAAATGGGCCACCCGAATGTGCACAAGGCACCCAGGCAGTCACAACTTAGCAAAACTAATACGGGTGCCGTTGAACAAAACGGCCCGACCCGAACGTGCCCGGTCGGGTGACCTCACACAACACGACATGATGCGCCCGACCGAAGGATGCCACAAGGGAGAAAATGGGTCTGCCCGAATATGGATAAGGCACTCGGGTGGTCACAACTTAGCAAAATTGATACGGGCACCCTCGAACGAAACGACCCGACCCAAACGCGCCCGGTCAGGAAACCTCACATGGCACGCCCGAATGAACGATGCCACAAGGGATCAAACGGAAAATGGGCCACCCGAATGTGCACAAGGCACCCGGGTGGTCACAACTTAGCAAAACTGATACGGGTGCCGTCGAACGAAACGACCTGACACGAACGCGCCCGATTGGGTGACCTTGCACGGAGCGACACGGCGTGCCTGACCGAACGATGCCACAAGGGAGAAAATGGTAAACGGATCACCCGAATGTGCACAAGGCACCCAGGTGGTCACAACTTAGAAAAACTAATACGAGTGCCCTCGAATGAAACGGCCCGAACCGAACATGCCCAGTCGGGCGACATCCCACGGCGCGAGACGGCGCGCCCGACTGAACGATGCCATAAGGGAGAAAATGGAAAATTGACCGCCTGAACGTGCACAAGGCACCCGAGCGGTCACAACTTAGAAAAACTGATACAGGCGCCCTCGAACGAAACGACCCGACTCGAACGCGCCCGGTCGGGCGACCTCGCACGACGCGACACAACGCGCCCGACTGAACAATGCCACAAGGGAGAAAATGGAAATCAGGCTACCCGAACATGCATAAGGCACCCGAGCGGTCACAACTTAGCAAAACTGATACCGACGCCCTCGAATGAAATGGCCTGACCGGAACGCACCTGGTAGGGAGACCTCGCACAGCGCAACACGACGCGCCTGAACGAACGATGCCACAAGGGAGAAAACGAAAAACAGGCTGCCCGAAGGGCTTTTGAAGGGGTTCCCCCACCATATGACAAGAAGAAGAGAATGGTCATTCCAAGTGCTCTGAAAGTGTTGAGGCTTCAGCTAGGTCACAAGTATTGTCTGCTAGCTAGGAAGGCTTTCCAAAGAAGTTGGTTGGCATCACTATGACACTATTACGGAATTAGAAGGGAAGAGAAAGGAAAAGGCTCAGGTATCATATGAGAGAAGGAAGCAATTGGAAAAATTGAGATCGAAAGCAGTGGAGTTAGCCCAAAAGCAGCTTGCCCCAGAGATGGATAAGATAAAACTTGACAACATATTGGTCAATTTCCTTGACCTTTTATTGGTTATTCAGAAGGAGTATGAATACACCACCGTTAATATCAAAGTAACCGACCCCTAGAATATCAAGGGCTACAATTTTTAGTTTTCGTCTGAACATCAACATACCACAACCATGCTTACAACCAGGATATGTTTTTTGAGGAGGAGAAATCTCGTCGAAATCAACATCAAGAATCCATTGCAAAAAAAAAGTACAACTTGTGGTGATTCCAGATGAGCATAGATGAATAGCTAGAATAGATGTCGAATGTGGAAATTATGGAGGAAAAATATTAAATTCATCTTCCTTTTGCATTCTAGAGAGAGGAAAATCAATCATCAATGAAAATTCAAAATTTTCAAGCTGATCAAGAAAATCAACCAAATTGGGGGCAGAGTCCAGGGAACCTTCTTAAGTGAATGGGGCCTATGTGATATGGCTACGAGTTATCTACCCCCACACAATCTAATATGAGAACAGTAAACATTGTAGGCATATGGTTAGTTAACCCCACACAGAGTGGAGTTAGTGCCCGAAAAGTAGCTTGCCCCAAAGATGGAGCTCTTAGCTTCAATAAAGTATTAGATAAGTTGCATGTTGTGCTCAATGAAGCAGTCAATTTTGAAAATGATAAGAAATTATTTTTGAAGATGAGGTTTTTGACTAGAAAGATATAACTACAAAGAAATAATTACAATGTTGATACAATAATAACATAATCTGCAAACAGCCTTCTCACATTCATGATCTGAGTATATAGTGAATTAGACACAAGTAAGAAAACAATTACTTCTTCAAAGCTAATTCGAATTTGGAGGGCTTAGGGGATTGGGGGTTAGGGGTTAGGGGCTAGGGTTTAGGGGGTTAAATGGGTTAGGGTTTTAGGGGTTTAGGGGGTTAAATGGGTTGTGGGTTGGGAATTAGTGTTTTAGGGGTTATGGGTTAAGGGTTAGAGGTTTAGGGTTTAGGGGGTTAAATGGGTTATGAATTTAGAGGTTTAGGGGCTTAGGGGATTTAGTAGTTAAGGATCTTAGCTAGGGGTTAGGGGTTAAGGGGTTAAAGGGTTAAGGGTTTAGAGGTTTATGGTTTAGGGGGTTAGGGGTTAAGGGTTTAGAGGTTTATGGTTTAGGGGTTAAATGGGTTAGGGATTTAGAGGTTTAGGGGGTTAAATGGGTTAGGGGTTAAGGGGTTATAGGTTTAGGTTTTAGGGGGTTAAATGGGTTAGGGGTTTAGGGGGTTAGGGGATTTAGCAGTTAAGGATTTTAGGGGTTAGAAGTTAGGAGCTAATGGGGTTAGGTTTTAGGGGGTTAGTTGGGTTAAGGGTCAGAAATTAGGGTTTAAGGGGTTAGGGTTAAGGGTTTAATGGTTTAGGGTTTAAGGGGTTAAGGGTTAAGGTTTTATAGGTTTAGGGTTTAGGGGGTTAAATGGGTTAGGGGTTTACTAGGGGTTTAGGGGGTTAAAGGTTTATAGGTTTATGGTTTAGGGGTTTAAAGGATTAGGGGGTTAAATGGGTTAGGGGTTAAGATGATAGTTTCATTGGTATATGTTTGTGCACATTATTTTCTTATTCTTTGCATCTCAATGTAACAATTTTGTAAGTATTGTTGCTTGTTTCCATGTCCTCTTTATTTCTGAAGAGATAGGAATTAAGAGAGAGGAACCAGTATCATAGAAGAAAGAATATGTCACCAAATTACTCTATATGGAGATGGGAGATAGGGGCACCCTACCTACCTACTAAATTTCTAAACCAAATGTGGTGTAAACGTCTATAATGGTGGTCGATTATACGAGGAGAGGATTTTATGATGAGGCACTGGATTTTAAGGGGGTCGCAATTTAGCATTTTTGATATGACCACCCTCACATGACCCAACCCAACCCAACCCGACCTGCCCAAACGTGTTTCCTTAGGTGGCCTCATGACACGACATGACCTAACCAAACCAGACCCGACCTGACCCGCCCGAACGTGTTTCCTTGGGTTCCCTCACAATATGGCATGACCCAACCTGACCCGACCCGAATGCGTTTCCCTAGGCAGCATCAGTACACAACTCAACCCGACCCACCCGAACACGTAATTTCCTTGGGTGCCCTCATGACACGGCCCGACACAATTCGACCCGGTCGGACATGTTCCTTGGGCGCCCTCACATGACCCAACCTAACCCGACCCTCTCGAACATGTTTCCTTGGGCACCCTCATGGTACAAAATGACCTAACTCGACCCGATCCAAACACATTTCCTTGGGTGACATCACACGACCCAACCCGACCAGACCTGCCTGAACGTCGAAGGCATGAGGGAGAAAAAAACAAATGGGTCACATGAACGTGCACAAGGTACATGGGCGGTCACAACTTAGCATTTTTTATGCGACCTCCCTCACACAATTTGACCTGAACGAGTTTCCAATGGTGTGCCCCTCACACGACACGACCTGAACTGCCCGAACAAAGAGGGTGTGAGGGAGGAAACGGAAAATGGATCCCACAAACGTGCACAAGCAACATGGGTGGTCACAACTTAGAATTTTTGATACGACCACCCTCATATGACCCAACCCGAGCTGACTCGACCCGCCCGAACGCATTTCCTTGGGCGACCTCACATGACATGACCCGACCAGACCTAACTCGACCTGCCCGAACATGTTTCCTTGGGCGGCCTCACATGGCACGACCCGACCCGACCTGACCTGACCCGACCCGTCCAAATGTGTTTCCTTGGGCACCCTTAATTACAATACGACACGAACCGACCTGACCTAACCCGAACTCGTTTCCAGCTAATTGGTCGGCGCCATCACATGACTCGACCCGACCCATACGAATGTGTTTCCTTGGGCGGCCTCACATGACCAGACCCGATCACTAGACCCAACCTGACCCGCCTGAACGCGGTTCCTTGAGTGCCATCAATACATGACTCAACACAACTCGTACGAACGTGTTTCCTTGGGTGGCCTCACATGACACGACTCGACCAGACCCAACTCAACCCAACCTGTACGAACATGTTTCCTTGGGCGGCCTCACACGACATGACCCGACCAGACCCATCTCAACACGCTCGAATGCGTTTCCTTTGGCGACCTCACACGGCATGACCTGACCCGACCCGAAAAGGATAGTTGAATGACCAAACGATGCCACAAGGGAGAAAACAGCAAACGGGCCGCCTAAATGTGCACAAGGACGCACCCGAGTGATCGCAACTTAGAAAAACTGATACGGGCGCCCTCGAATGAAACGGCCCGACCCGAACGTGCCCGGTCAGGCGACCTCACACAGCGCGACATGATGCACCCGACTGAACGATGCCACATGGGAGCAAACAAAAAATAGGCCAACCCGATCATTCATAAGGCACTTGAGCGGTCACAACTTAGAAAAACTGATACGGGCACCCTCGAACGAAACGGCCCGACCCGACCCGACCCAACCCGAACGTGCCCGGTCGGGCGACCTCACACGGCGCGACACGGTGCGCCTGACCAAACGATGCCACAAGGTATAAAGTGGCAGACGGGCCACCGGAATGTGCACAAGGGACCCGGGTGGTCACAACTTAGCAAAATTGATACGAACGCCCTCGAACGAAACGGCCCGACCCGAATGCGCCCGATCGGGTGACCTCACACAACGCGACATGAAGTGCCCGACTGAATGATGCCACAAGGGAGAAAATGGAAAACAGGCCGTTTAAACTTGCAAAAGGAGCTTAGGTGGTCACAACTTAGAAAAACTGATATGGGCGACCTCGAATGAAATGGCCCAACTCGAACGTGCCCTGTTGGGCGACCTCACATGGCACGACACAACGCGCTCGATCGAACGATGCAACAAGGGAGAAAACGGAAAACGGGCTGCCCAAACGTGCAATACAAGGCACCTAGGTGGTCACAACTTAGCAAAACTGATAGGAGCACCCTTGAACGAAATGGCCCGACCCGAACGCGCTCGGTCGGGCAACCTCACATGGAATGACATGGCGAACGATGCCACAGGGGAGAAAATGGTACCCGAGCGGTCACAACTTAGCAAAACTGATATGGATACCCTCAAATGAAATGGATCGACCCGAACATGCCTGGTTGGGCGACCTCACATGGCGCGACATGGTGCGCCCGACCGAATGATGCCACAAGGGAGAAAACGGCAAACGGGTTGCTCGAACATGCACAAGGCACCTGGGCAGTCACAACTTAGCAAAACTGATACAGGCGCCCTCGAATGAAATGGCTCAACTCAAACATGCCCGGTCGGGTGACCTCACACAGTGCGACATAGTGCACCCAAATGATTAATGATGCCACAAGGGAGCAAACAGAAAACAGGCCACCCGAACGTGCACAAGGCACCTAGGCAGTCATAACTTAGCAAAACTGATACAGGTGCCCTCGAACAAAATGGCCCAACTCGAATGCGCCCAATCGAGCGACCGCACACGGCGTGACACGATGTACCCGGAAGAATGATGCCACAAGGGAGAAAACAACAAACGGGCCACTCGAACATGCACAAGGCACCTAGGCGGTCACAACTTAGCAAAACTGATATGGGTGCCCTCGAATGAAACGACCCGACTCGAATGCGCCCGGTCGGGTGACCTCACATGGCCCAACATGGCGCGTGCGAACGAATGAAGCCACAAGGGAGAAAACAGAAAATGGGCCACCCGAACGTGCACAAGGCACCTGGGTGGTCACAACTTAGAAAAACTGATACAGGCGCCCTCGAATGAAACGGCTCGACCCGAACGCACCCGGTCGGGCGACCTGACACGACACGCCCGACCGAACGATGCCACAAGGGAGAAAACGGAAAGCAGGCCACCCGAACATGCGCAAGGCACCTGGGTGGTCACAACTTAGAAAAACTGATACGGGCGCCCTCGAACGAAATGGCCCGACCCAACCCGAACGCGCCCGGTCGGGCGACCTCACACGGCGCGACACGGCGCGCCCGACTGAACGATGCCACAAGGGAGAAAATGGAAAACAGGCCACCCAAATGTGCACAAGGCACCCGAGTAGTCAAAACTTAGCAAAGCTGATACGGGCACCCTCGAACGAAATGGCCTGACCCGAAGGCGCTTGGTCGGGCACCCTCACACAGTGCGACACGGCGCGCCCGACCGAACGATCCCACAAGGCTGGAGGAAACAGAAAACATGCCACACGAACATGCACAATGCACCTGGGTAGTCACAAATTAACAAAAATGATACAGGCGCCCTTGAACGAAATGGCCTGACCCGAATGCGCTCGGTCGGGTGACCTCACACGACGCAACACAGCGCGCCTGACCGAACGATGCCACAAGGGAGCAAACAAAAAATGGGCTGCCCGAGCGTGCACAAGGCACCCGGGCAGTCACAACTTAGCAAAACTGATACGGGCACCCTCGAACGAAATGACCCGACCTGAACACGCCCAATCAGGCGACCTCACACGGCATGACACGGCACGCTAGACCGAACGATGCCACAAGGGAGAAAACGACAAATGGGCTGCCCGAACGTGCACAAGGCAGCCAAGCAGTCACAACTTAGCAAAACTGATACAGGCACCCTCGAACGAAATGTCCTGGCCTAAACGCGCTTGGTTGGGTGGCGACCTCACATGGGACACGAAGAACGATGCCACAGAGGATCAAATGACAAATGGGCCGCCCAAACGTGCGCAAGGCATCCAGGCAGTCACAACTTAGAAAAATTGATACGGGCGGGATTTCTATAGATCTAGGAAGCGACCGATTCTTACATATTTGGATCTCTATTTACATTTCTTGGACGTTGACAAGAAAAATTCCATCCGATTCGATTTAGGTGATCTATTAATTTACCACTAAAATTGAAAGATGACACTTCAATTTTTGTTTGATGTACAACCAACATATAGAGTTTAGCCTAATTTTTGGAGTGGCAAAAGCCAGTTTCCCTGTTTGTTTTTCATCGGGTTTTCTGGAGATCCACTATGCTAATTTTCTTCGATTTGGCCTATGCTTTATGCTTTCTTGAGTAATTAAACTATACAATCTCCATAAAAATGAAGAATCCTATGAGCTACATATAACTATACTACAATGACGAAAGCTGCGTGATATTGCTAGGTGTTTGACCCCTATCCGCTCACTCGTATTTTATAAATAACTGTTCATTTTATAAAGAACCTTTGACCAAAAGCTATTCACCGAAGTGATTAACCCATGATATAAAATGAGAAATTAAATTTTCCTTTACTATTGCGACGTTTGGAGATAAGTGTCGCTATTGCGACGTTTGGAGAAAAGCGTCGGAATTGCGACGGATTGGAGGAAAGCATCGGTCTTGCAACGCTTTCATCCAATCTGTCGCAATTCCGACGCTTTTCTACAAACTTCGCAAGACTGACATTTACCTCTAAGTGTCGCAATACCGACACTTGTCTCTAAACGTTAGTATAGCGACAGTTGTGGGCGGGATTTGAAAATTTGATAAAATTTGGGGAAATTTCCGACATTTGGTCAAAAGTGTCGGAATTTCCACCAAATGTACTAGTGTAGAAAACAAAATGATTTGGTTTTCATGAAGTTTTTAAAAGAGAATATTTTTAGTAGATTTGGATGTCCAGTAAAGATTGTAACACAAAATGCTCAAGTTTTCAACTTAGTCAGGTTCATAAACTATCATCAGACTTATAATGTAATATTATCTCATTCTACAGCATATCATCCTCAAGGAAATGGATTAGTAGAATCATATAATAAAACATTGGTGAAAATCTTGAAGAAAACAATCAATGAGAACCAGAAGGATTGGGATTCAAAGCTGATTTTTGCTTTATGGGCAGTGAGAATGACTACTAAAAGATCCACTAGTAAGTCTCCTTATGAATTGGTATATGGTGCACAGGATTTGTTTCCCACTAAGCTAGCAAGACCAGTCATTTATTTTCTTCAAGAATATCAATAGGAACCTAATGCCTTGATAAAAAGACTAAACAAGGTGATAGAATTGGGTGAAAGAAGAAATAAAGTCAGACATAATTTGGTCACTTATCAGGACAAAATGAAGTCTATTTTTGATAGAAAGGCAAGAGAAATCATGTTTCGGGCTGGAGATATGCTATTAAGATGGGATACTAGAAGGGAAGAGAAAGGGAAACATGGTAAATTTGATCCTTTATGATATGTTCCTTTCAAAATTTCTGAAGCCAGATTAAATAATACTTTCATGTTGGAATATCTCGATGGAGAAGTAGTAGAACTTTCTGTAAATGGGCAGTATCTGAAACATTATTTATAGCACTAAAGGCAATTAGTTCATTATTGTACATATTCAGTTTCCTCTCACTATATATTTCTCGTCAAGCAATTGTTGACTCCTATTGGCGATAAAATAGGTCTCGCAGGGAAGACCCAGGTTCAGGGCTGAGGGCCAACAAGGTTTTTCACCGTAGTGTAGTTTCACGCCGCCATTTCCACTCTGCTCCGAAGGGCAGAGAGTCTCGCTTGAGGCGTGTCATGACCCTACTGTGATTGAGAGTAGATCGGTATCATTTCCCCAACATCTAAACAAGTGAACCATAGCTAAACTAAGGAATTCAATAGCCATGATAGAACATTCCGCAACATATATTCTTCAGGGAAACAGTTAAACCAACGATAAACAAAATTTTAAACACTACTAATAACAACACTCATTCATATTCAACATCACATAGCATAAAAACCATCTTGTATATATTAGTCAGAAGCCATCAGAGGAAAATCATTACAAAGCTCTGCTACAGAAGAGCATAGAACAAAACAAAATACATCACGTCCCGAGGGACAAAGAGAAACTACAGTGATCCAGAAGAGAGGAGAATAGTGCAACCCGATGGAGCTCTCTTGTGGCTCCCTGTTGCCTGTTCCCGTCTATACCAACCTTCTCCTCTGTTGGCTGGTTGCTTTATATTCTCCTGCTCGCGTGACTGACAATTCTTCCCCATTTCTTGCTCGGTTGTCTTTCGTCTATTTTTGTTCACCGCGAGTTCACTGCCTCTTTCCTTCCGCACCCTTCTGCTATCTATGCTTGCTCCCGCCACCACCGTGACACCTGTCCTCTACTCCTCCATAACCTTGACACCTCCCTGCCTACTGAGGTTGCGTTCTGCCATGTGTTTTCCACCACTCAAAATCTATTGATCTCCGAAACAAGGGCCCCAACAGGGCCCAAACACATCCTTTTGACTCATCCCAAGTCAATTGTCCTGAGCCGTCTCCACCTCCATGGGGCCACCTGACCCTGTGCCCTATTTTGGATGTACACCTTCTCCTTGCTGTCCAAACAAGGGCCCGAACTCTGGGACCTTGGTCAGAGATGAAGCTTTAAGCACTTGAAAAGTTGCCATAGCCTGCTGCCACCCTTGCAGTAACCCGTCCATCTCCGCCGTGATTTTGCTGACAAATTCCTCCCCAACGATTGCCAGTACAGCGCCAAATACTGTGTTGACCTAGTTACCGGCCTCAGAGGCCAACTGCTACATCATTTGGGCGCTGATCTTTATGGGCTGGCAAAGCTCCCAAATCGCCTGCTTGGTTGCCATCGATTTCTCCTCTACTTGTTGAATTTGGACCTCTAGCACATCCGCCTGGGCATACAATTGGTCTAGCCTAGTTGGGTCCGTGGCTTCCTGTATTTCCTTGGAGATTTGTTGTAGTTGGGCCAAAATCGGTTGTGTCTTCACTGTGAGGGCCGTTGAGCATTCTTGCAGACCTTTTAGGAGGTCGTAGGCATCTTTCACTGCAATACTTAGGACTTCCTACATCTTTGTTACTTGGCTCTATTTCTCTGAGATTTGTGATGTGTACACAACTACCGGGTCGGGCATCACGGGTCGTGCTGCCAATTCCACCTTGAGTTCTATATTCTCCTAGTGGAGGTTGGAGTATGCCACCCTGAGGTGGATTTCCCGCTCTACTACTGTCGTTTCTTACACATCAGCTGGTATCTGACTGTAGTGGGTCATCACTACAGGCCATACTTCCCTGAAAACCCTGGCCACTATGTCCAACTAGTTTTGTAGCTGCCCATTTTCCATTGTAAGATACTCACGTTGTTTAGTAAGCATGATTATCTGCTACTGCTATTGCTCACATTTCTGTTGTAGCTTTGAGTGGAGCCTCTCGGCCTGCTGTGCTGTCCTCTGGATGAAATGGTACAGCTGAGTTGTCCCCCACATTTCCATGCTCTCGGCACTTGAGGTACCCTGATCTGGCCACTACTCCTAAAGTGGTTGCCCACTGGCAACCGATCTTGTTGATTGAACTTGAGGTGAATATGGCGGGGTTTGATGGGGTGCAAAGTCTGCCATGTTCAAGTCCGGTCGCTCCCCTTGATTTTCTTGGTTGGTATGTTGGAGTGGAGTAGGCTCAGGGAGTGGCCCAACTGTGTCTTCAACTATCTGTTCCATCTGGGTGATTAGGTTGGTAAAAGTGGTTTGGGGGTCCATGGTGGGGTTGGCTAGGGGTACCACTTCTGTACCCGAGTTAACCTTTGTCCCATGGTCCCCATTGAGTAGTTTCCTGATAACTAGATTAGACACGGTGGCAGATGAGGTGGATGGTGCGGATGAGGTGGTAGGTGGTAGTGGATCAGTACGAGGTGGTGATATATGGATGTTCAGGAAATTGAAGGGGTTAATGGGGTTGTGGGGTGGCAACCCGCTTGCTTCCCCTGTCTCAGCTATTATCTCTTCTTGGATTAGGACCCCTGTACTCAGTTGCCGGGGTGGATCCTCCCTTGTGAGGTTGACCACCAGACTTGATTCTACAACTTTGGCCCTCTTGGCCTTGGGTGCCGCTATGGGTTTCACGGACCTACTATTTCCCACCAGTGGTGTGGTTGCTGGGCTTGGTGAACTGAACAATACATTTGGAATGGGTGTGGGGATGGAGGTCATGTTTGGAAGCGAGGTCGATTGAGAGACTTGGAATTCTGAAAAAACTGGGAACAGAGTGGCACTACTTGATATCACCTGAACTACTTCGTTAAAGCTTCATACCTTTGTATTCAGTTGTTGAATGATCAGGAGGAGCTGCAGGTTCGATACCATGTTTGCTACCTCCTCCGTTGTTTCTCCTAGCAACCGATGTGGTAGCATCCCATTGAAAATGTACGTGTACACCTCGTTTCTGACCTCCATCGCAACCCTGGGCCATGAAAAAACTTTTGTATGGAAATCTGCTTCATCAATTTGGAATTTCAGCTGCCTCATCTGGAATGTTGCCTCCGGTACACAAGTGGGTCTGAGGAATGTCTGCTTGTGCGTGACCCCAAACTATACTTTCTCACTATATCCGTCCAGCAGGTTTCTGGGGATCCTTTGTTAGCTCGTCACCACGACGACCATTAGGCCATACCAACTTCTGAAGGCCTCTGCGTTTACTTCCTTGGTGTTGGGGTCTCCAGACACCTTCCATGGGGTAAACTTCATCGCCAGTGGCTGATCCTCCGCTATCTCCACTGGTATCCTGATGAGGGGGAAAGTCCACTTCCACATGGCCAACGCTAATATCAAGTATCCGTAGATAAATCTTGTTGCCCTCTTATAATTGTCTTCACATTCCTTGAACAGCTCCTGTAGCAGGAAGGAGCACCAGTTCAGCCTGGTCCCCTGGACGTAGTGCTCCACGACCGAAATTGTGTCCAAGGTACACTCCCCTTCGGTGTAATGCCTCATTGTCTTGCTAGCAATGAGGTAGCATGTGAACTTGATCTTTGGCTTGTTGATTAGCTCAATTTTTGCCCCCTTTCCTCCCCTTCAGGTGCCATACTTTGCAAAGTAGTATGTATCCCCTGACTTCTTTGACTGTTTGGAGATGGTCTAGAACACTGAAGAGACGTCCCTTCCTTCCTGGGAGAGCCCTGTTAGCCTATGAATGTCTTCGTTGTGAATCGAGATCTCTTTCCCTAGCCACAGAGAGCCATTTTGAATTATACTCAGCAAGAATTTGGTGCACTGCATTGCAGCGCTTGTTGTCCCGAACATTGGCAAGTTCCTCAAATTCAATATTGAGGACTGTTGGATACCTCTAAACTCAGGCAAGACTTTTGCTGCCACCCGTCCTGCTTCTGTTGTATAGTTTTCAATGTACACTTTTCTTTTGAGTGCAGGAAACTCAAAGGAGTCCGTGAGCTCTGCATCAATTAAGGCTGCACTATCATATTTCTTGACGAGGGACTTCATTTTTTGAATCCTGCTATCCAACTCATATTCTACCACTGTTGGGCTTACTTTTTTCATCTTTTCTCGTCACTGATACACCTGCAAAATAGTTCTCGGCCCCTTCTCTCGGCTTTCTTCTTCTAGACATCTTCTCTGCTCTGGCTCTTCTCCAACTTCCTTTTCTCCTTCGAAGGTTTCTAACTCTAACTCGGATTTCTCCAACATTCTCTTGCTTTTCTGCATGCAGGTTATGTTAGTAATCGGCACAGGTGAGGTTGATGAGACCCCATAACTAATTAATGTTTCCCTAGCTTCTCCCTCGGCTACGATCGTGTGATCCATTGGCTACTAAGGTGGGTTCTGACACTTGCTGACTGTGGTCTTGGGATGTGGGCGGACGCGACGGCTGGGGGTGATGTCTAATTATGGAAAATTTATTACGGTATGGATAGTTCTAATTATGGCCATTATTTCTAAATCTTGGAGATCCTACGGACTGACACTAGTACTATGTTGAATTATGGTGGATTGATGTTCGACATGCTTTTCTACCTAACGTGGATGCCACGCTAGATGCTACCCCCCCCCCCCCCTGACCACTAATGGTTGCGTTGCAGTCTCCGCAACTGAGCTAATGTGTATTTCAGTAAAGTAAAGCTATCTATGTCATCTCGGGTGCGAGAGACTTATTGACCCTAATCTACCCTACATACTCGTCTCAGGGCTGAGAGTTATTGAAATATAAATGAAAAACTTACTCATGGTAGGGTTTTAGGTGTGTGCTATTAACCCATCCTTGTAGAACCTATCCATCTAACTATGCCAAGCGGACTACTCCTGATGGTTTGATATCTATGACATAAAATGGTCCCAGCCAATGCATCTGTAATTTCCCTAGGAACTTCTGGAACTTGTTGTCGTAGAGTAGGACCTTGCCTCCAACTTGGAAAGTCTTGTATTTTATGTGTCGATCATGCCAAGCTTTCTGCCTCTCCTTTTCTAGTGTCTAGTGGAATTCCACAAGAAACAATCCTTCCTCAAGTTCCTGTAGCTCATGTAGCCACTCCTTTAAAGACTCCTCTTCATATAGCTATAGTGAGGTGGTGATCAGAAGGCTTGGTAGTGTGAATTCTACTGGGACAACTGCTTCCCATCCATAGACCAGCTAGAATGGTGTCTGATTGTGTAGTCATTTTACCGTTGTGCGGTATGCCCACAGGGTTGCTGGTATCCATTTGTCCCAGTCATCCCGTTCCACGTTGCATGTTTTTGTCAGGCCTTTTTCCAGTATTTTGTTAAATGCCTCCACTGTGCCATTTTCCTGTGGATGATATGGGCTACTCTTGTGGTGTTGTATTAGGAATTGCTGCAGGAGAGACTTAATTGTCTCATTGATGAAATGTGTACCTTGGTCACTGGTTAAGCTTTTGGGGCACCCAAATTGGCTGATTATGTTTTCAAAAATAAATCGAGCAGAAGTATCTGCATTAAAGTTCCTTACTGGTGCAGCTTTTGCCCATCTGGTCAAGTAGTCGGTCGCTGTTATGATATACCTTGCCTTTGAATTTCTGGCAGGTGGTGCAATGGGTCCCACAAAATTGACTGCCCATTTCTCGAACGGCTAGAGTGTCCTTATGTGATGGAGAGGTAGCTCATCCCTATGGGAGGGTCATCTGGTTCGCTGACATACATCACATTTCTGAGCATACGCTTTACTATCCTTGTGCACCGTTGGCCACCAGAGACCTGCTTGCAGTACTTTGCGTGTTGTTGGTCTTTCTCCCACGTGCCCTCCCGCAACACCACTGTGGCTTTCCCATAGTATAGCTTCCCGTTCATGATCCAGAACACATCTCCAAAGAACTTGGTCCAGCCCCATCTTGTATAGCTACCCTGCGATCAGCTGATATTCTGCCGCTCAAACTACCAGATGTTTCTTTGTGTTGTAGTATACTCCCGTGGACATTATCCCATGGTGAGGTAGGTCACTATTTCATTCAGGTAGTTCAGGATGGATTCTACTCTAAAAAGATCAGCATACGGTAGCTGATAATATAGAGGACCTCCACTTTCGCCATTCTCTAGCCGGGATAAGTGATCAGGCCCTACATTGAGCCTTCCAGGCTTTACAATTACTTCGAATGTGAATTCTTGGAAAAGTAGGAGCCACTGGCAAAATATCCCTTCTAAGACTGGTTTGTTTACCAAATATTTTAATGCAGAATGATCCGTGAAGAATTTGAACTTACCCCCCAATAGGTAGTGGCGGAACTTCTGGAGTGAGTACACCATTTCCAGTGCTTCTCACTCTGTTGTCGTGTAGTTGCGCTCTACTATTGACAACTTGCGACTAGAAAAATACATTGGATGATCGACTGAGGTGTCCCCTGGCTGAGCTAGAACCACACCAAGTGTAATGCCAGATGCGTCAATGTGTACATGGAACTGTTTGTCCCAGTTTGGGTGGACTGCTATCGGTGCACTTGCCAATTTCTCTTTCAACACGTCCAGTGCCTCCCTGCAGCTATCTGTCCACTGAAATTGCTCTGATTTTTTTAGCAGTTTTTCCAAGGGTGCTGATATTTTGGCGTAATTGCAGATGAAACGTTGATAGTAGCCTGTATGTCCCAGAAGTGACCACGGCTATTTGACGGTCTTAGGAGCCTCCATATTGACAATCACTGTGACTTTAGCCAGATCTACACAGACACCTTGATTACATACCACATGCCCCAGCAATGTTTCGAATGGTACGGAAAATATGCATTTCTTTAGATTCAATGAGATCTGTAGTTGTCTACACCGATAAAACATTACTCTTAGTAGGCTCGCATGATCTTTCAGCAGGCTATACACAGTCCAGTCATCCATATATATTTCTAGGAACTTGTGGATGTATTCTCGGAATGCCGCTATCACAATGCGAGAGACAACTGTGGGTGAATTCTTCAGTTCGAATGGCATCACGTTGTATGCGAAGGAGCCCCATTCGGTAGTGAAGGTTGTATTTTTCTTGTCTTATTTTGCTATTCTCACCTGATGGTAACCTGAAAAGCCATCCGTGAATTAGTATGCTTCGTTCCCTGCAACATTGTCGAGCACTTCGTCACTAAATGGGGTAGGGGACGGGTCATGGATACAGGCATTATTTATGCTTTTGTAATCCACACAAACTCATATATCTGATTTCTCCTTTTTTCTTTGTATAACAATGGGGCTTACCCATTCTGCCTCTTCTATGGGGAATATGAGCCTGGCTTTCAGCATTTTGTCGATCTCTGCTTTCACTTTTTCCTTCACCGTTGGGTTTAACCGATATGGTCTATGTTTGACAGGCCTTGCATGAGGCTTCAATATTATTCTCATTTCCCCCATATCTCCTTTTATGACTTTGAGATCTGCTACTGATGAAGGAAACAAGCCCTCATACTCCTTAAGTAGACTGAATATTTCCTTTGTTGTCTACTCATCCCAGTAGTCTTCAATGGTCGCTAGCTTGGGTTTTTCCTCTATCCCAATGTTTACCTTTCTAGTTCTGTATTGGGTTCCTCCTTAATGTCCCTCTCCCCCTCTGTTTCTTTGAAATACATGTGTCTGAGGTCCTCCATATTTTCGTCATCCATCTCACTATTAATCTTCTAACATGCCACCTTTTGCTAGATACCTTGGTACCACAGTGACTGCTCATCCATCTGCAGATTATCAAGAAAGAACAGTACTTGCTTGATAGCTTGCAAAGCTTGTGTAATATGCTCTGTTTGTTCCTCAAAGGTGAAGCGCCTTATGAATTTCTCTGCAACTTCCTGCCAATCTTGGGTCCCTCTTCTCTTTTCCTCCGTTAAGTACCATGATTTTGGTATCACATCCAAGGAGTGGATGAACTTGTGGACCCACAATTCCTCGGGGTAGCCTTCAGCTCGCAATTGTGCTTCACATTCTTTTAGATGGTTTCTGGGACTTGCGTCCCCTTGGTACCGGTCTCTTTGCTTGGGCTCCTTTTCCTCTTGAAATCTGGCCTTCGTTGCTGCTGCCACCTCATCCCATCACGTTAGTGAGTCGCGATGGTTATCCCACCATCTTACAGCTGTGGACTACAATGCCACGTCCATCAAGGGTATTCTCTGGTCTTCAGGCACCGTGGTTTCCACTTTGGCTATGAAAACACTTACAGCATTCATATCTGACAATATTGGGTATCCTTGAAGTTCAACCCCAATCCAATTGACTCTTGCAACATTGGCACACCTCCTTGTGTTTGTTTCCTAGCCTCCTTGCTGCCAATCATCCCATGCCAGTTCTGATCCTAGTTCCGATCTTTGAATACTTCTTCAACTTACTAAACCTTCTACCATCAGGTTGATGTAGTCTTCCCTTCTTCTGGCGGTCATCTGGTATAGATGGTCCAAGAGCTGAGCATCTTCTCAGTTATCCACAGTCTCGGTATACCTCGGTCCTTGGTAGGGATCAAGCGGTTGAGTGACTCTGATTTCCTCATCCTCAAAGATCATCATTTATTTCTTTAGATCAATTACTGCATAATTTTCAAAAGCCCAATCGATCCCAATAGTGCTGGGTACGGATCCTTGTCCCCCATGATGTCAATGACCTCGAAATCCGTAAACGTTTTTACCCCCGCAATGTCAACCTCAACATTCTCTAGTCGGCCAATGGGGGAAATGCAATACTGGTTTTCCATCCAAAGCTAGATAAGAAAGTATGTCAATCTTGGCCTCCCAAGCACTTCCCAAGTTTTCCTTGATAAGATGTTGACGTCGGATCCCAGATCAAGCATGTTGTCCTTAATCTGGAATCCCGCCACTTGCGTAATTACTCATAATTCCTTTCCCATCCTTCGTTTGTTTCTTTTTATTCTCTGAACATATTTTTGGTCCATTTCTTCTGCTTCTTTATCTCCTGTATTCTGTTTTAGCACCCCTTCCAGGTTTTGCTTCAGATGTTTCGGCATTTGTGCATTGTTAAAAATCTTCAGGAAAAAATGGAACCATTCCTTTACTAAGCCTTCATTAGTATTTTGTGTCTCCTTGTCTTCCTGAATTTTCCATAACTTGATTCCTTTATTTCCCCCCAAATGGGTAAACGTTTCTATTGCTTCCTGTAAAAATTCTTTCTATCGTTCAGGTTTGAATAGGAGCTTTGGGGATGCTGGCTGGACCACTTTTATGGGATCCATAGTGTGTGAATCCTCCCCTGTTATTTTGCCACCTCGTGTCACTATGGCCACATTTTGCATTGGTTGAGCTCCCATTAGCCTGGGTTCCACATTTACTAGATTCGCCCCCCTTTGTCTGGCCCTTTCCTCCCATATTTTGATGAGCTCCAGGCAGTATTTTGTTGCGTGTTAGTTAACACGACATTGCAAGCACCAGGGTCTCCTAGGGAGTGGACACTCTCTAGCCACATGTCCCTCCTGGTTGAAGTTATAGCATCGTATCGGACCTCTCCCTCCTGTTCGGCCCCCTCGCATGCCTCCTCCTCTTCCCCAGGGAGCTTCATTTACTCTGTATGATGGCCGGTCCAACCATTCAGCCAGTGCGTCTAGTGCTCGGAATTGTTCTGTGCTATGGGTGGTTGAGGCACATAACTCACAGTATACATTATTTGTAACATTGGAATACTTTTGTAGGATTGAACACATGCGGGGTTGATGACCCATACTTTTACATACCTCACAATATTCGTTGGTGGCTAGACCTGGTTGTGCAGGGAACCTCGTATATGGCTGTTTTGGTGGGTATATCCCTTGGGTGTTGATTTGTGCGACCGCTCCTAGAGGTGGGGCCCCCTGTGCTCCTGCCGTCGATGTTCCACCATTGGGCCTTGCAACCGGGGGCATTCTGTGGCTACATGTCCCTCCATGAGATAGTGCATGCACCACACATTGGGCCTTGGTGGTCACATGGGTTGCATTTCCTTAAGCTTCTTTGTCATAATAGCTATTTTATGTTGCAAACCCATTATGGAGGGGTCCTGTACCGCTGCACCCCCTTTGAACTCTTGTGGATAACCCGCCATGGCTTCTATCTTCATCGTCTGCTCCAACGCATCTTGTAATGTGTCGATCCTTTGGTGGGTTAGTGGACTTCAGGTCAAGGGTAATAAGGCTTTAATGAACCAATCCCTCTGATGGTTAGGGTCAATTGGGTAGCTGAGTTTCCAAATGGCATCCTTGAATCTTCGCATCAAATCCCAAGCAGTTTCTCCTTCTCTCTGCTTGATCTCCCACATCTATGACAGGCCTTGCTAGTCCGTCTGAGGCAGTTTGAATTCCTTGATGAAATCCCTTTTTACATCAGCCATCACTGGATTCGGGTGGGCCTTCGGCCATTTCATAAAACATCATATGGCCCTCTCCTTAATATTGGTTTGAAATTCTATCAACTTTGCAACATTTGGTGTCCGTCGTGCTCTCCAGATGGCCTCATGGAGATACCAATGCTATTCAACATCGTCATTCCCTTTCCCAGAGAATTCTGGGTACCACGTAAGTGATCCCGCCATGCTTACTTGAGTGGGCGGTATTAAAACGAAGCTATTGGATCTTGGTTGTGAGATAGGGACACTACCAATCCTGCTACTAACTTGTGCTCCAATCGGAGACTGTCTATGGTGCAATCTACTTAATTCACATAAATTAACAAAAATTTCACCTATGGGCTTGTAGAGCACCAGGGGAAGGTTAGGATTAGAGCTACTAGAACTGTGGGGACTAGGAAATACCTGGGGATATGGATGCCGACCTTTCTTGAAAGAGTTGCTCCATTACAATGTGCATATCCACATTAGACACCTCCTCTGGGCGCGCGTCTATACCTTCTTCGTCAAACTTCCTTCCTTGCTCCACCTAGGCTGGACTCCTACACATCTACCGTACTTCTTCCATGACCCCTCCTATATATTGGGGACCCACTTGACCTTCCATTCCCTTCATATTTTGAGGCACCTCTTCTTTTCCCTTCCGACTACTTCCTTTTCTCTTCAACTCCCTCATCACCCACTCTCGCCACCTTTCTGCAATCTGCGCCCTCCATTGTGCTCGCCGCTCCCTGAGCCTGTTGGCAGCCTCGACATCCATACTCCTACTCCCCTTCTCATGGTTCTAATAACATCTCTCCCTTAGTCCCTTCCCCCAGCACTGGGTTTTTACACTACCATCCCTGCTTTATGGAATCCCATCATTCCTTCGTCTACCATTAATGCCTTAATCCACAAGGGAATCTCCTTTAGTAGTTTTTCCCTTAACCCAGATCTAAAGGTACTTTCTGCCTTTCAGAAAGACTGGTAGCACTCAGCTACAAACTCTACTATGTATCCTTCCAAAGTAGATTCCACCCAAAAATCTACAGCTCGGGTTAAATCATTGTGTAACCGATGAAGCCTCACCAGATCCTCGTGGGCCCACTTGCAAATGATCTTTCATGACTTATCCTTGATGGTCTTGGTCTGAAGCCTTTGCAACCAATTGTATAGTTATTCTAGGAACTTTCCCCGGAATATTTCGTAGGTATCACTAGCAGAGTCAGAGAATAGGACCAAGTATTTAATCGTCTTTTCCTTCTGTCATCTCAGCTCCGCTTGTTGGGCTATAAACTGATCTAGGTGGTTATCCCACCAACTTCGTATTTCTCTTTCAAAGATCTGAGATATCATGATATAGCTCCGAAATGTATTTTCAAGTCTTGGAAATGGAACCATTTGTTGGCAAGAAAACAGGTCTTGCAGGGAAGACCCGGGTTCAGGGCTGAGGGCCAACAAGGTTTTCTGCCGTAGTCTAGTTTCACGCTGACATTTCAACTCTGCTCTGAAGGCCAGAGAGTCTCACCCGAGGAGTGTCGTGACCCTACTGTGATTGAGAGTAGATTGGTATCATTTCCCCAACATTTAAACATGTGAACCACAGCTAAACTAAGGAATTAAACAGCCATGACAGAACATTTCGCAACATATATTCTTGAGGGAAACAGTTTAACCAACGATAAAAAAAAATTTAAACACTGCTAATAACAGCACTCATTTATATTCAACATCACATAGCTTAACAACCATCTTGGATATATTAGTCAGCAGCCGTCAGAGGCAAATCATTACAAATCTCTACTACATAAGAGCATAGAACATAAAAAAATACAACACGTCCCGAGGGACAAAGAGAAACTACAATGATCTGGAAGAGAGGAGAACATTGCAACCCGATGGAGCTCTCCTATGGCTACATGTTGCCTATTCCCGTCTGTACCAACCTTCTCCTCCATTGGCTAGTTGCTTATTTATTCTCCCACTCGCGCGACTGACAGTTCTTCCTTGTTTCTTGCTCAGCTGCCTTTTGTCTCTTTCCGTTCACCGGGAGTTCACTGCCTGTTTCCTTCTATGCCCTTCCACTTTCTATGCTTGCTCCCACCACCACTGCGACACCTGTCCTCTGCTCCTCCGCAACCTTGACACCTCCTTGCCTACTGAGGTTGCGTTCCGCCACATGCTTTCCACCACTCAAAATCTGTTGATCTCCAAAACAAGGGCCCCAAAAAATCCATGCCTAAAGTGAAGGCACTGATCTACAGGTTCTTAGTGTTTCGTGACAAAAAACACTATCCCCAGGTGGAGCCAGATGTTGTGGATCATCTAAATATCCTTTTAATTTTCAAATATTTTCAAATATAAAAATAATAAATTGTTGGAAAATATGTTAAAGTATCAAAATCTTGTACTTTAGCATGAAAAAATATGTATTTTTGAAAAAATCTGAGTTAAAGTTTAAACATTTAAACTTTATAATAGTGGGTTCGGTATTTGATATTAAACATTGATCGGTTTGATTGGCGGAAGGTGCTGATAATTAAAATCCTTATCAAAAGGCCCAACCCGTAGGCACAACTAGCACACCAAATACCATGATGAGTTCCTCCGCAGTTGACTGGGTTGACTGTGGGGACAAAAGAGATGAACAACAGAGATTCATTGCAGGGGCACCAGCTGAATTTTTCATCCGTACCCCGAGAGCCCCCGCAGTGACGTAAGATGTTGAGTTGGTCACAACTGTCTTCCACGTCAAGCAGAGTTAATGGCTTGCTTGTGTGTCTTGTCAGCATTAAATTCAAAACCCACGCCACCTATTTAAAGAAGATTTTTATTTGTTTTTCAAAATTACTTGTGATTTTTTGCACTGCACCCTGTTTTAAGCTTTCCGCCACCTGCAAATTTGACCGCCCTGTAAATTGTTTTCACGTAAATTTTCAAACATGGCTAAATGGTCATCCTTATCAGGTTCATCTAGCCATATCCCTCTCATGGATACTGAGATGTATATTCAAGATACCCTCTGTTCAATAACTCACCTCCCTTTGTACCAACAAGTTATCTTGAATGATAATGCTTCCCCTGTGTATTCTGCATGGTCAAGTCTGGAGTTTTTTCTACATGCATACAAAAAAACCATATTTTCCCTGAATTTATCTATTGGTTGGTATCCTTCATGTATCCAGGGAAGTGTTTCGTCATGAATTCCCATGGAGAGAACGTTCTGCAGGTGTCTACCTTGTTAATCTGCAAAGCCCTTTGCTATCCTGAGTCAGAGTCATCCACTCAATTTTCTGATCATTCGCTGGTATAATATTATGATAATCTTGCAGGATAAGAATTCAATTAGTTCATGTTTTATTTAAAGCCTGACATGAAGCAGTTTCAGCTAGATTGCAAAGAATTTGCTATGGGGGTTTTTGATGTTGAGACTCGTCTAGTATTGAGTAATATTGCAAATATTCTGGGTAAAGATGATGATAATATAGTGGATAAATTGGTCCTAGGGATGTTTTCCATGATGATGAAGCCAGGAATGGTGTTGGATATTCCATCATATTGGCAAGAAGCAGTCAATTCACAACTGATGAGCCTTTCATTAACAGTTTCTTTTAAATTTCCTTCATTGATTGTATATTTGTTCTTATGTTAGAATGTGGAAGAATTCATGCATTTAGGTCTAAATATTATGGATGTAAATAAAAGAAGGTAATCAGTGATATTCTGGACATATGTAGTTAGAAGGGAGAAAAATGAGGCTGGGTTGTTTGATTTTTCTAGCTATTACATGCCAACTACATACAAAATATTGAATGGAAGTCCTCCTCCCTGTTTCATACCTAAAGCTCAGGATTTTCTGCATTTAGGAAACAATTGTAAATATGGAGATTGGTTTGTTTTTAGGAATATTCTGAAATAAGGCTGTATGGAGCAAGTGTTGAGCCTTACAAACTCCCAACTTTTGTACCAATGAGGCTTTTTGCTTTAGATTTCATTAGACAGTGTCTAAATGTTGATCAAGTTCATTTCGTGCCTATGAAGAAAGGACACATGTATAAATTACCCATGGTGGTAGGCCCTTTCATAGTAAATATGAGGCAGGCATTTGATGAAGTAACAAAAATGTTAGATGACATGCATATGCTACTAGGAGAAAGTTGGGCTTATGACCCATATAGTGTGATTTCAAATAGAAGAATTGTGAATGGGTACTCTTCTTTCATTCATGAAAGTAGGCCATAACAAGAGAATATAACATGTAAAGGTGTGATGAGTTCAATAGATGCAAACATTCAAACTCCCATCATAGCAGAAAAACAACTAAAAGAACCAAGGAAGTATTTATTGATCTAGATGATGAGGAGCAGGGAGCCAAGAAGAGAAAAAATCTTACTGAAGAGCCTACATATAATGCACCTAGTTTTTCTTTACATTTTGGTGAAGAGAAAAATTCTCTTGCTTCACCCAGAAATCATGAAGCTTCTCATGAACAGGTGCCCTTGATAAAACATCTGTTTTCACAAATTGAAGAAAGAAATCAGAGGATGAAGGCCAGCATGGAGACCCAAGCTGAACATCAAGTTACTGCTGAGAAAACAAGATTGTTAACTGTAATGGATCTTGAGAAAGATCAATTTAGAATTTCCCTGTAACATCCTACAGATATGTCAATTGGTTCTTCCAGAAATTTCAACACTGTCAGTGTGACTATGGATGTAAAGAAAATTCCACTGATGGATAAAATGAACTTGCATATGCAAAAAGGTCAATTCATTGTAAATGACCTCACAAAGACTAATGCAATGGAAATTAAGGCAGATAATATGTTGGGTAAAGTAATTAAATATTTGAAGTTAGAGAAGGCTAACTCAAGAGCCTTAACAGTTCAGAATGAGGAACTGAAGAAAAATATTATAAAAATTGGATTAGACCCCATTGATAAGACTGTTGTGCAGATATTCATGCAAAGTACTGAGGTAGAAATATCCACATTAAGGAAGAATTTAAAGTTACCTACTGGAGAACATTCAATGGCCAAAGAAGTTGCATAGGTCGAGAAGGAAAAGGAAAAGTTGTTGCAGCAACTCATGCAGAAAGATGAAGAACTCTCCAAAATAAAGCAGACTGCAATTTCATTGCAAAATCATATTGATAATCATAATTGTACTTTTGTTTTTCCTACAGGTGATGAAGACCCTCAAGCACAAATTTTTCAATTAAATATTGAGTTGTAGATGGGTGAAAGAGATCGAAAGAAGGCTCAAACAGATCTAGAGACTGGAACAAAATTGATGAAAGTCATAGAAAATGAAGCTGATAAGTACAAAATGGATTTCTGAAATTCTGAAGCTGAGATTAAAAATCTCCAAGAAAGACTGAAAGGAAATCTCTCAGTGATACAAGCTAAATATATCATTTGGAAAAATATCATCTCAGAAATGAAATCTAATTGGTGTTTCCTGATGATAATTGCAAAAGAGAAAATCCTTATTTTAGAGTGTGAAGAACCAATCATGTCTGATAAGAAAAAAGGAATTAATAGAGCCATTTGGGCCAGAAGATTTATTGATTTTATTAATTCCAATCAGATTAGGAATTAGAGGAGAATGATATGTAGGACAAAATGTTGTATGCAGTAGAAATTAATAAAATTATTGTCAGAAATGATCTCAGAAAGGCTTCAGAAAAGAAGCTAATGGAATTCAAGGAAGCAGTAAGTCAGTTTGATAAGTATTTTGATAAAATGACAAGAGTAGGCTTGCCATCATGTTGGCGAGCTGAAAGAAATATTTTTCCATGGAGCTCTTATGAAAACTTACTAGTGATGAGAAAAAGCAAAGTTGATAACAGGCATGAAAAGACTCAGGTGCTTAAAGGAGAGACAATGGTCAACTACTTGGAGATACATTTTCAACTCTTGTGAATTGGAAAGACTCTTTTCATAGAAAGGCCTTCTTATGATCGAATTACTGCATTCAAATTGGAATATCACAATCTGACACATTCATCCAGGACGAAGGTAGAAATATGGAAAAAGTTCATAGCTTGGAAAATAGACCTGCCAAAAGGATCAGCAGCAAAGAAAGACAAATCATTTGACCAAGGAAAATAAGCCACATCATCAGCAATTCCTATAGATTAGGATAGTTATTTTATGTTATTTTCTAAAGACAATGTAATTGTAACAAGACATTTCCAAGGCATGTAATATATAGCCATTGAAGTCTTAAAGTAGTATTGGTAGTTAGGATTGGTTACAATAGTTCCAAACTGCTTTTTACTGTATTTAATGTAATTTTCAAGGGAAGGAAAGGTTCTGAGTTTTGGACCTTCAGACCATTATTTTTGTACTCAGATATTCAAATATTAATGAATGAGTAAGCAAGTTTCTAGCATACTGTTTATGTTGAAATGTATTCAAGTTTACATTATGTGTTTTCCATATACAAATAAAACAAAGTTATGAGCAGCAGGTCTCCTTTTATGTATGTATATAAGAGTTAAAAGCCTTAATTGGCGCTCCTTTGTTTTAACTATTTCTTTCATATATTTCTTCTGGGTTTGGAAATGATATTTTCTGTATAAAACAACATATCAGTTTGGACTTCTTCTTTCATATTATTGTAGTCACTTCCTTCAACATTAACAGATGGTAGCATTGTGAAGCATTCATCATGTTTGACATTTAAGGGTTTAATCATAAATACATGAGGGTTAATAAAATATAGAAATATATATTTGTGACATAATCATATAAATTTCTTAAGAATTGATTCCTTATCACAGCTAAGGGATTGTCTCTTAAGGTACAACATTAATTGGCGCTGTTGCCGAGGATGAAAGATTCGAAGTTTTCCCTGGGTTTTGTTCATATTTCCTCTAGTTTTTTAGAGAGAAGGAAATTCTAAGTTGTGCTTTATTTTAAATAATTCTGGCTCCTAAGAGGCCTCACACAAGGTCAAATACCTCTCAACAAAAAATCCCTATTCTATCAAATCTAGAAAAGTTAGTTTCAAAGAAGGGCCAAAAAACAAAAATATTTTCTACACCTAATGCCACACTGCTTGCACCAGGCAGCAGTTCTCATATCTTTCCATCCACAGAAATTTCCTGGAAACTCATTTTCTTGGAAAAGAATCCTTATCCTCACCCATTCATTTCCAAGAACCAACATTAGAAGAACTATCTTTTGAGTCTGTATCATTTCCATTCACAGAATCTCAACCTAATTCAGTTGCTAGTTCTTCTGCTATTGTTCATATACCCCTTCCCATATCAGTTTTTCCACCCTTTTTATCCCCACCTACAACTGGTATTCATTTTACCCCCGCTCAAGGAGCAGTCAATCAGGGCATAAACATGGCAACCCTTGCTTTCTTGATGAATATATATGCACCATTAAATCTACCCCAACCAATGAATGCAATGCATCAAGAGTACCTTAAGTTGCTTCCTAGATTTATTGGTGAAGATGAAATAACTGTAGAACAACAATTGCCTTTGTTTTGCACTTTTGCTAAAAAAATTAATGTAGAGCATCTTGATTTTGTAATGAGACTTTTTGTGCAGTCTCTAAGTGGAGAGGCAAGAAAATGGTTCAAAGGATTTCCAAATGGTTCAATCAATTATTGGGATGAATTAGAAAGACAATTCATCTAGAGATGGGGTGAAAAAATATACCATGCTTATTCTTTAACAAATCTTAATGCTATAAAGAAAAAATCAAATGAAAGCATGAGTGATTTTATTAAAATATTTAATAAATTGTACAATAGTTTGCCTGTGGAAATGAAACCTCCTCCTATTGGAGCAAGGGTTGTTTTTGCTGGGGCATTTGTATCATATTTCAGTTTTACCTTGAGAGAAAGAAGAGCCTCTACTCTTGAACAGATTCAAACTGATGCCTTAGAGATTGAGACAATCATGACTGCTGCTGGAAAGGTTCAAGACAAAGGAAAAGCTAAAGAAGAAGATTCATCACAAGATCAAAGGATAGATGAAATGACTAAGGTCATTAGAATTTTTTCAAACAAATTAGTACATATGGAATTAGATAAAAAGAAACCTGCACAACAAAACAGAGGGGTTTTCAATCCCCAATTTAGAAAACAACCCTTACATATTCTACAGAAAGAAATAAAAGATCAAGATCAAGTCCAAGCTCCTTTATATATAGAGGAAACACCATCACATTCTGTTGATAATAATCGGAAAGAAGATGAAGATCAAAATTTTTCTGTGTATATGGAAGATGGTGAGACAGAATAAGAGAGTGAGAACGAATATGTAGAAGAATGTAAAGAAGCTGATTTCTCATTTCATAAGGAAGAAATGGATGATTATTGGAAACAATTTACTGATTTTATGCAAGCAGAGTTGCATAAAATATATGATTTGAGGTCAAAATAGAGGTTGAGAACTCAGGATGATGAAGAAGAGGAATCAATACCTACTGCAATGGCGACTCCACCACAGAAAAATTCAATTAAAAAATCAGATAAGGGGAAGTGGCCCATGAATCAAGAAAAATAAAAAGAGAAGCATGACGCTGAGGCTTCCGAAGTAAAGCCTAATGACCCTAATATGTTGGAGAAAATTGGTACAGTTCCTGATCAACATATAAATTCAAACAAAAACCAAGATGAATCTGAAAAGTTAATAAAACAAAATCAAAATTTCAGTTTGTCTAAAGAATTAGAAAAAGTAAATATCCAAGTACCACTTCTTGAGTTGGTTAAAATACCTGGTTATAAGAAAGAAATTGCAGATTTTATTAATTTATCTTAGTTTGATGAGGTGGGTGATATAGTGAATTTGCAAGAAGAGAAACCAGTAGTTACTTTTGGACCTCATGTTGAAGAGGTAGATTCTTCTGTTCCACCTTTTCATATATCAGTTATGTTGCATGATTTGATTTTACATAATTTTATGCTAGATTCTACTGCATCACATAATATAATGCCACTGTATATGATGAAAGAGTTAAATTTACAAATGGCTACGTGGATCTTCTTTTCCAGAATATAGATCCTCCATTTTAATTACTAGAAATTCAAACTGTAGCCTCATCATGTACACACATTCCTCCTAGTTTCCCATATTCTCCTTATGTGTTTCCCACCATCATACTGGAGTAGTGTGCAAGCCAAGATCCAATGCATGGAATCTTTGTCCTTCAGGTACAATCCTTTCCATATCTCCTATAAATATGTTAAAATCAGCTGAGCCATCATAGTGTTGTAAATGATGTACCTCAGATGTTATACAACGCAGAGACCGGGTCACACGATTACAGTGTTGCGCAGACACCTCATGTAGTAAGTTCTGCCAATTCTCTAGTTCTTCATCATATTATGAAAAACAAGAACTATCCTTCTCCCACTTAAGGTTCCTATCTGTTGTTGGGTTAATCCAGTATTCCTCATGAAAATTTAGCTTGTATATTTGATCAATATCGTCCTCAGTGCACAATGGTTCAGTATACCTTTGGCCTTCTATAGGATCAAGAGGAATGATTACCCTAACTCCATTGCTCTCAAATTCCATTCTCCTTCTCTTCTGATTGATAAGACCATCCATGCCAATGGCCCAATCTAGTCCTAGCAATGCAGGATAGGGATTAGTATCATCTACAATCTGTATGACTTCAAATTCTTCCAACACCTTAACACCTTCTATATTGACCACAACTCTTGACAATTTTCCCAAAGGAATGATATTTTGTTGATTGGTCATGCGCAATTGGATAGTATACCATTCAATATTTGGCTCTCCCATGCACTACCAAGTTTTTTTAGGTATAAAATTAGCATCTGATCCAAGATCTAAAATAACTTGGTCAATTTCATAAGCACCAAACTACATTCTCTTCTTGTTCTTGTAAATCTTATGGAATGCTCCTTGTTCTACCATGGGTTTTTCTTTCTCTATGAAATTATATATCAATGCCTGCAAATTTTCAAAAGCATTTTTGTTGCGCAACAAATTTATGCATGCTTGTAGAAATGGCTTAATATCCTCTTTTCCCCTTGATTCCTTCAGTGTTCTACCACTTGTTGAAGTTACTCCTTCTGCAAATTCATTCCTTTATTCAATAAAGGTCTCTTTGGTGCGCTGAATATTAAAGCCTTATTTGTTTTCAGGTGCTTTCCGGATCCAGACATCAGTGGCATGTTGCTTTCTATTATCTTCATTGGTAGCTACACCACTCCTGGTAACTACATTCATACAAGGATCTTCTTCATGAGATTTCGTGTGAACCATCTGAAGATTTTGTGTTGGGGTATTCTTTTCCTGCATTTTACCAATAAAGACAGGAAAATCCTCTATAACATGATAAAATTGTCTATAGTACCTGCAGGAATGTTGTGCTGGATTTGTATAGTCACGCATATAATTACCGGCATCACCATAGTTATAGAAAATCACTTGTCCTCTTCCTTGACCATCTTATCCATCTCCTCGGCCTCTTCCTCTACCTTGGAATCCTCTATTCCAAGAAGAGGATACTGGTGATGTATGCTCAAATTGCATTCAATATATCTCTACTTTATCCAACATCATATCATAGGTATGAAAATTCTGCACATCATGCCCTAATGACCAAAAAAGCTTGAAAAATAACTACTTCAGGTCAGGCTACTATTTTCCAATCTGTGGGCAAGAATCTGTGTCATGTAGTCCACGAATTTGATAGATAGTACACCATACAGGATGATTCAATGGACTAGGACCTCCAACATTCAGATATTTGTTGAAGACAGGACAGTGGTCTTTATGGTGCCCAGAAGCCTTGCATTTTATACACAACACCTCTGCGTAGATCTCCTTGCCTTTGTCTTTGTGCATACATTGAATTCTAGATGCAGAACTTCTAGTTGACTCTAAATCTATTGAGTTCCCGATGCAATAGGTGTTTAGGTAGCCTCCAGTTTCATTGAAACTTCTACAACCTCAGCTTCTGTGGAAATATTTTTCTGACCTAATGGCTGGCACAGATGCGGGAGAAGCATAGAAATGAACCATTCTTTATGTTGAGTATCATCAATCACAAATCCACCATATTTGGTGATCTAATTCAACCTTTAATCGACCTCCCAGATAGAATCATTAGGTTCTTGACAAATATCTTTCATTTTTGTCAATAGCTATGCGTATGACTTAGGTTTCTTGAACTGCTCTTTTAGGGCTGCTTTAATTTATTCCAGGGTAGCATTAGGGTTTTCTTGCGCATACCTAATGTACCAGTCTAGTGCTTGATATTGAAATGCAGTAGCTAGTTGTGATTTTCTAATATCAATGTTGCTCACTTTTTGAGCCTACCATACGGCCTCAGTTACATTCCAGAAGTGATCACTATCCTCATTTCCAATGCATTTAAAATTATTTAACTTTATGGATGCATCCATATCTACTTTAGGGGGAGGTGGAGGTGGAGGTAGAGGCGGAGATGGACTGTGCGGTGGAGTAGGTGATCTGTGATGTGAGTTCAAAAGTGGAGTGGATGGAGTGGGAAACATATTCAAGGGTTTCTGATATGATGAGCTTTCTTCTTCAGAGTCACTAGAGTTAGTAGTTCCTGGTTCAGGTTCACTAACAGATCTAGGATTCAAAGGGCTGTAAAGGATTTTTTTAGAGTCTTCATGGTAAATTTTTCCACTACACATACATTAACCCCTTTGATGCATTCAAGCAGTATGTTTGCACAGAAAACCCTATTCACACAATAGCATTTTCAACAATAATTTCAACAAGAGTAGGAATTTACTTCTAGGACCTTTGAAAAACCTTCTTTCTGCTTCAGAATAGGATACAAACTGGTCAACAAAAAATTCAATCACAATTCCTCCCAAGATGTGCTTGATCAAGTGATCTACCACACGAATGATCTTATTATCAAAATTTTCTACTTGCAGAATCACTTCAGGAGTCCACTCAGTGACTACGTCATCCTTTATGTAGTGATGGAATCTAGATAAGCGTGAAAACCACTTTTGTAGTTCGTGCGCAAAGGAACAAAATAAATTTTCATACATTTATGTATAAATATACTTATGTAACCACTATTCGTCAGATAATTTATTACTTCTATTCTCTTGTAGCGCAAATTCAAGGATATTTCTCTCAACCAATTTTGTAATTTGTTGCGTGATGGATGCCACAACATCACATCTCACTCAAAATAATGATCTTGGTACCGCAAATGGAACCATTTGCTGGCTTGAGGGGTCCTAACCCAGGTTCAAATTTTATAGATAACCAACAAACCGTCCAACTATTGTCCCTTTCGGCAGTGATCTTCTTGCGCAGACCAAAGTCTCACCCGAAGCAGTATGGGGGGTGTTGGAACTAGGTTTCCGCACCCTGAGAGAGAAATTAATGAAGTGTTCCTCAACAAAAACCCAATTGATCTTAAACATATGTGCGCGATAATATATAGCAAACTTAAAGAGAATGCATAATCACCAATAGAATAAGACAAAATATTTATTGTGTTAGCGCAGATAATAGATTGGAACTAGATCTAGATCTTAACCAAGGTGAATACTTAAACATATCTATCAATAATAATGCATAATAAAATCATATAATCTTGGGCAATCATTAATAATTAAACAAATAATGTGATCTTAACAGAGCATAAACAGTAAGAAATACAAATGCATAACATAGTGAACTTCGCCAAAAACTACCATTCTGTTATCTTTCAGATCTGTCAATACATCAGTTGTTCTTTCAAAACCCTTTCAAAACACCTTAAATCCTTTCCATGCACAGAGCCAGTGGAGTCTGTAGACAGTCTGGACTAGGTCTACGTACACACAACCAGCAGGAGGCTCTTAACCCAACCCAAAACCTTTACATACACATAAACTATCAGAACATCAATATCTCATATCACTAATTTTTCTAACTACTCAACTTATACATACTCTATCTATTTATATATGCCTAACACATAGATACTATGGTTTGAAACCATGTTTTGAGGCCCATAGTTTAAGTTTAAGCCCATTTACATCAAAATTGGGGACTTTGACCCACCCCAAAGCCCCTTAAATCAATTTGCGTAGCGTGCACATAAAAAAATACAAAAATTATCTTTGGAAATTGTGCCTCGGGGGACACCACTCCCACAAGGTTGAATCCCATATAGTAGCCTCTTGTCACATGTTTACCCCAGTTGGTCAGTTACTTGGGTAGATGTGGGAAGAGGGTGTTACATCTAGTCATATATTTTATCCGTAGACTAAATTCATTGTTTAAGTTAGTCAGTTTTAGTTCAATCACTTAAAATTTCTCAAATTTAGTAGTAATTCACTTGAAATTATTGCGGTGCCTAACTATTTTAGTCACCTAGTCATTAATTTCATCATTTTCTACTAGTGGGTGAGCACCAAGACTTGGGAGAGCGTTGCGAGTAGTGATGATAATGGTGAGTTACTTCCTAGTCTTGAAAGTGCATCCCTTGCTAAGAGGGAGTGTTGGTTGTTTCGTATCTTGTGAGGTACTCCAAACTCTAGGGTTTAGGGTTTGGAGGGAAAAGCGCCATAAGGGTCACTTCTGGGCTTAGAACTCAAGGTTGGGGTTTTCACCCATCATTTTTTGGGCCAAAACCATGAGCACATTTCGACATGATGGATGAGGATAATATCACTCATTGAAACGAATCCAACGCAATGAAAATAATTCGATTATGAGTTGTAGAAATTGAGATATAAATTTTTGAAGTTTATGTTTGGGGTTGCACATGAGGAGTCTAGGTCGATTTGGTGTTAAGAAGGCATGTGACAATTGTAAAATCCATATGATGAAATTTTGAGGATCCCATTCTATGTGTGTTTATAGGAGGTGATATGAGGTTATTTGATGCATCCTGTTATCACTCGGATTGAACCTCAGGCTGAGAAAGGAAATTCAGAGGTAACCTCAAACCACGCTTAGCCAAGTAGCTATCCCTACTAGGCAAGGAGAGCACTCTCTCCATATATATCAAAACACAAATGAATGCGAAAAGAAGATATTAGGCTAGGTATATTAGCTCAGAGTTTTGATTTTGATTGTGTAGGGTTTTGCCGGATCAAGAAGAGTTAAACAGTCAGGGCAAGGAAATTAGGTCAAGGTTTGCAGGGTGTTATATGGGGAAAGGTAGGTACAATGTTTAGTACTTTAAGGTTTAGATTATGATATGATCAAGATAGGTGAGGAGCTAGAAAAATCATCATGAATTCATGGTTTCTTTCTAAACTGAAGAAATTACAAATTGTGAATATTTACCCAAAACAGAACATAGAAATTATGGATTCTGTTCATCTAGCCTAAAAACATTCACTTAATAGAAATGAAATGATGGATGAAGTAAAAAAATAATCTAACATCTGAGCACAAATAATAAACTGAAACTAAACACCATACCACATGGATCCCATAAAAATAGCTGCAAATTTGATTAATGTCCAGGCCAAAACTAATACAAAAGTGTGTCTCCTGAGAATCCAAAACTCCAAATGAGTCCAACCATTAAAATTACTGAGAAAATACATCATATAGACCTCAAAACCACTCTCCCTAGCCTCAGGTAGTGGAATCCATGAGATGGGAATCAGTTACACGTAATGCCAAACAAGAAACTGAAGACTAGGAACACACAACAATTTTCCTCTAAAGGAGATGAAACTGATTCATTTAACCTCTAGAGGAATCACCTAATGTATCTACCTTAGATGAAAGTCATAACATGACATTTACATTAAACATGACCATTTACATCATAAATTTCTTCATTTTCCAAAGTAAAAATTCAAACTGGAGTGAAACTTCAAAATTTGCTGAAGATTGTGAAAAATGCATTTTCTTGGCAAATGTGTAGCGCCTGGGCAGAAAAAATGACCTTTGTTCAAGGTTGATTTTGAGTGCCTTCCCGGTGTCAAAATAAGCTCCATGATAGCTCATTAGAAATCTCTATGAGTCTAGTTCCCAAATATACCTCTATTTTCCAAAATGGTGCCCATTTTCTCTGTCAGAAAGTAAATCTCCCAAGACTGGTAAACGCGCAGCGACCAGGTCAAAAAGGAGGTAGAAACATGAAAATTTGGTAGTTGTTTGCACTTTTGAGGGACTAGTTCTCCTCAAAATTTTATGAAACTTACTAGGGTTTATGTATTAATCATTATTAACATGATTTTGGTGGCCATTTTTCAATTAGAGACCCAAAAAAAGAGTGCAGCGTCTAGGTCACTACGTGTTTGGTAGAATTTCTGCGTGCCAAAAAGACTCAAAAAACCAAAAATGAAGTGAGGTGCCAAGTGTGCCAAAAATTTGAAAAAATTGCAAAGGTACTTGCTTATCAAGTGTTTAAAGCATGAGGAGACACCTAAAAAATAATATCTAACCTCTCTTTCTCCCCTTTCTTATTCAAACTTTCAATCTTAGCATTAGCTCTTTTGAGCTTGGCCAATGTAATTCTCTCTTTCTGTGCATGAAGTTTGACTCTTGTCCTCAACAAGTCATTGTCCTTGTTGGCCTTCTCTAGCAAGATCTCCAAATGCATATTGGCTCTATCAAACCATGATTCTCTGTCCTTGCTAATCTCTAGGGAAAGCAGCTCACTTGGTGTGAGCTACTCTGCCAACTCAACTTCTCTCTGTCTTTCTCAAGATAAAGCTCTCTTCAGCCCTAGTCTCTGGTCTCTATCTCGGAGGTTGATCCTCCTCATCATCAATTTCACCAAATATTTCCAAGGTCTCCTCCAAAAATGCCTTGGCCTTTTCTACCTCTCTTTGTGCTTTGATAGTCTTTACCTCATTGATGATCTGCTTGGTCTTCAGATGCTGATTTTCTTGCTCAATAAAATCAATCACATATTTTTCTCTGTCCATATTAGGTTGAGGTTGAATAATATTTGCTTCTTTGCCTTTGATTGTTACACTGGTGATTTTACCCTCATCTTCCTCATGTAGGTCAATTAGCTGAAACTCATGCTATGTTTCATGTTTATCCTCCTGCTAAGCAATGATGGCTCTTTAGCCTCTTCCTTGCCTTTTTCCACCTATTTTGTTGATGAAGAAGGCATGGCCCCTTTCACACCAAGTAAAGAAAACACAAGCCTATAACCTCTTTGATAAGTCTTGGGAAATGGCTCAACATTAGTCAAAGTAGCCCAAGTTGCCTCAATGTCCTCCTCACTCCTTGATGACTCAAAATCATGATGTAGTGATGGTGAAGGGTTATAGAAAGGTGAAGAAGAAGGATCAACATGGGGTGAATGAAACTGACTTGGTGATGATGTATGAGCAGAAGGCTGAGATGGAGGAGTGGATATGGGAGGATGAGATGATGAGGGGATACTCTGATCATGTTGACTAGGTGGGGTAGTGAAAAATTTATTACTATGAATGTGTCCCATGGAATGTTATTTTTCTCAAGCTTATGCATGACTATCATCTTGATGAGGGAGTGGTGGAAAATACTCTGCATTTGATGATTATAATCCCTCTTTTGTACAATGTATGACATCTTGTCAATGTTGTGGGAGAGATAGTAGGGTATGTGAAGCATTCTGACTCTGGTGAAGTGCATGAGGAGTCAGATATGATATGAATAGAGTCGAGAAAACCTCCCCTCACAGGTGAAGTATTGCATGATTATTTTCATCATAGGGACATATTGGTCAAGAATATGAGAGAAAGGGAAAATTGTCTTTTTTTCATCCTTGTATCTAAGTTTAAGATATGGTTCATAGTAGATCTGATCAAGGTTTCCTTGTTTAAACCATTTCTCTCCCACATTAGGGATCCTTGTAGTAGCTATAATGGAATTAGTAGACATGGTAAAAGTAACCCTTACAAGAGTGACCTGCCTATCATGAACATTGGTAATGAACAACCTTGTCAACGTAGGGTGATATTGGACCCTTTTCAACCTCTCAGAAAATTCAAAACAACCAACATGTTTAAAACATGACACAGTGAGGGGAGAGGCCATGAGGTATTTTGTGGTTGCTGGTTCATATCAAATGATTTTCCGTCCTTTCTTACATGATTTTTTCTTTGGTGATTGTTCCTCATTGACACTCCTATCCTCCTCTTCATACATTTTGAATTTGAAGGCTTTGGAAACCCTAGGATAAGTGGAATGAGATGAAGGGAGTGAAAGGTGAAATGAATAGCTTAGGCAAATGGAGGAAGTGAATGTCAATGAAAACCTAGGTCTAGGAAAACCGTAATATTTAACATTTTTTATGACTGATATGTGTTGAGGGACATGATTATGGATATGATGCATGAAAATGGGAAGGAAATGGAAACTAGGGTTTCATAACAATAAGCACTTCAAATTTCTTATGAAACACCAAATATATTAGCGGAGAGGTGTCTTAGGGTTCACTTACTAATTTAAAGCCCTTTGAAGAAATTTGTGAGGAAATGAAAACTTGCTAGAGGTTGTAAAACCCTTTGAAACCCTACCTGAACAAACGTGCAACATCCTAGAGGAACGTGCAGTGCCCAGGAAAACGCACAACGACCAAGGGTAAACACGCAATGCATGTGTTATTTGGTCAACAATTGTCGGGCAAACGTGCAATGCCTGAGGGTAAACACACAATGTCCGGGAAAACGTGCAGTGCCTGAGTGCAAATGCATAGCGACCCTGAAGTTTGACTCAAAATGCTTGAAAACTTGAAATTTTCTCCTTTGCTGGAAACTACTGATGGATGAATGGAGGCAATGAGTTGCTTGAGGTGTTTGAATGGCTTTATAGCTTTAGTGGTTTTGAATTTTTATTTTGAATTACCCACTTTTCCTATGTTCACTTTTGCCTTTGGACTTTGACACTGATACTCTTTATCTCTCTGACTTTTGGCATTTTGCAGTTTGATCAAGTCATGGAGTTTGGCTCTCTCTGCTCCACTTAGGCCAGAAATGATTGCATTTGACATCTTGGGATGAATTTATTACATATGAGAACATAAAATTACATTTGGAAAACTATAAATAAATTACATATTTGAATTTTATATCAAAATGACAGTTTGATATAAAAGTCATTAAACTAAAAAACACAACTCTAAAAATATGATAATTACATCAATATAATCTTCTACATAGGAAAAAAAATATTTCTTATTTAGTCCCTCTCATATATTTTCTGATCTCATCTGAAATGAAGGAGTGAATTTAACAAATATAAAAACCTAATGACCTAATGGGATTGCTTTAGACCTGACTTTCATGAATGAGATTTGATTTAAAAGACTTCCTGGTGAAAAGAGGGTTTCCATAGGTGTTGCTATGCTCAAGGAGACATGAGAATGAGTCAGCCAATATGATCTTATGAGGGAAAATGAAGTTTATTTTCAAGGACAACCACCAGTGGAACAATTTTATATCATGACCTAATGGAATGATTGAAAATTTCTTTAGAATGGGACACCTAAGATGCACATGAAAAATGTGTTTTGATACCTGGTGGAAGTATGGAAATACTGACACTAACACATCCATTTGTGAAACACAAGGGAAGCATAGAAGGAGAGAATAACTCAATTTAGGAGATATTTCAAACTTTTGTTTGGGCCAGAGGGAAGAGGGTACTTCTGGGAAGAAAAAGAGGCTTATTTGGAGGCATCCTATGACTATTTGAAGGCCTATTTATACATGCAGGAAGGTCGAGATAGGAGAGGCATTATACAGGTCTATTGGGGCGTTATTTGTGTATAGGAAACTTTTTTTAGGCATGTTGTAAGCTACATGAAGGTCATTTCATAGGTTGCAGGCCATACCACCACAACAAGGTGCTTGCGTAGGACTTTTTGGGGCTAAATTGTGCCCTAATCATCAATATGGAGGCAGAGGGTTCACTTAAGGAGAGGTTGCAGCTAAATGAAGACTATTTGGTGGATTTTTTTAGGGATATTACAACGTTTCATGATGCCCTATCCAAGACACAGTTACAAAAAAAAATGTACAAAATACTTAGAGCCCTATTTTTCTTTTTTTGGGTGAAAGAGTGAACAATGTTGGATTAGTTTTTTTTGAAGCTAGTGGGAGACATTTGGTGGGGTTGACATGGGGTTTTATATACCCCAACTAGGATCAAATCTTGCAGTGACTAGTTTGGGTACCATTTTTCTGGTCGAGGGAAGCTTGTTCTCTATCCAAAGTAGCCCTAGAAATATTTTCTTGAAGTGACGAAGAGAAGATGAAGGTAGGGTAAAGATTAGTGCCTTATGAGTAGCTCTTTGATGGACGAAAGAGGCTACTAGAAGGAAGATTGGGGATGACGTATTGGCAAGCCTAGAGAGTAGATTGGATCAACCCATGTTCATTGTAGCATATGTGGATTGAAGCAGTGATAGGAGGAAACTCTCCTTGAGTCTCTATTTTTTGTCCTTTGAAGGACTAAGGGGAAACTAGAGAGTAGTAGAGAAGTGAAGGACTGACAAGACAAGATACGACATAGAAGCTAAAATGAAGATTTTCATAAATCCATGATGGAGTGTTATAATTTTAGAATTATAGATGGATTCATGGACCCATTTAAGGGTTTCATTGAATCCATCTACCTAAATAATTTTATCGCATTGCAGACAAGGGTCTCTAATTTTTAAAACTATAGATGGACTTAGAGACCCCTTTGTCTCTAAATTTAACACTGCAAATGGATTCACAGAAGGGGGTCTATGAATCCATCTGCAGTGTTAAAATTTAGAGACAAAATGGTATTCAGAATTTTAACATTGTAGATGGATTTAGAGATCCCTTTGTCTCTAAATTTTAACACTGCAAATGGATTCAGAGATCCTTGTAGTGAGATGTAACACTTCGGTATCAAAATTTCAATTTTCCATTTCTAGAGTGACATAATTAAAAATTACTAACGTAAATGACTAATTCATATACTTGCTGTACTTGTTATTTGGTCATATTTTTATTCTTGGACTATAATAGTCATTTACATTAATCATTATTAATTTTTTCACTTCCTATTTACCTATATATTTTAATCCTAGAATAAATTAGTCATTTAATTTAGTCACTTATTATCTAGTGTAATAGCCCTGGTGAAAATTCATGTAAAAAAAATATAAGACTACGGTGATTGCATAGGTATTCAAAGTTGAATGTTGGGAAAAACATCCTAGTGGGTGTTCATTTGGTTTATTATTGCTAAGGAAATTTGCAAAGGCATGAGGCATTGATTGGAATTTTATTTATGAAAATAATGGAAAATAGGAGAAAAGGGAGATGAAAGGTCACAGGTTTCATGTGAGGGGGAAAGTGAAGGAAAATAAAGGAAAATGAATAAATTAGAGGCCTCATTGATAAAAAGGATTTTGAGGATCAGTTGGCAAGATTTTTCTCACACTTATGGCTCTCATTCTATTCTCTCTCTCTCTCACATACTCTTGGAAACATATAGTATTATTTGAGCACTCTTGGAGAGTGTGGCATTTTTGGAGATTTGGATCAAGAAATAAAAGGAAGAGAAGGAAAGAACAAGGGTACATTGAGATTAACATCTACAGCAGGTTCTGAGTGCAGGTACCGAGTTTCATGAAATTTTTCCCCATGAGTTTTTGCATGCATGGTGTATGCATGTGGATTTTCCTAGCCTTGTCATTTCCTAGATAGCCATGGTGTTGCGGGTTTATTCCATTGATTATTTCTAGGTGGTTCTCATGATTCCCTTAGTTGTTGGGTTGAGTTATTAGTTCCTGGAAGCCTTGGTTGGAAAAACACTCTAGAAGCTCGACAGAAAATTGTGGGTTGAGTTACTTGTCCTAAAAGACTTGGTTGGACAAGCGCTCTAGAAGCCCAGGTGGGTTAACTTACTAGTCCTTTAAGTGTTGTTTGGAAAAACATCCTAAAAGACTTGTTACAGTTGGGGTTGAGTTACTAGTCCTGGAAGCCCTGGTTGGAACAAACACTCTGGAGCCCTGGTTGGAACAAACACTCTGGAGCCCTGGAACAACTTCGATAGATACCAATCTATGATGGTTGTGATGTCTGGCCGCGAGGTGGAATCACTGGTTGAGGGTCGAGGTGGTTTTGGCTCTGGAAGCCTTGGATTGGTTGTGATTTATGTGTTTGATGATATGCCACATTCATGCTTGGAATATGTCATGGGGGTGACTGGCTGAAGTGATATTTGGCTCAACCATGTCTATGGTCTGGTAGAATGTGTAAGTCCATCTCGGGTTAGCTTTTACATTCATTAATGAAATTTTCATTGTCTTGGTATTTGATGTGTATATTCATTGGTTTATATATAGATTCTATTGCTGATGTATCCATGGTATTTATGTTGGTTATAAGCATGTATTGTGACAGTGATGATTTATGGCTCTCTGCATGTTTTTTCTTGTAAATGAATGCACAACGTATCTATGGTCAAATAGATTGCAGTACAACTAATGATTTAAGGGTGCAATGTTTCTTAGCGATTCTCAAATAAGTATGAGACCCATATGCTTAAATATGTTGTTTAAACCTGTCGATTAATTTTTTGTGACATGTTTGACAAAATTCCTGTCATGGATAACAGGGGTCCAAATGATTTCTTGTTGATGTGATTGCTTTTGTATCATTTTACTAATGTTTTTTATCATACCCTAAGTTTTCATAAAGTTTTGGGAAGTGACTAGGGCTCTGGGCATAAAA
Source organism: Pinus albicaulis (assembly GCA_034641835.2). Classification (NCBI taxonomy): domain Eukaryota; kingdom Viridiplantae; phylum Streptophyta; class Pinopsida; order Pinales; family Pinaceae; genus Pinus; species Pinus albicaulis. Next base: position 553,315,040 of record CM076584.1, read on the forward strand.
AGGTGGCTCAAATCCCAGAGTTGCAGTCACATAACTGGGCATTTGGGGCCCTATCTGCAGACATGCATTGTTGTACCTCAAGATATAGTGTCCTGGATATAGGCATGTAGTATTATGCCTACGGTTATGGCTCAAAAGGGTCAAAATGTTAGTGTGACGTAGGTGTAAGAGGCATGAAGGGTTGGGTTGCCTCCTCGGGGTGTCATTGATGATGTACAAGGTTTGTAAGTTTTTTCTTCGTTGGTTCCACTTCCTTAAGGTCACCTAGGAGGTCAAACCCCATATATTAGCCTCTTGTCACATGTTTGCCCTGGTTTCCTGGTTACTTGGGTAGATGTGGGAAGAGAGTGTTACAAAGTGGTATAAGAGCATGGTTGCCCTCTCCTTGGGTGGGGTTAGTTTTATGTTCTGTTTGTGTGATATACGATACCACAAAATCATATCAGAGCATGGTTGTGCTCTCCTTGGGTGATGTTTTGTTTCCTATCTCCTTTTATCATATATAATACCACAGAGTGGTATTAGAGCATGGTTGCACTCCCCTTGGGCGATGTTTGGTTTTTTTTCTATTTGGTTCATATATAATAGCACAGAGTGGTAGTGATCATGGTTCAACCCTTAGACTAGATGGGCAGTGTGTTGGTCATTCTTTTCTGTTGGTTTCATATGTGTTTCTCATAAATATGGTGTATGTGTTTGTTAAATTTCTGTTGTGTTGGCCATGGTAGCAGTCGTGTTTCCATGGAAGTGTTGATGGTGTTGTTGTCAACATATTGTCATGAGTGTGTGACTGGTTATGTGTTGTTCAAGCTTATGCATTATCTGTGCACAGTTTCTTACATGTTTCTACATGTTGTGTGTGTATTTTTTGTTTATGCTAGGTCACATATTGGTCATGCTTGTGTGTTGTCCATGTATTCTTGATTATGTGATGCTATGTGTGGGACATGCATTAGTCGTTCATGATTGGTTATACATGTCAAGTGGGTGCAAATGGTCAAGTTTGCATTTCTTTGGTGAAGGTTGTTGTGCATAAGGTCATCATGATATTTTTGGTATGTTATGACGTTGATGTGTTGGTTGAGATAGAGCAGGAGATGCAGATCATAGTGTGAATTTTTAGCACTAGACTTTGGATAATAGTAGATCGTCATACAAGTTTGTATGTTTGGCATGAAAGTATGTGATTCCTGGTTTTTATAAGAATTATGGTTACTTATATTCTTATTATGGTTACATATATGATAAATGATAGTTTATCAACGTACTCATATGCATTATGGTTATGTGTATTCCTTTCATTCTATTGATTTTATGGTTACATACATGATAGTTGTTAGTTAATTAGTGTGATCATATGTACATGCATCGGTTAGTCAAGCATGGTATTAACTTGATGACTATGTTATATGTTGTTGATTAATATGCTATATGTGAACTTGTAGTTAGCTCGATGACTATATGTGATTGATAAGTAGGTTATACATTATATTTTTGATTGTTACATGATAGTGTGACTTGACGATTATGTTACATGTTGTTGATGAACGTGATATATAACTTATTTTTGTTACATGCTAGTGACTTGATGTTTAGGGTTATGACATTAAGGTATGAGACGACTTATTTGTGATATTATGTCATACTAATCTAGGTTTATTGTGCGTCTATGATTGTTATGCATGAATGAAATTTTTTTATGAGTTTATGATGTGAACATGTTAGCTAGTTACTATTATGGATATTATGACCTTATTTAGTTCTGAATTGATGTGTTGTGAATTTATATCCTGATAACTAGATTGATTGTGCAGAAAAGATAACCTCCCCTTAATATACATTACAGTATGAGTTTTCTTATTTCATCTACATGGTTCTTGATTGTTTTATTATGTTGTCTGTTTGGTGTTTGTGTGTTTCTTGTCTATTACATCGTATGTCTATTGTTTGAGTGTTTTATTAGTTGTATGATATGATTTTTAATCTATAAGATTGCATGAAGGAATGATCATGTTTTGAGATGGTTGCACTATGTTATGTGTAACCAGCGCCAAAAATAGAAGAAAAGAGATATCAACGCCTTAGAAATATGCCACTTCGAGGGGGAAATCTCCAATGCATTACATAAATGAACAGTTCTTGGATGATACAATTTACAAAACCTCCTTTCTATATATAGGAGTCCATGTGGCCATAATGTAATCCTAGTGGGCCACAATGCAATCCTAGCCGACCTAACATTAATAATTTAAGGGCACAATAATAACAAAATGGGGGTTACAAGGGTACAATAATAACAATAAGGGGGTTACACTAATAACAATAAGGGACTATACTAGTAATATAGGGACCTAACATGCCCCTCTCCTCCAAAAAAGTGTTTTCCTCAATGCTTGAGTAGCTCTGGGTGCTTCTGTATAAACTTCTCATCCTCCCATGTAGAATCTTCAGTGGGTAAGTTCTTCCACTTGATGAGATACTCTGAAATTGATCGATTCCGTAGCTGTCGAGTTCTTGTTTCCGTGACCGTTTCAGGTTCCAATATGATTTTTCCTTCCTCATCAAGTTCTGGCAATATTGTTTGAACTGGAAGATTTTCACCTATAACCTTCTTTAAGCATGAAACATGGTAAACTGGATGTACTCGCGAAGAAGCAGGAAGCTCCAATTTGTATGCCATAGTACCAATCTTTTGCAACACCTTGTAAGGACCATAGTACTTTGGCGATAATTTATTATCCTTCTTTGCTTGCTTGAGGGACATTTTTTTGTATGGTTGTAGCTATAAAAATACCCAATATCCTACATCAAAAATTCTCTCGCTGCGATGTTGATCTGCCTGTTGTTTCATTCGACTTTGTGCCAAATTCAGGTTATCCTTTAAGAGTTGGAGAACTTCTTGCTGATGCTCGATGTGATCTTCCACTGCTTGAACCTTCGAATTTTCCCTTAAAGATGATGTGATGGATGGTGGATGATGTCCATAAAGTGCCATAAATGGGGTCATTTTTGCTGCAGTATGGAAGGAAGTGTTATACCACCATTCAGCAAGAGGTAACCACTTGACCCATTGTGTTTGTTTATCAGATACAAAACAACGAAGATATCCTTCCAAACATTTATTTACTATCTCAGTTTGACCATCAGATTGACGATGATAAGATGAGCTATGAGCTAATTGAGTACCCAAACAAGAAAATAAATCCGTCCAAAAATTTCTAGTAAAAATGGGATCTCTGTCACTCACAATAACCCTTGGGCTTCCATGTAGCTTTTGAATTCTGTCCATAAATGTAGTAGCAACTGTACTTGCTTTAAATGGATGAGATAATGCACAAAAGTGTGCATACTTGGTAAGTCTATCAACTACCACCATGATGACACTCTTTCCTTCGGACTTAGGTAAACCCGTGATAAAATCCATTGAAATCTCCTCCCAACGTTGACTTGGAATGGATAAAGGTTGTAGAAGTCCCGGGGTCTTAATTGTCTCAACTTTATTCTGCTGGCAAACCAAACATTCCGTTACAAACTTTTGAATATCAGATTTAGGGCCATCCCAAAAAAATTCTTTCTTCACCCCGTGGTAATTTTTAAAAAATCCCGAGTGTCCTCCTAAAGGAGAAGTGTGCAATTCCAGAAGAATCTTTTGTTTTAGTTGGGAATTCTTACAAAGATATAAGCGATATTTGTACCATAAGGAATCATTTTTCCAACTAAATGTATCAGATGTACTAGGATCTTGCTGCAACTTTTGAATGAGTGTCCATACATCTTTGTCCTTCTTCCATTCATCTTTTGCTTTGGTTATCCAATCTGGTTGGATAATAGAAATGGCACAAAGCAATGCTTCCACCTCTTCATTCTTTCTTGAGAGTGCATCTGCAACAACATTAAGCTTTCCTTTTTTGTAGATTATTTCAAAGTCATAAACCAACATCTTTGTGACCCATTTTTGCTGCTCTTCTGAAGATAGTCTTTGTTCCAAAAAGTGTTTAAGACTATCATGATCAGTTTTTACCTTGAAGTGTCTTCCCATTAGGTGAGTTCGCCATTTCTTTAGTGCATGCAGTATTGCTAACATTTCCTTCTCATAAATAGGTTTCTGTAAATACTTTCCTTTGATTGGACGACTTTCAAAAGCAATGGGTCTTCCTTCCTACATTAAAATAGCACCAATTCCATTTCCTGAGGCATCACATTCCACAATAAAGGTTTTTGTGAAGTCTGGCGTAGCTAAGACCGGTGCTAGGCACATTGCCTCTTTAAGATGTTCAAAGGCCTTAGTTGCTTCAGGAGTCCAAGAAAATGCATCTTTCTTCAATAATGTTGTTAGAGGTGCTGCTATTCTCCCATAATTCTTAACAAACTTGCGATAATACCCTGTTAACCCGAGAAATCCTCGCAACTGCTTTATGGTTGTGGGGACTTTCCATTCCTTAATTGCTTTAATTTTGTTAGGGTCTACTTTAACACCCTCGTGAGATACAATATGACCCAGATATTCCACCTCTTGTACTCCAAAGAAACATTTCGATGTTTTTTCATATAATTGTTTCTCCTGCAATAGTTTGAGCACCCTGTCAACATGTTCAACATGATCCTTCCAAGACCTGCTATAGATTAGTATATCATCAAAAAATACCAGCAAAAATTTTCTAAGGAAGGGTTTGAAAATGGAATTCATCAACCCTTGAAATGTAGAAGGTGCATTGGGAAGGCCAAAAGGCATGACCAAAAATTCATAATGACCCTCATGAGTTCGAAATGTTGTTTTTGGAATATCTTCAGTCTTCATTCTAATTTGATGATATCCTGAACGAAGATCCAACTTGGTAAAATAAATTGCTCCATGTAATTCATCCAATAATTCATAAATCACAGGAATGGGAAATTTATCTTTAATGGTGAGCTTATTAAGCTCCCTATAATCCGAACACATTCTCCATGATCCATCCTTCTTGTGTACCAATACTACAGGAGCAGAGAAAGAACTTTGACTAGGTTGAATTATACCCTCCTCTAACATTTATGCAATCATATGTTCAATTTCGCTCTTTTGGACGTAAGGATATCTATAAGGCCTGATGTTTGGAGGAACACTTCCTGGAATCAAATGAATAGAATGATCATGCTCACGAATAGGTGGGAGTCCTTTGGGAGTTTCAAACACCTTGGAATGATTGTCCAAGACTTGTTGGATATCTACAGAAATAGATGATTTTGATGTTGGAACTTCTAGTGAGCATAATTTTGCAATTACGCCTCGTTGTTCTTTGTTTAGAAGATTTGTCATGACATTACAACTTATTATCTTTCCTGGCTTCCCTGCAATACCCCTTAATTCAAATTTCTTTCATTCTGAATAAATTTCAAGAAAAGTTCTTGAAAATTAAAAGCTATTGTCCCTAAAGATTGTAGCCATTGTACTCCTAGTACAACATCAACACCTCCCATAGGAATGGAAATCATTGGACTAGTAAATACATATTCCCCCATGGTTAGCTTGATATTATGGCATTTTCTAGAGAAATTTATAGTTCCTCCATTTCCAACCATCACTTGACATTCTGGTGCTGGGTATAGGAAACAATTTAATTCCTTGGCTACCTTACAATGAATAAAATTATGGGTGCTAGCTGAATCAATCAACACTATTACCTTTTTCTTATTGATATGTCCTTATATCTTGAGAGTTTGAGGAGTGGTAATTACTACCAATGCATTACATGATATGGTCGGATTCATTTCTTTCTCCTCTAGGGCTGGTTCCTGGTGTATATCCTCTTCTTTTTCATTTTCTTCTTCCTCTTCACAATCTATGTAAAATAATTTCTTCTTAGCACACTTATGACCTTTAGTGTATTTTCTATCACAATTGTAGCGAAGCCCTTTTGTTCTTTTTTCTTCTAATTTTTGTGGCGTCAACCTTGTAGGTTGTGGAAATCTAGGCATAGCAACACTTCCTTCTTTATAGAATTGAGTGGTAGGCTTCCTTGTCGCCATTATTTTACATTCAACTTTTCTTGCCAACCTGAATGCCTTCTCCAATTAATCCGGTTCCAAAACATGAACTTCATGTTGGATGTTATCCTTTAAAGTGCCTATGAAGAGATTGATCTTGTGTTCCTCTGGAATATCAGTTACCCTTATATTCAATTTTTGGAAGTCCTCAATGTGCTACCCCACCAAACCCTTTTGTTTGAGATTTATCAATTGGATTAAGAAGGTGTTGCTCTTTGTATCCTCATAATGTGCTATCATTTCCTCCGTAAAAATTGACCAAGTGACAATTTTTTTACGGGAGAAAATCCATCGATACCATACAAATGTATTTTGTTCTAAATGTAAAGTTGCAATGCATACCTTTTGTGTGTTTAGCACGTTATGGAGATAAAAATATTGCTCCATCTGTAGTATCCATGTTACAGGATCCTTTCCATCAAACTTCCTCATATCCATTTTTGGAATATGATGGTTCTTCCCGCCAACATTAGAGTTTATGAAATCACGATTGACATTTATTTTGTTCTCATCATGAGGTTCTTCTACTATATTTTCACCATTAGGAAACATTTCTTTTATCAACTTTGTCAAACCTTCGATGTCTGCTTTTAGATCATTCTTCATGTTTTCCATGTTGTCTTTCATGTCATCCATCTTAGCTTCCATGCCAGCTTCCATGCCATCAATCTTAGCTTCCACGACTTTCTTCAAAACTTCCATTTCATTTTTTGTTGCTCTTTGCGAGAGTGAAATTTGTTGCACTTGCTCTTGTAATTTTGATAGATCATGTTGCAATTCTTCATCTTCATGAGTCATAGTAGAGCCTTATAAAGGCTTAATGGGTGTTGAATTATTTTTACGGGGCATATTTTAGAACCCAATACTGATATCAATTCTACAATATGCCCTTGGAATCAATTTAAATTGATTCTTCAAACAAGACTTATGCAATTCGCAAAACAAATACACACCTTTTTCTTGCTTTTGAGGAGCTCGATATTGAAATTGGATTATCTATATAATTACAACACTTAAATATTTTAATTTCATTACCGAGGTAGCCCTCTGAACTATCTTTCGAATGCCACAGGTATGACCTGATTTGGATTCTCCCAGACAAAGTTGTGTCCAATCTCCCACAATGACCTAATTATGGACTGGTTCAGTATAACGAACTTGTACGACTTGCCACGTGTCACTGTTTCATCCCTCGTCTCTAAAATTGATAGCTAAGAAAGTAAAGTTTGTATAATAGCGACCAATTTTGACGGCACTCCAATCCAATGCTCAGAGAGAGAGTTATGAATATTTTATCACGATCACCTATTTGAGATGAAATTCAGGAGCCTGAAAAAGCATTACCTTCCACAGATCATATCTCCGAAAATATTGTGAACCAAGATCTAATTTTTTTTTAAAATGTTCCTCAGGATTTCGGCTTTGCACCCTATGAATTTCAGCTTCTGAGACTTAGTAGAAAAAAAATTATATCACAAATTCCATGATGACCTGTTTAGGAGCCTGCAAAAAGACCTAAATTACATAGATCATATCTCCAAAAATATTGTGAACCAAGCTCTGAAATTTTTTGACGAAGTTCCTCAGGCTTTTGGCTTCGCACCCTAAAAATTTTAGCTTCTGAAACTTCGTAGAAAAAAGGTTATAGCGACAATTCCACGATGACCTGTTTGGATAAGCGAAACCCTAGAATCCAAAGCTCTAATACCAAATGTTGTGTAACCAGCTCCAAAAATAGAAGAAAAGAGATATCAACGCCTTAGAAATATGCCACTTCGAGGGGGAAACCTCCAATACATTACATAAATGAACAATTCTTGGATGATACAATTTACAAAACCTCCTTTCTATATATAGGAGTCCATGTGGCCATAATGTAAGCCTAGTGGGCCACAATGTAATCCTAGCCGACCTAACATTAATAATTTAAGGGGACAATAATAACAAAATGGGAGTTACAAGGGTACAATAATAACAATAAGGGGGTTACACTAATAAAAATAAGGGACTATAGTAATATAGGGACCTAACACACTAACACACCATTAGAGGAAATTTTAGTCTAAAAGTGGCCTCCTAAGAAAAAATAATAAAATAATAGTTAAAATAATAAAATAAGAGTTATACCTTTTGGAGGGAAATGCAGAAAGCTACTGTTTTTTTTTAATTGTATTTTTGACATATCTCCCTATATGTTTACTCAAATTTCAAGTGTATATGCTCATTGGATACGGAATTAAATTCCACATCCATTGAGTACCCATTAAGCATACTTTTGAGAAGAACCACGTTGATTAAAAATTGCATATACAATAAAAAAACGCGTTGAACAAATTTTTTTAATCTATATGCAATTTTTATCAATGTGGGTCTTATCAAAAGTAGGCATAATGGGTACTCGTTGGATGTGGAATTTAATTATGTATCTAATGAGCATATACACTTGAAATTTGAGTAAAGCTATTAGGAGATAAGCCAAAATACAATTTAAAAAAAGTAGTTTTTTTTTCTTTTCCATCCAAAATATTTACATGTACCTCTTTTTAAATTTAAAGGATTTTTATTGGTTTACATATTTTGACATGGAGATTACATGAAAATTTCATTGGAACTTTTAGGCTGAAATTTCCTCTAATGTATGTGTTGAGGTAGTTGATATGTACTTGAGTATAAGCACATGATAGTGGTAGCATTATGTCTTATGATTGTTAGTTAATTATGACATCTTTGTTAGCCTTGGTAAATGTTTATTTCGAAATGATAGATATGTAATCTTGATGTTGATACATATCACTGACATTTGTGTGTTTAGTTACAAGGCAACATGATTGGAACAACAAGGTAAGGTAATTTGCATATTGTATATTTATTTATGCACTATCAATTATGTGTTTATGGAAATATGATGTAGGGGATTGCGTGACAAGACACTACCATGAAAATCCTGATGAAGGCCCAGGCTTAGCTTTCCTTTGGAATTATTGGGAATCATGGGGATCGAGTCATGGTGTTAATTTCTAGTCTTATGCTTTTAGTATTTTATGATTTGTGTATGCTTGATTTGCATATTTGTTTATGTCTGGTGCAAGGCCTTACCACCTTGTTGTGGTGTCATATTTCTTTTGGTTTATCATGGTTTTATTCTTGTTTATTTCTTGTTATTTCCTTTTATACTTTGAGAGTCTTAGGGATTGGTGTGGAAAGAGTAAATTTAATGGAGCTCAGGGATAGTTGTGTGGTACCTAATATGTGATGTAAGACTCAGATGAAGATAAGTGCATGAGTAAGCATAAAAGAAGGTAAGAATATGACAATTAGTCAGACTGGTTGGGTCCATTGTGGTAAATGGACAGTGGTAATACATACATGAGAAAGGTGATAGAAAAGGTAAAGAAAATGTATCGAAGCATCAAATTATTTGGCTAGGTTGGGAACTGTTGTTCTCAATGTTGCGCATATCATGCACAGATAAATGATTTATCTTAACCTTGACCTTATGATATATATAAATTGTGTTGTGATCATGATTATTTCGATGTTTACATATGTATACATGTATGTATGTATGTATGTATGTCGTGTCTGACAGGGTCATCATGGATCATGATTGTTTGATGCTAAATGTTTATATTTATATATGTGTGTATGTATGTCGATTGTATTATGCTAATGATTATATATGTATGTATGTATGTATCTATATCACTATATGATAGGGTTTTCAAGGATCATCATTGTAGAGGAATGATTTCTTATGCAGCTGAATGGAATGAAGAGGTTCTTGGTCTTACAAGGAATCAAGTGGGAAGAGTAACTTTTGAAGATCTATGAGGTCAGTATCATGTGGACATGAATTGATATTATATGCTTGTATTATTCCTATGCTTATATTATGGATAGGTAATGTTGAGGGGTACATCAACGAAGTGAAAATAGTGTGATATGTGGCATGCTAGGAAAAGCACAGATAATGGAAGACACTAAAAGAAAGGTTTCTTGTGGGATCACTGTGTGGCATATGGATGTGCAATACTACCATTATGTATATGTTGTGCATGTTGCATATTTAGTGATTGTACCTATGGTGATGTGTACATGTAACCTATGTAGTATTGTGTATATATGATGTTGTATGGATGTTGTATCTATGGCATTGTGTGTATATTTCATATATGGTGCTAGGTATAGATGGTGCTATGAAATTGTTGGATGTGCGGTGTTGTGTACATATCATACTGTGTGCATGTTGGATATGTGGTGTTGTCTGCATATGGTGTTGTGCACATGTTGTATATGTGGTTATGTGTACATAAGGTGCTATGTACATGTTGAAAATTCAATGCTATGTACATATGGTGTTTTGTGTGTGATGCACATATGTTTCTATGTACATTTGGTTTTGTGTGCATGATTGTGCATGTGGTGTTGTGTACATGTGGTATGTGTACACATTGTAAAAGTGGTGCAATGTATGATTGTCATTGTGTACATGTGGTATGTGTACACATTGTAAAAGTGGTGCAATGTATGATTGTCATTGTGTACATGTTGTTTTGGAGGTGTCAAGTACATGTGATGTTGTGTACATGTTTTTCAGGCAGTGTGTGTGCAGGTGGTACTATGTACATGTTCTGCATATGGTACTGGTATACATGTGGTATTGTTTTCATGTCGTACATGTCATGTTTCAGGCATGTGGTACTATGTATGTGCATGGTGTAGTCGTAGTATCATGAAATGTGTATTCGTTGCATTGTACTATGTCTACATAGATATATTGTGTTGTACATTGGATGTATGTGTATCCATGGTTTCGTGTTGTACACTGGGTGTAGGTGTATGTGTTATGTCGTGTGCTAGATGTAGGTGTATGCATTTTTATGTATTTTACACCAGGTTTAAGTGTATGTGGTGTATTCTGGTGTAGGTGTATGTGTCAAATGTTGGTGTGAGTGTGTGAATTTTATGGTGTTGTATGTCCTATGTGTGTGTACATGTTGTGATGTGCATTGTGTGTATGTGTACATGATTGAAGAGAAGAAAAGGCATTGGGTGCTTTTTGGGTGTGGCAACCGATCCAGTGTATGTACAGAAAGAACAAAGGAAGAAGTAAAGAGAAATGAAGGATACGTATCGATATTTGATTTTAGTTTTACTATGCATGTGATCTATGATTCTGACTTATGATGGTTACATATGATTTATGATTATGGTTTATGATGATTTCATGTGATTCATGATTTTGACCAATGATTTTTATGCTTTAGCTAACTAGATTTGATTTTTTTATACATGATGATTTGATCAAACGACTAGTTTTACTTGTGTGACAGGAAGTAAGAAAAATTACAAGTGTACCTTATTGACAAGCTACCAATGAGGTATGATTTGAATTTATTTAAATTTATTTTGAATCTAATGGTAGTTATGTGCTTGGTACAAGAAGCATGTAAATACCTAGTTGGGTGGCTTAAACTAATTGCAAGCATTAGAAACTACAACAAAAGGAACTAAAACAAGAAAAAATATATTATTAAAGAACCTCAGGAATAGGGCCATTATGGGACACTAGTACCCAATAGTTTCCATTGATTTCCATGAGAATTTTATGACTGGAATGATGGATTTGAGGCCGGTATATGCCTTGGTTGTTTGACCTTCCGATGAGAGGAAGCCATCCCAAGGGATGGACTTCCCAGGATGGGGGTGCTAGTGGGACTTGGAAGGTGAGTGACTGCATGGAAGGGGATTGCCGTATCTCTCAAGGGATTATGTAGCAGAAAAGGGAAGGTTGAGGATGGAATTTTTTTGGTCATAAGCATTGTGATATGGAATCATATGCACATTTGGAGTGTGCCTTGGAACAATGAGTCCGTAACTGTTCACTGAGAGTATAGTAGTGTATTATTGTAGCGTTGGACATTGGATGCAGTTGTGACTTTGACGTCAATTATGGAATTCCTAGAAAGGAGGTGAATCCTATTATTAATTTGAGGGTGGAGGTGTGAGCCTCTGGATTCCCTTGTTGTCGATATTGACACCATATCATTTTTTTTTTTGGTTGAGAAAATGTGTATATTTGTATATTATTGTAAATATTGTACCACGATGGTTTATAAATCTCCACAGACAATATGGTTATTTTATGGTTGAAGAAATTGGGCATAATTATATGTGTTTGTTATTGTTGTTATTGTAAATACCGTAATGAGCTATGTTATAAAACTCCAGTAAATGTTATGATTGTCATGTTTCAGCAGGATATCATTATAAATACCGCAACAAACTATGTTAGAAAGTTCCATAGGTAGTATGATTTTTTTTAGCGATTTTCTAGTTTATAGGTGTGATTTGACACCAAGGATGTTGTTCCCCCTAGGGGGATGGTTCGGTAACATACCTGGTAAAAATTCTTGTAAAAAAAATATAAGACCACAGTGATGGGACACATATTCCAAGCTTAATGTTGGGAAAAACATCCTAGCAGGTGTTGATTTGGTTTATTATTGCTAGGGAAATTTGCAAAGGAAAAGGCTTTGGAAAGACATGAGGCATCAATTGGAATTTTATTTATGAAAATAATGGAAAATAGGAGAAAAGAGAGATGAAAGGTCATAGGTTGCATGTGAGGAGGAAAATGAAGGAAAATAATGGAAAATTAAGAAATTAGAGGCATCATTGATAAAAAGGCTTCTGAGGATCACTTGAAAAGGTTTTTCTCACACTTATGGCTCTCATTCTACTCTCTCTCTCTCTCTCTCTCTCTCTCTCTCTCTCTCTCTCTCTCTCTCTCATACTCTTGGACACTTAGATTATTCTTGGAGCACTCTTGGAGAGTGTGGAATTTTTTTTATATTTGGATCAAGAAAGCAAAAGAAGGGCAGGAAAGTGCAAGAGGACATCGAGATCAACATATATAGCAGGTTTTGAGTGCAGTAACTGAGATCCATGTATGTTTTCCCCAATATTTTTTTCATGCCTTGTGTATGCATGTGGATTTTCCTAGCCTTGCAATTTCCTGGATAGCCATGATGTTGTGGGTTTATTCCAATGATTGTTTCTAGTTGTTTCTCACGATTCCTTTAGTTGTTGGGTTGAGTTATTAGTTCTCGGAAGCCTTGTTTGGAAAAATTCTTTGGAAGCCCGACATACAACTGTGGGTTGAGTTACTAGTCTTAGAAGCCTTGGTTGGACAAATGCTCTAGAAGTGCTGTAATATTTGGGGTAGAGTTACTAGTCCTAGAAGACCTTGTTGGAACAAACACATTGGAGCCCTGGAACAATTTGGATAGAGACCAATCCATGATGGCTGTGATGTACGGTCGTGAGGTGGAATCACTAGTTGAGGGTCGAGGTGTTTTGGCCTCTGGAAATGTTGTATTGGTTTTGATTGACGTGTTTGATGAGATCCCACATTATGCTTGGAAAATGGCATGGGGGTGACTGAATAAAGTGATATTTGTTTCAACCATGTCTATGGTTGGGTGGGACGTGGAAGTCTCATCCTGGGTTGGTTTTTACATTCATTAATGAAAGGTTCATTTCCTTGGTATTTGATATGTATATGCATTGGTTTATATATGGATTCAATTGCTGATGTATCCATGGTATTTATGTTGGTATTATGCTAGTTATAAGCATGTATTGTGATAGTGATGAGGCATGCCTCTCTCCATGTTTTTACTTGTAAATGAATGCACAATATATCTATGTAAAATATATTGTGTTGTAGCTAATGAAGTAAGTGAGTGATGATTCTTAGCGATTCTTAGATAAATATGAGACCCCTATGCTTAAATAAATTGTTTACACCTATAGATTCGATGTTTGTGACATGTTTTACGAAATTCCTGTCATGGATAGGAGGGGTCTAGATGAGTTGTTGTTGGTGTGATTGCTTGTATATCATTTTCCTAATGTTATTTATCATCCCATAAGTTTTCATGAAGTTCTGAGCAGTAACTGGGTCTCTGGGCCAAAAAAGGTGGCTCAAATCAAAGAGTTGCAAGCACACAACTAGGCATTTGGGGCCCTAGCCATAGGCATGCAGTATTATGCCTGAAACTATGGCTCAAAAGGGTCAAAATGTTAGTGTGACCCAGGGGTAAGATGCCTGAAAGGTTGGGCTTCCTCTTGGGGGTGTCATTGATGATGTACAAGGTTTATATGTTGTGTTTTCATTGGTTCCACTTTGTTAAGGTCACCCAGGAGGTCGAATCCCATATAGTAGCCTCTCGTCACATGTTTACCCCAATTGGTTGGTTACTTGGGTAGATGTGGGAAAAGGCTGCTACATCTAGTTGTATATTTTATCCCTATTCTAAATTATTCGTTTAAGTTAGTCATTTTTAGTTTAGTCACTTAAAATTGCTCAAATTTAGTATTAATTCACTTGAAATAATTGTGGTTCCTAATTTTTTTATTCATCTAGTCATTAATTTCATCATTTTCTACTAGTGGGTGAGCATCAAGAGTTGGGAGAGTGTTGCGAGTAGTGATGATGATGGTTGTTTACTTCATAGTCTTGGAAGTACATTCCTTTCTAAAAGGGAGTGTTTATTTTTTAGTAGCTTGGGAGGTACTCCAAGCCCTAGGGTTTAGGGTTTGGAGGGAAAAGAGCCATAATGGTCACTTGTGGGCTTGGAACCCATTGTTGGGGTTTTTAACCCATCGTGATTTGGGCCAAAACCATGAGCACCTTTCAACATTTGATGGATGAGGATGATAACTATTGTTGAGATGAATCCAACGCAATGAAAATCATTCGATTCCGAGTTGTAGAAACGGAGATATGAATTTTTGAAGTTTATGATTGCGGTTGCACGTGAGGAGTCTAGGTTGACTTGGTGTTAAGAAGGCATGTGATAGTTGTAAAATCTCTATGATGAAATTTTGAGGAGCCCTTTCTATGTGTGTCTATAGGAGGTGAGATGAGGTTATTTGATGCATCTATTTGTGTAACACAAGGGAAGCATAGGCAGAGAGAAGAACTTGATTTAGGAGATATTTTAACCTTTTTTTTGGGTTGTAGGGAAGAGGGTACTTCCATGAAGAAAAGGAGGCCGCTTTGGAGGCATCTTGTGGCTATTTGAAAGCCTATTTATACATGCAAGAAGGTCAATAGAGGAGAGGAATTACGCAGGTCTTTTGGGGCATGATTTGTGGATAGAAAACTTTGTTTGGGAAGATTGTAAGCTACATGAAGGTCATTTGGTAGGCCGAAGGTCATACCATCACATCAGGGGTGCTTGCATAGGACTTTTTGGGTCTAAATTGAGCCCTAATCATCAATGTGAAGGTAGAGGGTTCACTTAAGGAGAGGTTGTAGCTAAATGAAGATTATTTGGTGGATGTGTTTAGGGCTATTACAACGTGTCATGATGCCATAACCAAGACACAGTTACAACAAAAAATGTACAAAATAATTAGAGCCATATTTGTCTTTTGTTGGGTGAAAGAGTTAACAATGTTGGATTAGTTTTGTTTGCAGCCAGTGGGAGACATTTTTTGGGGTTGACATGGGTTGTTGGATACCCCAACTAGGAGCAGATCTTGTAGTGACTAGATTGGGTACCATTTTTCTGGTGGAGGGCAACGCGTTGTCTATCCAAAGTAGCCTTAGAAGAGTTGCCTTGAAGTGACGAAGAGGAGATGAAGGTAGGGTAAAGTTTGGTGCCTTATGAGTAGCTATTTGATGGATGAAAGAGGCTACTAGAAGGAGGATTGGAGCTCAGGTATTGGCCAACCTATAGAGCAGATTGGATCGGCTCATGTTCATTGTAGCTGATGTGATTTGTAGCAGTGATAGGAGGAAGCCCTCCTTGAGTCTCTATGTGTTGTCCTTTGAAGGACTAAGGGGAAATTAGAGATCAGTACGGAAGAGAAGAACCAACAGGACAATATATGACATAGAAGCTACAACGAAGATTGTAATTGTATCTTGTATTATTCAAATTGTTTTAATATAACTAAGATTGGGTTCTACATTATTATACAATATTTGCTAAAAATTGTGTATACATCTACATATGTAATTTACTTCTTTATATTTTCTGTTGTGCAAAGTAGTTCTTGTTGATATTCTTGGTTTGGTAGCATAAGAGATTCTAAGATTCTATCCTAGAACCAATATTGTGGAAATTCAAAAAATTAGAATTGCTTCTTTCCCAAGATATAATACTATGATATGCTTGATCGACAACATAAGCTTATTGCTGATAGAGGATCTAGGTCTTATAGCTAGGAGTATTGTGACATACCTTAGGGTATATCATCCATTGATATAAATATATTTCATTCAATATAGGTATATACTTTCACCCTCCCCCCAACTCTCCAACAAAAAAATAATAAAACTCTATGTTCATGGATTTTTTATGCATATTGAATGTCAAATGTAACCATAGCATGTCCCTCACTCTATGTAACTTCTCTTCTCTACGTTAATCATGCCTTAGGAATTATTCATTATATCATGATCTTCTCAAGAATTTTTTGTACACTTAAAGCATCCCCTATGAGATCCTCCCTCATTTCCCCTTTCTATCTGTACACAATATCCAAAGGTGAAGGTGGAAAATATCCAAAACAAGTTTCAAACGGGGACATGATGATATAAGTGTGGACTTGTGTGTGTGTGTGTGTGTGTGTGTGTATTACACCAATTTTTGGTCATCTAACCATTTACAATTAGATGGATCGAAATACACCATATAAGACAAATTTTAACATAGTAAAATTGCTTTCACTATAAGAAATGATTTAATAAACAAGATTTTATTAAGTTATTTCTGGTTCAAACAGGAAACCTCATGAGGAGTAACTAAATAAATTCTTATTTATTTGATTTTCCTCTAGGAATAATTAATTAAAGCATTGTCTAAATAATATTCCTAGTCATATTTAAACAATTAATGAGAAATAATTAGATAAATAATTATTTATCATATTATTCTCTAAGAATAATTAATTAAATCATTATTAAATTAATATTCCTTGTTAAATTTGACTAAATCATTTAAGAATAATAAAATAAATCATTATTTGTTAAAGTATTCCTTAACCCAATTCTTGAAAGGATAAATAAATATTTTATTTTTTTATTATTTATAAATAAAGGGATTTAACCAATTTAAATTCCTTTTCCCTCCAACAAAATATAATAAAATATTCCAAGCAGTTAGATCTAGATTTTGGTTAATAATATTTTATTATGCGCCATTATCAAGGATAACTCAATATTTTGTTATAAATAGGAGTGTTTTCCATTCATTATTGACCTTTGATCCTTTTATCATGGTTGGACTTTAATCCTTTGTCATTGTCATACTTTGATCACTTTATTATTATTTTTCTTTTTGAGCCCCCATAGATTTCAACACGTCTTGGGTTTTCTACATCATTAAGAGAGAGAAAATTTTGGATTTGAAGCATTGAGGACAACCAAGAACCCATCCCATTGAGGGGGACTAGTAACATCATTCTTTGTTCCCTTCCTAGGTGTTAATACATATAAAATTATTTATATATCATGTCTTGTCCATTGGATATTTGGAGAAACTCTTATTTCATTTTACTGTTTAGCTACTTTTACTTCATAGATCTAGGTTTCTGTTGTATTTATTTCGACTATCTATTACATATATAAGGAAGTTAGAAAACCATATTTATTGTTAGGGATGTTTGTCATGTGCAGCTAAAGTGATCTCTTTTTGTACACTTGTCTTAAGAATTAATTCTAACAATTGGTGACTCCACTGGGTTTTATTCAGATTCTTGTGTGACCAGCTGCTTCAGTAACTAGGGTTTTTCTTCAGCTATTTTTAGTCTCATAATGTTTTTTTTACCTTTTATGCCCTAAAACAGTAACAATTATAACCTCTGGGTGTTTATGAGTTTTTCCACAGGTAACAGGTATCAACTGTGCCAGAGATGAAAAAATTTTCCACAACCTACTGCTCGAGGATCCAAAAATTGTAGCTCACACTTTTCAACGCAGAACCTGCAAGTTTAAGCGTAGGTCACACATGTGGGGTGATAAACTATGATTTCAATAGCTAACAGGTCAGTATGTTTGATCTGCAACTTTTTGTGGAATTTTTTCTGTGTCTGTCAGGGTTTTCCGCAAGCACTGTTCATGGTTGTATAACCTCTTTCTCACACCTTCTTAGGCCTGGATATGCTCAGTTTGTATCCTTTAAGTAGGACCAAGCCCCTTAGGGTTTTAGTACACTTCCAACTTTTTAGGAGGGGTTTAGCTGAGTAGGTAGTT
The DNA here is from genome assembly GCA_034641835.2 of Pinus albicaulis. Lineage (NCBI taxonomy): Eukaryota > Viridiplantae > Streptophyta > Pinopsida > Pinales > Pinaceae > Pinus > Pinus albicaulis. The sequence goes on from CM076584.1 coordinate 553,333,335, forward strand.
TGATATTTTGTAGCACTTTCAGCCATTACTTAGTGTCTAATCTATCCTTCTTTCAGATCCTTGTAGATCGGTTATTATTCCATCCAGAACTCCCTCTTAAGTTTTGTTTGGTCTCTCCCTTAGGGTCCCCCTTGTTTCCCTTAGGGTTTTAATCTTTCGCTTCCCATTTTGAAACATTTTCCCCAACCGTTTCTTGTTGTTTTTCAACACCTTCTCTAGCGGATTTGATTCATTAGATCCCTGTCCCTTAGACCTTAGATATTTTGATCATCATGTGTGTTTTGATTCAATTTCACCCGCCTCTTAGAATAGGTTTTTGGGAAGCCTTCCTTTGGGTTGAATTTATGCATCTTTAGCTGTTTATTTTACTATCATTTCAATTTTATTTACAGTTATTCAACATTTTTTCTTTTTCTTTTTTATACACAACCATCTGGGCTTAATTAAAATTAACACACAACTTGAACACACACACACCTAAGAGAAGAGAGTTTGGTTTACACTTCCAAGCCAAGACATAAACATCGTAATTAATTTATCTACCCTTATGAGCTTTTGTTTATTACTCTTCCACCTTTTGTGTATCTCTTTCTTGCCATCATTGCGCCCCCAAGGCACTTATCCTGAAGAATCATAGGCCTTCATCCTTAGTTTCTGTTAGGAAGACTTACTCCAAAGCGTAGAGTCCGAGTTAGTCCTCCGCCGAGTCCCCATTACGACTCTGATTCTAGTCCATCGGGCCCTCCCTTCGATTCCGAACCATATTCTTCTCCACCTCATTCCATCACCATGTTAGGCACCAATGCAGGTGCTAGTCATCAAGCTAGTGGTAGCCCCAGCTCGAATTCTAGAGCTGATACTAGTGGAACCACTACTAGAACCATTCTGGCTACTCCTTTGATACCTTATATGGCAGGTTTAAGCCTCCTTGATTTCAGCCAGTTAATTAATGACCCTATACTCCACAATCCAGGTTGGCCTGTTATGTCAACTAAGCTCCCTTTAGACATCCCTAAATTTGAAGGAAACACTGGAGAGGACCCTACTAGTCACATCTGCTCCATTCACATGTGGTGTTTGTCCAATTCTATCACTGATGACTCCATCCATCTTCGGTTATTCCAACGTACGCTCACTAGAGACGCTACAAAGTGGTATGTCGATGAGGCCTCTACCTCACATTCCAATTTTGCGACTCTTGTTAAAGTGGTTTTGTCCTACTTCCAGCTAACTCTCTGATATGATACAGGTATTGAGTTTTTAATTGCATTCTGTCAAACTTCTACCACCCACCTTTCTAACCATGTCCAAGAATGGCATAGAAGGAGGAGCTTATGTTGAGCTCCTACATTCGATGATTGGGTCTATATGGATTGGTTTCTCAGAAATAATTTTACTTTTAGTGGTATAGATGTCGTGTCTCACTTTCCTCAGACTGAGGAAGAAGCTCTCCAAGTCACATTGAAAGGTTACTTGATCTATGCCTAATCCAGTTCTGTTTATACCATTTTACCGGATCTTCCAAGACCTGGTGGTGCCAATGCACCTAGGGCATCTCACGCTATCGACAGTATCATTGGATCTCTTTCACATCCGTACACTCATCCTTCAATGGGTTATGGTTTCCCTAAGGGAGGGGTCAGCTCGTCTAGCACTTATCTCCCTCCCAGCAACAAGTATCCTTGACAAAACACATTTTCCCCATTGCATCAACCAATGTTAGGGCCAGATTTTGCTCAAGATTTTTACCCCAGTGTTTCTCAACCTTCTTGTTATCCTTACCCGCAACCTGTTGCTCCATCCCCTATGGCATCTGCACCCTAGCCTCCCATGCCTTCTCAAACTCTACCACAAAAACCACCTCCCCCTCAGATCTAGGTGTATGTGCAGCAAAGTGTGACTAAGCCTCCTAATTCCAAGAAAAAGAGGAAGTGAAACCAAAATCAACTAATGCAAGGTAATCAAGGGCTGAGGTAACCACCTAAATGCACCCCAAGGGAACTAGCTTAACACTAACAACCAAAAACAGGGAAATCAACCCAAGAAGAACAGGTCCCTTCATATGAAGAATCCTTGTTCTTGTTGTGGGGTCCATGGCCATTATACTCATGATTTTCCACTTTTAACCCTGATGCACCAGTTGTGGGAAGCACAAGCAGCATCTAGAGGACAAAAAACCATTGCTTAGGCTCCCTCAAATACTACACTAGTTCAACTAGTTATTTTCACTAATCCCTTCCCTCAACAAGGATATGTGGCTGCCCAACCCCCTCAAGGTCTGGCCACCCCTCAACCTTCACAATCTTGTACCCCTAAATATCATATTCTCATGATGAATTCTGAATAGGTTAATACCGATAATGTCAACCAACAAACTCGGTCGGGCCAATATGGCAAGCCACCTTCTTCGCCTGCAACCGAGTCCCAAACCAAAGTTTCCACAGAGTCCATTTCAACACCCAATTATCCTTTACAGATCCCTCAGCCATAGGAAGAGGTTATTCCCAAGATCACCAAAGGTCCATTACACTGAAATTATGCTTCTGCCAAATCCACCCACACTTACAACATAGTAGATGAATTGGTACAATCTCCTGCTGCCATGTCAACACTAGAATTCCTCTAGTCATTCCCTTCACATCGTAAAGCTCTATTATCTGCTCTAGGTTCTATGGATCCTTCAGATGATCGTTTGATCGTCTTTGATTTTGAAAAGTCAGAACATCCCCCCTTACCTTCATATGCTTCCTTCAAAATACCAGTCAAGATTCGTAATGCCCATGTCTTGCATTGTATCATTGACGGGGGAGCATACACATTCATGATCTTCGCCTCCGTTTGGACTAAACTAGGATCCCACGACTTAGCCCCATCCACCATCACTTTGCATGCTTGGGACGGTCACCCTTCTCAGCCCCTTGGCATGTATCGTAATTTTCATGTCACTCTTGTGAGAAAGACTGTTTGTATTGACATTGAAGTCATTGACGCCCCCTTGGATTACAATATCTTCTTGGGTCATATCTATACCTATGAATTTTTTTTGTTTTCGCATCTATAGTTCACCGTAAGATGTGCTTTCCTCACAAAAGAAATATCATTACCATTGATAAGTTTACATATTATGAACCAAAGTCTCAAACCTCCCCCGATTCTATCATATCTTCGGTGGTTGATGAGCAATTAGTCACACCTCTTACCAGTGTTTAATCTGGAGTCTTTAAATATTCCACCTTACTTGGTGCATTCCCTGGTCTCCCACCTATTATCGTTGACCTGATCTTGTCAAATTTTTTCATGAAGCAATCGTCTCAAACTAGCCATAAGCGGTCTGGTTCAACTAGCCAGAAACCTATGCCTCTACAACCTATTGGTGGTCACTCGAAGAAGCCTCTAGGGTTTTCTTTACAAGGACATTCTCCCTCTACTGGTTTCTCTTCCACTCCTTTTCAACCAGGAATGGTTCCCCCTATCCTTAACCATTTGGGAGCCATTCTGCCAGGCCATTACCCTACCAGTCAGATATCATTTCTAGCTCCTCCCTTTGGAGTATTTTCAGTGCATGCTATGGCTACATTGAGCCTTCCCAATTTGACCCTGGAGATCCTAGTCTGGTACATTGATCCCCCAGCCGACACATATCTTTGTCAGCTTAAGCCTTATACCGCTTTGACCCTGGTCCAACCGGTCGCTATGACCCCTTCCTTTGCTTCAGTGCCTCAGCCACCTCAACAGGAATCTATTCCTATTGCGAAAGCATCTGTTGAGGGGGGAAAAGAAAAAAATAAGGAACCTAAGGATAAGGATACCCAAAAGCTCCTTCTAAGCCTCTAAAATGGTCACCTTCGTGCGCCTTGTGTGATGTTTTTGGGCATGCTACCCAAAATTTTCCTGAGCTTCCTCGCCTAAAACCTGTGGTCAACGAGGTGTTTCCTGAATCTGATATTCCTAAGGTCCATGTTACCTTACCTGATTCAGATAATAAACTCAAATTTTTGCGCACCAATTACCCTTCTCCTTTGTGTGATCTTTATGACCATTATTCTCACCTTTGTCCCCATCTCGATGACTTTCGCGACACCCTTGAGGCTGTTCACCAAATAGAGGCTGCTCACAGTGGATCCTGCACTCCTCTACTTGCGAGTTCTGCTTCCGCAGAACCGGAGGACATTTCTTCACACACCATGATACCTCCCCTCGATGTCAAGATGACAAAACCTTCAGCCACTATCCTCTATCTTTCATCCTTGATGATATCCTTGGTAGAACACCCATCCAGGGAATTCCCTTTTTTTCGATTGAACCTCTTTAGGCAATCACCTTGGGCTCAACATCAGTAGATGTTTCATCTACTAGATCTTCGTCTACCCTCCATAGCGATGTGTATGTGAACCATATTTCTCCTGATGATGTGTCAGGTAGTTCCAATGCATCATGTGGCCTCTCTTCCCTCTAGTCCCCCCATATTTCATTCCAATGAAGACATTATGGAAGCAATGACCACCCCTGAATTTCCTTGGGATGATATGCACCATCATGCATACTCCCTTCCGTAGCAGTCCCATGACCAGTATTTTGTGGAGTCTAAAGACTTCATCTCGGATTATGTTGATTGGTTTAGAAATCCCCTTCCTGCACCCGATGCTTTTGAAGAAGGAAATATGGCCAATATCTCTCCTACCATTAAAATTAAAATTTTCTATAAACCAGCGATAGAAGAAAACATTGACTTGGGAGAACATTGCACCTAAGAAGAAATTAAGACTTACACTAAGTTATTCAAGGAATTCCATAATGTTTTCACTTGGTCCTATTTATAGATGCCTAGACTTGATCCTGCCATTTTCAAACACCATATCTAGACATGGCCCGATGCCAATCCTGTCCAGAAAAATTTGAGACCCATTAATCCTTCCATACGAGAGGCTATCAAATATGAAATCGACAAGCTCAAGCAGGTTGGTTTTACCTATCCCATTCTTAAGAAACAAGGTGCAATCTATGTCTGCATGGAATTACATAACCTGAACAAATCTTGTCCCAAAAACAACTTCCCCACACTAGTTATCAAACATATCCTTAATAAGTGTGCAGGGCATAGAAATTTTACCCATAGCATCCCCCATCGAGATGCGTGTTTTATTTTTGCCATGCATTTAGGTAGCTTGCATATTTCATCATACCATTTTTTGTCTTGTGGTGCCTTTCAGATGGATCCATCATCCACATCATATATCGGCTATGTCGACGGTGCAAGTCGCTACTCGCATAATATAGACTTGGCAGCCTGGGCCATTTTTTCCGCTATGCATTCGTTAGTCCTCTCCAACAACATATGCTTTCGATCTGCCACCAATAATCATGCCGAATATGATGCAGTGAAAGGTTTGTTAGTCAATGTCCTTGATTATCCCATCCCTCATCTTCATGTTCGTTTAGATTCCCTACTGCTTGTCATGCAATTGAATGGCGCATATTGTGTGAATAACCATGTCCTTTTTAGAATATATTTATGAGTGAAGTTCTCAGTGCGTGAATTTGAAACCATTACATTCAGTCATATGCCTAGAGCTCAGAATCACTATGTAGATAGCATTGCAAACAATGTTATATATTGGAACTTATCACATGCATTTAACAGAAGACAATAATCATAAAAAAATGGCAAACCATATACTCGTCATATATAAAAATATGCATATCCATCATATATGTCTACAAAATCAGAAATGTTTTGGAGTCCTCTACTCTAATACATCTAATATGCCCATAGCATGTTACAAAATCAAAATTGGGGGCACCACATGCCCCTACATCTAATCACTATCTGGAGTGTCTCGATCCAGTGGCTCGTGAAATATTTCTAATTAGCTTTTAGCTAATCGAAATATTATTTTTTTCTTTTCTTAATTAGATAAATGAATAAGAGGGTAGAGACCCATAAATACCTTTAGTAGGAATAAACCACTTCTTAGTGTGAATATGGGTCAGTGGATGTGGATGGGGTCAAGATGACCAAATCAATGACAAAGTCATAGAGATAGTGGAGATAGTGGAGGAAAATGCAGTCATTATGGAGGTTAGTGGCCAAGTGTGCAGCATAATTATTATGTGGGGCTAAGGGTGTGAAGGCTCACAAGCATAAAAGGAAGGTGAGGGTAGCCATAGAAATCATTCTGAATATTGATATTGTATTTTTTTTTACTACTTTCTGCACGCTTCATCTATTTAGATAAGTCTGTTGTGTTATTTAGCACACGGGTGTTTCCGAATGGAAATCCCACCCTTATCCTCGGGGGACTTCAAGTGCCCACTCAATAAAGGTAAATTCTGAGCAGCAGTTCAACATCTGGCATTGGGCCATCATTATATCCCTCCATGTAGCAAAAGTCACCTGCAGGATTTAGGCATTCCAGCAGTAGGGTTTGAGAGGAGGAAGGAAGTTCCAAGCATCTCAGCTTGGAATCCTGTGTTGGGATTAGCCCTTCAGTTGTGAGTATATTTCAGCATCTCGAGAGCATTATTTTATCATATAGTAGCAGGCTATAATCTTTATCCCCTCTTTTTTAGTGCAATCACTTCCAGTAGTTAAGCAGTCTAGCAGCTGCAACTTCAGAGGAGGAGATAGAACTCAAGATTTACAGCTTGAGATCCGGTGAGGGGATCATCTCTTCATACGTTGAGTTGATTTGGAGATATAATAGTAATTTTATCTTCATATCAGCCCCGTCACAAAATCTACCCAGTAGGATTGCGCAGTTCAGCCAACAAGAGTGTAGTTTGCAACCCAAAAAGGGCTGAATTTCCAAAGTTAAAACTAGGCCAAACCATTTCTGGGTTTTTTCGAATTGAACCCATGGTTGAAATCCCAAGTTTTTTTGAGAACTATGCAACCTCTCACACATGGTTCTTGTTCCCAGCAGTAGTAATTTCCAGCAGCACGACGCAAAGGCAGTCCTTCCAGCAGCAACAACAACGCAACATTTCCAGTGCTAGGATTTAAATCTATTCCAACCACTTCTTGTTGGCTTGAGCGAATATTATTTAGATCACTATGTACTTTATATTGATGTTGATTATAATGATATGACTCAGCTGTTTCTGCTCATTGTTATGATGTCTTAATGTAATTTATAGTTGCAACATATTTCCTGCATTTTTCAGAATTTAGTGCTATATTCCTATTTTGCTTTATTTGGAATGTTGTAGATGTTCTATATTCCTGTATTTCCCATTTTAGAATATTAAAATGGTATTAGAGCATAATATTTTCTCAAATTGTGGGAAACCCTTCATTCTATGACAAGATGAGGATAGAGGAAAGTCTCCAATGGTGGGAGAAATTGATGAGAAAGAGTTTCCCAAACTACTTCTCAAATCTATGTAGGATCTCGCTAGAAAGATCAAAGAGATCAGAGTAGAAAGGCAAAGGGAAACCCCATGAGGGTTACAGTATGGAGAGAAGTAAAGTACTCCACATCAGTGGTCTGAGAAACTAGCAGTGCAAAAAGTCTCACAGTGCTCGACCATGACCACCTTCCTAGCAGTAGGAAATGGAGCTGGAGGACATTAGGAGCATTAGACTCTTAGTGACTATATTGCAGAGTACCGATCTCAAAACCAACATTTCAGAGATAATCTAACTTTCCAAGAATTTATCCAGATCAAAGACAACCGGAGACTTTGCAGCAACAATAGAGGAGGAGGGTACATGCAGGGTAAGAAGTTTACCTCGAGAAGATTCTTTCTTCTTACATTAGATGGGTCATCCAAGAGTACAACAAAGGCTTGGGTCGAGAAGTTAGATATCTATTTCTAGCTGCACCAAGTAGCGAAAGAGGATTATATCGAGATAGAAGTGCTGCACCTTGAAGGTGAAGCAAATTATTGGTGATTCCACATATTGGGTCATGCAGGAGTGACCGCGTATGCAAAGTTCACTTGAATATTGGTGGAGAGGTCTGATAGAAGAAACTCAGAGGCACATTTCATTGAGGCATTCTCCGACAATGAAGGAGAAGAGGAATTTTATGAGGAGAAGAAGGGAGATGCTAGTGTTGGTGCATCAGGAGGAGATTAGCTACTACACCACCAGCAACAAAAGGAGAATTTGCACCATTTGGAGGAACTCTTTCATCTTTGAAAATTTTTCCCAAGCACCATTCGATCCGAGGCATGTATACATATCCACCCCATATAGTATCAACAGATCAGATGGATATTTTTGGGGACATGCCACTAGGGCAGCCACATGAACAGGGGTTGGAGCACATGGTTGATTTGAAGCAAGGGTCAATCACTGTGCAGAGGACCCGTGATAGGGTCAAGGAGGAGATGAACAACTATTCCGAGTCGACATTGTTGAGTTTCGCACAACACTTTGTGTTGGAGCATGGTACTTCAAAGGAGGGAATAGGTGCAGTTATGGTACAGGGATACCATCCCATAGCTTTCAAGAATCAAAAGCTACTACTGCATGAGTTGTTGTATTCTACATATGACAAAGAGATGTTGGCCATTATGCATTCATTGGCCAAATTTTAGTAGTATTTGGTAGGCAGTATATTTCGGGTGAAGACTGACCACAACCATCTCCGATATTTTCTTGAGAATGAGAAGCTACATGAGAGGCAACAAAGGTGGATCAACATAATTTAGGCCTATGAGTTCGAGATTGAGTATTTCCAAGGAGAGGAAAAGGTGATAGCAGATCCATTATCACAGAGGCCAACATTGTTATCCTTGATGAGTAATGATGTAGTCGGGAGGGCCCAGTTGCTAGTAGAGTATTTTGAGGACTGCTTCACTTGTGAGGTGTTGGATAGCAAGATAAGATGATTGGGGTTGTGTAGGGAACAACATACGCATGTTGGGAGTGGATGGTGAGAGATTCTGAGTTGGTACCCCATGGAGAAGGCTAGGCAACTAGATACATTCATGGCCACATTTCAGTAGAGTCCATGGATTAATAGAGGGACATGAGGGCCAGATTACTGTTGGGATCCAAGTGGGATTTCCCATCACATCATAGAGTCGGTAGGTGATGGTAGTATTTGTGTGATCAGTTGGATGTTTGGGCACACATACATTTTTAGACCTCTATAAGAATCCCAAACATCCCTAGTGATAGGATATTTTGGCAGGAGGGTACACCCTTTTTAGGATTTATCTCAGCATATCGATCGTGCATGGAGTCATAGGGTTATTAGCCTACTTTGGCAAGATCTGATCAGAGGAGGTGGCATTGGTAAGCCACCAGATGGTTCCTTGATACAGACAAGACATGGGATGGTACAGAGAATTGCAACAGTAGTAGGGGGTATCTAGTGGTGTGTAGGGGCAGGTTGTAGCATACAGTGGCATGTTGAGGAGTGCAAAGACACTTGGTGGTTTGAAATGACCCATGATTTAGTGCAGCGGGCACTTGGAGCATTGCCTTCAGGGATATTTATGGATAGAGAATTATATGGAGAGAGTGCTCTCCCATTGATGCATTGGGCCTTAGAGCTAATTAGGTTCGACATAGCAGCATTACTCCTGATTTAATGTAAGGAGTTGAACCACTTAGGTGTACCTGGGAAGAAGAGGATGTGTAGATCAGATTGTGGTGGATGCACTAGCAGACTGGTGGATGCATGGGTACATGTGGGTTGACCTATGGTACTTGATGGAATTGGCATCAAGTGGTGCATCGAGTTGTGCCATGAAGTCTAGATCTATGCAGAAGAGTGTTACTTCATAATCAGAGTGGTGCAGCATAAGCATGGTGGCACTCTCATGATACTGGCATGGGATCCGGGCATCACTCGATTTCATAGTTCATCTACCCTTAGGGGTGATTGGGTCCCTACAGGGGAAGATCATTTATATATTCTAGTTGGCTTTAGTGATTCTTCTTTGGCATGGGGAACTTCACCGACATGGAGTGATAATCAACAGGGGGAGTTTAGGAGGAGCTTGTGCAGGGAAGGACTTATTCCCACAGTAATCAGATTCTATCTTCAGACTCCCAACCTTGGAGTACATGATATGGATGAATTAGTAGAGTATTTACACATGGATATAGATAGTACTTTATATGATAAGGATGCTCTATTTTCTAGTGGTATGCAGAGGCCTTCTAGTACCTATATCCAATTGGATAGCAAGTGGAGCAAGGTGTTCTTAACATTGATTAGGATGGCTTGGGATCCTGGTATTGAGGGATCTATTTATATCAGGTAGATGCTGAGACTAGGGGTGATACAATGGCGAATATAGGACCTTGGAAAATTTTGTAGTGACCATGGGGGAGTGCTAGCTAGAGAGGATGCTTGTTCAGGCATTGCTTGAGGACAAGCAATTTTTGGCTGGGAGGATTGTAATATTCCTAATTAGATTTTAGCTAATCGAAATATTAATTTTTTCTTTTCTTCATAAGATAACTGAATAAAAGGGTAGAGGGACCCATAAATACCTTTAGTAGGAATAAACCACTTATTAGTGTGAATATGGGTCAATGCATGTGGATGGGGTCAAGATTACCGAATCAACAACGCAGTCATAGAGGTAGTGGAGATAGTGGAGGACAACCCAGTCATTATGGAGGTTAGTGGCCAAGTGTGCATCATAATTATTATGTGGTTTCAAGGGTGTGATGAATCACTAGCATAAAAGGAAGGTGAGGGAAGCCATAGAAGGCACTATGAATATTGATATTGTATTTTCGCTTATGACTTCTGGCACGCTTTCTTTGTTTAGCTAAGTATGTTTTGTTGTTTAGCACACAGGTGTTTTCGAGTAGAAATCCTACCCTTATCCTCGAGCGACTTTGAGTGATCACTCAGGAAAGGTAAGTTATAAGCTACAGTTCAACATTTGGCATCAAGTGATCATTTTGTTCCTCCATACAACAACATTCACCTATAGGAATTATGCATTCCAGCAGTAGGGTTTAAGAGGAGGAAGGAATTTCCAAGCATCTCAGCTTGGAATCCTATGTAGGGATCAACCCTTCACTTGTGAGTATATTTCAGCATCTCGAGAGAATCATTTTATCATCTAAAAGTAGACTATAAGAACTATCCCCTCTTTGGTAGTGTAGTCACTTCCAGCAGTTAAGCAGTCCAGTAGTTGCAACTTGAGAGGAGGAGATAGAACTCAAGATTTACAACTTGAGATCCGTTGATGGGATCAAACCTTCATCTATTTATTTTATTGGGAGCTTTAGTAGTCATTTTATCTTCATATCATCCCTATCACAATAGCTACCCAGCAGGATTGTGCATTTCAGCCAGCAAGAGTGCAGTTTTCAACCCAAAAAGGGCCAAGTTTCCAAAGTTAAAACTAGGCCAAACCATTTCTGATTTTTTATGGGTTTTTCGAGTAGAACTCGTGGTTGAAATCCTGGATATTTCTTAGCACTCCAGTAGCCTCTTGCATATGGTTTTTTTTCCTAGAAAAAATAGTTTCTAGCAGCACTGTGCAGAGGCAGTCCTTCCAGCAGTAGAAGCAACACAACATTTCCAGTGCTAGGATTTAGAGCTATTCCAACCACTTCTTGTTGGCTTGAGTGCATATTCTTTAGAGAACTATGTAATTTATCTTGTTTTTCATTATAATGATATGAATCAGCTATTTCTGATCATGGTTATGATGTCTTAATTTAATTTCCAGTTGCAGCATATTTCCAGCATTTTTCAGACTTTAGTGCTATATTCATGTTTTTCTTTATTTGGAATGATGCAGATGTTCTATATTCCTATATTTTCCATTTTGGAATATTATATCTCTTCTCCTGCAGCTCGCAGATACTACATACATAGCGGAGTCCACACACAAGCAGGACTATTTCTTTACACACACAACCAGCAGGAGCCTCTTAACCCAACAAAAAAACCCTTACAAATGCATAAACTATTAGAACATAAATATTTCATATCACTGTTTTTTCTAACTACTCAGCTTATACATACTCTATCTATTTATATATGCGTAACACGTAGATACTATGGTCTCAAGCCATCGATAGAGGCCCATAGTTTACATTTAAGCCCATTTACATCAAAATTGGGACTTTGACCCACCCCAAAGCCCCTTAACTCTATTTGTGCAACACGCACATACAAAAATACAAAAAAAATCTTGAGAAATTATGCCTCAGGGGACCCCACTCCAAAAGGCCCCCAAAAAAACATGTGACTTGTCTCGAGTCACTGAGGCGTTGGATCCTTAGTCTTAGCCTGAAGTGTCTTGACAGAAGTTTGGAGAGGGAGCACTAACTCGAGACTCTGCGCTGCTGCACTCTGCACTTGCTAAACCATATTGTCTGTAGTAGGGCCCTCAGTGGCCATATCTACACTGCGATGAGTCTGTTGAATGATATTTAGAGTGTTGTCCAGTGTCTGGGATAATTTTAGCACTTCCCCATCCCATGTTGCATGCGCTCCTTCAGAACCCGTTCCTTCCAGCGCAATTCTGCGATCTCTGTCTGAATTCTGTTGCCTTCTTGCATATGAGCAAGTCGTTGTGTAAGGACTAATGTAGGCACGACTATTCTAATCTCTTCAAAATTCTATTCCTTCTCGTTAAGTGCATCAAGAAGTTATTGCACAACCAGGTCATTTTGGAAAGAGGCCCAAATATCTATAGTTTCATTCAATGCACAGTCACATTGGGTGACTGTAGGAACAATTCTATCATGTGCCTCCTTTACTTCTGTTGCTTTCTTCGCGCGAACCTCTAACAGTGTCTCTGACTGCAATTTGGTCTGAAGGTCCACGATTTGCTGCTCATACTCTGTTCAAATGGTTTGAACTTTCATGCACGTAGGTTTTACTGTAGCATCCAATCCTTCCAAATTCTCAGCGGGCGCAGCTGTGTCCAAGACAACTGGAATGTCTCAGAAGACTTTACTGATTTTAGCCTCCAACACAGCGCACTGGGCCTCTGCTTCTCTGCAAGCTGATTCTACTTGTTGTTATTGCTGGTGTGCTTATGCAGCTTGTTGCTAGGCATCCTTGGTATTTTTTTGCGCGTTTGCTTCTCTATATTTAATTTCATCTGGAATCACTGAATGAAGAAGGTGTAGCTTACTTGCAGGAAACACCGAAATATTAACATGTATATCACCTGTACTAGTAAATTGAACACGTTGGTTAGTGTCCATCTGTATTTCTGGTAGGGGGATGTAGCAAAAACATGCATCCCTTGATGCTTGTAAGGAAACATCCAATGGTTGCACACTGGTAACATGTGCACTGGTATGGCCCGCTTGAATCACACTCTCTTGAATCTGCCTCGCCTAAAATTTCAAATCCTGCAACCAAACTTATAAGATCTCCAATGAAGACTTGTACTAGAATTCCATGTCGGTCCATCTATCTTCTATCCTAGATGTAACAGTGTTCGAAATTTCTTTGAGATCGCCCTCCATGAGCATCGAGACCTCCTTCCCTGCTTTCTTAGAGCCTTTAGGCATTTTGCGTGATCCACCCACAACCTGAGAGCTGCGTTTAGTGCCTTTTGATGTTTCCACTTCTCTGCTCTCCTTAGGTGCAGAGCCATTTTCTTGGGAACAATGGTTATGTCAATGGTTTCTCCAGTTGTGGTGGGGGTAGGCTCCTTCTCTATAGCCTTCTATGTAACTATTTTTGTCACAGTATATGCAGGATTTTTAGTGGATTTCTCGATGGATTTTCTTGTTGGAGTGCACTTCTTCGTTGATGTAGGTGAGGTCAATAAGGCCAATAGCCATTCTGTTGTCACTCTGATTAGATCATCTTCAGTCACCAAATAGGGAAGCTCATGTTAGCCTCTCTCTACAATGCCCTTTGCGCATATATGGATGTTATGAAACGTAGCTTTGAGTTCCATGATCTTTTTATATTGATTATATAGGGTAGGTGATAGTCGAGGCTTAGACTACACTGCTTGGTTCATTTTTGCATCATATAAAACCTTTAATATCTTGTTTTCTTTCGCACACATTGGGTCTGACAAGTTCCAGAGAGTCGCATAGTACGAATCTTCGCACAGTTTCTCTTCAATAGCAAGGAACTACATTTCTTTAGGGGTTCTCCATCTGATAAGCACAATCAGTAACAAAATCCATGCATACTAGAAGGGCTTATCGTTCTCCTATGCCTCGCGCACATTATATAGGAACTCTTTACATAAATACCCGCACTAGTTGTATATGACACCCTTTTCAAATCTTCTGGCCAACGCAATCACATGCGTAGGCACCTCCTTGGGCCTGCACTTTCACATCATCTTGCGGGCCAGCGAGGTCATTAATTTCCTTCAATAAAACCCCCTGGGTCTTGCGAGTGACATTGTATTTTTTCTTGATCTGATCCGCCACTGCCTTCTCCTGTGCTTTGCCTCCAAAGTCCGCAATAGGGCTGCCCCCCTTAGCAGGAAGACTAGTTATTCGATGAATCAAATTTGCATCATTCGGGATGCGCCCTCCCAACCAGACCACATCATCATGGACCAACGCCAGCAACTATATGATGCAAATATCATTAATGGGACTACGCCCAAAATGAGGGAACTGCCCAAAATTGAGGAGGCCTACCTTCTACAGACCTAAAATTCCCCTCTTTGGCTTGATCGCACCATGCCTCCTTCATAGTTAATTTGATCTAGATAGAGATCTCTCGTGAGCTTGAGAAACTTCTTGACATTTGTGATGTCCCAGTCATCAAACTGTGTCTGTGGGATTTTTGCAAACATATCCCCTTCCATTAGGACATTCTACTGGATCAAAGGGACTTGGATGCTTTCATGTACATTATCCAAGTCCTTAGGTGCAATGACAGTGGGTTTGCATGACGCAAAATAGCTAGGAAGCCACGATAATGGGGCTACTTTAACAACTTCTTCGTCCCCTTCCTAAAAGTCTTTGGAAATTCTACCATGGGCCATTTCATTTTCTCTCTCGTGGAATGGTGCACTCTTGGGGTATTTTCTCTGGGGGATCTACACGTTCCAGAGGATCATCCCTTCTTCATTTTGGATGGCACAGGTGTTTCTACAATGGGTACTTCTAGAATAGCAGGGTAATCACCTGATCTTGGGGTTGTCATTGCGCCTTGAATTACGTACCCTAACCCTACTCGGCACAATGCATCCTCAAACCCTGGGTCTAAACTAGACATATACACAACAAATGAAATGGAAAATACATAGTTCAAAGCATAAAAATATCTTAGAATGCAAAGGGAACTATTGCGACCCCATAGGTCATATTTATACTTGTGGCACATCTACAATGACTCCTTTTGCATTAATGAGGCTCCATTACTGAAACAAAGGTCCCAAATCTGGAAAATTCCCTTTATTAAATGCATCTTGGATTCTCCTAAAAATGGTAATAAATTTTTATTATCAAATTTTACTATTCCAACAGCTAGTTTTTGACACCTCTACATGCCAGTCAATCTCCTGACGCAAATATTGCATGCATGTCGCACTTTACTGTAGATTTTTCCTCTCATCTGTACAAGTTTGATAATCAACCATATAGTCATTTGGTAGGCAGGTCATCTTTTTATGACTTCAAATGAATTCCATTGACATATCCCAGAAGTTATTCACCACTCAACGTGGCTAGGCACAGTACTCCATCAGTGATTTCCTTAACAACACAGGGCCCTAGCCAATGCATCTTTAATTTCCCAAGGTGGCATGCAAACTTGCTATCATAGAGTAAGAACAAATCATCCTCCTTGAACACCTTCTCCCTGATATGCCTGTCATGCCAGGTTTTTTCGTGCACCTTTTCAACCTACTCGTGATAATTTGCAATAAATTGATCTTCTTCTAGAGAAACTAACTGCAACAACCGTTCTTCTAGAGAATTTTCTTCATCCATATTGGTAAATGTTGCAATGCGCAGACTAGGAACAATGAACTCCGTGGGTAACACAATCACTTGTCCATATACCATCCTGAAATGTGTCCTTCCAATCAACTTCTTGCAAGTAGTCCTATATGGCCAGAGAACTGTCGGCACCTGCTCATCTCAATCATTTATGTTAGCATTGCATACCTTAGTGAGTGCAGTCTTCAAGATATTATTGAAAGCTTCAACTATGAAATTTTCCAGAGGTTTATAGGGAGAGCTCTTTTGGTGACACATCTTGAATTCTTTAGTCAAGGTTGCAATATTTTCACTGAAAAAATGTATACCCTGATCGCTAGTCAGAATCTTAGGACAACCAAACTGAGTCACGATATTCTAAAAAATAAATTACACAGCAGTATCAATAGTAAAATCCTTCACTATTTTGACCTCAGCCCATCTAGTCACATAATATGTCACAGTGATGATGTAGCATGCACCACTCTTTCTTCTTGGAGGATTAATATGTCCCACAAAATCAATAGCCCACTTCTCAAAATCTTGCAGTGCCATCTGCGGATTCAAGGGAATCTCATCCCTGCGCGAAGGTTTTCCCATCCTCTAACAAACATCACATGTGTGAAAATGCACATAGGCATCATTGTGTAGCGTGGACCACCCTTCATCTGTGAGATCTGCCTGTGGATGGCCTTACCATAATGAACACGGGAACTCCTCTTGAGATTCAGGTAAAGGTACCTTTTACGCCCTCCAGAACCATAAGTAAGCTCAAACTCATCTTGCGCAATTTCTTTGCTCGGAACAATAATAAATGATGAAAGTTATTCATTGTCAACAAATTCTTGCTCAATGGTATACTCCTTAGGAATGCGACCAGTAGTAAAAAGCTAAATGATATCAGGGAAATTCTCATCAACCACTTTTGTCTCAAACAAATGCGCTTCTAGAAATCCATCATCTATATTTGTGGGCTCTTCTCCTGTTTCAATGTGCAACAGATGATCTAGCCCAACATTCAATCATCCTGGTTTCACCATAATTTCAAAATCATATTCCAGGAATAACAACAACCACTTGTTGATGTTCCCCCTGAACACAAGCTTGTTGACCAGGTACTTCAAATCAGAATAATCAGTGAACATTTTAAACTGACCTCCTAAAAAATATTAGCGGAATTTCTGTAGTACATATACCAATGCGAGCCCTTCCCTTTCCGTGGTTGAGTAATTCTTCTCTGTGATTCACTGTTTTCAGCTGGCATAAGAAATAGGATGATCAATTTCTCCTTCCCTTGGCTATGCTATCACAACTTCGAGTGCAATACAGGAGGAATCCACATGTACATGAAATTCCTTGGACCAATTTGGGAAGACCAGGATGGGCAAAGTGACCATATTTTCCTTGAGCAGCTCAAAACTCTTTTGGCAGTCCTCATCACAACAGAACATTGCATCCTTCTTTAGTATATTTTCCATGGGTACAATTATCATCGCATATCCCTGAATAAAATTTCTATAGTACCCAGTATGCCCCAATATTGAGCGCAACTGCTTAATATTCTCAGGTACTTCAAAATTTACTATGAAAACAATCTTGGCAAGATCCACCATCAATCCCTGCTAGCAGACAATGTGTCCCAATAGTATTCCAAAAGGTACACAAAAAATACACTTATTCAGATTCAACGATATCTGATACTTTCTACAAGTATCAATCATTAAGAGAAGATTCGACACATCCTTCTTTAACAACCCAAATACATTCCAATAATAAAAATAGACCTCCAAAAACTTGTGTATGAATTCTTTGAAAGCAACAAATACCACGTGCGAGAAAATTGAAGGAGAATTCTTCAATCCAAAGGGAATAAATGTATATTGGAAGGATCCCCATTCAGTAGAAAAAGTGGTCTTACTCTTATCTTCTAGTGAAATCTGGATTTGATGATATCCTGAAAACACATCTATAATAGAATATTCTTCCTGGCCTACAACATTATCCAAAATTTCGTCTGAGAATGGATTTGGGAATGGATCATGCACAAAAGCATAATTTAGTTTGCACAGAATAACACAGGTTCGAATTCCACCCTTGGTCTTCTTATTTTGCACAACCATTGGACTTACCCAGTCAGATTCTTCCACAGGCTCAATGATGACTACTGCCACCATTTTTTCGAACACTTCTTTCACTTTTTGCTTATATCTAGGGTTCAGCTTGTATGGATGTTGTTTTATTGGGCATGCATTGGGCTTCAATGTGATTTTCATCACTCCCACATCCCAATGATTCCTTTCAAATTCGAAATTTTTTTAGGGAACAGATCCTGATATTTAGTCAGCAACTCAGAAACCTTTACCAATGTATCATCATCCTAGTAGTCTCTAATATTTTCTAACTTAGGTTTTTCTTCAGTTCCAATATTCACCTATCTTAACTGTAACAACTTTGTCACATCCAGTGAGGTGACTGAGGGCCCAGTGACTGCGCACTACCCTTCATTTTTAGGAATCATGATATTCCTTGGATCCTCATCATTTTCTTCTACTGTCAGGTTTCTGCAATTCACAATGGCTTTCATCTGTGTGTCCCAAGCTGGTGGCACGCACTCAATCACAGGCTTAGTGGAGTCAAATATTACTTCTTGAATATTATGCAGACCTCAGCCCATCTAGTCACATAATATGTCACAGTGATGATGTAGCATGCACCACTCTTTCTTCTTGGAGGATTAATATGTCCCACAAAATCAATAGCCCACTTCTCAAAATCTTGCAGTTTCATCTACGGATTCAAGGGAATCTCATCCCTGCACGAAGGTTTTCCCGTCCTCTAACAAACATCACATGTGTGAAAACGCACATAGGCATCATTGTGTAGTGTGGACCACCACAACCCAGCTCTCAAGATCTTCTGTGCAGTGGCCTTACCTGCATAATGAACACCGGGAACTCCTCCATGAGATTCATTGAGAATTGCATGTCTTTCATACTACAAGACATAAATTCGCAGGACCTCATCCACAATTAATTTGTACAACTATGGAACAATAATGGTGAAGTTCGTTACGCACTCAACAAGTTATTTCTTCTGCTCAATGGTATACTCCTTAGGAATGCGACCAGTAGTAAAAAGTTGAATGATATCAGGGAAATTCTCATCAACCACTTTTGTCTCAAAAAAATGCGCGTCTATAAATCCATCATCTATATTTGTGGGCTCTTCTCCTGTTTCAATGTGCAACAAATGATCTAGCCCAACATTCAATCATCCCAGTTTCACCATAATTTCAAAATCATATTCCAGGAATAACAACAACCCCTTGTTGATGTTCCCCCTGAACACAAGCTTGTTGACTAGGTACTTCAAATCAGAATAATTAGTGAACATTTTAAACTAAACTCCCAACAAATATTAGTGGAATTTCTGTAGTACATATACTAATGCGAGCGCTTCCCTTTCCGTGGTTGAGTAATTCTTCTATGTGATTCACTGTTTTCAGCTGGCATAAGAAATAGGATGATCAATTTCTCCTTCCCTTGGCTATGCTATCACAACTTTGAGTGCAATACAGGAGGAATCCACATGTACATGAAATTCCTTGGACCAATTTGGGAAGACCAGGATGGGCAAAGTGACCATATTTTCCTTGAGCAGCTCAAAACTCTTTTGGCAGTCCTCATCACAACAGAACATTGAATCCTTCTTTAGTAGATTTTCCATGGGTACAATTATCATCGCATATTCCTGAATAAACTTTCTGTAGTACCCAGTATGCCCCAATATTGAGCGCAACTGCTTACTATTCTCAGGTACTTCAAAATTTACTATGAAAACAATCTTGGCAGGATCCACCATCAATCCCTGCTAGCAGACAATGTGTCCCAATAGTATTCCAAAAGGTACACAAAAAATACACTTATTCAGATTCAACGATATCTGATACTTTCTACAAGTATCGATTATTAAGAGAAGATTGGACACATCCTTCTTTAACAACCCAAATACATTGCAATAATAAAAATAGACCTCCAAAAACTTGTGTATGAATTCTTTGAAATCAAAAAATACCACGCGCGAGAAAATTGAAGGAGCATTATTCAATCCAAAGGGAATAAATGTATATTGGAAGGATCCCCATTCAATAGAAAAAGTGTTCTTACTCTTATCTTCTAGTGCAATCTGGATCTGATGATATCCTGAAAACACATCTATAATAGAATATTCTTCCTGTCCTACAACATTATCCAAAATTTCATCTGAGAATGGAGTTGGGAATGGATCATGCACACAAGCATAATTTAGTTTGCACAAAATAACACAGGTTCGAATTCCACCCTTGTTCTTCTTATTTTGCACAACCATTGGACTTACCCAGTCAGATTCTTCCACAGGCTCAATGATGACTACTGCCACCATTTTTTCCAACACTTCTTTCACTTTTTTCTTATATCTGGGGTTCAGCTTGTACGGATGTTGTTTTATTGGGCGTGCATTGGGCTTCAATGTGATTTTCATCACTCCCACATCCCAATGATTCCTTTCAACTTCGAAAATTTTTTAGGGAACAGATCCTGATATTCAGTCAGCAACTCAGAAACCTTTACCAATGTATCATCATCCTACTAGTCTCTAATATTTTCTAACTTAGGTTTTTCTTCAGTTCCAATATTCACCTATCTTAACTGTAACAACTTTGTCACATCCAGTGAGGTGACTGAGGGCCCAGTGACTGCGCACTACCCTTCATTTTCAGGAATCATGATATTCCTTGGATCCTCATCATTTTCTTCTACTGTCAGGTTTCTGCAATTCACAATGGCTTTCATCTGTGTGTCCCAAGCTAGTGGCACGCACTCAATCACAAGCTTAGTGGAGTCAAATATTACTTCTTGAATATTATGCAGACCTCAGCCCATCTAGTCACATAATATGTCACAGTGATGATGTAGCATGCACCACTCTTTCTTCTTGGAGGATTAATATGTCCCACAAAATCAATAGCCCACTTCTCAAAATATTGCAGTGCCATCTGCGGATTCAAGGGAATCTCATCCCTGCGGGAAGGTTTTCCTGTCCTCTAACAAACATGACATGTGTGAAAATGCACATAGGCATCATTGTGTAGCGTGGACCACCACAACCCAGCTTGCAAGATCTTCTGTGCAGTGGCCTTACCTGCATAATGAACACCGGGAACTCCTCCATGAGATTCATTGAGAATTGCATGCCTTTCATACTCCAATACATAAATTTGCAGGACCTCATCTGCACTTAATTTGTACAACTATGGAACAATAATGGTGAAGTTCGTTACACGCTCAACAAGTTCTTTCTTCTGCTCAATGGTATACTCCTCAGGAATGCGATCAGTAGTAAAAAGTTGAATGATATCAGGGAAATTCTCATCAACCACTTTTGTCTCAAACAAATGCGCATCTCGAAATCCATCATCTATATTTTTGGGCTCTTCTCCTGTTTCAATGTGCAACAGATGATCTAGCCCAACATTCAATCACCCGGGTTTCACCATAATTTCAAAATCATATTCCAGGAATAACAACAACCACTTGTTGATGTTCCCCCTGAACACAAGCTTGTTGACCAGGTACCTCAAATCAGAATAATCAGTGAACATTTTAAACTGACCTCCCAACAAATATTAGTGAAATTTATGTAGTACATATACCAATGCGAGCCCTTCCCTTTCCGTGGTTGAGTAATTCGTCTCTGTGATTCACAGTTTTCAACTGGCATAAGAAATAGGATGATCAATTTCTCCTTCCCTTGGCTATGCTATCACAACTTCAAGTGCAATACAGGAGGAATCCACATGTACATTAAATTCCTTGGACCAATTTGGGAAGACCAGGATGGGCAAAGTGACCATATTTTCCTTGAGCAGCTCAAAACTCTTTTTGCAGTCCTCATCACAGCAGAACATTGCATCCTTCTTTAGTAGATTTTCCATGGGTACAATTACCATCGCATATCCCTGAATAAACTTTCTGTAGTACCCAGTATGCCCCAATATTGAGCGCAATTGCTTAATATTCTCAGGTACTTCAAAATTTACTATGAAAACAATCTTGGCAGGACCCACCATCAATCCCTGCTAGCAGACAATGTGTCCCAATAGTATTCCAAAAGGTACACAAAAAATACACTTATTCAGATTCAATGATATCTGATTCTTTCTACAAGTATTGATCATTAAGAGAAGATTGGACACATCCTTCTTTAACAACCCAAATACATTGCAATAATAAAAATAGACCTCCAAAAACTTGTGTATGAATTCTTTGAAAGCAACAAATACCACGTGTGAGAAAATTGAAGGAGCATTCTTCAATCCAAAGGGAATAAATGTATATTGGAAGGATCCCCATTCAGTAGAAAAAGTGGTCTTACTCTTATCTTCTAGTCCAATATGGATCTGATGATATCCTGAAAACACATCTATAATAGAATATTCTTCCTGGCCTACAATATTATCCAAAATTTCGTCTGAGAATGGAGTTGGGAATGGATCATGCACACAAGCATAATTTATTTTTCACAGAATAACACAGGTTCTAATTCCACCCTTGGTCTTCTTATTTTGCACAACCATTGGACTTACCCAGTCAGATTCTTCCACAGGCTCAATGATGACTACTGCCACCATTTTTTCCAACACTTCTTTCACTTTTTGCTTATATCTGGGGTTCAACTTGTATGGATGTTGTTTTATTGGGCATGCATTGGGCTTCAATGTGATGTTCATCACTCCCACGTCCCAATGATTCCTTTCAACTTCGAAAATTTTTTAGGGAACAGATCCTGATATTCAGTCACCAACTCAGAAACCTTTACCAATGTATCATCATCCTAGTAGTCTCTAATATTTTCTAACTTAGGTTTTTCTTCAGTTCCAATATTCACCTATCTTAATTGTAACAAATTTTTCACATCCAGTGAGGTGACTGAGGGCCCAGTGACTGCGCACTACCCTTCATTTTCAGGAATCATGATATTCCTTGGATCCTCATCATTTTCTTCTACTGTCAGGTTTCTGCAATTCACAATGACTTTCATCTGTGTGTCCCAAGCTGGTGGCACGCACTCAATCACAGGCTTAGTGGAGTCAAATATTACTTCTTGAATATTATGAAGAGCTTTACCAATTGTTTCAAACCCACTTTCAAAGCTAAAGGTAAGAATAAAACTCTTTATCATCGCAGACCACTCAATAGTGCCTTTGCGCAGCTCTGTCTCCAAGTACCTTTTAGTAGCCACTTTTCCCAACGTGTGAATACACATATGTACCCATTCAGGTCTTGGTTTGACACCCCATACCAAATTCCACTTGGCCAAATGGCTTCACGAATCCTCTTTTCCATAATATAAATCCTCAATTTTAATTACTGGAAATTCAAACCGTAGCCTCATCATGTGTGCACATTCCTCCCAGTTTCCCATATTCTCCTTATGTGTTTCTGACCATCGTACTGGAGTAGCATGCAAGAAAAGATCCAATGCATGGAATATTTTTCCTTTAGTATAGTCCTTTCAATATCTCCTATAAACATGTTAACATCAGTTGAGCCATAATAGTGTGGTAAATCACGTACCTCAGATGTTATACAATGCAGAGACTAGCTCACACGATTACAATGCAGCACAGACACCCCATGCAGTCAGTTCTGCCAATTCTCTAATTC
This sequence comes from Pinus albicaulis, assembly GCA_034641835.2. Classification (NCBI taxonomy): domain Eukaryota; kingdom Viridiplantae; phylum Streptophyta; class Pinopsida; order Pinales; family Pinaceae; genus Pinus; species Pinus albicaulis. The sequence goes on from CM076584.1 coordinate 553,356,888, forward strand.
TTCATCAAAGTATGAAAAACAAGAACTATCCTTCTCCCACGTCTAAAGGTTCACATCTGCTATTGGGTTAATCTGTTGTGTAACCAACTCCAAAAATAGAAGAAAAGAGATATCAATGCCTTAGAAATGAGCCACTTCGAGGGGGCAACCTCCAATACATTACATAAATGAACAGCTCTTGGATGATACAATTTACAAAACCTCCTTTCTATATATAGGAGTCCATGGGGCCATAATGTAATCCTAGCCGACCTAACAATAATAATTTAAGGGCACAATAATAACAAAATGGGGGTTACAAGGGTACAATAATAACAATAAGGGGGTTACACTAATAACAATAAGGGACTATACTAGCAATATAGGGACCTAACATGCCCCTCTCCTTCAAAAAAGTGTTGTCCTCAATGCTTGAGTAGCTCTGGGTGCTTCTGTATAAACTTCTCATCCTCCCATGTAGAATCTTAAGTGGGTAAGTTCTTCCACTTGATGAGATACTCTGAAATTGATCGATTCCGTAGCTGTCGAGTTCTTGTTTCCGTGACCGCTTCAGGTTCCAATATGATTTTTCCTTCCTCATCAAGTTCTGAAAATATTGTTTGAACTGGAAGATTTTCACCTATAACCTTCTTTAAGCATGAAACATGGAAAACTGGATGTACTCGCGAAGAAGCAGGAAGCTCCAATTTGTATGCCATAGTACCAATCTTTTGCAACACCTTGTAAGGACCATAGTACTTTCGCGATAATTTATTATCCTTCTTAGCTTGCTTGAGGGACATTTGTTTATATGGTTGTAGTCGTAAAAATACCCAATCTCCTACATCAAAACTTCTCTCGCTGCGATGTTGATCTGCCTGTTGTTTCATTCGATTTTGTGCCAAATTCAGGTTATCCTTTAGGAGTTGGAGAACTTCTTGCTGATGCTCGACGTGATCTTCCACTGCTTGAACCTTCGAATTTTCCCTTAAAGATGATGTGATCGATGGTGGATGATATCCATAAAGTGCCATAAATGGGGTCATTTTTGCTGCAGTATGGAAGGAAGTGTTATACCACCATCCAGCGAGAGGTAACCACTTAACCCAATGTGTTTGTTTATCAGATACAAAACAACGAAGATATCCTTCCAAACATTTATTTACTATCTCAGTTTGACCATCAGATTGAGGATGATAAGATGAGCTATGAGCTAATTAAGTACCCAAACAATAAAATAACTCCGTCCAAAAATTTCCAGTAAAAATGGGATCTCTGTCGCTCACAATAACCCTTGGGCTTCCATGTAGCTTTTGAATTCTGTCCATAAATGTAGTAGCAACTGTACTTGCTTTAAATGGATGAGATAATGCACAAAAGTGTGCATACTTGGTAAGTCTATCAACTACCACCATGTTGACATTCTTGCCTTCGGACTTCGGTAAACCTGTGATAAAATCCATTGAAATCTCCTCCCAACGTTGACTTGGAATGGATAAAGGTTGTAGAAGTCCCGGGGTCTTAATTGTCTCCACTTTATTCTGCTGGCAAACCAAACATTCCGCCACAAACTTTTGAATATCAGATTTAAGGCCATCCCAAAAAAAATTCTTTCTTCACCCTGTGGTAAGTTTTTAAAAATCCTGAGTGTCCTCCTAAAGGAGAAGTGTGCAATTCCAAAATAATCTTTTGTTTTATTTGGGAATTATTACAAAGATATAAGCGATCTTTGAACCATAAGGAATCATTTTTCCAACTAAATGTATCAGATGTACTAGGATCTTGCTGCAACTTTTGAATGAGTGTCCATACATCTTTGTCCTTCTTCCATTCATCTCTTGCTTTGGTTATCCAATCCGGTTGGATAATAGAAATGGCACAAAGCAATGCTTCCACCTCTTCATTCTTTCTTGAGAGTGCATCTGCAACAACATTAAGCTTTCCTTTTTTGTAGATTATTTCAAAGTCATAACCCAACATCTTTGTGACCCATTTTTGTCGCTCTTCTGAAGATAGTCTTTGTTCCAAAAAGTGTTTAAGACTATCATGATCAGTTTTTACCTTGAAGTGTCTTCCCATTAGGTAAGTTCGCCATTTCTTTAGTGCATGTAGTATTGCTAACATTTCCTTCTCATAAATAGGTTTATGTAAATACTTTACTTTGATTGGACGACTTTCAAAAGCAATGGGTCTTCCTTCCTGCATTAAAACAGCACCAATTCCATTTCCTGAGGCATCACATTCCACAATAAAGGTTTTTGTGAAGTCTGGCGTAGCTAAGATCGGTGCTAGGCACATTTCCTCTTTAAGATGTTCAAAGGCCTTAGTTGCTTCAGGAGTCCATGAAAATGCATCTTTCTTCAATAATGTTGTTAGAGGTGCTGCTATTCTCCCATAATTCTTAACAAACTTGCGATAATACCCTGTTAACCCGAGAAATCCTCGCAACTGATTTATGGTCGTGGGGACTTTCCATTCCTTAATGGCTTTAATTTTGTTAGGGTCTACTTTAACACCCTCGTGAGATATAATATGACCCAGATATTCCACCTCTTGTACTCCAAAGAAACATTTGGATGTTTTTGCATATAATTGTTTCTCCTACAATAGTTTGAGCACCCCGTCAACATGTTCAACATGATCCTTCCAAGACCTGCTGTAGATTAGTATATCATCAAAAAATACTAGCACAAATTTTCTAAGGAAGGGTTTGAAAATGGAATTCATCAACCCTTGAAATGTAGAAGGTGCATTGGTAAGGCCAAAAGGCATGACCAAAAATTCATAATGACCTTCATGAGTTCGAAATGCTGTTTTTGGAATATCTTCAGTCTTCATTCTAATTTGATGATATCCCGAACGAAGATCCAACTTGGTAAAATAAATTGCTCCATGTAATTCATCCAATAATTCATCAATCACAGGAATGGGAAATTTATCTTTAATGGTGAGCTTATTGAGCTCCCTATAATACGGACACATTCGCCATGATCCATCCTTCTTGTGTACCAATACTACAGGAGCAGAGAAAGAACTTTGACTAGGTTGAATTATACCCGCCTCTAACATTTCTCCAATCATACGTTCAATTTCGCTCTTTTGGACATAAGGATATCTATAAGGCCTGATGTTTGGAGGAACACTTCCTGGAATCAAATGAATAGCATGATCATGATAACGAATAGGTGGGAGTCCTTTGGGAGTTTCAAACACCTTGGAATGATTGTCCAAGACTTGTTGGAGATCTGCAGAAATATATGATTTTGATGTCGAAACTTCTAGTGAGAATAATTGTGCAATTACGGCTTGTTGTTCTTTCTTTAGAAGCTTTGTCATGACATTAGAGCGTATTATCCTTCCCGACTTCCCTTCAATACCCTGTAATTCGATTTCCTTTCCTTCTGAAAAAAATTTCAAGAAAATTTCTTGAAAATTAAAAGCTACCATCCCCAAAGATTGTAACCATTGTACTCCTAGTACAACATCAGCACCTCCCATAGGAATGGAAAGCATCAGACTAGTCAATACATATTCCCCCATGGTTAGCTTGATATTATGGCATTTTCCAGAGCAATTTATAGTTCCTCCATTTGCAACCATCACTTGACATTCTGGTGCTGGGTATAGGAAACAATTTAATTCCTTGGCTACCTTATAATGAATAAAATTATGGGTGCTACCCGAATCAATCAACACTATTACCCTTTTCTTTTTTATATGTCCTTCTATCTTGAGAGTTTGAGGAGTGGTAATTCCTGCCAGTGCATTACACGATATGGTCGGATTCATTTCTTCCTCTTCTAGGGGTGGTTCCCGGTGTATATCCTCTTCTTGTTCATTTTCTTCTTCTTCTTCACAATCTATGTAAAATAATTTCTTCTCAGCACACTTATGACCTTTAGTGTATTTGCTATCACAACTGTAGCAAAGCCCTTTGCTCTTTTTTCTTCCAATTGTTGTGGTGTCAACCTTGTAGGTTGTGGAAATCTAGGCGTAGCAACACTTCCTTCTTTATAGAATTGAGTGGTAGGCTTCCTTGTCGCCATTACTTTACATTAAACTTTTCTTGCCAACCTAAATGCCTTCTCCAATGAATCTGGTTCCAAAACGCGAACTTCATGTTGGATATTATCCTTTAAAGTGCCTATGAAGAGATCGATCCTGTGTTCCTCTGGAATATCAGTTACACTTATATTCAATTTTTGGAATTCCTCAATGTGCTGCCCCACTAAACCCTTTTGCTTGAGATTTATCAATTGGCTAAAGAAGGTGTTGCTCTTTGTATCCTCATAATGTGCTATCATTTCTTCCGTAAAAATTGACCAAGTGACAATTTTTTTACTGGAGCAAAGCCATCGATACCATACAAATGTATTTTATTCTAAATGTAAATTTGCAATGTGTACCTTTTGTGTGTTTTTCACGTTATGGAGATCAAAATATTGCTCCATCTGTAGTATCCATGTTACAGGATCCTTTCCATCAAACTTCCTCATATCCATTTTTGGAATATGGTGTTTCTTCCCGCCAATATTGGAGTTTATGAAATCACGATTAACATTGATTTTGTTCTCATCACGAGGTTGTTCTACTATCTTTTCACCATTAGGAAACATTTCTTGTATCAACTTTGTCAAACCTTCGAAGTCTGTTTTTAGATCATTCTTCATGTTTTCCATGTTGTATTTCATGTCATCCATCTTAGCTTCCATGCCAGCTTCCATGCCATCCATCTTAGCTTCCACGCCATCCATCTTAGCTTGCACTCCATCCATCTTAGCTTCCACGCCTTTCTTCAAAACTTCCATTTCATTTTTTGTTGCTCTTCGCGAGAGCGAAATTTGGTGCACTTGCTCTTGTAATTTTGATAGATCATGTTGCAATTCTTCATCTTCATGAGTCATAGTAGAGCCTTCTGAAGGCTTAATGGGTGTTGAATTATTTTTACGGGGCATATTTTAGAACCCAATACTGATCTCTATTCTACAATATGCCCTTGTAATCAATTCAAATTGATTCTTCAAACAAGACTTATGCAATTCAAAAAAAAAAAATACACACCTTTTTCTTGCTTTTGAGGAGCTCGATATTGAAATTGGATTATATTTGTTATTGCAACACTTCAATATTTGATTTTCGGTACCAACGTAGCCCTATGAATTATATTTCGAATGCCACAGGTCTGACCTGATTTGGATTCTCTAAGACAATGTTGTGTCCAATCTCCCACAATGACCTAATTATGGACTGGTTCAGTAGAGCGAACGTGTACGACTTGCCACGTGTCACTGTTTCATCCTTTGTCTCCGAAATTGATAGCCAAGAAACTACAGTCCATGTACTTGCGACCAATTTTTATGGCACTCCAATCAAATGCCCAGAGAGAGAGTTATTGAACGTTTCCCATGATCACCACTTTGAGATGAAATTCAGGAGCTTGAAAAAGAACTACCTTCCACAGATCATATCTCCAAAACTATTGCGAACCAAGCTCTGAAATTTTTTGACAAATTTCTTCAGGATTTCAACTTCGCACCATAAGAATTTCAGATTCTGAACCTTCATAGAAACAAAGTTATAGCACAAATTCCACGATGACCTGTTTAGGTTCCTAAAAAAATACCTAACTTCCATAGATCATATCTCCGAAAATATTGCGAACCAAGCTCTGAAATTTTTAGATAATATTCCGCAGGATTTCAGCTTCGTACCCTAAAAATTTCAGCTTTTGAAACTTCGTAGCAAAATAGTTATAGCGAAAATTCCACGATGACCTATTTAGATCAGCGAAACCCTAGAATCCAAAGCTCTGATACCAAATGTTGTGTAACCAGCTCCAAAAATAGAAGAAAAGAGATATCAACGTCTTAGAAATGAGCCTCTTCGAGGGGGCAACCTCCAATACATTACATAAATGAACAATTCTTGGATGATACAATTTACAAAACCTCCTTTCTCTATATAGGAGTCCATGGGGCCATAATGTAATCCTAGCTGACCTAACAATAATAATTTAAGGGCACAATAATAACAAAAAGGGGGTTACAAGGGTACAATAATAACAATAAGGGGGTTACACTAACAACAATAAGGGACTATACTAGTAATATAGGGACCTAACATAATCCAATATTCCTCGTGCAAAGTTAGCCTATAGATTTGATCAATCTCGTCCTCAACTCACATTGGTTCAGTATACCTTTGGTCTTCTGCAGGATCGAGAGGAATGATTACCCTAACTCCATTTCTCTCAAATTCCATTCTCCTTCTCTTCATATTGATAAGACCATCCATGCCAATGGCCCAATCCAATCCTAGCAATGAAGGATAGGGATCAATATCATCTACAATATGTATGACTTCAAAGTCTTCCAACACCTTCACACCTTCTATATTGACCATAACTCTTGACAATTGTGCCAAAGGAATGATCTTCTATTGAATGGACATGCACAGTTGGATAGTAGACCATTCCATGTTTGGATCTCCCATGCGCTACCAAGTTTTTTTAGGTAGAACATTAGCATCTAATCCCAAATCTAAAATAACTTGGTCCATTTTATAAGCACCAATATGTGCATTCATATGCATCTCTCTTCCCGTTCTCTTCTTGTTCTTGTAAATCTTATGGACTACTCGTTGTTCTACCATGGGTTGTTCTTTCTCTGTGCAATTATATATCAATGCCTACAAATTTTCAACAACCTTATTATTGCGCAAAAAATTTATGCATGCTTGTAGAAATGGCTTAATATCCTCTTATCCCCCTGCTTCCTTCAGTGTTCTACCGCTTTTTGAAGTTCCTCCTTCTACAAATTCATTCCTTGCTTCAATAAAGGTCTCTTTGGCACGCTGAATATTAGAGCCTTCTTTTTTTTTAGGTTCTTTCTAGATCCAGACATCAGTGGTAGGTTTTTTTCTGTTACCTTCATTGGTAGCTACACCACTCCTAGTAACTACATTCACACAAGGATCTTCTTCACGAGTTTGCACGCGAACCATTTAGATATTTTTCTTTGGGGTCTTCTTTTCCTGCATTTTAGCAATCAAGACAAGGCAATCCTCTATAACATGATCAAATTTTATATAGTACCTACAGGAATGTCGTGCTAGATTCGGAAAGTTGCATGCATAATGATCGACATCACCAAAGTTATAAAAAATCACTTGTACTCTTCCTCGACCAGCTGATCATCTCCTCAGCCTCTTCCTTTTCCTTGGAATCCTTTGTGCGAAGAAGGGGATGCTGGTGATGTAGGATCAACCTGCATTCAATATATCTCTATTTTATCCAACATCATATCATAGGTACAACAATTATGCACATCATGCCCTAATGATGAAAAAAACTTGAAAAATAACTGCTTCAAGCCAGGATGATATTTTCCAATCCTTGGGAAAGAACCTATGTCATGTAGTCCAACAATTTAACAGATAGTACACCATACAGGATGCTTCACTAGACTAGGACGTCCAACATTTAGATACTTGTTGAATATAGGACTTTAGTATTTATGGTGCCCAGAAGCATTGCATTTTATACACCACACCTCTGTGTAGACCTCCTTGCCTTTGTCTTTGCGTAGAATTTGAACTTCCAGATGCACGACTTCCAGTTGAATCTGAATCTATTGAGTTCCCAATGCAATAGGTGTTGGGGTAGCCTCCAATTTCATTGCAAATTCTACAACCTCATCTTGTGTGGAATTCGTTTCTGACCTAATGGGTGTCATAGATGCGGGAGCAACATAGCAATGAACCATTCTTTTATGCTGAGTATCATCAATCACAAATCCACCATATTTGGTGATCCACTTCAACCTTTGATTGACCTCGCATACAGACTCATTAGGTTCTTAACGAATATCTTTCATTTTTGTCACCAGATACGCGTATGACTTAGGTTTCTTGAACTGCTCTTTTAGGGCTGCTTTAATTTCTTCTAGGGTAACATTAGGGTTTTCTTGTGCATACCTAAAGTAACAGCATAATGTGCAATATTGAAATGCAGTAGCCAGTTGCGCTTTTCTAATATCAATGTTGTTCACTTGTTGAGCCTTCCATACGGCCTCAGTTACAAACCAAAAGTGATCACTGTCCTCATTTCCAGTGCCTTTGAAATTAGTTAACTTTATGGATGCATCCATTTCTACTTTAGGGAGAGGTGGAGGTGGAGGTGGAGGTGGAGATGGACTGCGCGTTGGAGTAGGTGATCTGTGATGTGAGCTCAGAAGTGGAGTGGATGGAGTGGGAAACACATTCAAGGGTTTCTGATATGATGAGCTTTCTTATTCAGAGTCACTCGAGTTAGAAATTCCTGGTTCAGGTTAACTATCATATCTAGGATTCAGAGGACTATAAATGACTTTTTCAGAGTCTTCACAGTAAATTTTTCCACTGCGCATACATGAACCTCTTTGATGCATTCAAGCAGTATGTTCACGCAGACAACCCTCTTCACACAATATCATTTTCAGCAATAATTTCAACGAGCGCAAGAATCTACCTCTAGGACCTTTGAAAAACCTTCTTTCTACTTCAGAATAGGATACAAACCGGTCAAGAACAAATTCAGTCACAAATCCTCCCAAGAGGCGATCGATCTATTAGTCCGCTGCACGAGTGACCTTATTATCAAAATTTTCTACTTGCTGGATCAATTCAAGAGTCCACTCAGTGACTATGTCATCCTTTATGCAATGATGGAACTCAACTAACCGTGACAACCACTCTTATAGTTCATGCACAAAGGAAAAAAATAAAATTTCATGCACTTTTGTCTAAATATACTTATGTACCCACTATTCATCAGATAATTTAGTACTTCTATTCTCTTGTAGCGCAAATTCAAGGATATTTCTATCAACCAATCTTGTAATTTGTTGTGCAACGGATGCCACAACATCAAATCTCCCTCAAAATGATGATCTCGGTCTTGGAAATGGAACCATTTGCTGGCTTGAGGGGTCTTGACCCAGGTTCAGAGTTTATAGATAAACCAACAAACCATTCAACTACAGGCCCTTAACCAAGGTGAATACCTAAACAGATTTATCAATAATCATGCATAATCAAATCATATAATCTCGTGCAATCATTAATAAGTAAAAAAACAATGCGATCTTAACAGATCATAAACAATAAGGAATACAGATGCATAACAAAGTGAACTTCAACAAAACTACCATTCTATTATCTAGAAGATCTGTCAATACATCAGTTGTTCTTTCAAAACCCTTTCAAAACCCCTTCAATCCCTTCCACGCATAGAGCCAGTGGAGTCCGCACATATTCAAGACTAGGTCTTCGCACACACATCCAGCAGGAGCCTCTTAACCCAACCCAAAACCCTTCCATATGCATAAACTATCAGAACTTCAATATCTCATATCACTGAATTTTATAACTACTCAAATTATACATACTCTATCTATTTATATACGCCTAACACATAGATACTATGGTCTCAAACCATGTTTTGAGGCTCACAATTTAAATTTAAGCCCATTTACATCAAAATTGGGGACTTTGACCCACCCCAAAGCCCCTTAAATCTATTTGCACCGCGTGCACATACAAAATTACAAACATTGTCTTCGGAACTTGTGCCTCAGAATTCCCTACTCCCATAAGGTCGAATCCCACATAGTAGCCTCTCGTCACATGTTTACCCCAGTTGGTCAGTTACTTGGGTAGATGTGGGAAGAGGGTGTTACATCTAGTCGTATATTTTATCCCTATACTAAATTAGTCGTTTAAGTTAGTCAGTTTTAGTTCAGTCACTTAAAATTTCTCAAATTTAGTAGTAATTCACTTGAAATAATTGTAGTGCCTAAATTTTTTAGTCACCTACTCATTAGATTCATCATTTTTTACTAGTGGGTGAGTGCCAAGAGTTGGGAGAGTGTTGCGAGTAGTAATGACGATGGTGAGTTACTTCCTAGTCTTGAAAGTGCATCCCTTGCTAAGAGGGATTTTTGATTTTTTGGTATCTTGGGAGGTACTCCAAGACCTACGGTTCAGGGTTTGGAGGGAAAAGCGCCATAAGGGTCACTTGTGGGCTTAGAACTCAAGGTTGGGGTTTTTCACCCATTGTGATTTGGGCCAAAACCATGAGCACATTTTGATGTGTGATGGATGAGGATGATAGCACTCATTGAAACGAATCCAACGTAATGAAAATCATTCGATTCTGATTTGTAGAAATAGAGATATGAATTTTTGAAGTTTATGATTGGGGTTGCACATGAGGAGTCTAGGTTGACTTGGTGTTAAGAAGAAATGTGATAATTTTACAATCCCTATGATGAAATTTTGAGAAGCCCATTATATGTGTGTCTATAGGAGATGATATGAGGTTATTTGATGCATCCATTTGTGCAACACAAGGGAAGCATAGAAGGAGAGAATAAATCGATTTAGGAGATATTTCAAACTCTTTTTGGGGCTGGAGGGAAGAGGGTACTTCCGCGAAGAAAAGGAGGCTGATTTGGAGGCACCCTATGACTATTTGAAGGCCTATTTATACATGTAGGAAGGTCGAGATAGGAGAGGCATTATGCAGGTCTGTTGGGTCATTATTTGTGTATAGAAAACTTTGTTTGGGCATTTTGTAAGCTACATGAAGGTTGTTTGTTAGGCCACAGGCCATACCACCACATCAAGGTGCTTGCGTAGGAATTTTTGGGGCTAAATTATGCCCTAATCATCAATGTGGAGGTAGAGGGTTCAGTTAAGGAGAGGTTGCAGCTAAATGAAGACTATTTGGTGGATGTTTTTAGGGATATTACAACATGTCATGATGCCCTAGCCAAGGCACAGTTACAACAAAAAATGTAAAAAATAATTAGAGCCCTATTTTTATTTCATTTGGTGAAAGAGTGAACAGTGTTGGATTAGTTTTTTTTGAAGCTAGTGGGAGACATTTGTTACGGTTGACATGGGTTTTTGGATACCCCAACTAGGATAAAATATTGCAGTGACTAGATTGGGTGCCATTTTTCTGGTGGAGGGAATCGTGTTCTCTATCCAAAGTAGCCTTAGAAATATTTTCTTGAAGTCAAGAAGAGGAGATAAAGGTAGGATGAAGTTCAATGCCTTATGAGTAACTCTTTGATTGATGAAAGATGCTACTAGAAGCAGGATTGGAGTTGAGGTATTGGCAAGCCTAGAGAGTATATTAGGTCAACCCATGTTCATTGTAGCAGATGTGACTTGCAGCAGTGTTAGGATGAAGCCCTCCTTGAGTCTCTATGTGTTGTCCTTTGAAGGACTAAGGGGAAACTAGAGAGAAGTACAAAAGTGAAGGACCGATAGGACAAGATACGAAATAGAAGTTGCAACGAAGATTGTCATAAGTCCATGATGGAGTGATATAATTTTAGAATTATAGATGGATTCATGGACCCATTTAAGGGGTTCGTTGAATCCATCTACCTAAATAATTTTAACGCATTGCAGATGAGGGTCTCTAAATTTTAACACTAAAGATGAACTCAGAGACCCCTTTGTCTCTAAATTTAACATTGCAGATGGATTCAAAGAAGGGGTTCTCTGAATCCATCTATAGTGTTAAACTTTAGAGAAAAAATGGTATTCATAGTTTTAACATTGTGGATGGATTTAGAGATCCCTTTGTCTCTAATTTTTAACACTGCAAATGGATTCAAAGACCCTTGTAGTGGGATGTAACACTTCGGTATCAAAATTTCAATTTTCCATTTCTAGAGCGACACAATTAAAAATTACTAACATTAATGACTAATTCATATACTTGTTGTACTTGTTATTTGGTCATATTTTTATTCTTGGACTATAATAGTCATTTACATTAATCATTATTAATTTTTTCACCTCTTATTAAGTTATATATTTTAATCCTAGACTAAATTAGTCATTTAAGTTAGTCACTTATTATCTAGTGTAATAGCCCTGGGGAAAATTCATGTAAAAAAAATATAAGACCACGGTGATTGGACACGTATTCTAAGATGAATGTTGGGAAAACCATCCTAGTGGGTGTTCATTTGGTTTATTATTGCTAAGGAAATTTTCAAAGGCATGAGACATTAATTGGAATTTTATTTATGAAAATAATGGAAAATAGGATAAAAAGGAGATGAAAGGTCACAGGTTGCATGTGAGGGGGAAAAAGAAGGAAAATAATAGAAAATGAATAAATTAGAGGCCTCATTGATAAAAAGGATTCTGAGGATCAATTGGAAAGATTTTTCTCACACTTATGCCTCTCATTATATTCTCTCTCTAACACACATGAAACTTAAGAGTATTCTTCGAGCATTCTTGGAGACTGTGAAATTTTTGGAGATTTGGATCAAGAAAGAAAAGTAAAATCAGGAAAGAACAAGGGGGCATCGATATCAACATCTACAAAAATTTTGAGTGCAGGTACCGAATTTCATGTATGTTTTCCCCATGAGTTTTGGCATGCATGGTGTATGCATGTGGATTTTCCTAGCCTTTCCATTTTCTAGATAGCCATGGTGTTGTGGGTTTATTCCATTGATTTTTTCTGGGTGGTTCTCATGATTCCTTTAGTTGTTGGGTTGAGTTGTTAGTTCCTAGAAGCCTTGGTTGGACAAACACTCTAGAAGCCCGAAACAAAATTGTGGGTTGTGTTACCAATCCTAAAATCCTTTGTTGGACAAGAACTCTAGAAGCCCTATGTGGGTTAAGTTACTATTCCTCGAAGCCCTGCTTGGAAAAATGATATGGAAGCCCTGTTACAGTTGGGGTTGAGTTAAAATTCCTGGAAGACCTGGTTGGAACAAAAACTCTAGAGCCCTAGAACAACTTCGATAGATACCAATCTATGATGGTTGTGATGTCTGGCCGTGAGGTGGAATCACTGGTTGAGGTTGTAGGTGGCTTTTCCTCTAGAAGCCTTGGATTCGTTGTGACTGATGTGTTTTATGATATCCCACCTTCATGCTTGGAATATGGCATGGGGGTGACTAGCTAAAGTGATATTTGGCAAAGCCATGTCTATGGTCGAGTAGAATGTGGAAGAACCATCTCGGGTTCGATTTTACATTCATTAATTAAACATTCATTATCTTGGTATTTGATGTGTATATTAATTGGTTTATATATGGATTCTATTGCTGATGTATCCATGGTATTTATGTTGGTTATAAGCATGTATTGTGACAGTGATGAGTTATGTCTCTCTCCATGTTTTTTTCTTGTAAATGAATGCACAATGTATCTATTGTCAAATAGAAGGCACTACAACTAATGATGTAAGGGAGAAATATTTCTTAGCGATTCTCAGATAAGTATGAGACCCTTATGCTTAAATATGTTGTTTACACCTGTCGATTCATTGTTTGTGACATGTTTGATGTGATTGATAACATGGATAAAAATGAGTTCTTGTTGATGTGATTTATTTTGTATCATTTTCCTAATGTTTTTTTATCATCCCCTAAGTTTTCATAAAGTTTTGGGAAGTGACTGGGGCTCTTGGAAGAAAAAGGTGGCTCAAATCCCAGAGTTGCAGGCACATAACTGGGCATTTGGGGCCCTATCTGCAGGCATGCATTGTTGTACATCGAGATATAGCCTCCTAGCTACATGCATGCGGTATTATGCCTACGACTATGGCTCAGAAGGGTCAAAATGTTAGTGTGACCTAGGTTTAAGAGGCATGAAGGGTTGGGTTGCCTCCTCGGGGTGTCATTGATGATGTACAAGGTTTGTATGTTTTTTTTTCGTCATTTCCACTTCCTTAAGCTCACCTAGGAGGTTGAACCCCATATATTAGCCTCTTGTCACATGTTTACCCCAGTTGCCTGGTTACTTGGGTAGATGTGGGAAGAGAATGCTACAGAGTGGTATAAGAGCATGGTTGCCCTCTCTTTGGGCGGTGTTTGTTTTCTGTTCTATTTGTGTGATATATGATACCACAAAGTCACATCAGAGCATGGTTGTGCTCCCCTTGCACAGTGTTTGGTTTTGTTCTATTTGGTTCATATATAATAGCACAGAGCAATATCAAATAATGGTTCAACCCTTAGACTAGATGGGCGGTGTGTTGGTCATTATTTTCTGTTGGTTGCATATGTGTTTCTCATAACTATGGTGTATGTGTTTGTTGCATCTGTGTTGTGTTGGCCATGGTAGTAGTGGTGTTTCCATGGAAGTGTTGACGGTGTTGTTGTCAACATGTTGTCATGAGTGTATGACTGGTTATGTGTTGTTCATGCTTATGCATTATTCGTGCACAGTTTATTACATGTTGCTACATGTTGTGTGTGTATTGCTTGTTTATGCTAGGTCACATATTGGTCATGCTTATGTGTTTTCCATGTATTCTTTATTATGCAATGCTATGTGCGGGACATGCATTTATCATTCATGATTGGTTATACATGTCAAGTGGGTGAAAATGGTCAAGTTTGAATTTTTTTGGTGAGGGTTTTTGTACATAAGGTCATCATGATGTTTTTGATATGTTATGATGTTGATGTGTTGGTTGAGATAGAGCAGGAGATGCAGATCATAGTGTGAATTTCTAGCATTAGAATTTGGATGAGAGTAGATCTTCATACAAGTTTGTATGTTTGGCATGTCAATATGTGATTCATGGTTGTTATAGGCATTATGGTTACATATATGCTAAATGCTAGTTTATCAACGAAGTCATATGCATTATGGTTATGTGTATTCCTTTCATTCTATTGATTTTATGGTTACATACAAGATAGTTGTTAGTTAATTAGTGTGATCATATGTACATGCATCGATTAGTCAAGCATGGTATTAACTTGATGACTATATTATATGTTGTTGATTAATATGCTATATTCTAACTTGTAGTTAGCTCGATGACTATCTTGTATGTGGTTGATAAGTAGGTTATACATTAACTTGTTGATTGTTACATGATAATGTGACTTGACGATTATGTTACATGTTGTTGATGAACATGATATATAACTTATTGTTGTTACATGCTAGTGCCTTGATGTTTAGGGTTATGAAATTAAGGTATGAGACGACTTATTTGTGATATTATGTCATAATAATCTAGGTTGATTGTGCATCTGCGATTATTATGCATGAATGAAATTTTTTTATGAGTTTATGATGTGAACATGTTAGCTAGTTACTATTATGGATATCATGACCTTATTTAGGTTTGAGTTGATGTGTTGTGAATTTATATTGTGATAAATAGATTGATTATGCAGACAAGATAACCTCCCCTTAAGTTATATTAAGGTATGAGTTTTCTTATGTCGTCTACATGGTGCTTGATTGTTTTATTATGTCGTCTGTTTGGTGTTTGAGTGTTTCATTTCTATTATATCGTATGTCTATTGTTCGAATGTTTTATTAGTTGTATGATATGAGTTTGTATCTATAAGATTGCATGAAGGAATGATCATGTTTTTAGATGGTTGCACTAATGCACCATTAGAGGAAACTTTAGTCTAAAAGTGGCCTCCTAAGAAAAAATAATAAAATAATAGTTAAAATAATAAAATAAGAGTTATACATTTTGGAGGGAAATGAAGATTTTTTTTTTTTTTTAAATTGTATTTTTGACATATCTCCCTATATGTTTAATCAAATTTCAAGTGTATACGCTCATTGGATGTGGAATTAAATTCCACATCCAATGAGTACCCATTATGCATACTTTTGAGAAGAACCACGTTGATTAAAAATTGCAGATACAATAAAAAAACGTGTTGAACACGTTTTTTTATTCTATCTTCAATTTTTATCAATGTGGGTCTTATCAAAAGTAGGCATAATGGGTACTCATTGGATGTGGAATTTAATTCTGCATCCAATGAGCGTGTGCACTTGAAATTTGATTAAAGCTATTGGGAGGTTAGCCAAAATACAATTTAAAAAAAAAAGTATTTTTTTTTCTTTTCCGTCCAAAATATTTACATGTACCTCTTTTTAAATTTAAAGGATTTTGATTGGTTTACATATTAGTACATGGAGATTACATGAAAATTTCATGGGAACTTTTAGGCTGAAATCTCCTCTAATGTATGTGTTGAGGTAGTTGATATGTACTTGAGTATAGGCACATGATAGTGGTAGCATTATGTCTTATGATTGTTAGTTAATTATGATATCTTTGTTAGCCTTGGTAAATGGTGATTTCGAAATGATAGATATGTTGTCTTGATGTTGATACATATTGCTTACATTTGTGTGTTTAGTTACAAGGCAACATGATTGGAACAACAAGGTAAGGTATTTTAAATATTGTATATTTATTTATGCACTGTCAATTATGTGTTTATGGCAGTATGATGTAGGGGATCGCATGGCAAGATATTGCCATGGATATCGTGATGAAGGCTCAGGCTAAGCTTTCCTTTGGAATTATTGGGAACCATGGGGGTCGATTCATGGTGTAGGTTTCTAGTCTTGTGCTTTTAGTATTTTACGATTTGTTTATGCTTGATTTTAAGCTTTATTTATGTCTGGTGCAAGGCCTTGCCACTTTGTTGTGGTGTCATATTGCTTTTGGTTTCTCATGGTTTTATTTTTGTTTATTTATTTTTATTTCCTTTTAGGTTTTGAGAATATTATGGATTGGTTTAGAAAGGTGAAGTTAATGGAGCTCGGGGATAGTTGTGTGGTACCCAATATGTGATGTAAGACTCAGATGAAACATAGTGCATGAGTAAGCATAGTAGAAGGTAAGAATATGACAATCGGTCAGACTCGTTGGGTTCCATTGTGGTAAAGGGACACTGGCAATACATACATGAGAAAGGTGACATAAAAGGTAAAGAAAATGGATTGAGGCATCAAATTCTTTGGCTGGGTTGGGAATTGTTGTTCTCAATGTTGAGCATGGCATGCATAGATAACTGTTTACTGAGAGTATAGTAGTGCAAGATTGTAGCACTGGACATCGGATGCAGTTGTGACTTTCACAGTCGATTCTGGACTTCCTAGAAAGGAGGTGAATCCTAGTATTACTTTGAGGGTGGAGGTGTGAGCCTCTGGATTCCCTTGTTGTTGATATCGACACCGTATCATTTTAATTTTTGGTTGAGAAAATGTGTATATTTATATATTATTGTAAATATTGTACCAAGATGGTTTATAAATATCCATAAACAATATGGTTATTTTCTGGTTGAAGCAACTGTGCATAGTTATATGTGGTTGTTATTGTAAATACTGTAATGAGCTATGTTATAAAACTCTAGTAAATTGTATGATTGTCATGTTTCAGGAGGATGTCATTATAAATACCACAACAAGCTATGTTAGAAAGTTCCATAGGCGGTATGATTTGTTTTTATCAATTTTCTAGTTTATAGGTGTGATTTAACACTAACGAAATTGTTCCCCCTAGGGGGAGGGTTTTGTAACATACCTGGTAAAAATTCGTGTAAAAAAATATATAATACCATGGTGATGGGACACATATTCCAAGCTTAATGTTGGGAAAAAAATCCTAGTGAGTGTTTATTTGGTTTATTATTGCTAGGGAAATTTTCAAAGGTAAAGGCTTTCGAAAGGCATGAGGCATTAATAGGAATTTTATTTATGAAAATAATGGAAAATAGGAGAAAAGGGAGATGAAAGGTCATAGTTTGCATGTGAGGAGGAAAATGAAGGAGAATAATGGAAAATAAATAAATTAGAGGCATAATTGATAAAAATGCTTTTGAGGATCACTTGGAAAGGTTTTGCTCACACTTATGGCTCTCATTCTATTCTCTCTCTCTATCTCCCATACTCTTGGACACTTAGATAATTCTTGGAGCACTCTTGGAGAGTGTGGAATTTTTTTATATTTGGATCAAGAAAGAAAAGAAAGAGAAAGAAAGCACAAGAGGACGTCGGGATCAATGTATACAGAAGGTTTTGAGTGTAGGTACTAAGTTGCATTTATCTTTTCCCCAATATTTTTGGCATTCTTTGTGTATGCATGTGGATTTTCCTAGCCTTACAATTTCCTGGATAGCCATGATTTTTTCTGGTTGTTTCTCATGATTCCTTTAGTTGTTATATTGAGTTATTAGTTCTTGGAAGCCTTGGTTGGACAAATGCTCTAGAAGCCAGACATACAACTGTGGGTTGAGTTACTAGTCCTAGAAGCCTTGGTTGGAAAAACACTCTATAAGCCCTACAGTATTTGGGGTTGAGTTACTAGTCCTAGAAGCCCTGGTTGGAACAAACACATTGGAGCCCTAGAACAATTTGGATAGAGACCAATCCATGATGGTTGTGATGTTTGACCGTGAGGTGGAATCACTAGTTGAGGGTTGAGGTGGTTTAGCCTCTGGAAACGTTGTATTGGTTGTGATCGATGTGCTTGATGAGATCCCACATTCATGCTTGGAATATGGCACGAGGGTGAAAGGAAAATCTAATATTTTTCTCAACCATGTCTATGGTCGGGTGGGACATCGAAGTCTCATCCTGGTTTGGTTTTTACATTCATTAATGAAAGGTTCATTTCCTTAGTATTTGATATGTATATGCATTGGTTAATATATGGATTCTATTGTTGATGTATCCATGGTATTTATGTTGGTATTATGCTAGTTATAAGCATGTGTTGTGACAGTGATGAGGTATGTCTCTCTCATTTTTTCACTTGTAAATGAATGCACAATACATCTATGTAAAATAGATTGTTTTGTAGCTAATTATGTAAGGGAGCGATGCTTCTTAGTGATTCTTAGATAAGTATGAGACCCCTATGCTTAAATATATTTTTTACACCTGTAGATTTAATGTTTGTGACATGTTTGACGAAATTCCTGTCATGGATAGGAGGGGTCTAGATCAGTTGGTGTTGGTGTGATTTCTAATATTTCATTGTACTAATGTTATTTATCATCCCATAAGTTTTCATGAAGTTCTGAGCAGTGACCGAGGCTCTGGGCCAAAAAGGGTGGCTAAAATCCCATAGTTGCAAGCACAAAACTAGGCATTTAGGGCCATAGCCATAAGCATGCAGTCTTATGCCTAAAAATATGGCTCAAAAGGGTAAAAATATTAGTGTGACCTAGGGGTAAGTGGCCTAAAGAGTTGGGTTTCCTCCTGGGGGTCTCATTGATGATGTATAAGGTTTTTATGTTGTGTTTTCATTGGTTCCACTCCGTTAAGGTCACCTAGGATGTCGAATCCCATATAGTAGCCTCTTGTCACATGTTTACCCTTTTTGGTCAGTTACTTGGGTAGATGTGGGAAAAGGCTATTACATCTAGTTGTATATTTTATCCCTAGTCTAAATCATTCGTTTAAGTTAGTTTGTTTTAGTTTAGTCACTTAAAATTTCTCAAATTTAGTAGTAATTCACTTGAAATAATTATGGTGCCTAATTGTTTTATTCACCTAGTCATTAATTTCATCATTTTCTACTAATGGGTGAGCATCAAGAGTTGGGAGAGTGTTTCGAGTAGTGATGATGATGGTGAGTTACTTCCTAGTCTTCGAAGTACATCCCTTTATTAGAGGGAGTGTTGATTTTTTAGTAGCTTAGGAGGTACTACAAGACCTAGGGTTTAGGGTTTGGAGGGAAAAGCGCCAGAAGGGTCACTTGTGGGATTGGAACCCAAGGTTTGGGTTTTTCACCATTCATGATTTGGGCCAAAACCATGAGCAAATTTTGACATGTGATGGATGAGGATGATAACTCTCCTTGAGACAAATCCAACCCAATGAAAATCATTTGATTCCGAGTTGTAGAAATAGAGATATGAATTTTTGAAGTTTATGGTTGTGGTTGCACATGAGGAGTCTAGGTCGACTTGGTGTTAAGAAGGCATGTGACAATTGTAAAAGCTCTATGATGAAATTTTGAGGAGTCCTTTCTATGTGTGTCTATAGGAGGTGAGATGAGGTTATTTGATGCATACATTTGTGTAACACAAGGGAAGCATAGAAGGAGAGAAGAAATTTATTTAGGAGATATTTTAAAGTTTTGTTTGGGTCGTAGGGAAGAGGGTACTTCCGTGAAGAAAAGGAGGCCACTTTGGAGGCATCCCGTGACAATTTGAAGGCTTATTTATACATGCAAGAAGGTCGAGATAAGAGAGGCATTAAGGAGGTCTATTGGGGCATGATTTGTGGATAGAAAAATTTGTTTGGGAAGGTTGTAAGCTACATAAAGGTTGTTTAGTAGGCCACAGGTCATACCACCACATCAAGGTGCTTGCGTAGGACTTTTTGGGGCTAAATTTTTCCCTAATCATCAATGTGGAGGTAGAGGGTTCACTTAAGGAGAGGTTGCAGCTAAATGAAGACTATTTGGCGGATGTGTTTACGGCTATTACAATGTGTCATGATTCCCTAACCAAGACATAGTTACAAAAAAAAATGTACAAAATACTTAGAGCCATAGTTTTCTTTTGTTGGGTGAAAGATTGAAAAATGTTGGATTAGTTTTGTTTACAGTGAGTGGGAGACATTTGTTGGGGTTTACATGGGTTATTGGATACCCCAATGAGGAGAATATCTTGCAGTGACTAGATTGGGTACCCTTTTTTTGGTGAAGGGCAGCGCATTGTCTATCCAAAGTAGCCTTAGAAAGGTTGTCATGAAGTGACAAAGAGGAGATGAAGGTAGGGTAAAGTTTGGTGCCTTATGAGAAGCTCTTTGATGGATTAAAGAGGATACTAGAAGGAGGATTGGAGCTCAGGTATTGGCCAGCCTAGAGATTAGATTGGATCGACCCATGTTCATTGTAGCAGACATGACTTGCATCAATGATAGGATGAAGCCCTCCTTGAGTCTCTATGTGTTGTCGTTTGAAGGACTAAGGGGAAACTAGAGAGCAGTACATAAGAGAAGGAACAACATGACAATATATGACATAGAAGCTGCAACAAAGATTGTAATTGTATCTTGTATTATTCAGATTGGTTTAATATAACTAAGATTGGGTTCTACATTATTGTACAATATCCTATAAAAATTGTGTATACTTGTGCATATGTAATTTACTTCTTTATATTTTCTATTGTGAAAAGTATGTATTGTTGAGATTATTGGTTTGGTAGAATAATATATTATAATATTCTATCCTTGAACCAAGATCATGGAAATTCAACAAATTAGACTTTCTTCTTTTGTAATATTCCAAATCTGGAACAGCTCATGTATCATGCAGTAAAAATGAATTTCCAGCAAAAAATGAAATAAAACAGTAAAATAGACTCTTTGATCCCATATATTAGTCAATATACATCCTAAATCCAAGAAATGAGCTGAAAAAAATCAAACTAGGTGGGTTAAACAGATCTCCCACACCTAGGATTGCCAAAATGTATTAAAACCCCAAAACTGCATTTTACCGGAGTTGCTGCATGAAGTGATTGTGTAGTATTATGAGGGTATTAACTCATAAAATAAGAATAAAAATAGATCTACTCATATATTAGACAATCATGGTCATAAACTGATATCTAGTCTCCTTATACAAAACACAAGATAACCCGACAAGGGTTTCTTGTCAAACACTTTGCATACAAAATGTGATATTCAGTAATTTACTAAATCACCACTGAAACACTAAAGAAAATGAGTGTACAAGGCTGAAAATATTTCTGATCTTATGTAGACCCCTCAAGAGCTTCCTCCCATGAAAGGATGAATCTCCAATCACAAGGAAACTCGGCAATGGAGCCACCAAACCATGCACTAAGCACTGCCTCCAAAATAACGCATTCCCTAGAATAAAGGGTGCTGGGAATGTATGGTAAATGTGTGGTCTAATACCACAAATCTGAAATAAGCTCCGAGGCTCTCCAAACAGGTTTCTCAAGTGAATGAAATCTTCCTCCAATGAGAAACTAGCTCAGAAACTGGGATTCCAATCCCTTCCACTGCTGCACCTAGCAACATTGCACAATCTCTGGAAAAGATATGCTGATGATGTAGGCTGAAGCTTGGCCTGAAAACCTTATGTGTAATGACGAATAAAAACTCTCCCTATGAGGCTCCTCAAGGAGAGAGGTGGGATTCTTGCTCGGGAACACCCAGTGCTAAACAACACTGCAACTCTGTTAAGCAGCAAAGCAGCAACAAGTCTTGGAAGACAAGAATAATAATCTAAGACATGAAGAATAATGCTCCATCATATTCCTTATATAAAATATGAGTTTTCTTTCCCTTGGCCCCACTCAATTAGGTCATCTCTATCCAAAGATACATCTCCCTCCAAAACTGCGTTATTCCTCCTTGGATTCCTCCTCCTCCACAACTGCGCTATTGACTTAGTCAAAGCAGCTTGATTTTATCCCTGTTCACACATGGAGGTGTTTTATTAAGCTAGAAAGAGTGTCCCCTTTCAAACTTGGAGTGTTTTTTTATGCTCCTTAGGAGACTCATGGGCTTTTCTACCCATTTATTCACTGGCTAAAGCTGCTGCTAACTCTAATGTTCGATTTAGTTTTGAGGCTAAAATTTTGGAACATTATAGTCCTCCCTTGCAAAATATTTTCTTGTCCTCAAGAAAATGTATAAGGAGAGAAAAATTTCTCCCTTATTCCTCATGTGGCCTCCCATCAATAGTCTCCATCATTGCATCAAAAGAATCTACAAATAAACTGTAATCCAATGTTTCCTCCCAAGTGTACAAAACCAAATGGTTCACAACAATCAAAGGTGGAAAGTGTGAATGGAAACTTTCTTGCTATCTCATGGCCTCCATAAAGTAGGAGTGATGATCATCATGGTGAATGAGTGCCTCCCTCACCCATGCTATCATCCAAATGAAGTGAGTCACCCTCCAACATGGTAACTCATGAAAAGTCTCCTCCACCTTGTGCTCCTGAAATGTAGGTGGGCTAAATAAATGAACATGATAGGTAAGAGGGCCTATCCCACACTGTCCTCCTCTCCACTGATGATAAGTGTAGAGGGTATGTTGATCTCGGCCTGCAACATGATTGCCCTCCAATGGAAAGAAGAAGAATGAGTCTCCAAGGACCCTCCCTCTAAATTCATGAGTCATAGCTACCCAAACCAGTCCATACAAGGTGAATGACACATCATCACCACATGGCATCCAAATCAGAAAATGCTTGAAGGTTATGTGCAAGTTTGGATGATACATATGGTCTCTCTGGTGGATGCAACACAGTCCTTTCAACTGCTGATTTAGAGCATCAAGTGGCAAGTTGTCCTCCATGGAATTTCTATCTATGCATGTTACCTCATCTATTATAAATTAGTAAGCAGAAATATAGATCAGTTGTATACAATCAACACAATACAACACTTTCCCCAAGACATGTAGATATGGGTTATCAATAATACAAGCTTTGGCCCTAAAGTGACCATGAAACCCATAAATAATCTTTCTCTCTTGTGGAGCAATGCACTGTTTACATATGGTAAGGAAATAAAAATACTCAATAGAGTAATCACTAAGCACATAAATGTCTTCCTTACCATGCATCATGTGTGAGCTGAAAGTGAGGTCCATGTATAAGTTCCCCCATGAGGATCCCCTCATAAAAATCTGCAAGAAGAAGGGATACATATACTCCTTGGAACACTTAATCGATAAGAACACACTCCCATGTGACAACATTGTAGGCCTTAGGAATAAGGCTCCATGAATCCTCCCTTTGACATTCCACATGCCAAAGCCATCCACCATCATGCTACTATGTGAGAATATATTCTTCCGACATGGAAGTCTCTCATGATCCTCCAATGCTAAATGTTATCCTCCTTGCACCATCAATGTGCCTTTATTCTCTTTAGAAATATCATGAAAAGTATCGGAAGAATGTTGCCCATACTCTCCCAAGTGCAACCACAACAACAATAAATTTTGTTGTTGCCTCATCTCTCCCTCATACAAGCCATAGAGTAAGATCATGATGGTCAACGTGTATTATGTCCCAACAAATAGTTCAGCCATGAAGTGCCTCCTCAAGTTCTCCAAGTGGTTCCTCCCATAAGAAGAGAAAAAGTGTGATGTGGAAATCATGGTTTTCCCATGGTTCCTCCTGACATGTACATCATATAAGGTGGGGAGAATCATGCTCCCAATGGGCATCTTCCCTCTCAATCCCACTCTCCAAAAACATCCCCCCATGAACATAAACATGTCAGCAATATATGGAAGCAAAGTACAATAAAAACAAGTTGCCAATTGACAACCGGAGAGTGAATCATAGTTCCACTCATGGAACCAGCGCAGTGCATCCTTTGCCTGCATAAAAATAAGAAGTAACAAATGCTTTACCAGCCACTTTTTTGCTTCCACAGTCATCTCATAAGATGAAAACATGAAGTTACAAGATGGTGCCAATGGTGCACACCAAGAAACATGTGGCTTCCCCCACAAACCATCAAAAGGATAGCCAAAATCAATGCTACAAGTAGTTGCAAGTACATCCTCATACAATATGCAAGAAGAGATAATTCTTCATGTTACATCATGCTGCTCAACCAAGGAAAAGAAGTACAAAAAAAAATATGAAATGATACCTCCTCCATCATGTACTTGAGGTCTTGAGCTGAAATGGCTCCACTATAAATTCTCCCTCACTCCCAATGAGTAGGAAAGTGGCTGTGACATCCTCTCTATCACCATCCGAGCTATGCATCTCTCCATATGCTGATATATGTCCTGCTAGATGCCCTCCCAAGTGAACTCCTCCATCAAATGGAAATATTCATCAAAGTGCATAGAAGAGAAGTCCTCATGTGTTGTATGTAGCAGCTCCCCCTTGAGACTAGAAGATCTAGTAAATAAGATATTTCCATAGGAATATATGACCACATCATCAACCATGTATCTGTCATCTCCATCCAGGTCATCAAGAATCATGCATGCACCAAGATCCTTGGAGTACTCTACCAAGAGCTGGGATATCCAGTAAGGATCAATCCTCCTAAGAGACAATGCTAGTGATCTGGCATGTGAAGCTCTCCTCATGTTGTTTCTTGCTACTTTGACATCCCTCATGCAAAATTTCTCCTCCAAAATATTCACCTCTCCAAAATCCAAGAGTGGTGAACCAAAATATAAGACATCTCTCATCAACTGTAGATCTGGTGGCCTCCCTGGTGGAATGCCTCTATGTAGTGAGACATCAATGTCAAGAGTAGACTGTACATATGATTGGGAAATCTTGCCCCTGCTCTTACTACGCAAATCAATCTGCCTCTTTCTTGCATTGGTCCTCTGAAATAGAGAAGGGTGTGTGCCTCTCATAAAGTGATGTTGCTCTTCCTCCCTAACTCCTCCTTCCAGCTGCAATGCTGCACAATCATGCTGCTCATTGATTGTGCTTGGACCTCCATGTATGAGATCCTAGGGACTTCCTTGCAAAGATGCAAGAATCCCTCCTGTTGGAGCATGTGCTTCTCCTTCCTCTGAATGAGGCACTGGATGTGCTCTAGATGTGACAGCGATGTTGCCCTCATCTGCATCAATGTGTATGGGCAACATCTCAATAGTTGGATCCTCTTGTGAAAAGGATATCCCCATGCCCTCTTGTCCAAGAATAATAACTCGAGGTCATGCTTCCAGTAATGTGTAATGCAAGATGTCAGCTTCTCTCATGGTTTCCTGAAGTGGGGTTTCCTCCATCATATGCAAGGGTTTTGTTTTCTCAAGTTTTCCTTGCTCATATGCCTTGGGGAGTTTTGCAACAAACCTTCCCATCAAAGTTTCTATGAATCTTGCATAAGAGGAAGTGTTTGCATTTCTTAAAGAACAAGATTAAAAAATCCACCATGCATGAGCGTTACCTTTGAAATGCAGCGCTGCAACTCTGATGGCTTCATGTTTGGAAATATGGTGCAGCTGCAAATAGGAACCTAGCTCCTTCACCCAAGATCTAGCTGAACATGTACATGATCCAGAAAAAGTAGATAGAAGAAATATACCTGCATCCTACTGCTGGTTCTTCTCCACCTGGATCTTGCAAAACTCTTGGAAATCAGTATGATCTCTAAACCTCTTAGTTTGAGATTCATACTCCTACAAAAAATCACTAAGAGTTCTCCTCTTAGGCATTTTTCCTCCTCCCTTCCATATCAAAATAGATCTGGGCACTTAACTGCACTGTGCATCATGGTGTGTAGCTGCATGCTCACACTCACCATGTGCAAATCTAGATTCAGCTCTAGATTCAACCTTCTTTGGAGATCCCATCTCCAATCTCATTTTCTTCAGCTCTCCTTGAAAGCTCTGCATAGATTTTGGAATAAGATTTGTAAGATTGTCTTCCTTTCTTCCTTCACATACTGAAGCTTTCTGGCTTTTTTCCATCTCTCCTTCCTCTGATAGCTGGATCTCACAGACTGAGCCGGAGATCATGCTTTGATGCCACTGTAATATTCCAAATCTAGAACAGCTCATGAATCATGCAGTAAAAACACATTTCCAGTAACAAATGCAATAAAATAGTAATATGGACTCTTGGATCCCATATATTAGTCAATATAAATCCTAAATCCAAGAAATGAGCTGAAACAAATCAAACTAGGTGGGTTAAATAGATCTCCCACACCTAGATTTTCCAAAATGTGTTAAAACCCCAAAACTGCATTTTACCGGAGTTGCTGCATGAAGTGAATATGCATTATTATGAGGGTATTAACTCAGAAAATAAGAATACAAATATATCTACTCATATATTATACAATCATGCTCATAAACTGAGATCTAGTCACCTTATACAAAACACAAGATAACCCAGCAGGGGTTTCTTGTCAAACACTCTGCATACAAAATGTGATATTTAGTAATTTATTGAATCACCGCTGCAACACTGAATCACATGAGTGTAAAAGGCTTAAAATAAGTCTGATCTAATGTAGACCCCTCAAGGGCTTCCTCCCATGAAAGGATGAACCTCTCAATCACAAGGAAACTCAGCAACGGAGCCACCAAGCCATGCACTAAGCACTGCCTCCAAAATAACGCATTCCCTAGCAGAAACAACACTGGGAATGTATGGGAAATGTGTGGTATGATACCAAAGATCTGAAATAAGCTTTGGGGCTATCCAAACAGGTCTCTCAAGTGAAGGAAATCTTCCTCCAATGAGAAACTAGCTCAGAAACCGGGATTCCAATCCCTTCCACTGCTGCACCCAACAACATTGCACAATCTCCAGAAAAGTTGTGCTGATGATGTAGGCTGAAGCTTGGACTAAAAACCTGATGTGGAATTATTAATACAAACTCTCCCTATGAGGCTCCTCAAGGAGAGAGGTGGGATTCCCGGTCGGGAACACCTAGTTCTAAACAACACTGCAACTCTGCTAAGCAGCAAAGCAACAACAAGTCTTGGCAGACAAGAATAATAATCTAAGACATGAAGAATAATTCTTCCATCCTCTTCCTTGTATAAAATATGAGTTTTCTTGCTCTTGGCCCGACTCAATTAGGTCATCTCTATCCAAAGATACATCTCCCTCCAAAACTGCATTATTCCTCCCTAGATTCCTCCTTTTCCCCAACTATGCTATTGACTTAGTCAAAGCAGCTTGATTTTATCCCTGTTCACACATGGAGGTGTTTTATTAAGCTAGAAAGAGTGTCCCCTTTCAAACTTGGAGTGTTTTTTTATCCTCCTTAGGAGACTTATGGGCTTTTCTACCCATTTATTCACTGGCTAAAGCTGCTGCTAACTCTAATGTTCCATTTAGCTTTGAGGCTAAAATTTTGGAACATTACATCTTTCCCATGATATAATGCTATGATATGCATGTTCGACAACATAAGCTTGTGACAGAGGATCTAGGTCTTACAGCTAGGAGTATTGTGACATATCTCAAGGTATGTCACCCATTGATATAAATATATTTCATTCAATATAGGTATATAATTTCACCCTCCCCCCAAATCTCCAACAAAAAAAGAATAAAACTCTATGTTCATGGATTTTTTATGCATGTGGAATGTCAAATGTAACTATAGCATGTCCCTCACTCTATGTAACTTCTCTTCTTTATGTTAATCATGCCTTTTAAATTCTTCATTATATCATGATCTTATCAAAAAAAATTTGTACACTTAAAACATCCCCTATGAGATCCTCCTTCATTTCCCCTTTCTATCTGTATACAATATCCAAAGGTGAACGTGGAAAATATCCAAAACAAGTTTCAAATGGAGACATGATGATATAATTGTGGACTACATATATATATATATATATATATATATATATATATATATATATATATATATATATTACACTAAGTTTTGGTCATCTGACCATTTACAATTAAATGGAATGAAATACACTATGAAAGACCAATTTTAACATAGTAAAACTGATTTCACTATAAAAAATAATTCAATAAATAAGATTTTATTAAGTTATTTCTAGTTAGGCGAGAGGCTTAGAGCAATTAAATAAATTTTTATTTACTGATTTTCTCTAGAATAATTAATGAAACCATTGTTTAAATAATATTCCTGGTCATATTTAACTTAATTAATAAATAATTAGATAAATAATTATTTATCTTCAATGACCTATCTGAGAATAGTGTTAAATCATTATTTAATTAATATTCGTTATTAAATTATTCATCATTTAAGAATAATAAAATAAATCATTATTTGTTAAATTATTCCTTAACCCAATTCCTGAAATGATATATATATATATATATATATATATATATATATATATATATATATATATATATAGATATATATATATATATATTATTTTTTTATTATTTCTAAATAAAGGGATTTAACCAATTTAAATTCATTTTCCCTCCAACAAAATATAATAAAATATTCCAAGTAGTTAGATCAATATTTTGGTTAATAATATTATATTATGCACCATTATCAAGGATAACTCAATATTTCGTTATAAATATGAAGATTTTCCATTCATTATTGACCTTTGATCCTTGTATCATGGTTGGACTTTAATCCTTTGTCATTGTCAAATTTTGATCACTTTTATTATTATTTTTCTTATTGAGCTCCCATAGAGTTCAAATTGTCTTGGGTTTTCTACATCATTGAGAGAGAGAAACTTCCGGATTTTAAGCATTGAGGACAACCAAGAACCCATCCCATTGAGGGGGATTGGTAACATCATTCTTTGCTCCCTTCCCAGGTGTTAATACATATAAAATTATTTATATATCTTGTCTTGTCCAATAGATATTTGGAGAAACTCTTATTTCATTTTACTATTTAGCTACTTTTACTGCACAGATCTGGGTTTCTGTGGCATTTGTTTCGACTATCTATTACATATCTAAGGAAGTTAGACATCCATATTCGTTGTTAGGGATGTTTTTCATGTGAAGCTAAAGTGATCTCTTTTCATACACTTGCGTTAAGAATTACTTCTAACAATTGGCAGCTCCACTGGGTTTTATTCAGATTCCTACGTGACTAGCTACTTCAGTAACTAGGGTTTTTCTTCAGCTATTTTTAGTCTCTTAATGTTTTTTTTACCTTTTATGCCCTAAAACATTAAAAATTCTAACTTCTAGGTGTTTCTAGGTGTTTTCCGTAGGGAATAGGTATCAACTGCACCACAGACGTCATTTTTCTCTGCAACCTGCCACCCGAGGATCCCAGAGTTTCAGCTCAAAATTTTCAGCCTAGAACCTATGATTTCATGCTCACGTCGCATCCGTGGGGCAATAAACTGCGATTTCAGTAGCTAATAGGCCAGTACCTGTGATATGCAATTTTTTGCTAGATTTTTTCTATAATTGTCAAGGGTTTCCGCAACCACTGTTCAAGGTTGTATGACCTTTGTCTCACCCCCTCTTAGACCGGGATATTCTTAGTTTGTCTCCTTTAAGTAGGACCAAGCCCCTCAGGGTTTCAATACACTTCCACCTTTTTAGGAGGGGTTTAGCTGAGTAGGTAGTCTGTGATTTTGTAGCACGTTCATCCATTGCTTAGTGTCTGATCTATCTTTCTTTCAGATCCTTTTAGATCAGTTATTATTCCATCCAAAACCCCGTCTTGAGTTTTGGTTGGCCTCTCCCTTAGGGTCTCCCTTGTTTCCCTTAGGGTTTTAACCTTTCGCCTCCCATTTTGCAACATTTTTCCCTATGGTTTCTTGTTGTTTCTCAACACCTTTTCTAGTAGATCTGAGTCATTATATCCTCGTCCCTTAGACCTTAGATAGTTTGGTCGTCTTGTGTGTTTTGATTCAATTTTTCCCGCCTCTTAGAACAGTTTTTTGGGAAGCCTTCTTTTGGGTTGAATTTATGCATCTTTAGCTGTTTATTTTATTGTCGTTTCAATTTTATTTATAGTTATTCAACATTTTTTATTTTTATTTATACAAAAACATTTGGGATTAATTAAAATTAACACATGGCTTGAACACACACACACCTAAAAAGAAGAGAATTCAGTTTACACCGCCAAGCCAAGACATAAACATCGTTTATTTGCCCCTATGAGATTTTTTTTATTACTCTTCAATATTTTGGGTATCTCTGTCTTGCCATTATTGTGCCCCCAAGGCACTTATCCCATAGTCTCCTAGGCCTTCATCCTCAGTTTTCGTTAGGAATACTTACTCCAAAGTGTAGAGTCTGAGTTAGTCCTCCACTGAGTCACCATAGAGACTCTGATTCTAGTCCATCAGGCCCTCCCTCTGATTCCGAACCCTATTCTCCTCCACCTCATTTTTTCACCATGTCAGGTGCCAATGCAGGTGCTATTCCTCAAGCTGGTGGTAGCCCCAATCCTAATTATAGAGCTAATACTAGTGGAATCACTACCAGAAATATTCTGGCTACTCCTTTTCTACCTTATATGGCAGGTTTAAGCCTCCTCGATTTCAGCCAGTTAATTAATGACCTTATACTCCAAAAATCAGGTTGGCCTATTATGTCAACTAAGCTCCCTTTAGACATACCTAAGTTCAAAGGAAACACTGGAGAGGACCCTACTAATCACGTCCACTCCATTAACATGTGGTGTTCGTCCAATTCTATCATTGATGACTCCATCTGTCTTCGGTTATTCTAGCGTACACTCACCAGAGACGTTGCAAAGTGGTATGTCGATGACGCCTCTACCTCACATTCCACTTTTGAGACTCTTGTTAAAGTGTTTCTTTCCTACTTCCAGCTACCTCTTTGATATGATATCGGTACCGATTTTTTAACTGCATTTTGTCAAACTTCTTCCACCTGCCTTTCTGACCATGTCCAAGAATGGCGTAGAAGGAGGAGCTTATGTTGAGTTCCTACATTCGACGACCGAGTCTATATGGATTTGTTTCTTAGAATTATTTTTCCTTCTATTGGTAAATATGTCACGTCTCACTTTCCTCAGACTAAGGAAGAAGCTCTCCAAGTCACGTTGAAATATTACTTGATCTATGCCCAATCTGGTTTTGTTTATACCATTTTACCTGATCTTCCAAGACCTGGTGGTGCCAATCCACTGGGGTCATCTCACGCCACTGAGGGTATCGTTGGATCTCTTTCAAATCTGTACAATCATCCTTCCATGGGTTGTGGTTTCCCTAAGGGAGGGGTCAGCTTCTCTAGCACTTATCCCCCTCTCGGCAACATGTATCCATGAAAAAGCACATTTTCCCCATTGCATCAACCAATGCCAAGGCAAAATTTTGCTCAACCTGTTTACCCCAGTGTTTCTCAACCTCCTTGTTATCCTTACCCACACCCTGGTGCTCCAGCCCCTATGCCATATGTTGAGCCCCAAATATGTCCTTTCCCTTCACCAAATTTCACTTCATTTCCCTTTTCCCTTATCAATTACAGGCTTAAATGGTCAATAGGATTGATTAAAGTCACTTTAGGAATGTATACAATGACTGACTTGCTATATTTTCATGGTTTTGGTTGTTGTAGTAATTTTTGACTAGACTCAGTCACAGAATGCATCCATTCTGTAGCCAGTCGCCTATTTCGCAGCTATCTTCATGTTCTCATAGGTTACAGGTGTCACTTCAAGGAAAAATAGATATGGTTGAATTCCACAACACTCAAACATCATTTATTGCTCTCTAAGAGGTCTGAGAAAGAATCTATAGGTGGTTATGCACATGGAAAATATCAAATCTAAGAAGAAGATTCCTACCAGGACAGGGACTCTACAGATGTCTCCAGCAAAGTACGAGGCCTCCACAAAGAGTTCTAATTTGATTTTGATTGAAAAAGAAACTTTTTCATGTTTCTTCTCAAGGGTATTTATGTATTTATTTTATAAGAATGACTCGGGAGACCGAGAGACAACTAGCTAGATTGATGTTTTGTTGCTAGATCTCAAAAGACCGTAATACTCTATTTTTGAAATACTTTTCCTTTAATGAAAGAAGTACCGCTTTATTGCAAGATCTGAGGCAATATTGAGGAGATTTGTATGCTAATCCGGTGGTAGAGGGCCCCTACTTCCTGAGAATCTCTGTGCACATTGTTTAGGTAAGTAACTTTAGCCTTGTTGCATTCCTAGCTTAAGCAATTTTCTGAACTTTGTGTTTTATACTCATTTGCATTGGATGCTATAGCCAGTCTTATTCTTACGAGTTGTTCCAAAATATCACTAACATTGAATGAGATATAACTATAGAATTTTAGGAATTAGTTGCATTTTTCTGAACTTTATGTTTTTGTGCTCAATTACATCAATTGTTACAGCTAGTCTTGTTCTTACGAATTGTTCCAAAATATCACTTACACTGAATGAGACATAGATGTGGTGTTTTAGAGCTTAGTTGCGTTTTTTTTGAACTTTATGTTTTTATGCTCATTTACATCACATGTTACATCCAGTCTTGTTCTATGAATTGTTCCAAAATACCACTAACGCCGAATGAGACAGAGCTGTAATATTTCAGTGATTAGTTGCATTTTAGTTTAGTTGTAATACTCCGGAGGTTAATGGCACCCTAGTTCAATTTTTGTTCACTGTGTTTCAAGTTAGTCTAATTGCATTCTAGTTCAGTTATGGTCACTATATTTCAAGTTTTATTAGCTAGTTGAATTAGACTTCACGGCCTTCATTAGTTGTAGAATGGATTAATTTCGGTGTCATAGGTTAATTTAGAGTAAAATTCTTCACTAGGTTGCAGACTATCTTTTTCCAAATGTGTTCCAACAAATTTATAGCCATGGATGAGATTTCCTCTGTGAAATTGTAGATTGTTGTTTACTTAGACCAACCTCATTGCATTAAACTTATCCTTTTCTCAAGTTATTCCAACATATTTCTAATGAATGAATTGGACTGAGTTCATGTTATAAGATATTTAGTTCTTGCTATGAGTTATTTTATCTTGTTAAAGTTTTTCATTTTCTGTTCTCAAGTGCCATACATAGTTTAGAATAGGTTTTGCTCTGTTTTAGTGTGACCAAAAACTTCTCTTTACCAACACTTAGTTCTTTTCCTCTTAGAACAAAAACAAAATACCAAAAACATTTGAAAAACACTAAACACATCGTAGTGAGAAACAGATACCTAGGCACATATAGTGCACTTCACTTCAACAGTTTACTAGCCCTGGTTGACAATTTATGACATCAATTTAGGAACACTATGTTGAGAAGACACCATCTGCACCTGATCCTCCCATGCCTTCTCAACCTTTGGCACAACAACCATCTCCCCCTCAGAGTCAAGTGTATGTGCAGCAAAGTGTGACTAATCCTCCTAATTCCAAGAAAAAGAGGAAAGGAAACCAAAATCAACCAGCGCATGGTAATCAAGCCCGTCAAGGTAACCAACCAAACACACCCCAAGGGAAGCAGCCTAACACTAACAACCAGAAACATGCCTATAAGCCCAACCAGAACAGGCCCCTTTGTATGAACAAGCCTTATTCTTGTTGTGGGGTCCATGAACATTATACTCATGATTTTCCCCTTTTAGCCCTGATGTGTCAGTTCTGGGAAGCACAAGCAGCATCTAGAGAACAAAAAGCCACTACTTTGGCTCCCCCAAATAATGCGCCAGTTCAATCAACTATTTGCACTAATCCTTTCCCTCAATAAGGATATGTGGCTACCTAACCCCCTCAAGTTCTTGCCACCCCTCAACCTTCAAAATATGGTACCCTGAATACCAGATTCTCATGATGAATTTTGAATAGGTTAATACTATTGATGTCAACTTCCAAACTCGGTCGCCCCAATATGTCAATCCACCTTCTTCGCCTGCAATCGAGTCCCAAACCAAAGTTTCCATAAATTCCATTTCGACACCCAATGCTCCTTTACAGATCCCTCAGCCACGGGCAAATTTTATTCCCAATATCCCCAAACTTCCATTACACCGACATTTTTCTTCTGCCTAATCTGCCCACACTTACAGTATAGTATATGACTTGGTACAATCTCTTTATGCCATGTGAACGCTAGAATTCCTCCAGTCACGCCCTTCACAACGTAAAGATCTATTACTTGCTCTCGGTTTTGTGGATCCTTCAAATAATCGCTTTATCATATTTGATGTTGAAAAGTCAGAACATCCCCCCTTACCTTCATCCGTCACCTTCCAAACACTAGTCAAGATTCGTAATGCCCATGTTTCATGTTGTATCATTAACAAGGGAGCATCCACCTACGTGATGTTGGCCTCTGTTTAGAATAAAATCGGATCCCCTGACTTAGACCCATCGACCATCACTTTGCGTGCTTGGGATGGTCACCCTTCTCAGCCCCTTGGCATGTATCGCAATTGTCCTATCACTCTTGCAGGAAATACTATTTGTATTAACATTGAATTCATTGACGCCCCCTTGGATTAAAATATATCGTTGGGTCATATCTATACCTATGTGATGTTTATTGTCGCATATGTAGTTCACCATAATATGTGATTACCTCACAATAGAGATTTTGTTACCATTGATCAGTTGACATATTACAAACTGAAGTCTCAGACCAGCCCCGAGTCTATCATATCTTTGGTGACCAACAGGAAATAAGTCACACCTCTTACCAGTGTTTCACCCATATTATTTAAATATTCCACCTTACTTGGTGCATTCCCTAGTCCCCCTATTATCGTTGACCTGAGCTTGTCCAATGTTTTCGTGATGAAATCGTCTCAGACTAGCCACAAGCTGTCTGATTCAACCAGCCAGCAACCTACGCCTCTACAACCTGCTGGTGGTCACTCGAATAAGCCTTTAGGGTTTATTTTCAAGGAAATTTTCCCTATGCTAGTGTCTCTTCCACTCCTTTTCAACCAGGAACAGTTCCCCCTAGCCTTAACCATTTGGGAGCCATTCCACCAGGCAACTATCCTACCGGTCAGATACAGTTTCTAGCTCTCCCCTTTGGAGTATTTTCGGTGCATGTTATGTCTACGTTGAGCCTTACTAATTTGACCCTGGGGATCCTAGTCTGATACATTGATCCCCCAACAGACACCCATCCTTTTCAGCTAAATCCTTATACTTCTTTGATCATGTTCCAACCAGTCGCTATGACCCCTTCCTTTGCTTCAGTGCCTCAGCCACCTCACCAAGAATCTACAACTATTGCGAAAGTATCTGGTGAGTGGGGAAAAGCCAAAAATAAGGAACCTAAGGCTAGGGCTACCCAAACAAATCCTTATCCTCCTATGATCTGAGATGGTTGGATGACTTTTTATGATATGCAAGCACCTCCCACTCAGTTAAACACATTAAGAGCTTGCTTATACTTGGCTTTACAGAATTGAATTTTCATCCAGGTGTATGTGTTTTAAACTATTTTAATGATTTAAGTGTGAGGAATTAAACATATTTTTTTTTTCTGATAATAAGCATGTACAACAACCATAAAGTGCATCATATAAGAATCAACACATAACAACAAATTTAACAAAGGAGTTCACCCGAATGTTATGGGCTACGTCTCCCTGAGCCTTTGTCAATTGACTTGGCTCTTTTGGATTAGGATGGAAAATTTATTTTACAAGTAACTAATCAACTCCAATGGTTGTTTAAACTGAAACAATGGGTTTAAAATACCATCATATCCTTGGAATGGATGCTATCTCTCTGGAGATGGACCTAGACTCCCTTTGACTTGACCTCTACTGTCGGTGCCCTTAAGCTTCCCTTAGACTCCTGTAGACCCACAAAAATTTTATTCAACCTTCCTGGGCCACGTGGTGGCCTCTAGGCCTGCCACATGGTGGCCTGTGATTGGCCAAAAACCACAACGTACAACCAACTGTCAAATAAAATGGTGCCACTTGCCATCCATTGACTGGCCTAGAAGGAATAGTCCATGGGAATATTACAAGGAATATTATAGGAATATTCCCAGGGACTATTCCTTCTTTTTTTACTGTACAATTTCCCAGTCAACCCTGGTCAATTGTCAAAATTTGTAGTTTACTGGACTTTTCAAATCGAAATAAATTCTTCATACGGTGTCAATTTTTTGAACCATTCACGGTGCCGGAATCAGGAAGACGAGATCTATCTGGTCGCTTAGGTTTGACACACTTTTGAACACTTTGAAATTTGATCTATCACTTAGAACCTGAACCAAATCTGATCACTCCTTCCCATTGAGAATCTTTCAGACCCCAAAAGACTTGAATACATATTCAATAGATGAGAGTACAACTCCCTCACCTTTCTAGCCTCCATTCACTTTTTTTTGCTTGGATTAGTTCCTTTGAGCCCCAACTCGAAGGTAGTCAACACTCCCCTTCTTTGATACTCTTGTCCTGCTACCAAGAATTGTATCCTCTTTGAGCTCATCCATAAATATCTGGCTAGAAATCTTCAATAGAAGGTAGCTGAAAAACATGTCCTTGATCATCAATCAAAGGTAGCTCATACAAACATAAGTTTTCAACAGAAATACATGCATACATGACTAAAATTTTCATATGTACAAATGAAAGTATGTCTTAGTGGGTCAAGAAGTCAAACCACTTCTTACCAAGCCGCTTCCATGGTGATTCTTCCTGCTAAAAAACTTCTTCTTGTGAAACATCTAGTCTCACATCGATGATGGAATCTTTGGTTCTATTCGTGCCAATATTTTTATCCTCTTGCTTCAAATTCTTGGGATGATTGGTTGGATGCAATGTCCAAAATTGGGCAATAAATTGTCCTTTCTTCTGGAAATGTGTGCAAATATTCTGCATCTTCTGTTCATGTTGCCTTTTCTTCGACTATTTTCTATATGCCTTCATCCTCTTCTAGCATTTTGAAACTTCATGGTTACAAAAACCATAATAGGAACATCAACTCTTTCTTCCATTAATGCATGTAGATTTTCCATGCTTAACATAAACATAATCAACTTGACTATGGGAAGAATTATACCTCAAATGTTTCTTTGCATGTCCATATTTTTCACCTTCTTGAGGACATGAACTTGAAGAGGTTCCATCTTTGTTTTGAAGACCAACATCAGTGTTTATGTCTTGATAGCTGTCAAAACTCTCTTGCTCGCGATAAGTTGCATCTCTACAAACATCCTGCTGCAACATAGGCTTCAAATAATGGAAATCAACTTGAAAACAAACTTGACATGTTTGTGGGTTTGAACCTGTAACAAAAGTTCTTCTTGGAGTTGTCTCAAATGCCTTCATGGCTGTATATTTTTCACCATAATATTGAACATAGCGTAGACCAAACTTCTTAGGAATTTCCTCAACCAAAATAGAGACAATCATGCCTTGTGCATGTTTTCCTAGACCCTTGCCTTCATAGCCCATTTTTAACATCAATTTGGACCCTATACCTCTAGTGTGTTTTTCAAATGAACCTACACATCTATCTTAAGAGGAAATTGAAGACAAATTTAAATGATTTACCTTTGCTTCAAGCATGTTTTTGGTTAAGGCCTCTTGGGCATGATGGAGTTGCATCTCCATCTCATGCATTCTTTGAAGAAGTCCTTCTTTCTCTTGCTTCATAGCAACCAATTTCTCATGAAGTCTAGTGCTTTCCCTTCCATCTTCATACAGAATTTTCACCATATCCTTCAGGATGTAGAAGTCTCGCTTCATCTCTTCATCGAAGAGTCTTGTAAAGGTGGAGGATTTAGAAACCTCACTTGGAGACGTTGTCATCATTATGTAAATGAATTAAAGAACTTCAACAACAATTCAAAAAGCTTCAAAAATAATTGACAAATATTCTTAGCAATATGGTTGTAGATTCAAGCTCTTTTCTACATCTTGTATCTCTTCTTCAAGCAACCTTTTGCAAACAATCCCTCTTGTGCTACAAGGGTTGCCTTGAGGTCCTTTGGGTAAGGAGGATGCTTTCAGCCTTATTCCTTCTTGTCATCTTATGGACTTAGCTAACAGTAGTTCCCCTTCACCTCTAGCAAACTCAAACTTGTAAGCATCAGTCAATTTGCAAATAGTTAAATTATTTTCACTATTAAACACCTTTCAAGTCAAACAAGAAAGTAAACAACCTTGTTCTCTGTCAAGCAAGCAACCTAGTGCTCTGTCAAGCAAGAAACCTAGTGCCCTGTCAAGAAAGAAACCTAGTGCTCCGATACCACCTGACCTGAAATGGGTGGCTGACATGTTATGTTATGCAAGCACCTCCCACTTAGTTAAACAAATTAAGATCTTGCTTATACTTGACTGTGCGGAATTGAATTTCTATCCAAGTGTATGTGTTTTAAACTTTTTAAATGATTTAAGTGTGAGGAATTAAACATATGATTTTTATGATAATAAGAATGTACATCAACCATAAAGTGCAACATATAAGCATCAACACATAAAAAAAAATTTAACAAAGGAGTTCACCCGAATGTCATGGGATACATCTCCTTGAGCCTTTGTCAATTGACTTGGCTCTTTGGAATTATGATAAAAAATTTATTTTACAAGTAACTACTCAAATCAAATGGTTGTTTGAACTAAACCAAGGGGTTTAGAATACCATCAGACCCCTAGAATGGTTGTTATCTCTCTAGAGATGGACCTAGGCTCCCTTTGACTTGACCTCTACTATCGGTGCCCTTAAGCTTCCCTGAGCTTCTATGTGGAAAAAAATCCCTTAGAAGTCCTTATCTATCCCTAAAACATTTTCTACTATCTCGAGCATATATCAGACATCCAAAATAAACTGTTCATTTTCTCCCAATGAGCTCTGGCTCCCCAATCTAGGCCTCCAACTCCTGTTGACCCTAGGCTGCCTAAAACTTCCCTATGGCTTCTTTAGCTCTAGAAGTATCAAAATTTCTCTAAAAATCCCTTCAATGGATTCATAATTTCCAAAATAGTTAGAATAGTCTATTCACTTGCTGAAAAAAGGCCTCTGGCTGCTTTGGTTATGCCCCAACACTTGGTGGCACCCTGTGGCTCTCGACTCACTGAAAACTTCTATGAAGCATCTCTGCCTTTAGAATTATTCAAAAGCTTCTGAAATTTTGGATTCATAAGGTTCAAATTAGTCATAATATAATATTGGTTTGCTGATAATTCCCTCTGGTTGCCCTGGCTAGGCCTCATTCTCCTGTTGGCCCCTGGTGGCCCGGTGGCCCTTAGAACTTCTCTGAAGAAAAATCACACTCAGAAGTCCTCATATAGCTATTAAAACCTCACCAATGGCTCCATAATGTATGAAACATCCAAAAATTACTATTGGTTGCCTGAGAAAGACCTCTAGCTGCCCTGGCTAGGCCTCTTTCTGGTGCTGGCCCATGCTGGCCCTAGTGGCCATTAGAACTTCTTTGAAGTAAAATCATGCTTAGAAGTCCTCTGATGGCTCTAAAACCCTCACCAATATCTCTGTAATGTCCAAGAAATTCGAAATTGACTATTCACACTCCAAGAATGGTCCAAAAATGAGTCTCCAACTCATTTGTCCAGTAACACCTAAAAACACTCCACTAATTGTGGAGGACTCCAGTTAAATGGAGTCAAAATAGCACTGACTGCCTTAAATTTGGATGCACTCCATTAATTTCACCAGAGATAACCATAAATTTAATTTTAAGTGGTTGGTCACATGACCCACACCACACAGTTACATAATCGTTGGCGGAACCAAGGCCCAAACCACGGTTTATAAGGCAGAAACTTTGGTTTGAGTAATGAGTTAGCATTAACCGACACTTTAACTGCATGGATAGTTAGCATCCCCATGTGAACATTGAAACGATTTTGGAATTGTGGGTTAACTGTTGGGTTTCAGTTGGAGTTTGTTGTTTAGACATGTGACTAGCAATTCCAAATGCATTACAAATTAAATAAAACCTGGCTCCTCCATAGGTTAAGTGACATCATGTAGTGTGGGTGGTTACTGGGCTTGCCACGTGGAAACCTGTTACTGCTCAAAAACCACAACGTACAACCATCTGTCAAATAAAATGGTGCCACTTGTCATCCACTGATTAGAACAGAAGGAATATTCCAGGGGAATATTTTGAGGAATATTCCAAGAATATTCCTTTTTTTAACTGTAAAATTGCCCAGTCAACCTTGGTCAACTATCAAAATTTGCAGTTTACTGGACTTTGCAAATTGCGATAAATTCTTCATACGATGTTGGTTTTTTGAACCGTTCATGGTGCTAGAATTAGGAAGACAAGATCTATCCGATCGTTTAGGTTCAGCACACTTTCAAACACTTTGAAATTTGAGCTGTCACTTAGGTCTTGATCCAAATATGATCATCCTAAGCCTTTGAAGCAGTCACCTTCATGCACTTTGTGTGATTTTTTTGGGCATGCTATCCAAAATTGTCTTAAGCTTCCTCCTCTCAAACTTGTGTTCAACGAGGCGTTTCCTGAATTTGATATCCCTGAGGTCCATGTTACCTTACCTGATTCAAATAAGAAACTCAAATCGTTGCACACGAATCACCCTTCTACTTTGTATGATATTTATGGCCATTATTCCCACCTTTGTCCCTATCTCGATGACTTTCGGGACACCCTTGAGGCTATTCTCCAAACAGAGGCCCCTCCTAGTGGATCCTGCGCTCCTCTACTTGTGAGTTCTGCTTCCACAGAACCGGAGGAAATTTCTTTACACATTGTGATACCTCCCCCCGATGTCAAGATGATGGAACCTTTAGCCACTATCCTCTATCTTTCATCATCCATGATATCCTTGGCGGAAAACCCCTTTGGGGCATTCCCTTCTGTTTCGATTGAACCTCTTTAGGAAATCACCTTGGGCTCAACATTTTTAGATGTTTCATCTACTAGATCTTCATCTACCCTCCGTAGCGATGCCTATGTGAGCCGTATTTCTCATGATGATGTGTCATGTAGTTTCACTACATCATGTGGTCTCTCTTCATGCCAGTCCCCCCATATTTCATTCCGATGAAGAAATTATGGAAGAAATGACCACCCCTGACTTTACTTGGGATGATATGAACAATCATTTGTACTTCCTTCCATAGTAGTCCCATGACTAGTATGTTGTGGAGTCTAAAGACTTCATCTCAGATGAGGTCGATTGGTTTAGAAATCCCATTCTTGCACTCGATGCTTTCGAAGAAGGAAAAATGGCCAATATCTCTCGTACCATTAAAATTAACATTTCCTATAAACCATGGATAGAAGAAAACATTGACTTGGGGGCACATTGCACCCAAGAAGAAATTAAGGCTTACACTAAGTTATTTAAGGAATTCCGTGATGTTTTCACCTGGTCATATTTAGAGATGCCCATACTTGATCTCGCCATTTTCAAACACCATATCTATACATGGCCTAATGCCAATCCTATCTAGAAAAAGTTGAGACCCATTAATAATTCCAGACGATAGGCTATCAAAGACAATATCGACAAGCTCAAGTAGGTTGGTTTTACCTATAACATTCTAAAGAAACAAGGCACCATCTATGTCTGAATGGAATTTTGTGAATTGAACAAAGCTTGTCCCAAAAACAACTTCCCCACACCAGTTATCGAACATATCCTTAATAAGTGTGCGGGGCATAGAAATTTTACCCATACCATCCCCCATCGACATGCATGTTTTATTTCTGCCATGCATTCAGGTAGCCTGCA
The DNA here is from genome assembly GCA_034641835.2 of Pinus albicaulis. Lineage (NCBI taxonomy): Eukaryota > Viridiplantae > Streptophyta > Pinopsida > Pinales > Pinaceae > Pinus > Pinus albicaulis. Next base: position 553,398,786 of record CM076584.1, read on the forward strand.
TTGTTCATCATCTCATTTTTTTTCATGTGGTGCCTTTCAGATGGATCCATCATCCACATCATATATCGGCTATGCCGATGGTGAAAGTAGTTACTTGATGAATCTAGACTCAACAACTTGGGCCATTTTTACCCCTATGCATTTTTTAGTCCTATCCAACAAGTTATGCTTTGGGTCTGCCACCAATAATTAAGACAAATATGATGCAGTGATAGGTTTGTTATTTGATGCCCTTGACCATCGCATCCCTCATCTTCATGTTCGTTTAGATTCCCTGCTTCTTGTCATGCAATTGAATGGTGCATATCGTGTGAATAACCATGTCCTTTTTAGAAGATATTTATGAGTGAAGTTCTTAGTGCATGAATTTGAAACCATTACATTCAGTCATGTACCTAGAGCCCAGAATCACTATGTATATAACATTACAAACAATGTTATATATTGGCACTTATCACATGCATTTAACACAAGACAATAATCATTAACAAATGGCGAACCATGTACTCGTCATATATAAAAAGATGCATATCCATCATATGTGTACAAAATCAGAAATTTTTTGGAGTCCTCTACTCTAATACATTTTAAATTCCCATAGAATGTTAAAAATTCAAAATTGGGGGCACCACATGCCCCTACATCTAATCACTATCTGGATGGTCTCGATCCAATGGCTCGTGTAATATTCCTAATTAGCTTTTAGCTAATCTATTGGAAAGACTGAGAGGGGGGCTGAATCGGTATTTCTTTCAATTAGAGCATTAGTTAATCTTCAATTATTATCAGTATTTGTACAATGATAGTAGCAAACAAGAGGAACACAAATGCACACAGTTTTTTAAGGTGGAAACCCACTCTAGGACAAAAACCACCTAATGCTTTTCTAATAATTCTTTTCAACTCCAATTGAAAATAAAGCTCCAACTTCCTAGAATCTAGAAAAGCATTCTTCTCCAGCTCCCATTGGATGGACACTCCAATGCCCGAGATTCTTCAGCAGTCATTGACCGGATGCCCCAACACCTAATGAGCTACAACTCACCCTAACACGTGCCACCCTATAGAAGAATAAAAGAAGAATGGACTCCCGTACCAGGGAAAATGGTCCACTTTAAAATGATATAGAATGATGTAGAAGAAGAATATATACTAGACCATAACCCCAAATTTGATACAACCACCTAATGATGATCCTAGACCTCCCAAAACTGCCTCTTCAACCCTTGGCAGATAGACACTAGTACAATTTGTACAATAATGTATTTACAATGACTAAGTACAATGATACCTTTACAATGATTGTATGCAGTGCTGCCCACTTGAAGACTTCATATGATGAAATTCTTGCTGCTGTTATGCACCTTGGTTGCTGCTCTTTTCATGCTACCATCTGCTGCACCTTGCTTTTCTTTTCTGCCGTAGAAATTCTGGTCCTTTGCAACCCTTGACAACACATGATCTAGCTTTTTCTTGCCTTCTAGGAGCTCAATATTGAATCTGGTGTATCTATGTCATTTTAGATCCTCAATATCTAATTTTGGGTCCTATAGTAGTCATCTGAGTCATCTTTCCAATTCCACAGGTCTGACCCAATTTGGATTCTTAAAGAGAGAGTTATACCCAATCTCTCACAATGCCCTAATTATGGACTGTTTCAGCAGAGCGCACTTGTACGGTGTTCCACGTGTCACTGTTTGTTCATTTGTTTCTGAAATTGATAGAGAAAAAAGTACGGAGTGTGCACTATCCATCAATTTTTACAGAATTCCAATCCGATACTCAGAGGGAGAGTTATGACGAATTTACCAAGGTCACTTCTTTGAGATGGATTTCAGGAGCCTGAAAAAACCCTGACTTACACAAATCATATCTCCAAAAATATTACGCACCTTGATATGAAATTTTTACTGTAGGTTCCTCAGGATTTCGGCTTCACCTCATAACAATTTCAGCTTTTTAACCTTCGTATAAAAATATTTAGAGTTAAAATTCCAAGATGACCTGTTTCATATGGCCGAATCCCTTGCATAAGGAGGAAATGAAGATCACAGTTTATATGAATGCTTAAGTTGAGAGGGGCTTCAACAAGTGAACGTGGGAGGGATCTTGGAGCATAAAAAATAATTATTATTAATTTTTAATGACCCATGCCCCAACCCCATGGGGTTTTAGCCCACTAACTGGTGGTACAAACTTCAAACATGAGTATCTCTCAAAATGTGAAGAATTACATGGCGTACCATATATCAATGGAAACATCTCGACAAGTAGAAACCATAAAAATCATTATTGATTCATAATATATTAATTTGGTAGGTCAAAATTTATACAATGACAGGTTAACCCACACAATTGTTGCTTGAAGTTGACATCGTAACATGGCTGATCAACAATCTCCCCTTTGGCATTGATGGCAACACAAGTACTCCCTATGATCAAGCACACTCTTCTTCTCTCATGACACCAATAGCAAGGAGTAACTCTGCAACAACCATCACTATGGGACCTGTCTACCCCTTCCTCGCAGTAATGGCCGCCGTCTGTGACACCTTGCACACTTCCTCACATATTTTGAAAAAGGAAGATCTAGCGGAAACTTGAGAAGAATCCCAAGCTTAAACAAGAATATTCAATGTTGGTGAATACAACTGTGATTCTTTTAGTGCTTACTTGGAGATATTGCTACTTGTCCAACTGCTTGCATAACATTTGGTCGGGAGGCTGTTACATATAGAAGACTACTAATCATAGATCTGTACAACCTTTGATCCACATCCTTAGATGAGTCGTCAATGCTCAATTTTCAACCAAGTAAAGACATCTCTAAATCACTTTGCACCTTTGTAGAAAAATTATTACTTAGTCGATCATCATTGCTACCAATTATTGTATCATCCTCTTTAGATATTAGACATGCTTTAGTTTCTTCATCCAGAACATATATGTCGTTTGGAGCTTGACTTGATGTAGCCACAATTTCACCATACATGCCTTTCCTGATTTCACATTTCATGGAGTTGAATAGTATTGTGTGTCCTTAATCACACATTTGTCCAACACTAAGCAAATTATGATTCATGTTTTCAACCAATAGAACATTCTTGGCTAGAACATCTTTTATTTCAAGAGTGACAGTACCTAATCCTATAACATTTGAAGATCCATCATTTCCAAAGGACACGGTTCCATCCTTCTTCTCTTTCAAAGATACAAATTTATTTCTATATCCAGTCATATGCGTTGAGCAACCGTTATCAACATACCACACATCTATGTTCTTTTGAGCCTTGAGATCGAGAGCACACTTATCATTCTTCTTCTTCTTCCATGTTTGTTCATTTCGTGGCTTTGAAGATTCTTCTGGAGGATTTTCAAGTCTCCAGTCTTTGGCTATGTGTCCAAAGTTTCGACATTTGTAACATTCAAAATTATTTCTTAAATGTTCAAATATATTGATATTTCGCTGAGCCCTGGGAGGTTCATATTTGACATATCTCCTAGAATTGTATTCGTTCCTAGGGTATGTGTGGCATTCTACAGCTTTGTGACCAAATTTTCCACATGAATAACAGTAGCCATAAAAAATATGTTGCTACCTGGATGGAAATTTTAGTCGAGGAATTGTATTCCAAGGTTGTTCTTGCGAATCTTGTCCAATGAAGTCTACATGCATGTCAGATCTCATAGGTTCATTGTATTTTGTTGTAGAAGGTCCTTCTTCTTCTTCTTTGTAACCGATGCTAGTTTTGTCATTGTAAAATCATTGATTGTTGATGAGTTCTTCCAATGCCCTTGAGCTATTGGCATAGTTTTGGATAGCTTTTCCTTTCTTAACTTCCTCACGCAGCGAGACTACTTCGGCTTCTAATTCTTCCCTTTCTTGTTTTCTTTCTTCCAACTTCTTTTGAAGTGACTCTTCAATGCATTTTTGTTCTTCAATTTCAACTTTGAGACCTTGAACTTGTTCTTTAAGAGTTTTGTAACAGATCTTCTATGCCTTGAGATCTTTTATAAGCTTGATTGCTTCCTCATAAAATCCGTCTATGGTCCATCGTTCTTCTTCGTTGTTTGATACCTCTTGCTTATTGTGCTTGGCCATAAACAATACTCTCTCATTGGCTTCTTCTTCACTATCATTGTCTTCATTGGATGATGAGCTATCTTCTTTAGAGAGAAAGTTGCTTTTAGATCCTTGCTTGTTGAATTTCTTAAATCCTTTCTTTCTTTTTGAGTTGCCATTACTTTTTTTTGGACATTTTGCTGCAAAATGCCCTACCTCATTACAGCTGAAACATATCAATGGAAGTTTACCTTTGAATTGTCCCTTACCAATTTGTAGTTTTCTCATGAAGTAAGCATATTCTTCATCTGAAAGACCTTCTTCATCATCTCCCTTTTCTTCACACTTGTAGGTGCATGGCTTTTCAATTGAAGGTTGTTATCCTTATTGGTTTTCTTATATGCAATGAACGCAGTTTCTAGATGCGAAGTACCCTCTTCTTCATCAAGTCTCATTTCATATGCTATGAGAACTCCATGTAATTCCTCTTTGCTGAGTTTGTCCAGATTTGCACTGTATTCTAAGACCGATAACTTTGGGTTGAATCTCCCTGGTAACGTTCTAAGAATCTTCCGTATAATAGTCTTCTCATCAACTGGCTCTCCCAATCCTTCCAGAGTATTGGTTATTTCATCAACGTATTGAAAGTATGCAGCAATGTTGCAATCTTCTTTCATTTTGAGTTGCTCAAATTTTGCTCTATAGATTTGAAGCTTTGCTTCTTTGACATTTGAGTCACCTGCATATATATTCTCAAGCTTGTCCCATACATTTTTGGCAGTTTCACAACCCAACACCTTATGATAAGCAGATTCAATAAGTCCACTGATAATAATATTCTTTTCTTTTGCATCATTTACCAAATTCTTCTTACCTTGTTCATCTGTAGTTAATGTAAATCCATTTTGAACAGTGTCCCATACTTCGTAACCTTGCGCCAAGAGATAGACCTCCATTCTTCCTTTCCAAAGTGCATAATTATTTTCATTGAATAGAGGTACACCATTCTTGGTATGCTCCATGACCTCCTTCCAGCTGTTAAACTGCTATTGAAGGAACCAAGCTCTGATACCAATTGTTGGAAATACGGGAGGGGGTGAATAGGTGTTTCTTTCAATTGAGTCATTAATACCCTACAATTATTATCGGTATTTGTACAATGATAACGTAAACAAGAGAGAACACAAATACACATGATTTTTTTAAGGTGGAAACTGATACTAGGACAAAAACCACCTAGTAACAAAACAATTCTTTTCAACTCCCAATTGAAAATAAGCTCCAACTACAAAGCTGAAAAAGCATTCTTCTCAGCACTCCCACGGGATAGATGTCAGCTGATTCTTTAGTAGTCACTGAACGGATGCCCCAACACCCAATGAGCTACAACTCACCCTAGCACCACCCTACCACCCTATAGAAGAATAAAAGAAGAATGGACTCTCGTACCAGGGAAAATGGTCCACTTTACAATGATATAGAATGATGTGGAAGAAGAAGATATACTAGACCATAACCCCAACTTTGACACAACCACCTAATGATGATCCTAGACCTCCCAACACTGCCTCTTCAACCCTTGGCAGATAGACACTAGTACAATTTGTACAATAATGTATTTAAAATGACTAAGTACAATGATACCTTTACAATGATTGTATGCAGTGTTGCCCACTTGAGGAATTCATATGATGAACTTCTTGCTACTGTTATGCACCTTGATTGCTGCTCTTTTCATGCTACCATCTGTTGCACCTTTCTTTGCTTTTCTGCCATATAAATTCTGGTCCTTTGCAACCCTTGACAACACATGATCTAGCTTTTACTTTCCTTCTAGGAGCTCGATATTGAATCTAATGTATCTCTATCATTTCAGATCCTCAATATCTGATTTTTGGTCCTGTATTAGTCCTCTATGTCATATTTCCAATGCCATAGGTTTGACCCAATTTGGATTCTTGAAGAGAGAGTTATACCCAATCTCTCACAATGCCGTAATTATGGATTGTTTCATAAGAGTGCACTTGTATGGCGTTCCACGTCTCACTGTTTGTTGATTTGTTTCTAAAATTGATAGAGAGAAAAGTATAGACTGTGAAATATCCATCACTTTTTATGGAATTCCAATCCAATAGTCAGAGAGATAATTATGACAAATTTACCAAGGTCACTTCTTTGAGATGAATTTCAGGAGCCTGCAAAAACCCTGACTTACACAGATCATATCTCCCAAAATATTGCGCACCTTAATCTAAATTTTTTACTGCAGTGTCCTTAGGATTTTAGCTTCACCTCATAAAATTTTTAGCTTTTTAACCTTTGTAGAAAAAAATTTAGAGTGAAAAATCCAAGATGACCTGTTTCATATGGTCGAATCCCTTGCATAAGGAGGAAATGAAGATCACAATTTATATGAATGCTAAAGTTGAGAGGGGCTTCAACAAGTGAACGTGGGAGGGATCTTAGGAGCATAAAAAATATTAATTATGACTTTTAAATGACCCATTCCCTAACCCCATGGGGTTTTAGCCCACTAACCGGGGGTACAAACTTCAAACATGAGTATTTCTCAAACCGTGAAGAATTACATGGCGTGCCATATATCAACGGAAACATCTCAACAAGTAGAAACCATAAAAATAATTATTGACCCGGAATATATTAATTTTTTGGGTAAAAATTCCCATGAAATATTGGGTTAGCCCCTGGTGCTGCTTGGGTTGACATCAATGACAACCGATGATCAACATAATCGTGATATTATTTTTTTCTTTTCTTAATAAGGTAGATGAATAAGAGGGTAGAGGGACCCATAAATACATTTATTCAAAATAAACCACTTCTTAGTGTGAATATGGGTCAATGCATGTGGATGGGGTCAAGATGACCAAATCAACAACGCAGTCATAGAGGTAGTGGAGATAGTGGAGGACAATTCAGTCATTATGGAGGTTAGTGGACACGTGTGAAGCATAATTATTGTGTGGGGCCAAGGGTGTGAGGACTCACAAGCATAAAAGGAAGGTGATGGTAGCCATATAAGGCATTCTAAATATTGATATTGTATTGTCGTTTACAAATTTCTGCACACTAAATCTATTTAGCAAAGTCTGTTGTGTTGTTTAGCACATAGGTATTTTCGAACCGAAATCCCACCCTTATCCTCGGGGGACTTCGAGTTCCCACTCAATAAAGGTAAATTTTGAGCAGCAGTTCAACATCCGGTAGTAGGCCATCATTCTATCCCTCTATGTAGCAACAGTCACCTGCAAGAATTAGGCATTCTAGTAGTAGGGTTTGAGAGGAGGAAGGAAGTTCCCAACATCTCAGCTTGGAATCATGTATTGGGATCAGCTCTGTTGGGGTTCCCATTTTTTGGCCAGATTGGCAAGACCAAAAGATGAGACAACATCAGAACCACTTTTGGACCCTAGGATCTAGCCCTCCTGGACCCGTAGAGGGATCTCTCCAAATAGAGCTAAGAATGATATATCTATGAAGCTCAAAATGAGATGTTAGGCTAGTTGTGAAGCACGAGGGGTTTTAAATGGTTTGGTTGAAGGGTTGCTGGGTTGGTCATGAGATCATGGACTGAGAAAGAAATGGGAGAAAAGGAACAAGGCAGCAGGATATTTCAGCAAAGAGGATAGGCCTAGACAGTGCCATCCATTGGGCTATGGAGTCATGAAAGGAAATTACTTGCATCCACTAGCCAAGGCTTTCAAAGGGCAAGTCATCTACACTAAAGGATATTTAGATTAGAGGGTGGGGTGGAACATTAAGGAAGGAAAGTGAAAGAAGGAGAACAACCCAATTTCTATCTATAGATCAGGTCAGAGGTCATTTAACTCCAAACCTGATTGGACATACTCAAAGGTAGCTCTCAAAGGTGGACAAAGGGGCAGCTTATAGATCGGACCAGAGGTCATTTAACTCCAGGTCTGCTTTAGCAACTCCAAGGGAAAAATAGAGATAGATTTGACAGAGAAACATCCAAGCAGCAAACCCCCAAGTTTATACATCAGCCAGCAGGAAATAACATCCGCTGCACTGGTTAAACCACGTGAATTCACTCTTAGACAGCACACAAAGCAGAAAACATTAAAGGTAGGGAGAGCAGGAAACATAGGGCACCTAACAAGGGTGAATCTATATTTATGCTTATTGCCACACTACCCGAGAGAACAATGAAAACGACGAAGAAAATGCGCCATGATGAAAACACATCACCAATAGTAATAGACTGGCGAGGATCCCGCAGCGTGCTTTGATTTGATTGATGCAAAACCAGTCCTTTAATAAGCAATGAACATTACGGTCTGAAATTCTCTCAACCCTATTGCCTACAGCTCTTTCTTTTCTCCCTCTCTGCATTCTGTGATGCGTGGATCCCCTAACGACCACGATAACTAACAAGCGGGCATGGCGCATGCAATAGTTCGAGGAGTTTCTTATGGGGCGAGAAGAAAGCAGTGAATATTAAATTAATGAGTCTCCTTGAGCGATGGCGAATGTTCGCCCGCCTGTGGCCTTACGCAGTATTGCATGTACTGCGTAATACGTAAAGTCCTAAGCGGTAAAGTTGACCTTGGATGTTTCTTTGGGATCCTTTCTGGTGCTTGGAGCTTTGCGCTAGCCTTCTGAATAAATGAAATGGATGAAAGATCTGCACGGTTTCTCCATTCCTCCATTACTGTTGCTCAGACAGTCTTTAATGAAGCTCCTGTCTGTGTATTTAATTTCCCTGGGCTCGAGAGGCATGGAGAACACTGTAGGAATGGTGTACGTTTGGAGAGAACGTACTCTGCTGATATTTAACACAGATACGACTTTACAGTGTGTTCTTGGTCTTCAAACTGTGCCTTGATCCTTTGACTTGCGGGGTTAACATTAATTATGTCAACAGAAAACACTAACCCCTTTGAAACCATTTTCTGATCTGCTGGCAGTGCTGAAATGGCCATCTGTGTTGTCTGCACGATGAAATAAACCTGTTACAAACCCCGGCGGTGGTGGCGGAGAAATGCTGTGGAGGTAAGAGGAGAGGTGGCGGAGCAGTGGAGAATGGTGGAAAGAACACATAGCGGTGGAGAAATGATTAATAGTGAAAAGGCCCAACAACTAACTTTGGGCGAATTACAAAGGAAATCACCAACAAATGAGGGAGCGGAGCTTTGGATGTCGGGCTGACCGTGGTGGGGGGCGATTAAACCTGAGCCGTCAGATCCGGGAGGAAACGGACGGTGGAGATGTAATCGGATCAATCGCAATCGGGGGGAACACAGGGTGACACATATAAAAACTTCCGATTGCGATTGAGGAGGACGAGCGATAGCCATTGGATCGTGCATCGAGCGGACGGACGGGATTTAATCGGGGGGGAAGGAAGACTTGCGATCGAAGGAAATGGGAAGTGCGATGGCCGTCGGATCAGTAGAGGAATGGACGACCCAGATTGAATCGGGAGATCGCAATCGGGAGTCGGACGAAACAGTTTGCGATTGCGATCGGAAGGGGACCAGCAATTGAGCGCTGACCGTTGGATCCGAAGGCCAGATCAACGGCTCACACTCAATCGGAGGGGCAGTGCGATTGGGGGATCGGAAGAAGGGCTTGCGATTGGGCTCATTGGAGGAATGGAGCGATTGAGCGATGGCCGTCAGATCGGCGGGGAAATGGACGGACAGGATTGAATTGGCGCATCGCAATCGGAGATCGGAGCAGAAGGCTTGCGATTGATCGGAGGATGGAGCGATCGGGGTGCGATGCGATCAATCGGGGGGTGTCCCACAGGAGTTGCGATTGCGATTGGGCGTGGGCTGCGATTAGCGCTCCGCCGTTGGATCTCTGCGGAAGATCAACGGTCGGGAACGCACCGCGGGACTTATGTTATAAACAAATCGCATCGGGGTTTTTGGAGTTTACAAAGGAAATGCGCCCGCTGACAGCTCCGATTGCGATAAGCGCTTTGGACTTAAGCGCTTGGTCCCAGCGCCGAGGCATGTGGGGGAAGTGGTTAAGGGGCTGGCGGAAAAGGGGCTAAGCCCTATAATATAGTCGGAAAGTGGGTTTTGGCCCCTTTTAATGGATTTTGAGGATTCAAAAGGGAAACGATAGAGGGATGAAGGGGAAAAATGGCCAACAAAGGTTAGGGGAAGAATTTTAAGGGGATCTTTGGGGGCATTTCTTCATAGCAGAGAGGCCTTATAAAGGAGAATCGGCAGAGGGGATTTCATCAAAGGATAAAAGACACATAGAGGCTTCAAGGAGACTATATTTTCAGAGGAAATGCATTCCTTGAAGGCTCAAAAACAATTTAGCCCCCTATTTTCTTGTCAAAAATTTCAAAGGGGGACTAATAGTGGCTCCACATGGGGATGGCTTCTTCTTGAAGGAGTCAAGAATCCAGAAATTGATCTCTTGGTGTAGGCCAGATGCCTGCTGCTTGAACCATCCTTTTCTTTTTTGATTTTAGCTGCCACAACTCATGAAGACATCATATCAGCAATAAAAATTATCCCAAACAACTACCTACCCACACTATAATCCTATCATTTTTCTTCTTGGGTGCATTTGGACTTGCAGACCCTTTTACATCATCAATTTTTACAAACAGGAAAAATAAACCTATTCTATTTCTACCCTTATTACTCCATGAGACCAGATTAGACTGTTGGTCTCACATGCTTCTCTACCTACACTACTACCTGCTAGGATTAGACTGTCTAGCAGGTTTCTTCTCTACATTCTAAGACAGAAATTGAAACAACTAATCTACTTGCTCATGTACTGAGCTTTATTGAGCTTTCCTACCTACCCTACCCTAACTGGAAATCTCTGATGCTCTAGGTGATGCAGTAATGCCAATGCAGCCAGTCTAATGACAGTAAAAAAGGATATGAGCACTGACTGCCTGTCAAAGATAACCACAGGGTGCTCTGCATGTGGTTTTTCAAAACTGAGGCCATCAGCAGTGGTGGCCAACTTTGTTGTGTTTGGCTCTTGCAAAAGATTGATGCTTGTGGAGCTGAGCCAATCAGGGCCTCCATGTAGTCTGCCACAGGATCAACAAACTCATGATGTAAACTTTTTTCTTCAAAGCCTACCATGACTGATAGGCTGTCTGCATCCTGGGCAGCTTCAATCACTGCATCTCTAGTGAGGCCTTTGTAATGACACTCCTCCTCTTCCTGGTTGGGAGTATTTGGCATATGGGCATCAACCAGGAATACCTCCTCCTCCTCTGGATCAGGACAAAGATGCCTGCGGGGAAGGAGATCTCGCTCATCTTCAATGCAGCCTGAGCTAGAGGGCTCATTATATTCAACAGTGCTGTCCTCTAGTACCACAGGTCGGTTCTGCTGCAACGGGCTAAACTCTGTGAAAAAATCAACATATTCTTTAGCAGGGGCTTCCTTTATTACCTTAATCCCTTCGAGAGAAGGCTCTGGGCATTCATTCCGCTCAAGATTTACTTCATCTCTTTCTTCCTCGTCCTCTGCGCTGAAGAGTTGCTGGCCTCTGTCCGCTTGGCAAGTATAACTGATGTTTGGATATAAAATAGAGAGAAGATTCAGTGAATCCTCGTCTACTATCATGCTTTCAATGCCTTCTCCATCAGTATCGTAGATAGCCTGCGTTAGCTCATCGTTTTCCTGAAGCTAATGGTCGTGATCTTCTTCCCATGAATCTACTGATGATGGCCCTGCAAGCTTAGTTTCCCTTTGGAAAAACTTATCATCAGTCAGATCATCATCGGAGCAATCATAATTACAAGCATTGTTATCCACCATGTCTTCGAAACTCTCATTAAGTCTTTCTACAAAATAGTCTGCAAGTTCATTTCCTGGTTCCGACTTTATTTCCTCATACATGCTTTGCATGTAAATTTTGTCTTGCAGTGATCTGATTTGTCTCTTCTGAGGACGAGGGGCCGGTCTTTCCCAATCACCCTCTCCGGTTTCAGCCTCATATTCTTGCTCTTTTGCTTTCAGCAAGGAACTGGCAGTCTCTATCAGTATTTCCAGCTTGTCCTCTAAAGAGACCTGCGCTGTTTGCTTTGTTCGGTCCTTCCTTGCTGCTTGTAATATTTCTTCCCTGCACTGTATGTTGTATTCGACAGTGATTGCTATATCCTGCATTTCCTCCAGGCTCAAAGGCTCTTTTTGCCTTATATGGAATTCCACCTTGGGGTCAAAAGAACTTGGATAGTGCAATAAAGCCCATCCCAAAGGTGGTTTTATATCAAAAGGCATTGCGTCATATACCTTATTGAACCTGGCTAAAAAATTCTGCACTGTCTCCCATGGCTGCCTTCTCAAATTCTGATATTCTTTTAGGATGAGGAGAGCATTCTTTGGCGCTGCCCACCTATCTAGGAACACTTGAGCAAACTGATGAAAGCTGAATATGCTTGCCACTGGAAGGCCTTTGAGCCAATTCTTGATATTTCCTTGCAATGACAGAGCAAACATTCTAATGCACACATCATCTTCTTCTATCTCATACAATTCAATTAAATCCTCAAGGTTTTGAACATGCTCTTCAGCAGTGGACCCTTTATTTTCCCCATCAAAATGAGGCAGCTGGTTTATTAATTCTGCGGGCAGGGGTTGGAAGAAAAGAGGTAAAACCAGAGGCTTATATATTTTTATGACCTTTGTAGGTGTGGGTGGTGTAACAATGGGCTCATGGCTGCTTGAAGCTTCTTGAAGGGTGGGAGATACAACATGAGCTTCTTGTTCCACCAGTTTCTTCACAGGAGTATGGGTCTGCTCACGGTCTGCAGACTGAGGCTTGAGGTCTTTCCCACATTCAGTGTGGGTTTCATCTTTGTACACTTGATTAGGCTTAAAGTAGGACAGAACATAGTGATAGACAAAAACAATGAATTCTTTAAACCAAATCCAACCCGTATGTTCTACCCTTCTATGAGGTCTGGCCATCTTTCAGGTTCTTCCTCCAGTGGAGTCTTCGAGGATTATGGAGTGTGGAGTCACCAGGTGGATGTATATGAACATTTAAAGTAGGATGCTGTCCACCATCAGCAATGTGAACGCCAATCTAACCAGAGATCTTGGGTCTATGAGTGCCTAAGAATGTTTGAGGTGAAATGCACTCAAGTTCCCCAGTTTAGTCGCCATTATGTTGGGGTTCACATGTTTTGGCCAGATTGGCAAGACCAAAAGATGAGACAACATCAGAACCACTTTTGGGCCCTAGGATCTAGCCCTCCTGGACCCGGAGAGGGATCTCTCCAAATAGAGCTAAGAATGATATATCCATGAAGCTCAAAATGAGATGTTAGGCTAGTTATGAAGCACGAGGGGTTTTAAATGGTTTGGTTGAAGGGTTGCTGGGTTGGTCACGAGATCATGGACTGAGAAAGCAATGGGAGAAAAGGAACAAGGCAGCAGGACATTTCAGCAAAGAGGATAGGCCTAGACAGTGCCATCCATTGGGCTATGGAGTCATGAAAGGAAATTACTTGCATCCACTAGCCAAGGCTTTCAAAGGGCAAGTCATCTAATACTAAAGGATCTTTAGATTAGAGGGTGGGGTGGAACATTAAGGAAGGAAAGTGAAAGAAGGGGAACAACCCAATTTCTGTCTATAGATCAGGTCAGAGGTCATTTAACTCCAGACCTGCTTGGACATACTCAAAGGCAGCTCTCAAAGGTGGACAAAGGGGCAGCTTATAGATCGGACCAGAGGTCATTTAACTCCAGGTCTGCTTTAGCAACTCCAAGGGAAAAACAGAGATAGATTTGATAGAGAAACATCCAAGCAGCAAACCCCTAAGTTTATACATCAGCTAGCAGGCAATAACATCCGTTGCACTGGTTAAACCACGTGAATTCACTCTTAGACAACACACAAAGCAGAAAACATTAAAGGTAGGGAGAGCAGGAAACATAGGGCACCTAACAAGGGTGAATCCTATGTTATACTTCGGTTGCCTACCAGAAGAACAATGAAACAGCATGAAAATGTAAAAGACAGAGTAAGAAACACATCACCAATAGTAATAGACCAGGATCCTGTGAAATGTGCTTTGATTGATTGATGCAAAACCAGTCATGTACAATAAGCTCAATGGCTGTTACAGTCCAGACTTCTCCTCCCAGCCTATTACATACAGCTACTCTGCTACTCCCTCTCATGACTGTTATAACAGTCAAATGAATCCCCCTAACAGCAAAATGCCCAACAACTGAACAACAACCTGTACAATAGTTCTCGGGGATTTCTTATAGGAGAAGCGGAAGAAACAGAAGTAGATAAGCAAATTAATGAGTCTCATCAAGACAGTAAGGCGGAAGTGTTCATGCCCATACCACTTAATGGCCTTCTGCAGTATTGCATGTACTCTGTAATCTGTCTGGGGAGTCTCTGTCAGGCCGAGATCGACCTCAGATGTTTCTTTGGGATCCTTTCTGGTGCTTGGAGCTTTGCGCTAGCCTTCTGAATAAATGAACTGGATGAAATATCTGCACGGTTTCTCCATTCCTCCATTACTGTTGCTTAGATAGTCTTTAATGAAGCTCCTGTCTGTGTATTTAATTTCCCTGGGCTCCAGAGGCATGGAGAACACTGTAGGAACGGTGTACGTTTGGAGAGAATGTACTCTATTGATATTTAACACAGATACGACTTTACAGTGTGTTCTTGGTCTTCAAACTGTGCCTTGATCCTTTGACTTGCAGTGTTAACATTAATTATGTCAACAGAAACCACTAACCCCTTTGAAACCATTTGCTGATCTGCTGGCAGTGCTGAAATGGCCATCTGTGTTGTCTGCACGATGAAATAAACCTGTTACAAACCCCGACAGTGGTGGCAGAGAAATGCTGTGGAGGCAGGAGGAGAGGTGGCAGAGCAGTGGAGAATGGTGGAAAGAACACATGGCGGCAGAGAAATGATTAATAGTGAAAAGGCCCAACAACTAACTTTGGGCGAATTACAAAGGAAATCACCAACAAACGAGGGAGCGGAGCTTTGGATGTGGGGCTGACCATGGTGGGGGGCGATTAAACCTGAGCCGTCAGATCCGGGAGGAAACGGACGGTGGAGATGTAATCGGATCAATCGCAATCGGGGGAACACGGGGTGACACATATAAAAACTTCTGATTGCGATTGAGGAGGACGAGCGATAGCCGTTGGATCGTGCATCAAACGGACGGACGAGATTTAATCGGGGGGGAAGGAAGACTTGTGATCGGAGGAAATGGGAAGTGCGATGGCCGTCGGATCAGTAGAGGAATGGACGGCCCAGATTGAATCGGGAGATCGCAATTGGGAGTCGGATGAAACAGTTTGCGATTGCGATCGGAAGGAGACCAGCGATTGAGCGCTGACCGTTGGATCCGAAGGCCAGATCAACGGCTCACACTCAATCGGAGGGGCAATGCGATCGAGGGATCAGAAGAAGGGCTTGCGATTGGGATCATTGGAGGAATGGAGCGATTGAGCGATGGCCGTTAGATCGGCGGGGAAGTGGACGGATAGGATTGAATCGGCGCATTGAAATCGGAGATCGGAGCAGAAGGCTTGAGATTGATCGGAGGATGGAGCGATCGGGGTGCGATGCGATCAATCGGGGGGTGTCCCACAGGATTTGCGATTGCGATTGGGCATGGGCTGCGATTAGCGCTCCGCCGTTGGATCTCCGTGGAAGATCAACGGTCGGGAACGCACCGCGGGACTTACGTTATAAACAAATCGCATCGGGGTTTTTGGAGTTTACAAAGGAAATGCGCCCGCTGACAGCTCCGATTGTGATAAGCGCTTTGGACTTAAGCGCTTGGTCCCAGCGCCGGGGCATGTGGGGGAAGTGGTTAAGGGGCTGGTGGAAAAGGGGCTAAGCCCTATAATATAGTCGGAAAGTGGGTTTTGGCCCCTTTTAATGGATTTTGAGGATTCAAAAGGGAAACGATAGAGGGATGAAGGGGGAAAATGGCCAACAAAGGTTAGGGGAAGAATTTTAAGGGGATCTTTGGGGGCATTTCTTCATAGCAGAGAGGCCTTATAAAGGAGAATCAGCAGAGGGGATTTCATCAAAGGATAAAAGACACATAGAGGCTTCAAGGAGACTGTATTTTCAGAGGAAATGCATTCCTTGAAGGCTCAAAAACAATTTAGCCCCCTATTTGCTTGTCAAAAATTTCAAAGGGGGGCTAACAAGCTCTTCAGTTGTGATTATATTTCAGCATCTCAAGAGTAGTATTGTATCATCCAGAAGCAGGCTATAAGCTTTATCCCCTCTCTGGCAGCGCAGTCACTTCCAACAGTTAAGCAGTCTAGCAGCTGCAACTTCAGAGAAGGAGATATAACTCAAGATTTACAGCTTGAGATCCGGTGAGGGGATTGAGCCTTCATCCATTGAGTTAGAAGTAATTTTATCTTCATATCATCCCTATTAAAAAATCTACCCAGCAGGATTGCGCAGTTCAGCCAGCAGGAGTGTAGTTTGCAACCCAAAAAGGGTCGAATTTCCAAAGTTAAAACTAGGCCAAACCATTTCTGGGTTTTTCTGGGTTTTCTCGATTAGAACCCATATTTTAAATCCTATATTTTTTTTAGCACTCCAAAAACCTCTCGCACATGGTTCTTATTCCTAGCATCAATATTTTCTAGCAACACTATGCCGACGCAGTCCTTCCAGCAGCAGTAGCAGCACAACATTTCCAGTGCTAGGATTTAGAGCTATTCTAGACACTTCTTGTTGGCTTGAGTGAATCTTATTTAGATCACTATGTACTTTCTCTTGTTTTTGATTATAATGATATGACTCAGTTGTTTCTTCTCATGGTTATGATGTCTTAATGTAATTTCCAGTTGTAACATATTTCCCGCATTTTTTATACTTTAGTGATATATTCATGTTTTTCTTTATTTGGAATGATGCAGATGTTCTATAGTCCTATATTTTACATTTTGGAATATTACAGTGGTAGAATAATCCTTGCTCAACTTGTGATAAGACTAGGAAAGAGGAAAGTCTGCAATGGCGGGAGAAATTGACGAGAAAGAGTTTCCCAAACTCTTTCTCAAATCTATGTAGGATATTGCTAGAGAGATCAAACTGATGAGAGTAGAAAGGAAAAGGGAAACCCAACGAGAATTATAGTATGGAGACAAGTTGAGTACTCCACATCATTGGTATGAGAAACCAGCGGTGAAACAAGTCTCATAGCACCCGACTATGACCACCTTCCTAGCAGTAGGAAATGGAGTTGGAGGACATCATGAGCATGAGACTCTTAGTGACTATCTTGCAGAGTACCGATCTCAGACCCAACATTTCAGAGATAATCTGACTTTCCCAACATTTTTCCATATCAAAGACAATCAGAGACCCTGTAGCAACAATAGATGAGGAGGGTACATGCAGGGTAAGAAGTGTACATCAGGTAGATTATTTCTTCTTACATTTGATGGGTCATCCAAGAGTACAGCAAAGGCTTGGGTCGAGAAGTTAGATATCTATTTCCATCTGCACCAAGTAGTGGAAGCGGAGTCTATCGAGATAGCAGCACTACACCTTGAAGGTGAAGCACATGATTGGTGGTTCCACATATTGGGTCATGCAGGAGTGACTACGTATGTAGAGTTCACTTGAATATTGATGGAGAGGTTTGATAGAAGAAACTCAGAGGCACATTATATTGTGGCATTCTTCGAGAGTGAAGGAGAAGAGGAATTGTATGAGGAGCATAAGGGAGATGCTAGCGTTGGTGCATCAAGAGGAGATCAGCTACTACACCACCAGTAGTAGAAGGAGAATTTGTACCAGTTGGAGGAACCCTTAAATATTGGCAAAGTTTTCCCAAGCATCAGTCAATCTGAGGCATGCATACATATCCACCCCAGATAGTCTTGTCACATCAGATGGAGATTTTTGGGGACATGCCACGAGGGCAGCAGCATGACCAGGGGTTGGGGCACATGGTTGATTTGGAGCAAGGGAATAGTCACTGCGCAAAGGACCTTTGACAGGATCAAGGAGGAGATGAGAAAATACTTTGAGTCGATATTATTGGGTTGCACACAACACTTTGTGTTGGAGTGTGGTGCTTCAGAGGAGGGAATAGGTGCAGTTCTGGTACATGGAGGCCATCCCATATCTTTCAAGAACCAGAAGCTACTGCCACATGATTTGTTGTATTCTATATATGACAACGAGATGTTGGCCATTATGCATGCATTGGCCAAATTTCGGCAGTATTTGGTACGAAGTATATTTCAAGTGAAGACTGACCACAACCATCTCTGACATTTTCTTAAGCATGAGAATCTACAAGAGAGGAAACAAAGGTGGATCAACATAATTCAGGCCTATGATTTCAAGATTGAGTATGTCCAAGGAGAAGACAAGGTGGTAGCAGATGCATTGTCACATAGGCCAACAATGATGTCATTGATGAGCAGTGATGCAGTCGCGAGGGCCCAGTTTCTAGTAGAGTATTCTGAGGACCGCTTCACTTGTGAAGTGTTGGATAGAAGGATAAGATGACCGGGGTTGTGAAGGGAACAACATCCGCATGTTGGGAGTGGATGGCGAGAGATTCTGAGTTGGTACCCCGTGGATAAGGCTAGGCAACTGGACACATCCGTGGCCGCATTTCAGTAGAGTCCATGGATTACTAGAGCAACATGAGGGCCAGATTATTGTTGGGATCCAGGTGGGATTTCTCGTTATATCATGGAGTTGGTAGTTGATGGTAGTAGTTGCGTGATGGGTTGGATTTTTGGGTGCACATACATTTTTAGACCTCTATAAGAATCCCAGACTTCCCTAGTGACAAGATGGTTCGGTAGGAGGGTACACCCTTTTCAGGAGCTATCTCAGCATATCGATCATGGGTGTAGTCATAGGGTGATTAGCCTAATTTGGAAATATATGATAGGAGGAGGTGGCATTGGTAGGCCACCAGACATTGCCTTGACACAGACAAGGCATGGGATGGTACAGAGTGGTACGTGTGTAGCAGGAGGTATCTATTGGTGTGTAGGGGCAGGTTGCAACATATAGTGGCATGTTGAGGAGTGCAGAGATACTTGGTGGTGTGCAATGACCCATGATTCAGTGCAGCAGACACTTGGAGCACTTCCCTCAAGGATACTTATGGACATAGAATTATATGGAGACAGTGCTCTCCCATTGATGCATTGGGCCTTAGAGCTACTGAGGTTCGACATAGCAGTGTTACTCCTGATTGCATGTAAGGAGTTGAACCCCTTAGGTGTACTTGGGAAGATGAGGATGTGTAGATCACATTATCGTGGATGCACTAGCAGACTGGTGGATGCATGGGTACATTTGGTCTTCCTTATGGTACTTGATAGCATTGGCATCAAGTGGTGCATAGAGTTATGCCATGAAATCCATATCTATGTAGAGGAGTGTTATTTCATAATCAAAGTGGTGCAACTTAAGCATAGTGGAACTCTCATGAGACTAGCATGGGATCCAAGCATCACTCAATTTCATAGTTCATCTACCCTTAGGTGTGATCGGGTCCCTACAGGGGAAGATCATTTAGATTTTCTAGTGGTCTTTAGTGATTCTTTGTTGGTGTTGGGAACTTCACCGGCATGGAGTGATAATCAGCAGGGGGAGTTCAAGAGGAGCTTGTGCAGGGAAGCACTTTTTCCCACAGGAATTAGATTCTATCTTCAGGATCCCACCCTTGAGTACATGAGATGGATGAATTAGTAGAGAAGTTAC